>CM024757.1:7068329-7668329 GCA_014218235.1 Colocasia esculenta | reverse complement strand
TCTTACTAAACCCCTTATCTCTTGTTATCTTTCATACCCAAATTCGCATATGTCTTGTCTACTTGAGGATAGCCTTGGAACTCTTGGCCATAAGTATGAAAATATTTATAAAAGAAAGTATATGATTATTTATAAGGGACTTTTGTCCAATTTTTTGCAAAAGTATGAAATTTTAATTTTTGTAAGAATGTCTGTGCATATGAGGGTCATGTGTGGTCCTGAAAGGAGCACTCAAAGTACTCATAATCACAGGAGTAATTAACATGTGGTGTCTAACATTACACCAGTAAGTTATGATAAATATGATATGATATGATAAAATATGCTATGTTACATGGCCACTCTGTACGTCCATATGATATTTCATGTTGCTATGATCATTTGAATTCTGACAATCCGATCTTAAATCTTATCCTTGTTAAATTCTATCAGTGATCTTGTCATTAGGTTATCTCGTACTTGATACGTTGTTATTCTTGTACACTAGTGAATTCTATGACTTCTTACATGTAACTTGCATCACTACAGGAGAACCACCTTTTGTCAGCGACTGGCAGTCGCTACCAAAAACTCAAAGACCGCTGACAAAATATTATGTCAACAGTTAATGAGGAGCTGACACAACTGTTGCAAAAAAGTTTGTGGACAAATTTTATGTCAGCAATTTTTGGAAGTTGCGGACATATGTTGAATCTGTCCGCGGCTACAGTAGCCGTTGACAAAAAGTATTGTCAGCGATCACAAGACCTAAAGCCATATCCAGCTTTTGTCTACGGATGAAACTGCTGATATATATTCTATAGCAACAAGTATGAGCCACGGCCATTAGGATTTTATGGCCACAGACGCCAGCTGCTGACATATCAAACTTTTATCAAAGGCTAGAACCGCTTCCTTAAAAAAAATTTGTCAGCAGAGTAAAGCCGTAGCCATATGCCTTGTTTTTGTCATTGGTTGGTAGCTACTGACATATATCCTTCTAGCAGTGGCTGGACCACTGACATGTTCTAAAAAAAAAATCTTTATATAATTTTTATCATCACACTCTGTGCGTATATTATAATGAGTCACCACTCAGGCTCGTTGGATCATTCAGTCACACACATATGAGTCCTGCTTTTGAGGGACTTATTTTTAGGTCTCTAGCTTACATACTTTTCTACAGGAGATAAGTATGTAACTACATAATTTTCTAAAGGAGTTAAGAACCTAAAAATAAGTCTTACAAAAGTAGGAACTGATTGATAATTCTCCCTATAATATATCCCAATAAAGAAATGTTGTAAGAACATATTACAATAAAGCAATTTCATAGAGAACCTCTTACTGTGTAGTACTCCAGAAAATTCATAAATTTAAAAATAAAGATAAAATAAAATTTATCAATTAATAAATTCAAACTAGTTAAAAAGGTATGCATCATTATCGCATGCGTAAAAACCCATATAAAAATGTTGTAAAAATAATGGTGATGCTCTCTAATG
Organism: Colocasia esculenta; assembly: GCA_014218235.1. Taxonomy (NCBI): domain Eukaryota; kingdom Viridiplantae; phylum Streptophyta; class Magnoliopsida; order Alismatales; family Araceae; genus Colocasia; species Colocasia esculenta. The sequence goes on along the minus strand of CM024757.1, from coordinate 7,666,845 downwards.
ACCCATCAAGAAGTTTGGGCATAGAAAAAATCATTTGGATCTAGTTTAAGAATTTATACGACTTATTGTTATAATTAAGGAATAAGATGGAAAACTCATTATTATATGAGCCAAGGTGGGTTATAAATTAAAAATAAACATATGGGTAGACTTTAAATAATATGGGTTGATAGTCCATTATGATAGTTGCACCAATGGACAATCTTGACCCATGAATAAATTCACTAACGAAAGGATAATTAACCATTAAGTAAATTAAGTATATTAGTTGTACAATTAAGTTATACATAAGTTACTTGACCAAAAGCAAGATGCCAAATGATGGATGAAGGTTATCAATATTGGGATAAATAATATTAAAATGAATTAAAATAAGAAATCAATTGAATAAATATGATAAATAGATTTAAATTAGAATAAAGGGTGAATAATTCGAAGTAATTAAAAACTCATTAAGCCAAATTAAGTATAGGTTGTATAAGTGGTCCAAGCATGGATGGATGGGCCCAAATGTGAAGAGCTCAAATTTCATGGGAGTTAATTAAGCCTAAATTCGTACCTAAAAGTATTAATAAATAAAAGGGGGTAAGATAATGACTATTTTAACTCCTAAATTATCTTTAAAAGAGTCCTAACCCTAGCCCAACTCAATAGGACTTTATCTTAATCTAAAAAGAGAATTTAGATAAAACGAAATAGGGATAAAAATGGAAGACCTATAATAAATAGGGAAATTCATAATTATGATATCTCTTAATTAAAAAGGGATCACTAAAACACCAATATGACCCCTATTTATCTTAAAAAGAATCCTAGACATACACAAATCTATTAGCCCCAAAATTTAAGTTCTCTCCAAGCCAAATAGGTGGAATAATGATAGTAAAGGGGGAGATAAATAAAAAATTCGGAGTTAATAAATAAATAAATAAAATAAGGGTAAGATAAATACTAAAATAGGGTGTAAATATCTTAAAAATGAGTCATAAGCCTATCCTAACCCATTACCCACTAAATTGGACCTCTCTCTATCTTATTAGGTGGATAAATGCAAAATAATAGGGAGATAAATGTAAAAATTCGAAGTTTGAAGGGAATGGAAGAGTTTTAAGTCATTAGGACTCTTAAGCAACCTAATAGACCTCTAATTAGTGTCTACCAAGCCCCATTTTCGTTCCTGGAATTCTGGAGAACGAAGGAGGAGGCTGAGGACGAGGAGAGCAAGGAAGAGGGAGGCTTGGAACAAGAAGAACTTGGAAATTTCGTCAACCCAAACCCTAGGATCTTTACAACGCAAAAAGGTAGGCAACCTCTCATGCCAATTCGTGTAAAAATTACTCTAGGAAGAGTTCATGTATCCGTCCTAATTAATTCGTTGAACCTTGACTGCGCATGTTTAGGTCATTGAAATGTATCTTGATCACAGCATATGTACACCTTGTCTATTTTTAAATTAATCGTGTATGTTGATAGATCTATATGTCTACTTTCATTTAAAACTAGTTTCATACTTTTTGGACCTCTATACGATTTATTATCAAATTTTGAATAGCTATGTGTCAGGCAGACCCACCTGGAAAAAAGGCAAATCTCTCTTTTCTGGGCTCAGGCCACCTCCTGAGGTCGCGACGGCACGATACGCCGCGATCTCAGAGGGGTCGCGACATCGGGTCCGACGCGTTATGAACGCGGCGGATCGACTGGTCGCAACCTTCCCCGCGGTTCACTCCAACGCCCGGTTCAGTAGAACGCGACCGGACACCGCGCCGTTACATGAATGCGACAAGAAACCCTGTCGCGACCCGACTCTATGTCGCGACTTGAACGTGACCTAACGATACGTCACGACCTTAACAGAGCGGCCCAAACCCTGATTTGCTTGTATAACCTTGCTAATTGCCCCATTTAATCCCTGTTAAACCCAAATCATGCACCGTAAGAATAGTAACGACCTGTTAATAAATGTTGAACATTATTCTAATGTTTTAATCAAATAAAAGATGTGTGCACGATCAATCTTGCTCTTATGATTATCTTACACAAGCACACACTATACATGAATGATTGCCACGAAACCTTATTAAATTGCTCAATAATATATATGGTAATTGAGTTAACTATTTACTTAATATCCTATTTGTTTTAATGGACTTGTCTTCATTTTAAACATGTGATTCGTACACTGTTACCGCTTCCCTCGGCCTTCGAGCACTCGAGGCATGACAGATCAGTTTTCTATACACTTTCTCTTGGCTTGGACTACCTCTCCATCAGTAATACCCTCGACTGGACTAGGGACTCCTTGTCAAGACCTCCGTAAGTCTTCTTGGCTTTGGCGCACGTCCATTGTCGACGAGCAGGTTGTACCCTAAAACCCGTTACACCTTAGGGATCAGTACGATCCATGGCCTTAGTGTGTTCTCTCTTACCTTGTGATCACCCCAAACCATTTAGCATGTGTTCATATCATGGCTAGTGAGCAGTTGTGACTTCTACTAGACTGCCAGCACCCGACCTAGTGTTGTGCAACTGTTTCTATCGATGCTTAATGTTTTTTTAACGATTATACCCCTATCTCGTCTACTATCTTGTTACTCTCATCTGTTCACTTTAACTCTATACTCTCATCTATTTCGTCTATTACTCTCATCTCTTCTTGGTACTCTATTTGGCCATATAATTGATTGTCTAAACAAAATAACAAAGCAGTGCTATAATGCCAAAGCAATAGGGCCCGGTCTGGTCCTGGGAGGAGCGCCCGAAGAGTGCTATTTCCTCGCGAGGGTAACATGATTAGGATGTGCACGGCATGCATCCAGCGCCATTTAACAACAAATACAATTCAATCTATGACAATCAAACAATCGTTTTACTATATCTCTGGGTTGACATGATGCTCGACCGAGGAAGTGCTATTGCACCTTGGTGTAAACGTTACATATTCTTTCACTATATGGCAATCCTCTATCATGCTAGTTTTGCAATTACTTTTGAATGTGTTGTCATTCTCTCGTGTGCTATCTTTCTCTCGTTATTGTGTGCTATTACTCTGTTGACTTTACTTGATCGATCACTCTAGTTAACCTACTTTACAAGACATTAATCACTTTAAGCCTGCTTGTTTACATGAGATATTAAGTCCTACTGAGCGTTATCGCTCAACCTGTGCTATTGTTGTATTGTATTTCAGGTAAGTCAGGTGATGACCCTATGCACACCAATGGGAATGGACTGGAGTGATGAGCGACCCGGTGCCGTAGCAATGAAGTGTCATTAGTATCTTAGAGTATAGTTAGATATTTGCTTAATTACCCTTTTCAGTTGTTATGATGTTAATGAGCCCTATGTTTCGGCTTAGAATTAGTAGTTGTAATAGTTAAGTGATTTATCAATAAAATAAAGAGTTTATTGCAATTAATGTTCATTTAGATGCTCTGATATTTGCGACTGTATGCATAATTTACGTTATCATACACGTTGTTCATGTCTCCTCGATTTATTCCGTTGCTAAATTGGCGGGGCATGACATACTGCACTTTTTGCTACTTGTAAATTAATAAAATTATTTTCTTGCAATCTAATATTTTAATCTTATTACAAATCCTTCTTACAATATGCATTATTTTTCTTGACAGGGATTCTTACAATATACATTCCCACACCATAGTAGTTGTATTGATCCACTTTTTGTTGCATGAGACTTCGGGCACATTTGATAACACTTAATCGACATCTAAAGTTTAAAATACTTAATTTTTAGATTTCAGATTGTTTGATAAAATATCTGAAATGATGTCTAAATTAATCACTTAAATCTAAATAATTACTTAATTGTTAAGTCAAGAACAATTACTCTTTTTTTTTTCAGACCGACGACTCTCATCGGATCAGTGACTGGCGGGGGCCGGATTCCAGCGATCAACGGTGGTGGGTCACCAGAATCTGGCAGTCGACGTTCGTTGGATTCTAGTGACCTCCGATGGCTAATCGTCGGAATCCACTGGCGACCGGTGCCGGAATTCGGTGATCGTCGACGGCCGAATTCTGATTACTCAATTTTAAAAAATATATATTTTTAGTCATTCTAAATTTTGAACCCAAGACCTACCTATTAAAAATGTAGCATCTTAACCAACTATGCTGCAATTTAGATGTTGTTTAAGTTGGTTATCAAACACCTCTTAAATTATGTCTGATGTATATTAAGTTCCTTTTAAATTTTAGATTTTGAGAATAGATGGCAAATAAGAATTAAGTGTTAAGTGTTATTAAACACTACCTTCATCACTAATTTGACCTTAATTTGGATCCATTTTGAGGGGGGTTATTTTGACTCGAATTTTTACTAGGCCATGTTAGGGTAAAAAACAATTGATTGTAATCCGTGTTAATAGGATCTAATAGTTGAGAATAATTTACCTATCTTAACGTAGGTGACATGTATATCATTTGTTTGAACTAACCCCTCTTGATGTATTACCACCTCTAATAATGATTATATTTTTGAAAAATAATATTCATATATATATATATTTATACTATTATTATAATACTCAATTCTAAAAGTACACGTGCCAACAATACAGCCCATGTACATCCCGCCAAAACTGTTGTATGGCCTTCCTGTTCTCTTTCTCCCTCCCGCGCTGTCTTTCCTCAAAACCACGCCCAGCGCCCACCTCTTCCGCATTCCTTCCTTACGATGGCAGACCTTCCGCAAGCCAATCTTTCCTTCTGTTCTACCCAACCCTTCCTTATTGTTCACATGCCTTTGTTCGCCCTTCCCTTTTCTCACAACCTCCCCCTCGCAAAAGCCCCCTCCCCGGCCTCCATCTTCACCAGCAGGAAGAGACCCCTCCGTCCGCATACTCCCCGGCCTCCGTCTTCACCAGCAGGAAGAGCCCCCTCCGCCCGCTTCCGCAGGCGTGCCGCCGTCGCAGTTCCTCCGGCACGTACCGCGCCGCGCCCACCACCGCCCAGGAGGCGGCGACCAGTAGCAACAGGAGCAGTGTCCCCCACCGATCCCCCATCGTCGCGCCCACGTACGTCCCCTCCTCCTTTGCTGTGTTTTTTGCAAAATACAAACCCCCCTCTCCCCCGCCTGCTTCACACCCTCCCCCCTCCCCCCACCACACAGCCACCATTGTCCCAGATTCCTCCACCTCTCTGCGTGTGGTGGCACAGATTCTGGAAAATCACTATTTTTTTTTTTGGGTTTTCTGATGTATTCTGCATTGGAGCCTTGCACTTTTTTTTTACCATAGCAATGAATTGTAGCCATAACTGTCTGGATACGTTAAAAAATAATGCAGTTAGAGTTTGCTCTGCTCATTTGCCATAAGGAAATTAGGAAAAGTGACCATTTTGTCTCAGAAGCTACCCTGTTCTCTCTTTCCATGGGAACCAGCTTTTCTTTTGGGTATAGCTTTTATGAGTCAACAATGCAGGAAGTGGGGTAACTTTGGAGGGAAAACAATTAAATTTAATGTTCTCCCGATCATATTGATTTTAGGAGAGAACTGCATAACAAGCATGTGCCTTTTTTTCACTTTGATGAATAATACAATAGTGAACAAACATAAGAAGGGGGCTAAAAAGGTAAAGGGACCAACCAACTGTTATACAGATCTGGGAAAAATGTTAGATGGATTTTCCGTTAACTATATAGACAATTGAAAACATAAAACAGATCAAGATCTGTTTAATCTGTTTGGACATTTTATCTGTTTACATAGCTGGATCAAACATCTAAATGAGCTTATCTAAATAAGCAGTAGCACTTCTATACTGCTTTTTACTGGATTTTTATAACTGAGATGTTAAGGTTTTTAAAAAATAAATGTTTTAAAACCATACAAGCATATGGTTTGAGGTCAAGGAAAGTTTGTCATCCCATTTATCTGGGACAGATCTGTGGCTAATTTCAGGGTAAAGGATTTCCTATATGCATCAACACAAGGCATTTTTTTATGACAGGAATACTGCAGAAGTGTCATGAAACCTTTTTTCTTCTTCTGAGAAGCAGGTGGTAGTGATTCATCATTTCCCTTGATTTATTGGAATATTGTGTGACACTATATTGGAGTTTCTTAGGCTGGGTCATCCAACTCAAAAACTTAAGCTATGTGCAGAAGTGTCCATAAGTGTTGCCACAGATTCATTGTAAAAAAGGATGGCCAGCCAATTCAAGAAAGTAAGTCTACCAATAAGTGAACATTTCTGAAGTTTACAGGTGGAATCAGGATTTAGACAGGGTTTCTCATGGTTCTCCTATTCAGTTCATCTTCTCCATGTGAATTATGGAGTAGTAGGATGTACGTCCATGTCAAGGTTGGACGTACCGCAGCGACAAGGTTGCTCGGGGCGGTGAGGAGTACCTGTGAGGAACGATCGGTAGCTGAGCAGGTTCCTCGGGGCGGTGATCTGTCTTCCACAGGTATTGTTGAGCTTTGGAATTTTGAACTTTTGAATCCTCTTGAAGATTCAAGGTATTGTTGGAAGAAAAGGTCATCTTTAGCAGATGCAGGGGAGTTGGCTAGGATTAGTTTAAAAAAATAGCCTGCAAAATGTGAACAGAAAACAGGCAATGGCATGCAGTTGCAACAGGTGGCACCATTTTCATTGTGGGGGGAATCCTTGCGAATGATATGAGGATGGGTTAAAATATAGGTGTCTTAATCTGAGGTTCTTAGTGGAATTTTCTTAAGCACTGGGATCCATGTCTTTGAAAATTCTTTTTCCAATTATTACATCCCTGTGTTCTCGCCTCCTGGTAATTCCATTTTCTGCTAAGCTTATTTCAAAGTTAAAATTTTCTGCATTTTCTGTAAAATTTTCCTCTGTTTTGTTCTGGTCACTATGGTTGTAAGGTTTTTAAATATGTACTTCAATAGAAACTGTGAGGACTGGGAGGAGAGGGGAGTGGTCCCCCCTTTCCCCCCCTGCACCTTGTGTGCAGGGGCTCCGAGAGAGGCCGGTTGGCCCATTTTCGGAAGGGGAGAGCCCCCCCCCCTCCTTCCCTTCTCCTCCCCCTTCCGCAAGCCATCGCCCCACCTCCCTTTTCCTTCCCCATCTCTCCCCCTCCGTTCCCTCTTTCTCGGTTCCCTCCCTCTCTTCTCCTCCTACCTCGCCATGCTGCTGCCGCTGCTGCTGCTTCGCCGCGTCGTCGCCAGGAGGAAGGCCCAAGCCCCCCCGCGCCGCCACCTTCTTCCTCCTCTGCTCCAGCTCGCCGCCCCCCCCCCCTTGGCGTTGGACGAGGTCGCCCCGGGGATCGCCGCCGGCGGGTCCTACCGCCGAGGTAGGGACTCTCTCCCCTCTCCGGCGTCGGCCGGATCCCCCCTCCCCTCTGTGTTGTTGTGGCTCCTCCCCCCTCCGACCCTGCTCCCGTCCCCTCTCTCTCCCTTTCTCTCTCCTGGCCGGAGGCCAATGGTGGCCGGGGAGGGCCGACGGTGGCCGGTTCCCTCCCCCGCCACCGGCGGACCGCGCCGGCGGCGGCCGGAGGCCGACCACCGGCGGGCCGTCCCCTCTCCCTCCCTTCCTTCCCCACTGTCGCGGAACAGGGGGTCGGGTTGGGGATGGGATGGCGCTGGCGCAGTGCGCCAGCCCACTGCCAGGTTGGCGCTTGCGCCAGCTGTGTCCTGCCCGGCGCAGTGCGCCGGCGCCAGGACAGCCCTGGGTCCGTGGCACATTGTGCCAGACAGGGTCTTGGGCCTTTTTGGGGCGTTCTGGAGTCCGTTTTTCGAGCCGTTTTCGGCGTTGTGGTCGTCCCGACTGCGCTAATGGGCCAACCCTGGGATGATGACCGCCGTACCAGGTTTCTCGTTTTCCGGGTCCGCCCGAGTCGGCTCCGACCGGGCCGGTGGGGCCGTTTGACCGTTTGACCCGAACAGTCACGCTAGTGTTTCCGGCACCCTCAGGGTGGGTTTTGAGGGCCGGCAGGCTGTCCGGGGCGGTAGTATATGTCCTTCGAGTCGTTGTGCCGCGTTCCTCGATTTCTGGGCCTGCCTGGGTCGGCTCCGACTGGGCCGTTGAGGGCCGTTTGACCGTTTGACCCGAACAGTCGTGTTGGGGTTTCCGGCACCCGTGGGGTGAGTTCCGAGGGCCGACCGACTGTCTGGGTGGTAATTTTAGCCTTTCGTGGTTGACCGTCAGTCAGGTACTTTAGCAGATCCGTTTCCGCATCGAGGTTCCGTTCCGTGCTCGTGACGCTTGTGCTGACTCCCTAGCACTGCGCCTTACTAGTCTTCGCCCGGTGCTGTGGCACTTGAGGGCTTGTCCCAGCGCACGGTGCGCGTTTGGGTTGTTACCGTTCCCCGGGACCCCCATCCTTGTGGGCCCGTTGAGGGTGGTCTCCGAGCCACGAGTGCGTCCGTCGAGTGTTTCTCCGGACGAAGGGGAAAACGGTGTTGGACAGCGGCGTTGAGTCGTTTGTTGAGCTCACTTAGTTGGTCCGGGTCCCGCGGAGTTTGGAGTGTCGCGGTGCGGGCCAGCTAGTCCGTTCTCACTGCCTCGCCTTACACGGTTCCGGAGCCGTGTCGGGAGGACAGGCGTGGGACCGTAGTCCGGCCAGACTACGGCTTGTGGTTGTGTTTGTCCACGCGTCTCACTCCGACGGGAGGGGAGACCTGGACTCGTGGTCGAGTGGTAAGACGCCGGTGGGCGCAGCTGACCACTGACTAGTAGAGGCTGGGTTGTGGCTAGTGTGTGTTGTCCAGACGAGGGTTTTGCCGTCTACTTGTGCAGTTTTGTGGCGTGCTCGGAGCACGTTTTCTGAGGTTGAGGCTGTGTGCTGTTGTGCCGTGTTGGCGATACTTGTGGACCTGTGTACTTTCTGTTTATTTATTTCAGTACTTGCTCAGTTGTGTTATTATTTTATTATATCTCCTGCTTAGTTAGTAAACTTGTTGCTTGAGTTACCGCCGCCCTTCCGCTTGGTGTAGTTAGATTGTTTATCTTAGTAGCACAGTTCTTCCTGCCTAGTTTAGTTGTGTCGTTCTTGTTTCCGCTGTCGAACCGGTGAGGGGTTGGGTTCCCTACTGGGCTTCGTTCGCGAAGCTCATTCCCCCCTTACTTCCTTCCAGGTTTGAGCTCGAGGGAGCCGATGTTCGTGTTCAGACGGTCTGCGTCGTGCCGCTTGTGATCAGCAACGTTAGCAATGGTTAGTATCTATTTTTTCTTTCTTTGCACTTGAATTATTATCTGGGACTTTGTGTGTATTATTTGTATTCCGCTGTTGTATTTCTTTAATTGTTTAGCCATTGTGACTTGTTGTATATCTCACTAGACATATTTCTAACCCTTCCGGGTCTTCGGATCCGTGGGTGGCGGTCCAAGGGTCGGGTACTCGGAGGGTTCTGGGTATCGGATTCTTGGGTCGTTACAGTTGGTATCAGAGAAAATGTCTTCTGAGATTTACAATGGGTTAATGGCTATGGCTATCCCAGAAAGTAGTTCAAGTGCGTTGCTGGCACCGTTCGTGGTGTGTTAGTGTTAGGCTTGTGTCTTGATCATGTTTCACAGGTAGGTTGTGGTTCAACAAGATTCTAGTGGGGGTCGTAGAAGGGTTGCTGTCGTTGCAGTGTTGCGTGCATGGTGCGTGATCGCTAGTTGGTTCGTGCCATTGGTGCTGTTGATGATGGAGTTGCTGGTGGAGGTCTTCCTTGCGAGGAGGATTGTTGCAGACAGGTCCGGTGCGGTGCTCTTGCTCGTCGTTGGCTGCGCTTTCGGCTGCATGTGTTTCTCGTTGTGGCTGAGGGAGTCTGCTTGCTTGGTGTGGCCTTCGCCAGTGCAGGCCTGTTGTCTGCAGGTCTGGTGGAAGGCGTTCTTTTGTTTTTCTAGTGTGACTTCCTCTTGGTTGTGTTGCGCAATGGTTGCTTGGGCATTGTTGTCTCACCTATCGGTGAGTTGTGGGAGCCTTGTGTTCCGCTGAGTCGGCATTGTTGCTCGGACTTAGCAGTTGCTCTGTATGTGCTTGTGATGTTGCTGGTTGCGTGTTATGTCACTTGTTGTGTTTGCTTGGTGGCCTTGTGCTAATTGGTTGTGAGTTCTGGTGAGGTGTTCCCAGAGCTCTTCCTTGCTTGTTCTGGTGGTGGTTTCTCCCAGAACTTCTTCGTGCTCGTTTCTGTTTTGTTGCCCTCAGGGTTGAGGTGCATTGTTGGTTGGCTTTGTGTTCTGGTGAGGTTTCCCAGAACTATTTGTTGTTGTGTCGGTAAGGGTTTCTCCCAAGACTATTCTGTGCTCGTTTCTGGTTGTCGTCGTGCTATCTCATGGTCGAGGTGTGCTGTTGGTTGGTGCGTTCTGGTGGGCTCTCCCAGAACGGTGTCTTGGTCATTCTGGTGGAGGTTCTCCTAGAACTGTCTTGTATTGTTTATGCTTGCTGTTGTGCTCTCTTTGAAGATCTGTGTGGATCAGTTGTTTGGGTTGTTTGTTCTGGTGGAGCTCTGCTTGGACGACTCTCTGTCGTTCTTGGTAGAGGTCCTTTCTAGGACTGCCTAGTGTTTGATTTGCTTGTTGCTGCTCTCTCTGTAGAGATGAGCTGTCATTGTTTCCAGTTGGACTGTTTGTGTTACAGTCTATCTGAGCATTGTCGGTCAAGGTGTGGTACCTTTGACCGTGTGTCTGGTTGTTGTGTTGGCCAGGTGCCTTGTTGTTTGTTTCCAATTTTCTTGGCTGCGTTGGTGGGACTGCGTGTCCCCGTGGCTGGGATGGTTCTGTTTCGTTTTCCTGTGCCCAACTCTCTCCCGCAGTTGGTGATGTGGTGTGTGCCGTGGCCATGTGGCTAGCTGTATTTCTTGTGGAGGTGCTGGATTTATGTTTCGATCCCCTCTCTTACGTGCGGAAGTGGCCTGCTGTGCATTTTGTCCTCTTTTTGTGGGTTGCTCGGAGTAGTGGTGCTTCGCTTTTGTGCCTTGGTGTTGTGGTGCATTCGGTTGTGGCCTTCTTGGTGAAGGTCTTTTCCCTCGAGTTGTTTTAGGGTTGAGCGGGTTGCTCCCCTCGTGTTGTTGTTTCCGCTTGGCGCTGTAGGTTTGTGAACCTACTGGTCTGCTGTGTTTTGTTGTGAGGGCTTGTGTGTTGCCTGACTGGTCGATGTGGGACAGTGTGTTTCCACTTGATCAGCTCTGGGTTGCCTCGATTCTCTCGCCTAGCTTGCTCGTGTTGGGGTTATGTTCCCATGTGCTCTGCTTTGTGCCTCTTTCTGCTCTTGGAGGCTTTTGTCGCCTCTCAGTGTGTGGCCCTTACTGCTTGTTGTAGTAGGGCCGATGCCTTATGTGGTGCGCTTCTAAAGAGCCGTCATGTTTGTTGTGCTCTTCGAAGCTCGTGACCTTCCGTGCGTTTTCTCTTCTTGGTGGTTCTCTGGTAGGGAGTCCCTTTGGTTGGCCCCGTGCCGTTTTGGGGCTGTTGGTGCCACCATGTGCACCACACCTGGTGGTTCTGGTGCTTGTGGTTGCGCCGTGTGCTTGTGCCCGTGTGCGCTGACCTCGAGTTTGTGCGTTGATTTGCGATTTGTGAGGTGCTCAAGGCGTTGAGTGTTCCGCCTTTAATTTGGGGCGCGTGTGGTGGCCTATCCCTTATGGTCGTACCTTACCGCAGTGTGGTAGCTACCTTATTGTTTTGTAGCCCTGGTGGTGGTGTGCCGGATTTTGGTTGTGGCCCACGTCTGGTGTACCATCGCTGTGCGTGTTGGGTTTTGCTACCTTGTGTTGGTTGAGTTCTACTTGGGTTAGCGTGCTGCTCTCGGCTCTTGCGGTTGCCTAGTTTTCTATTGGTTGAGTGTTTTCTGCGGTTGGTTAATTTTTGGTACTCGCTCTTGGCATTGCATATTTCGTGGTGGGTGCATTGCCAACCTTTGTGTGTTCGTTCGTGTGCCAGGTGGTGAGTCTGGAAGCCGATAGCGGGACTCCTGTCTGTGTCCGTGGTGGCAGTGAGGCCTATCGGCTTGCTGGTGCTTGACCGCGTGAGTCGCTGACGTCTTGGGTTGCTGGGTTCTGACCAAACCTTAGACGTCTTTTCGACCCTTGTCGTTGTGTGTTGTGCTTGTGCAGCGTGTTCTGCCTTTGGTTTTTCTTGTGACTCCACATTCGTTTAGTGTTCTTGTCGGACCACGAGGAAGGTCTGGGTGAGACCGAGTGGTGTTGTGGATGTCGTTCCACGTGTTGAGGGGTTTTCCACGTCTCTGTTCCGCTTAGACTCTGGTTTTCCTTTACGAGACATCCATTTGGCTGTGTGGCCGATACTAGCTGTCTCTAGCTGTGTGAGGCCATTCCTCTGAGCCATGTGGTTGACTCGTAGGTCTTTTTCCGAGTTGTCACTAGTCACTGTGGTTTCTGTCAGGTTCTGCTGGTGGCAGAGTGGGTTGCTGACCGGATTGGTTTTAGCGGCAAGGTCTGTTGAGGACTTCAGCCACGTGGTTTTCGGCTAATGGTTTCGTTCATCTTCGGTTGGTTGGTGTGTGCCACGCTCGTGGAGTTGTCAGCATTTGATCGAGTGCTCCATCCCCGTCTAGGGTGTGCTGCGTAAGCTGTCGGTTGCCTAGTTGAGCACTCCATGCGTGGTTGTGTCACTGTCGTGGCCACCAGGAAGTCGTGGTGAGACTTAGTGGCCTTCTTCGCGCTGGCTGTTTCTTGTCGTGTTCTTTTCCCTCGAGTTGTCGGATCACTTCGAGTGAGTTGTTCCTGCCCCTGCCTTGCTTCCGTGCTTCGGCCTTGTTTTTATAATTTCGAGGGCGAAATTGTTTTAAGTGGGGTAGGATGTGAGGACTGGGAGGAGAGGGGAGTGGTCCCCCCTTTCCCCCCCTGCACCTTGTGTGCAGGGGCTCCGAGAGAGGCCGGTTGGCCCATTTTCGGAAGGGGAGAGCCCCCCCCCCTCCTTCCCTTCTCCTCCCCCTTCCGCAAGCCATCGCCCCACCTCCCTTTTCCTTCCCCATCTCTCCCCCTCCGTTCCCTCTTTCTCGGTTCCCTCCCTCTCTTCTCCTCCTACCTCGCCATGCTGCTGCCGCTGCTGCTGCTTCGCCGCGTCGTCGCCAGGAGGAAGGCCCAAGCCCCCCCGCGCCGCCACCTTCTTCCTCCTCTGCTCCAGCTCGCCGCCCCCCCCCCCCCTTGGCGTTGGACGAGGTCGCCCCGGGGATCGCCGCCGGCGGGTCCTACCGCCGAGGTAGGGACTCTCTCCCCTCTCCGGCGTCGGCCGGATCCCCCCCTCCCCTCTGTGTTGTTGTGGCTCCTCCCCCCTCCGACCCTGCTCCCGTCCCCTCTCTCTCCCTTTCTCTCTCCTGGCCGGAGGCCAATGGTGGCCGGGGAGGGCCGACGGTGGCCGGTTCCCTCCCCCGCCACCGGCGGACCGCGCCGGCGGTGGCCGGAGGCCGACCACCGGCGGGCCGTCCCCTCTCCCTCCCTTCCTTCCCCACTGTCGCGGAACAGGGGGTCGGGTTGGGGATGGGATGGCGCTGGCGCAGTGCGCCAGCCCACTGCCAGGTTGGCGCTTGCGCCAGCTGTGTCCTGCCCGGCGCAGTGCGCCGGCGCCAGGACAGCCCTGGGTCCGTGGCACATTGTGCCAGACAGGGTCTTGGGCCTTTTTGGGGCGTTCTGGAGTCCGTTTTTCGAGCCGTTTTCGGCGTTGTGGTCGTCCCGACTGCGCTAATGGGCCAACCCTGGGATGATGACCGCCGTACCAGGTTTCTCGTTTTCCGGGTCCGCCCGAGTCGGCTCCGACCGGGCCGGTGGGGCCGTTTGACCGTTTGACCCGAACAGTCACGCTAGTGTTTCCGGCACCCTCAGGGTGGGTTTTGAGGGCCGGCAGGCTGTCCGGGGCGGTAGTATATGTCCTTCGAGTCGTTGTGCCGCGTTCCTCGATTTCTGGGCCTGCCTGGGTCGGCTCCGACTGGGCCGTTGAGGGCCGTTTGACCGTTTGACCCGAACAGTCGTGTTGGGGTTTCCGGCACCCGTGGGGTGAGTTCCGAGGGCCGACCGACTGTCTGGGTGGTAATTTTAGCCTTTCGTGGTTGACCGTCAGTCAGGTACTTTAGCAGATCCGTTTCCGCATCGAGGTTCCGTTCCGTGCTCGTGACGCTTGTGCTGACTCCCTAGCACTGCGCCTTACTAGTCTTCGCCCGGTGCTGTGGCACTTGAGGGCTTGTCCCAGCGCACGGTGCGCGTTTGGGTTGTTACCGTTCCCCGGGACCCCCATCCTTGTGGGCCCGTTGAGGGTGGTCTCCGAGCCACGAGTGCGTCCGTCGAGTGTTTCTCCGGACGAAGGGGAAAACGGTGTTGGACAGCGGCGTTGAGTCGTTTGTTGAGCTCACTTAGTTGGTCCGGGTCCCGCGGAGTTTGGAGTGTCGCGGTGCGGGCCAGCTAGTCCGTTCTCACTGCCTCGCCTTACACGGTTCCGGAGCCGTGTCGGGAGGACAGGCGTGGGACCGTAGTCCGGCCAGACTACGGCTTGTGGTTGTGTTTGTCCACGCGTCTCACTCCGACGGGAGGGGAGACCTGGACTCGTGGTCGAGTGGTAAGACGCCGGTGGGCGCAGCTGACCACTGACTAGTAGAGGCTGGGTTGTGGCTAGTGTGTGTTGTCCAGACGAGGGTTTTGCCGTCTACTTGTGCAGTTTTGTGGCGTGCTCGGAGCACGTTTTCTGAGGTTGAGGCTGTGTGCTGTTGTGCCGTGTTGGCGATACTTGTGGACCTGTGTACTTTCTGTTTATTTATTTCAGTACTTGCTCAGTTGTGTTATTATTTTATTATATCTCCTGCTTAGTTAGTAAACTTGTTGCTTGAGTTACCGCCGCCCTTCCGCTTGGTGTAGTTAGATTGTTTATCTTAGTAGCACAGTTCTTCCTGCCTAGTTTAGTTGTGTCGTTCTTGTTTCCGCTGTCGAACCGGTGAGGGGTTGGGTTCCCTACTGGGCTTCGTTCGCGAAGCTCATTCCCCCCTTACTTCCTTCCAGGTTTGAGCTCGAGGGAGCCGATGTTCGTGTTCAGACGGTCTGCGTCGTGCCGCTTGTGATCAGCAACGTTAGCAATGGTTAGTATCTATTTTTTCTTTCTTTGCACTTGAATTATTATCTGGGACTTTGTGTGTATTATTTGTATTCCGCTGTTGTATTTCTTTAATTGTTTAGCCATTGTGACTTGTTGTATATCTCACTAGACATATTTCTAACCCTTCCGGGTCTTCGGATCCGTGGGTGGCGGTCCAAGGGTCGGGTACTCGGAGGGTTCTGGGTATCGGATTCTTGGGTCGTTACAGAAACTCTCTTTGTTAAACAGGTTAGATGAAAGCATATGGTAGAACAAGAGATAAGTGCATCAATACATTACTCCTTAGATTATCTCCAGTTTCTAATTGCCTCAGTATGTATTTTTTTGTTCTTATAATGTATATATACTAAAAGCATGAAAATTTAGCTCCTATAGATCATTTCACTCCTTCTGTAATGTAGCAATGACCTGAATAATGATGTATTGATGTCATGATCATATATATCATTGGAAGCTTTTAATGGCAATCTATGTATCTTACTTTTCCTGTTTTTTAAATTTTGAATAATAATTTTAATAAGGCTGAAACCTCCAACCTAACTTCATTAGTGCATCCTTATTAAAAGGATGGAGATTTATATCATAAATCCACCTGATGGTTTTAATGTATCTTTCTTTTTCTGTGTTAGAGGGTTTCCTATTCTGTTTTAGAGGGTTTCCTACTCTACATTACTGCTTATCTTTAATTCTGTTTAAGATTTTTCAGTGGTATCTTTTTCAATATTTTTCTCTGTGCCTGATGTTTTTCTGTCTATTTTCAGTGGTATCCTTCGTTCGCATCGTCGAGCTTGCAGCCTTCCCGTCGCAGCCTCACAGTCGCCATTTTAAGAGAGGTACTCAACGGTGTTTCCCCAACTACTTCAATAAAAACTCTCTTTGTTAAACAGGTTAGATGAAAGCATATGGTAGAACAAGAGATACGTGCATCAATACATTACTACTTAGATTATCTCCAGTTTCTAATTGCCTCAGTATGTATTTTTTAATTGTCTTGTTACTGGCTATAATTTACTTCATTTTGGTTGTGTTTTAATGATTGATAATCCCACTGTCATCCTCTCTTATGGGCATGTCTTATTCTTTACTAAAATGTTCCTTTCTGTCATCCTCTATGATTGTCATTAGATTTTTTCCACCACTATGTGTCCTCATGTAGCCCCTTTGCAGATTATAATAGAATGTTCATGTTTCTTAAATTTTGATGTATTCAAGATCGCATGCATCAAATTTAAGGATGTCATATATAGTCATATTCCCACTAAACAACTATTAGCACGTGATCTATTCATCCGGTGATCCATAAACAACTATTAGCATGATATTAAAATGTTTTCACTGCAGTTATAGGAATGCAATGTGGTATACTTTGAAGTCAAAGAGTTTATAGTCTACAGGACATTGTTTTACTATTGTGTGGAATTGATATTGTTTCTGGGGTTTCATATGAATACTTTTCTATAGGAAAATAGGCTTTACTTATTGATGTTTTTCAGTTAGTAACAGGTCTTATTCATGTTCTGTTGTTTTCTCCCTGACCCTCCTTTTTTTTATTTTTCATCCAAAAGGTAGCTTTCTTCGATTTTTTTGGGTGGCATCTACTATGTAGATTCCATCTGTGAATTTACTGTAGTTTTCACAGAAGGGCCAATGTCTGGAAGAACCTGTACTTCATCTCCCTCATCGTCATCCCCTACAAAAAATGAAGAGCAAGATGTAAGAGAAAACTCCCTCACCACTTCATATCTGCATCACATATATATATAAAAATACTCTATCACTATGTGAAGAAGATAATTAATCTTCACATGACATCTAAACAAAAGAGGTAAACAACAAATCAATCAACAAAGCCCTGGAAAAAAAAAAGAGAATCTGCCAACAACCAAAAGAGGAGAATCATAAGAAAAGTTACATGTCTTTCTCTATAAGTGCTGGACCATAAAAAGACCAGTAGCATATGGTTACCGTGTATGAGCTTATATTTGCAGGTGGCTGCAAAGCACTCACATCTGGATACACAACATCAATTGTGAATGTGCTAGACCTGTAAAATGTCAATGCCTTCACACTAGGAATTGGGTTTCCTTTAGGGAATACAGCAAAATGGAGGGGCAGGCTCATGTAGCCAGATCCCAGATCCCAGATCTATATAGATTAGGATTATTCACACTATAGATTCAAATCTCATTGATAGCATTTTTTTTTAAAGATGATATAAACAACACCCATGCTTGAATCCGAACATTCTCTCTGCCCTTCCCCTACCACTGTCCTTCCCCAAATGAGATTTTGTCACACAAATTCCATCCATATATCTGCCAAAGACTGAAGAAACATTCCACAATCCGAAATCCCCAGAGCAGAAAATCCATAGGATAATAACCAGATCTCATGAGGCACCCCACAATAAATTTTGTCATAACAAGCTCTGCCATACAAAAAGGTTTAAACAACCCATTCCACAGATAAAATTCAAATTGAAAAGGCCTCCAACCAGACTGCTCAAATACAACCCACATCCAAAATTCTCCACCTGGAAGTTCCTGAGCAAACTGAAACAATCCACTGGAGGCACTGCCCCATATAGAAATCTTTAAGAAGCAGTCCAGCTGCTTAGGTCCACCCAGACCAATACTGAAGAGGAATCCACTTCAACCTCCCACATACCAATCTTTAACATAACCACCAAGTCAAGGTCGAAGATGAGGGACACCTGCTTTCTCCAGAACTATACTCCCCTTGACTGCTAAAGGGAGAGAATTAGTATCCAGAAAAATTTTATTCTGTTTAGAGTTGCAAGCAAAATTAGCTAACTGATCTGCCACTTTATTGCATTCTCTTACAGTATGGATAAATCTCAGTGACATAAGCTTATGGACTTTAAGAAAATCATTCCACCAAGGAAACAACTGCCAAGGAATGTCTGCAGGAGGATTAGAGCAGATGAGAACTAAAAATTGACAAACCATTTCTACTAAGAGCTCAGTTTGACCATGAGAAAGGAAAAGCTGGAGGCCATGAATCAATGCTCTAAGTTCAGCCACTATACATGAATCTTTTCTCAAACCGCGCGTTACGCCCAGCGAAGGTTCTTTCTTTTGGTGAAATCTGTTTCTTTTTTTCCCCAGCGAAGGTTCCTGTTTCTTTTTTTGCCCAGCGAAGGTTCTTTCTTTTGGTGAAACCTGTTTCTTTTTTTGGATTTTGCCTTCCTTATGTTCTACCCAAAATCTCTTTGGCAATCCTTTCTTATCATCTACCAAGACCTTCCGCCAATAAGTATTATATTATAGAGGAACCTAGATATTCCAGACTATGCTTAAACTTTTCTAGCTGTTTACCTACTATGGAATTTGGAAATTCTTGAGCAAAACAATTGTCGAAGATGTTCTACATTCCATGACTTAAATATCCACAGCTTCTTTTTAAGCCTATATATTTTCAGAGGCATCAATTCCTGCTCTGCCTATTCTGCTTTGATGTGCATATTTCTTTCCTTTTGTTGCTCATTTTGTTTATCTGGATTTTCTTTCCCATTTATCTTTGACATACCTTCCTTATTGCTGTAAATGTGTTTTTACTCCTTTCTGTTGTTTTTTTTTCATGTTGTGCTCTATTGACATTTTGTACATAATGGATTCACAGGGAAACTACAATGGCATTATTCAACGTTCCTGATCCTGAAACACTGACAACCAGTCAAGCTGCCTGTTTAACTGTCTCATCTAATTTTGAGGTATGCATCATTTTCTTAGTTATTATAGATGTATATGTGAATCATTATACGTGTGGCAATCTGTACATCTGGCCTCCGCCACTCCAGGCATCTGACTGAAATGAGTTCGTTATGGCTTCACACTGAACTGTAAGATGGAAAACTTTAAGATGCATTGTTTGCCATTCTCTTTTGACATTTTACATCTGAAAGCCAAGTAGAGAGAATACGAGAATAAATAGCTAGCATTTAAACATCAATTTAATTGGAAAATCATAGTGTTGCATGCCTGAACACTAAAGAAAAAATTCTGAGAATAAACATGGTACAGCTTTATTTTTTGTCCCAAAGTGCATAACATTTTTTTTTTGAATTTAAGCTAATCCATATTCACAAGTAGCAAAGAGTATAGGGATTAAGCACTGAGGAGGCATGTCAAAATGTCACCTTGTGGCAGAGAATTCAATTTTGTACAGTGGTTCATTTTTCTGAAGTAAATAAATTGGGGAAAAGAGAGTGAGGGGGTAGTTTTAACATGCCTTGAGTTTTCTGTGCAAATCCCATGAATCAATGCTCTAAGTTCAGCCACTATATATGAATCAACCCAGTTCAGGCTTCTGCCACCTGACAATTCTGGGCAATTCATCTGATTCATTTAAACCCAGTTGAGGCTTCACTTAAACTATAGTTCTATTCAGATTTATTTGCTTTCAAAGTTTTAAGAATTTTTATTTTTCTGTCTATTCATTTTGGTTGTATTTAAATGATCGATCTTGAGATTCATCATTTCCCCTAATTTATAATTAGGCTGCTTACAAAACTTATTTTCAAGCACATTATTCATTGGGTTTTATCTTCTGTTAGAAAACCTTTTATACTGCAAGTTATCAATGTGAAGTAATAGATGATCTCCATCAGTTCTTGGATCTTACATACTAGCTGCCTATAGAAGGAAAGATACACCTTCACCTTACCAATCCATTTTCTAATCCATTATTCAACTTAAATGAGTATCTTTAGTTCACTTGGATTACAAATAATATCAGAAAAAAAGATACACATGCAATCTCCTTCTTAGTATCTCCATAGGTTATGGGGTTATTGTCAGCTTGGAGTCTCAGAGCCATTTCATTAGGTTAGGAAATGTTGTCAGAGCAGATATTGAACCCCTACACATCCATGGGAATTGTGAAGGGGAATTGTGAAGAGGAATAATATATAGCAATCAAAATATGAAACTGTAGAAAAAAATGATAAATTATGCATATATATATATATATATATATATATATATATATATGGGTTTGATATTTTTTTAGTTTCAATGTTGATTGCTTTGCCGGAAATTCAGGATTTCTGAAATTTAAAATCTTTTGTCTATTATATAGCTTTTCTCCCTCACAACCCATCACAGATCCTCCCTGATTTTTTTGTTATAGCATTGGGCGGTTTTCTTTATCCTTCACAAATGCCACCTTCCTTCACAAATCCACATATTTCCTGCCATTGTTTTTTTTTCTTAAAAGTGTACATTTTATTCTTGGGCATATATTAACTTTTCTATACATAACTGGTGACCTGTTAATTGACATTCTTTATACAAGTAGTGGATTGGCTTACTTTTGGAATTACATGAAGTATGTCTGGAAATTGATGAAGAAAATATGTTGAATAACACAAATGCTTTGTGTAACAAAGTTTTATAGAGTAAGAAATCTGAATATGAAAGGATTGGAAGCATCTTGATCTAAATTTATTGGTATCTCTTTTCTTTTATCCCCTTTTCTTATAGGGGAGTCACCATTAGCATCATTAACTTCAAAGTAGAAACCACCACTGGGAGGCTCATAGTTCACAGGAAAAATACCAGTGAACATCTGATTCAGAAGCAACAACAAAGATCGATAAGATGGACGACAACTTGAAAGGGTTAAGCAAAATACTGAATGACCAGCATAATTGAGAATAGGGATTACCCAGCCTGGTCTGTAGTGAAAATGGTAGGCTTCCCAAGAACTGGAGCTTCCTGTAAAAATAATTAATATCAATGATAAAAAAGAAAGAAAGTGAATGACCAAAACAAAATTATTTGACATAACTACATCATTAGCATTATATTACAGTGATCAAGAGCACTCCCACATTTTGATGCATTCTCCACATTACTAGGCAAACAACATATAAACTGAAATGTGAACTTGGATGCCTCACAAACTGAATGAAAGAGGTTACAAGAAATATTGAGACCAGTGTCCCATTTGATGAACATCTCTTCACGATGTAAATTCTACTAAATGCAACATAATGTAGAGGATCCATAAGGTTTAGAAACCTTTTCATGCCCTCCATGATAGGGCATCATGGACCTCATGGTTGCAATGACTCGATGAGAAGCAACAACAGACAACTAGGACTGTGCAAATCCCTCACTGCAGCAAAAGCTTTATTGAGCGCACAAGCCTTATGAAGCAAAAGCTTTATTGAGTGACTTCGCTTTCTACTTATCAGGGACATTTAGGGGGCAAGAGATGCGCCCATAAATACCTTCAGATCTACATATAGAATTGGTCAATTTTGATTGAGCCTGTACACTTTAAATGCTACAAACACTTCTGAAGGAGAGATTTTCAAAATCCTCATAACAGGACTAAAATGCAAAAGATGAACGAAAACATATTATGATGTAGTGAAAATTCCATCACAGGTCAGAATATTAGATATTATTCCAATCCCAAGTCCAAGATTTAGAAACATCCACAAGTAAAAACCATAAACATTCATAAGTAATAAAATTGTATGACTAATATATTTTTCTATTTTTCTACCTTTTAGTTATTCCACATAAGTATCTTTTGAGTTAGAATCACAGTCATGTTAAGGGAATTGGACTTTCTAACATAAAGTGTTAAGTCTGAGAATAGATAGGGTACAACTTTATTTTTTGTCTCTTAGTGCATGACAACTGTAATACCTTCTGATGTGCACGTAGGAGCATTTTAATAGACCCCTCATGTGCAGACTGACCTAACTTCTGTCATGTGAACTATGGCAAACAAGGTGTTGCATAGCACAAGAACATAAACCATGAGCTTTGACGTCGTGCAAAGGTAATTGCCCATCCAGCTAAAAATCTTAATAATGGGAATGCAGAAGGCACCAACATCTTAGATTTCTGTTTTACTCCTTACTCATATAGGATTATCCAACAACAATGTATTTAGAAGTGTAATTGAGCTGCTCATTTTGTTGTTCTTAGTTGCTGATATTCACTCATGGTAGTTCTATTTTTTTTATTCTTCTCATTCCCAAACTGAATTATATGTTTGATGTGGATAGATGTTGTGGAAGATTTAATGTATATTTGTCCATCAGTTGTTCGTTCTTCTGCATCTGTTCTTGGAATATATTATTGTGTTCCTTATGTCTCACCTCATGTTTTGCACATCACATCACCTTCTCACATTCTTCTTACAGTTCTTCACCATCTCTTCTCATTCAAATGCCATAAAAAAGGGCTTGCCAGCCAGTTCTTGCAGCCATGCATATGAGGGCATGGTTGCTTTTGCACACCAAGACACTTCAAATGTGCAATGTGTGTCAAAGGATAAATCAATGCAACCAGTGCATTAGAACCACTTGATCCACCAAGATCTTAAGCTATATAAGTTAATATAAGTTAATTGTAAAGCATTCCTCTTTCTCTTTTATTTTTTCACTTTAATATTTTATTAATTGAATGCCCCCATATCTGCCTTTTCTCATAGAACAATAAATCATAATCTGTTTCCGACAGTAAGGCTGGGACAGTGTACATTTCCGATTAATCTGGGCTCATCTTTAGCTCCCAGTTGTTCCAGTTCCCCAAGGTTGTTCTTAAATTATTTTGCTGTTTTCTCTCCCAAGGTGGAACATGTGCATGTCTTGCCCTGCCTTCTTATCCTTTCTCCCATATTCTTTCATTTTAACCTATTAATGGTGAAACCCATAATATTGATGATTAGAGTTTTCTCACACAGGTTAAAAGATTTGCATGGACTTTTCCTTTGAGATTTCTTTTTAAAACTTTTAACCCCCTATATACATTTTGTGAAGACTTTTTATTTACTGACAATTCAGATTTATCACTATATACATTTCTGATGCTTTTTACTATTTTGTTAGATTGTTTTTTCTTTTTTATATAGATAAAGATGTTGTGGAAGTTGTATTTTCTTGATATCTAACTTGAAAATTTATATTCATATAGAATCTTGAACAAATTTTTTTACACCCATCGTAAAAAAATTATTCAAACTAAACATATAATTCAATCTAATTTCAATATAAAAGATATTTATATACAAAAATAATTAACTATGTTAATTTTCTTAGATATTATTTTTTATTAAAATTTTAATATTTAAGAACTGCACGGGCAAAGAACTAGTATATATATATATATATACATGTGTGTGTATTGTGAATAAATGAAATATATAAGATTTGATGAGGATTTTCTTATACTTAATCTTAACGTCTCATGGGGAAAACACAAAAATTTACAAGATCATTAACAGGTTACACAACATGACATATTACTCCTACATCTAAGACAACTAATTAGGATAAATTCTTTATTGATTCACCAAATCTCCGTTGCGGGTGGCCCAGCTCAACTTTGGCTGTTCCAACTGGGAGACCCATTAATACTAATAGGCTGGGGAAACGGATGGCATCGTTTACTATACATAGTTTCGTTGTGTCATCCAAAAAGAGTTTAGTTTCCTTGTATCATCCAAAAAGATCTGTGATTCTGTCGTGCTGGTCACCGGTTTTTTTTTAGCAATGTCAAGGTTTCATGTGAATGAGATTTATGAACTATATATGCAGTCCAATCTTCCGTTGAGCTTTAAAAGAAAAATTAATCATACATTTTAAATAGGTCGAAAGTGGTAAGAAGTGACGATCTATTAATAAGATAATTTTCTTATTATCTCAATATATAACAGTTAAACTATACAAACATTTATATGTCCATTGAGACCTTGATCATATGTTCTTTTCTAAGAAAAGAATATATAACTCCACCACTCCTGCGGGCCGGCGCAGTAATCGGTGAGTCGGACTCATCAAAAAACTCGAGCCGTATATGACAACGGCGAGTTTGCTGGCGATGGTCCCCGGCCCTCCAAAGCAGGAGCCCAGACGATTGGATGGCAGGACGGACGGTGTTACACTAAATAAATAGGTCAAAAAGCTGATTTTTGTGGAGTTCTCAGAGAGCTTTTAGACCGGAGCAGAAGGAGGCGACTGGCAAAGCAGCTATGCTGCATGCGGTCGCCAACAAAAATCTGGTCAAAAAGATATCAGAAATTTGGGGTAGCAAGAGCGCTCTTGCTATCTAAGCTTCACAACATGACTACCATTCAAATCGTGGTTACATCTGAACCTAGCTAGCTACCTTCCGACAAAACTCAGTTCGTTTATGTGTTGCATGGGATTTTGTCTCAAACTGATGAAGAGGTTGCTGACCTTTTCAGATAGTATACTTAAATAGTATATACTTCTTTTTAGAAATTTAAAAAAATAAGAGTGGGAGCGATCTTATATTAATCTTTCAAAAATAAGTGACACACTAATAAATATATCTAATTTAGTACACATCTTTTAATTTGCCCTATATATTTCTCGTATATAATCCCCATCCTGAGCATGTCCTTTCGTCATGGAAATTCCCCTTCGATCAAGATTGGATGGCTGATGCTTCTGCCATATGTATGTGTCTATTCGGATGGCTAATTAGGTAGCTCGTGCCACCAAACCATTTCAGGGGACATGCTGCTCCAAATCAAATATCTTACCCACAGATGGTGTTGATGAATGTATGGTGAAATGGGCTATGATATGACAAGTGTACTGCTGAAGGCAGATATGTCCTTGACTCAAGAAAAAGAGGCAGCTATGACTTTTTTCCCCACTTTTTATTTCACCTCTTGGAGTTTCTTTTTGTCCCTGTGGTTCGTAAGACTTGTTACATGCACAAGTTTCTCTAGAAAAAGAAAAGCTGATATTCATATATATTGTTTGGTGACTCGAAATCTTGGAGAAGCAAGAACGGCAACCGAAAGATATTTGGTGTGCTTGGTCCCTTACCGAGACACTAAATATATCTCTGATGGCCCAAACAGGTTACGTTATCGATTTGGAATGAAGATTGAAAAGCTAGTTATCCGAATAATTAAGTTTGGTATATATATGTTCAACCTTCGTTGTGCCTTTTATTCATCAGTTTTAGGATGCATCTAGGTTTAGCACTCAATCGCGTGCCCCATCAGGTATCTATCTATATATATGTTCCCTGGTCGACCATGTTATATATCCATCTCGAGCATCACATTAATTTTCTAGTGGCTACTTTCTACGCCCATAATTCATGCCATAAACCTCGGAATGATTAGTTGAGGGGAAAAAGGAGAAAAGAGAGGTACTGATGGTTTTCTCTTTCCTGTCGTCGACAGCAGCGTCTGTAGTCCTCTACGTACGACATCATCATCTACGACAGGGAAGCATGTTCTACAGCCTTACCTTCAAATTGGAGAGACCCTTTAATCTTGATCTTTTGATGGCCGGATTGATCCTTTCACAGTTGTAGAAACATTACATGAGGGCGTAATTAACACAAATTAAGGTGGAGGGAGACGCGCACACACGAACAGAGATGGGGAGAGAGAGAGAGAGAGAGATGGTTCTTATTTTATTATGAGACGTTTCGTAGAAGCCATGAAAAACTAGCCATTTACTGGATTACTGGAACATAAAAGAAGAGACTCCCCAGCTGGCACTAAATTTCTTCCTCAAGTGAGCCTATTGAGGAGAACATCTGATTATTGTACCACGGTGCTTTATATCCTTCATTCACATCTCGTCTTCCACCCAAAGGCCACACAGACCCCACGACTGTGGCTTCAAACCATAATAGAGCACATATATGTAGGCCTCCCTACCCATGCACAGACGCTTCTGTTCCACAGACAAAGCCTCTGGCCTAGCTTGGTACATCTTTTCTATCATGATGAGGTCGATGACAGCCGTGGTGATGGCCAGAACTGCGCGTTCTTCACCTTGGAGATGCTCGACAGCACGCCGAGAGGCGTCACATCTCCAATCACCGTCACCTTCTTTGCGGCAAAGTCTATATTGAAGGATGTTACGCCTGCTCACCAAGAACAGCATCAACAACACATCTTGATGAGTATATCTAATTTAGTCTAACAAATATAAACTGCCGTGCAACTTTCAACTAAAGATTGTGAAGCAATTAAGCAAACATGCTCCTGGGAAAACTATCTACTCTATTATGCTAATCAGTACCCCTGCGTGAAACCGGGGAACTTTAAAGCATATGTTCATTAAAATACGTGCAGACCAAGGTCACCAGAAAAGTTAATTTCCAGAATCGTACTACGCTGTATTGAATTTGCTATATATAGCAGCTTATTTGGTAATGCCACTGGATAATGGAGAAGATATATGTTGGTCCAACAAAGTTATTAGCGTTATATATGAAGCATCTTTTTGCATTTAATGGTGGCTTTCAAACAAATGGATGCAGCTTAATAACTTTCACCTTCCATTCGAGATATGTGCTTTTTCACTTTCGCTTCACAACCCTTGCAATGCAAAGATACCCTCAAAATCACAACCTGCGAAAGAAAAGCAACTAAGCAAACATGGACGAGTGCATGATCTTTTCTCCCTTGGTATTAGGAGGATGAGATGAGAGAGCAAGGAACTGATGGAGTTACAAGACAGACCTGGTCTCGTGTTCTGGCAGAGGAAGATGGCTTTAGAACAGCGGACTCTTCAACCTTCGTCGTGTGAAACCTCGTCTCCGACAAGGAGGAGGAGCTCCTGAAGAAGGCCTGGCTCTGTGATCTACGAGAAGGAGACGGCTCTATGACAGGCGGGGCGTCTCCCTTCACAATCCGAAACCCAGCAGAAGGAAGCGCAGCAGCTGCAGCTGCTCGAAGGTGTTCCCCATACTTGGTTGAAGCAGATGGCCCCCGCACAGGTACTGAGCCGTCACACTTTGCGACTTGCAACGGCGTCGGAGGCGCCAAAGAAGAAGAGGACGACGCTTTGAAACAAACCTGGTCTCTTGACGCGGCAGCAGACGCAGTAGCAAAGGAAGAAGATGAAGAGCAAGAAGGTCTCAGGGCAGGTGATTCGTCCCCCGCCGCAGACTGGAACCTGGACGAGTTGACAGGGATCAGCACCGGGAGAGGGTCCAGATCCGGGAACACGTCGAAGAAGGCGTCGTCGTCGTCGTCGTTAAGCAGGTAGCGGGAGGAGGCGGCGGGGCTGACCAGGCTGCCGGGCACGTCCGCGCTCTTCCTGCTCTTCTGGGGGTAGGATTTGAGTTTCGAGGGCGAAGGAGGCACCACCCAGTTCTTAAGCGACCGCGCCCTGCGCGCGTCCCGCAGATGAGGTACCTGGCGATCGATCCCTCTGGCGGTGGCTGTGCTGTGGCGGCCGACGACCGAGCGCCGGGAATCCATGCCCGTGCATGTGGCGGTGGACGCCGGGGAAGCGCACGAGATGTTCACCCCCTTCATGCCCCGGAAAAGTAAAGGCGCCATGGCCTGGTGGAGCTAGCATTGGTCTCAGCAGTACGCAGCTGAGACGCCACAGGAGTGGAGATGGGAGGGAAAGAGAAGAGGGATGAAGAGTAGTTGAGAGGGGACTTCTCTCAGGAAGGTGACCTCCCAATCTCCTTTTAAGCTTGGGAGTCCAAGGTCGAGTAGAACTTGTAGAAGACAGGAGGACACGGTTCATGTCACGCACAGGAGCTTAAGCAAACTTTAACCCACTTGTTTTAAGGAATAAAAGATACTTGGGCGACATATTTGTGGCCACCCATTTATCACACTTTTTCTCAAACAATAAAAAGAAAAAAGTTCAATCCCACAACCAACATAGTGGTTCACCTCTCTCCATGTGAGAGAGATCTTAAGTTCAAATTCCATATTATGTAATCATAAGAGAAGAGGAAGTTAATTTGCATATCTATATATGAATTTATGTCTGAGTGCTCCTTAATTTCCGTTAATAAAACTAATTCGTAGTCGAAATAATTATTCACATATCAAAAAATTATGTAGAAATCTCCAATTTAGAGAGAATATATACTCAAGTGATTACTTCGAATCCATAAATATGTTGAGGAAAAAACAACGAAAAGTTGAATTTAACTTGTGAATAAAAGTTTGAGTACATTACTAATTACACTTTGACCTTCTAATTTTTATGATCAAAGTAAGATAATAACAAGTGCAACACCATGTATAATTAAAAGCACATGCAATCTCCGCCACCTATCATTCCTCAGACATAAGTGATCAGATAAGTTCACGGTCATTAATACACCATTAGATCCACCCTCTTGTATCTGCGAACGAGTAGGGGGGCAAACAACAAGCCAAAGTTCCACCATATAACTAATTTTGCTCTTTACTTTGAATGAAGTCAGCATCACCTCTCCCTCATCTCTGGGATCGGGGCAATGGAGGAGGTCCTCATCCTCCTGGTCAAGAATGACAGGATAAACTCAATAAGATGTGAATTATGATATCTAAATTAAAGTATTATATACAAATTAATGGAGGGCGATAAAAAGGATAGATCGCTGAGGACCCCCCGCGCCGGCGACGATTCAACTCAACATCTCACAGTGTACTTTCGGTTGTGTTTTCCATAATGACTCCCCCGCACCAATTCGCTCCTGCCACCACCCATCAGTTTGTCATCATCGTTCTCTTTATCAAATTGCCCAACTACTCTTAGTTTATGCAAAAGAACATGGCTTTTGATCACCAACGATCACCAGCGTCTGCACTCATAGGAATCAGGACATGGCCCCAAAAATGGAAGATTTACGAAGCCCAAGAGAAACAAAACACACAGTGGAAACCATCCATCTTGATCGAGACAACACTCTCGTAAAGCTTCAGGACAATTCCCGACGGGCTCCGATATGCTCTAGACTCCAAAAGGATTTGCAAAAGAGATAGAAAGCAAGTTGGCTTTGCCCATCTAACTCTCCTCCTCCTTCAAATAAAGAAGACAACATAGTTTATGTGCAGATAGAAATGTGTGTGTGCGCGCGCGGCTAAACGAAGCTTATTTGCTTCCAAGCCTCCGTATGCAGGAGAAAGAGGCCGAAAGGGAAGCAGCAGCTGGGTACGTCTCCCTTGGCCATGGCTGCCCAGCTCACGCCGGAACAACATTATTGTTCAGAGGAAGAGACCATGTCAGAGGGCGTGGCCTGAGGCCCTGCTACGATGCCTGTCCTTTTTGCTCTGGGGATTCCCAATAATCTTCTTGGTGTGAGCAGTAGCTGGCGCAGGCTCGCAATCCGCAGCATTTGATCTGTATAAGATACCGAAAGCTACTCCTGCTTTGCCCTCCAAAGCAGCCTCATATACAAATATATAGCAGTTCTTTAAGTTAATCTTGCTTTGCTTCTAAAGCAATCTTGGTTACACTATTGTATATAATTAAGTAGTTTTTTGCTGTGTTTACACGGAGTAGTACAGGAAAGCTGACACTCGTGCCTGAGGTGATCATAGTTTGTGCCACCACTCCTTCTACCCTTGGCTTCTCTTTTGTAGTTATCTAGCTCGCCTTAATATATTTGTACTGAGCGAGAGACATAATTATTTGTACTATATTTTTGTTTTCTTATTGCTTGTCTTCCTATTCTCCAACTTGGGTCGCTGTTTCTAAGCGATGTTTCAAGGAGAAAGGTGTCGTCTTGTGTTGCTTTTGTCGTGGTTATTAATATACACATGGATCATCCATCGCTATTAATGCTCTGGTGCTCGTTGTGCTTCCAATTGGTCAAATCCCGGGTTATGATAATGTTAATTGAGCTCGTCCGTTTGCCATTGTTTACTTACATCATTGCCTCAAACAAAGTATATTGGACTAAGTGGGAGTGGGTTAAGTAGCCTAACGAGGACCCATGTAATGTGGAGCTTGAATGACCGACTACGGTGCTGAAAAGAATTGAAGTTGGTGCATGGATGTTGAGATCATGAATTAAAAAAAAAAAAGAGGGAAAAAAAAACTGATGAGGCCGTTGTTATGATGGGGCTTAAGGTTGAATCATGCTACTTTTTTGGACTCCCTTCGTTTACATTTCTTTCAGGCATCTTCGGCAAACGCATTCTAAGCGGTGTGTCATATATAATGACGGGAATATTATCGCAAACTTCGGCGTACGTACGTAGTGACGCGCGCCCTACCTAACCTTACACTTTTTTTTCTCTCATGTATATGGCAAACAACACGAACGGTGATCGCATATTGGGTTTAAGTCATAGAGATGACTGACCACCTTTGTTATGAACTTTCATCATTGGCCTTAATTAAAGAAAAAATTAATAATTCCAAGAGAGTTAGACAAGTATTTTATGGGCACCATGCATGTATTATTAACTATATATCCCGATATGAGTAGAAATTCATCTGATTGAAGTTGGTAAAATGTTTGATGATCAAGATAATCATCATCTATATTAGACCTGAAAAGGATTTATTTATTTATTTAAATTTATAAAAGATCACAAAAAGTACCTAAGATTAGGGCTGTAAACGGATCGGATACGGAGCGGATCTGGCCTTTCCGTTTCCGATCCGATTAGTTAATCAAATTATCCGTATTCGGTTCGTTTAAGATTCGGATACGAAGCGGATATTTTAATCAGATAATTTTCGAATACGGAGCGAATACGGATATTATCCGCTTCAAAATCATAAATTATAATAAAATTATTAAGTGATCTAAAAAATTTATAAAAAAATTTTAAAAATCTTAAAAATTAAAAATGTCTCAAACAATATTGTGAGCGGCGGCGACTGATGCGAGGGGAAGGCGCTGGGGGTGGACAGAGGGGCGGCAAGGGGAGGCACGACGCCGGTGGGAGGGCGAGGGGAGGCGCGGCGGGCGGTGGGAGGGTGGGGCTGCCTACAGAGGCGAGGGGCGCGGCGGGCAACAGGGGCGAGGGGCGGTCGGCAGGGGGCGAGGGCCAGGGCGGCGCTGAGGGGCGTAGGGGGCGAGGGCCAGGGTAGCCCCGCCCTCCCACCGGCGCTGAGGGCGAGGGGCGATCGGCATGGGTGAGGGGCGGTGCTGCTGGCATGGGCGAGGGGCGCGGCGGGCGTGGGGAGGCGCAGCGCCGGTGGGAGGGCGGGGCTGCTTGCCTGCCTGCAGAGGCGAGGGGCGCGGCGGGCGTGGGGAGGCGCGCCCCGCGGCGCCGGTGGGAGGGCGGGGCTGCCTGCAGAGGCGAGGGGCACGGCGGGCAACAGGGGCGAGGGGCGCGGCGATCGGCAGGGGGCGAGGGCCAGGGCACGGCGGGCGACAGGGGCGAGGGGCGCGGCGATCGGCAGGGGGCGAGGGCCAGGGCGGCGTTGAGGAGAGGGCAGGGCTGCTGGGGAGGGGAGGCCACAGGCAGCATCACCATCCCCTCCGCGCTGAGGGAAGGGGAGATAGGGTTTTTAATTTAGGGTTTTTATTTATATATTATATATAAACCATTAGATCTAAGATCCAATGGTCAAAATTAATTCAATTTCGGATCGGATCTTAAACGGAGCGGATCTCTTGTTTCCGCATCCGCTCCGTTTATTATTCGGATATTATCTGTATCCGAATTCGCTCCGTCGGATATCTCTTAAACAATATGGATATCCTTAATCGAATACGAATTCGAATCGGATCCGGATAATATCCGGATCCGTTTACAGCCCTACCTAAGATCGTATCAGCCACTGAGAGGACCCAAGATCTTATCTACGCTGTTACATGTCAGCACCTAATAATTTTGCCAACAAATTAATTAAACCTCGTCCTGGTGAACCTGTTAGGGTTCCTCCTCGATCCAAGTGACAGCCTATTCACAGAGACCTCCCAAATAAGCCATTTGAGAGCAGGGGCATATCCCTGTATTCTAGCGCAGAAGACACCACCCATTTATCTCATATATATGCTGCGCGCGCAGCTCCTGGTTTCACGACGACATCTAGAAACTTGTCGCCTGTCGAGGGGGTACCCGGCCGGTGCGTGGGACGGAGAAGATCCGACACCACCTTAGCTTTGATGCAGCAACATCTTTCACAACCTATGAATGCATGTATAGATCATGTTATAATGATATTGACACAAGTGCCTCCTGTCTGCTCTAAATCAGAGACGTCAATTACAGCTGACGTCTAAGATTAGTGAGGACGATAGGATCATCTCGAGATTAGGTTGAGATGATGGGGTCGGCTTTAGATGGTGCCAAAACTCTTCTCGAGTTCAAGGTTGAGACAAGAAGATCGACTCCAACAGACACAGAGGTTACGCCGGCTGGCGGTAATTTCGAGGGTTGAGATTTGATTAATTTCAACTTACATGACACACATGACCTCTCACTCTCCGATCGTTGGATTACATCCGGCACACCCACGTGGGTCGACACGTACAGTACGTAATGTGGTGTCCCTAATAACAACATGTTTGGTACAACAACATAGGTTGTCAGATACGGTGATAAAATGTTATCACCGTCGATCTAAAAGAATCCACATCGGTTCAGAATAATTGCTCGCCGGATCGAGAGATAGACCAACCTCTCTAAACGGGAAAACACTCAACTAATAAAATGGTACGTAATTTATTCACTCTGAACCCTCTATTCCTCCTCGGCCACTCACTGACTTAAGAGTCGGGATAGTTTTCCACTGTGAACACCTCGATAGTCCTGCAAGTCTTCAACTCGGTTGACGCGGCGGCGCTCACTAATTACACGCGGACTCTTCCACTTGCAGCATCTTGGCTTCCGTCGAAGTCCTCGAAACAACCGTATTAAATATAATCCTAATGTCCGAATCTTACATCAACCCAAATAATCCACGTCTCCCTCGATCGGTTCGTACCCTAGAGAAATATCTCAAACCCCGCTCGAAGGTTCTGGCGAAGATTTCGGCGTCCGAAGCACACAGTTTGTGACGGTCGTCGGCTGCTGCGCTGCGTGTGCGCTCGACATGTTCGATGAAATGTGGCTCTCACCAACCGACCTTTCAGAGCAACCTTTCTAGCTGGAAGGCAGAGGCTCCCGTCTGGACCCAGAACCGGGAACCCATCTCCCTCCCACGGACCGACGAGCTTTTCTTCTGTCGCTGCCACAGCACTCCGAGAACAAAGCCGGCCTGCTTTACCGCGCAGCGCCGTCTGATTGGGAGCGCGATGGAACAGTTGGCGGCGCCGGCGGGCCGGGGCGGGGCGGGGAATCGGATGCCTGGTGGAGATGGAATCCTCTTCTGGGGCGCGCCAGGCGCTGGTGGGGGGGGAGGAGACACGATTCTGCTTTTCCTTTGTCTCAAAAATCGGATTCCTTCTCCACAAACTCGTCGAATCCGATACGCCCCGGGGAGCTCTTCCCCTTTTGCTCCCCCGCGGCTTTCCACCTTTATGCGGCCTTCACAGTGGTCACGAGATTCCCAGGGCGATGGAGACCCTTCCTCATAACTTGCACCCTCTCTAACCGCAGCTCTACTTCCCCGTGCTACGATAAACGAAGAGGAATGCAAGCGGCAGTTGTTGGGCGAGGGTAAGATATTCGAATTTATGATCCATGAGTAGAATCAAAGAAATATCATTTGAGTTTGACATAGTTTAACTCGAAGTCACGAAAGGCAGACTTAAAAATAACGGTAAGATTTCCTCTTGTGTGATTTCGAGGTCACAGATTTAAATTCGAAAACAATCTCTTGATTTATCAGGGTTAAATTACGTACAGCATTCTTGTGCAACGCCCTTTTAACTCGACATCATACTACAACTTAGATTCTTATCCAACCTAAACTATTGTAGGTTTTAAATGGGTCAGAGTGAGTTGAAGATCAACAAAGTAGATCGAGTTAAGATGTGTTAGGATCAAACTTTCTGACTCTAATTTAGCTCAGACAAAAGATTAAAGTGAAAATTAGCCCGTTTTAAAACGACCCAGCAATGAGGAGTTGTAAAATTATACTATTTTAAAAAAAAATCAGATTAATTAAATTACCATGTTGGTTTAAATTTTACGCAAAGGCAAGGTGACTTGAGACTTTTTGGCACCAGGGAGTAGGCACACCGCGGGAAACCCAAGACTTACCCCCGTCTCTTTCGTTGAGAGGGATCTTGGAAGGGCCTGCGCACCCACCATGTGTTTGTCCTTAGTCCCCTGACGGTACCCCCTCTTCTCCGCCCATAGACGGTCGCTTTGTTGGTGGGCCTGAACGGGAGCCACGGAGGCCCTGCCTTTCGCTAATGGCGTTGTGGACACGGCCCTTCAAAGTAATGGTCGGCCTCATGGGCCCTTCTTCATCGTTTAGATGGGGGTTTATGGGGAAAGCATCGATAAGATAAGAAGGTTTCATTTCATATTAGTAAACAACTCTATTCGCCTTCTTATCTTTGTTCTCTTGCCTTTTTTCCCTCTTGGTCTGGTGCGTGGCAGACCGGGGGGGGCAGTCGGCCTTACATACCCTTCCTTCTTCATAAAGAAAGAAGGAAATTCCATGGCACTGGGTTGCTGTGGTACTGTTCACGCAGCATTCACAGTGGAACTGCTTTAGGAATTCTAATCTGTATGCATTCGTTTGATGTGGATATGTAAGACCCAGTTGTCAAAAGGTGAGATATGAATGAATAGACAAACGGGTACTTGATCATTTGTTAATACAAGGGAAAGGAGATATGGGCATCTGATAGATTTGCTACTCTTATGCTCCTGAGGGTAGATGAGTAGTTTAAGTTATGGTGTGTGTTGGAAGCTACAAGTTTTCTTCTTTGAAGTCAAATGCCTTTTAGGGCTGTGTGTGGGATTGGAGCCCCTCCTGCGGCTTTTCTGACAGCCAAAGGATGAGAGCCCTGGAGGCTTTAATCCTCTGAAGGACACATGCCTATGCTGATCCATTTTATTTATTTCAGTGGGAACACTCCGAACAAGAAGGAATGTGTAAGAGAACAGCACTTCTTGTCAAATAGTGGCATCATGTCAGTTTCACTGGGCTTTTAACCAGGTAGGTTTGTCATTTTTTTCATGCCTCTCCTTGTCACCCTTATATGGCATAATATCTACCAATACATGCTCCGGCCCTCAGACATTAAAATTTTAAAGATAATCTGATGAGAATACATCCTTTCTGAGATTTCTAAGAATAAGATTTTAGTGAAATACAGTTCCCAGATGAGCTTTTCATCAATTTCATATCTTGGTGGAGCAACAAGGATATCTAACAGGCTGCAAGCAAAGGAGCAAGGAGATGTTGCTAATTAAACTTTTTAGTCCTTTGGCCACTTGGGCGGGGGTTATCCGTCAGATTAGGGAGGGATAGCCACTGGATTTGGCCCTAACTGACTTTGGCGTGGGGGTTAACCTAATTCATGGTTAAAAAACTAACCTAGTTAAAAAAAGGATAAAAGAAGGGTTAGTGTACCCCACCCTTCTTGGGGGTTAACTTTAACCCCTTTTAATCTTTGGGCTCATTTAAACCTCTCAAATGAAAACTCTTTAAAAATGATGTTAAGTAATTTTCAGTTATTTTAACTGGGAGTTTCTTATCCCCTCCCCAAACCGGGTTTTAAGAGTGAGATTTTTCTGAACATTTTATAACCCAACTGTTAAGAAACCACAACCGTTAGCATTTCACATCAACGCCTTAATGGCATATCATAGTACTTGGAGAGGAGAAATCGTAGCCCTCTGGCCCAAACTATAAGACTCAATTATCCATCTCGACCCAGCAAATGATAGCCTAGTTATCAAACAGGGACCGCCCGGTCGATCAAAGCTCGACAATGCTCGCTTGATAAAGCCCAATTACCAAATAAGGCTCTCAAAGTGTCAACGAGCACCTAATCCGTCGGCCTCAAGGGGAGTGTCCCTATCTCGGCGTTGATGCCAAAAGGACAGCCTAGGCGATAGTGGAAAGCTTCCGAGTTAAAATCTTGGAAAGCGCAATGGTAGGAAGCAAGCTCAGCCCACTCTCTACGGCCTAGAGGATTCCTCGTTCAGCCAATAGAGCCTTAACGTAGTTGAGAAGCAACAGACACTCCTAACTTAATTATCTAGTCTACATACCAGCAGGGAATGGGAACTTTAGAGCTTGGTAACGTCTACATGTGCTGAGCACCTCTTGATGCATGCACCAAAGGGGTATGACTCACATCAGCTCCGCACCCCCTGGTGTCGTCGCTTGAGCATGATGTGCGTATAGGTAGTTGACTTAAGGGCACCATCACTCATGGCCAATACGATGGTTTGTGCATGGCCAACAAAGACCTACTAAGTCTTATATACAAAGAGTCTCAAGATGAGCAAGACTAAGGCCCATGATCGTGGCCATACATGCAGCCACGTCTCATGAGATCACTGGGAAGGCTCGACACGCATAAAACCAATAGGAGATCCTTCGGATAGGGGGTATGGTATTCTTTACACATCAGAATTGTGGGAAGTGATCTCGAATCATTCACCTGCTTGCTCTAGCTCTTGTCGAGATATAACTTACCATCGAAGGGATTTTCCTAGGATGCCACTCCTAGGGCTTCTTGATTCTCTACTCCTCCTTGCAAATACCTTTCTTGCCAACTACTAATTGTCGTCTAGTTTCTAAATCTCTCTAGGCCATCCAACGGTGCACTACAGATTCGAGATGGAGGCTCTCCATTATCAGTGTGGTGGTAGAAAATCTATCATACCCAAGTGGATCGGCCACAACATCTCCCAACGTCCAATGCCCCTCACATGCCACGACGTGATGCATCTACATCGTACATGCCATAGAGTGGCACACTAACAGAGAGACCTATTCACCAACTTTTATTCCCAAGAGAGAGTGGTGAGGGGGTGGGGGTTTAGGTTTAGGACAAGTGGCAAGGGGGGAAGCCCAGGTATCAAATAGGGTTTGGCTGACAAAAGTCCGATAGGGCCTACATGATAAAGCCCAATTACCAAATAGGACATTCAAAGCACCAACGAGCATCTAATCTGCCAGCCCCAAGGGAGGGCCCCTATCTTGGCATTGATGCTAGAAGGACATTCTAGGCGATAGTGGAAAGCTCCCAAGTTATCCTCTCGGAATGTGCAATGGCAGGAAGCTAGCTTAGCCTGCACTCTACACCTACCTCGAGGGGCCAAAGCCTGGCCAATAGTATGGCGGTCTATGGCTTAGAGGATTCCTCGTTTGACCAACTTCTAAGCTAGCATAGCCTTGGCTCGATGGAGAAGTAGCACACACTCCTAACCTGATTAGCTAGTCTGCATACTAGGGGGGAGTGGGAACTCCAGAGTCCGATGACATTTGCCTGTGCTGAGCACCTGTCTATGCATACATCAAAGGGGCATGGTCCGCGTCACCCCCGCACCTCTGATGTCAATGCCAAAGCATGGTGTGCATAGAGTATTTTGACTTAAGGGCTCCCTCACTCATGACCAATGAGATGGTCCATACATAGCCGGAGAAGTCCTGCCAAGTCTTGCATACGGCCATCATCATCATGAGTAGGATAGAAGCCCATGACCATAGCCATGCATACAGCCACATCGCATGAGACCATAGAGGAGGCTCAACGCACATAAAACCCAGAGCAAATCCTTCGAATAAAGGGTATGTGGAGTGATCTCAAATCATTCACCCTCTTGTTCTAACTCTTGTCAGCATCTGACTTAGGCATCGGAGAGTTTTTCTTGAGACACCACTCCTAGGACTGTCTGATCTTCTGGTCCTCCTTGCACCCCCTCTTTTTCCAACCCTAGCTTGCCATCAAATTTTTCAATCTTTTCAAACAATCAAATGATCTGCTACAGATCCAAGATTGAATCTCTCCAAGCAGACTATTAGTGCGCATGTGAACCTATTCTTTCAATTTAAAAATAAAGAAAATTTATTTTTGAAACAATCCTAATTTTTCTAAAAACGCTATATTCACATCCTTCCTATCAACTTACAAGAGTCCCTCCTCACCCGTGGAAGACCTTCCCTTTTGATAAGAAGTGGCTTTCCATTTTGGCTAGAAGATGGACACCAAAACAATCGTCAAAACATGATTGGCCATTTGTGGCGTACCATATCAATCCCAAATTAAACAATGGAGGAGATAGGATTCTAAAACCATGGAGGGGATGTCTGGAGCCTGCCTCTGAATAGCTTGACCATTTGGTGGATCATCGTTTCAGATCATTCAGTCAAGCCTTTGTCTCTAGTTTGGGAGATATAGTTTGGAATTTAATATGATTTTGAATTGTGTTCTAATAATGATTTTGATAACCGAGTAAAAAGTTCTGGCCGTTTTTACTGGGGATAAGAATAGGCCAGAAGGGGTGATATATCTTCGATGGTCATTTACTTATATTTATGGACTCGGGAGGAATTCTCGTGATGATATGATGATAATTTTCGACTGTCATGATAGGTCGACTCTAAATTGCAGCTTCACACGTGATTCATATAATCGAGAAAAATATTTCTACTTGAAAACCCTCTAAACAAGGAGAACGTCTATGAGAATTTTAATTTAAGAAAGAGAAATGAAGGATTTTTAAGTCAAAAATGATGTATTATGGTCGGAGACAATAAGAGGTATCAAGTGCCTCGGAATGCCAATTCTGAATTGTGGTCTTATAAGCGATTCTGATAATCGAGCAGAAAGTTATGTCCATTTGACCGAATGGGTGTTATACGGGATCAGATCGTGTGCCTACATTCATTCTCTAGGAGACGAATTTGGGCAACAAAGTAGAAATCTTTGAATCTAACCGAGTGACGACCGAGTTGAAGTGTACATCTAGAATTAGGTCTCCTAAGCCGTTCCGATCGTCAGATGAAGAATATTCACATTTTACTTAAAGGATGCAACAATTGATCGAATCTTACTTATATTCACACTCGAAGGAGGAATTTAGGCCTCAGAATAGAGTTTTGTGAAACAAGTCTCATATCGACCGTCTCGTAATATCGATTCTGTTTCATAAAATGAAAGATTTTTTAGTTACAAATGATATCTTACAATCTAAAGCGGTTAGAGGCATCGAGCGCCTCAAAGTGTCGATTTCGAATTGTGATCTTATAAGTGATTCTGATGATTAGAAAGTTATGTCTGTTTGACTGAAGGGATATAATAGTGGATTAAATTATGTGCTTGCAATCATGCTCCTAGAGACGAATTTGGGCACCAGAGTAAAAATCTATGAACTCAAAGTGTCCATCTCAAATTAGGGTCTCGCCAGCGGTTCCTATTGTCGGGCAAATAAATGTTCACATTTTACTGAAGGGGTTCGACAATCAATCGAATCGTGTACTTATATTCATGCTCAGGAGAGAAATTTGGGTCTCGAAATTGAGTTTCATGAAACTAGCCTTATGTCAATCATCTCAGAGTGTCGGTTTCAAATTCTGGTCTAATAAATGATTCTGATAACTGAGTAAAAAGTCTTACCATTTTTAATGAAGGAGTGAGCATATGCCAAAAGTGGTGAATATATCACTGATGGTCGTGTACTTATATTTACAACTTCACAAGGATTTCTCATGTCGAGATGATCATAATTTTTTACCATCATGATAGGTTGGCTATGAATTGGGGCTTCGCAAGTGATTCGCATAATCGAGGAAAATATTTCTACTTAAAAACCTTATAAACATAGACAATGTCTACGAGAATTATAATCTTAGAGAGAGAAATGAAAGATTTTTAGTCAAAAATGGCATCTTATGCCCAAAAGAAATAAGTGACGTCGAGCGCATTAGACTGACGATTCCAAATTAAGGTCTTATAAGTAATTTTGATGGCCGAGCGAAAAAATTATGTCTGTTGGACCGAAAGGGTGTCATACTGAATCAAATCATGTGCCTGCAATCACGTTCCTGTAGAGGAATTCAGATACTGGATTAGAAATCTCTAACTCTGACCAAGTAACGACTAACTTAAAGTGTCGATTCTGAATTGCGATCTTGCAAGCAGTTCTGATAGTCAGACAAAGAAATATTTCCATTTTACTAAAGGGGTGTGACAATCGGTCGGCTCATGTACGTCAATTACACTCTAAAGAAGAATTTGGGCCTCAAAATGGAGTTTCTTGAAACTAGCCACATGTCAACTGTTTCGAAGTGTCGATTCCGAATTGTGGTCTTATAAATGATTCCGATAACCGAGCGAAAAGTGTTGGCCGATATTATGGAAGGGGTGAGAATAATACAAAAGGGGTGAATATATTGCCAACAGTCGTGCACTAATATTTACAACCTTGAAAGGAAATCTCATGTTGAGATGACCATTATTTTTCAATCGTAGTGATAAATCGACTTTGAATTATGGCTTCACAAGGGATACGTATAATCGGGGAAAATGTTTTTGCTTGAAAACCCTCTAAATAGGTGGAACATCTACTAGAAATATAATTTTAGAGGGAGAAATGATTGATTTTTTAGTCAGAAACGATATCTTACAGTCAAAGGTAGTAGGAGACGTCGAGCCCCTCGGAGTATCGATCTCGAATTATAGTCTTATACGCAATTCCGATGACCAAGCAAAAAGTTATGTCTGTTTGACTAAGGGGGGTCATATTGGATTAGATCGTGTGCCTACAATCTCACTCTCAGAGAGAAATTTGGTCACCATAGTAGAAATCTCTGAATCTAACCTAGAGACAACTACATCGAAGTACCCATTAAGGTCTTGTAACTAGTTCCAATCTTCAGACAAAAAAATATTCACGTTTTACTTAAAGGGTGCGACAATCAGCCGAATCGTGTACTTATATTCACGCTCCATAAAGGACTTTGAGCCTCAGAATGGAGTTTTGTGAAACTAGACTCATTTAAACCATCTCGAAGTGTTTTATGAATTATGGTCTTATAAATTATTCTAATAATTGAGTGAAAAGTTTTGACAATTTTTATTAAAGGGATGAGAATATACCAGAAGGGTTGAATATATCATCAATAGTTGTGTACTTATAATTACGACCTCAAGAATAATTCTCATGCCAAGATGACCATAATTTTCAACCGTTGTGATAGGTCGACTCTGAATTATGGCTACACAAGTTATTCGTATAATCAGAGAAAAATATTTTCGCTTGAAAACCATCTAAATATGGAGAACATCTACGAGAATTGTAATTTTAGAGAGATAAAATGAAGGATTTTTTTAGTCAAAAATGATGTCTTACGGCCAAAGGCAATAATCGATGTCGAGCGCCTCAGAGTGTCGATTATGAATTCTAGTCTTCTAAGCAATTTTGATGATTAAGAGGAAAGTTATGCTAATTGGACCAAAGGGGTGCCATATTGGACTAGATCGTGTGCCTGCAATCACACTCCCGGAGAGGACTTTGGGCACCTGAGTAGAAATCTTGAAATTTGACCTAGTGACGATGACTCAAACTACCCATCATGAATTGGGGTCTCACAAGTGTCTCTGATCATCTGGCAAAAAAATATTTGTGGTTTACTAAAACGGTGCGACAATCGGTTGAATCGTGAACTTATATTTACACTCTAGAGAGGAATTTGAGCCATGAAATAGAGTTTTGTGAAACTATCCTTATGTTGACCATCTCGAAGTGTCAATTTCGA
Source organism: Colocasia esculenta (assembly GCA_014218235.1). Taxonomy (NCBI): domain Eukaryota; kingdom Viridiplantae; phylum Streptophyta; class Magnoliopsida; order Alismatales; family Araceae; genus Colocasia; species Colocasia esculenta. The sequence goes on along the minus strand of CM024757.1, from coordinate 7,625,462 downwards.
ATTGTGGTCATATAAATTACTCTGATAACCAAGTGAACTGTTCTAGCCATTTTTACTGAATGGGTGAGATTAAGCAGAAGGGTTGAATATATCGTCGATGGTCATGTATTTATATTTACTACTTCGGGAGGAATTCTCGTAATGAGATGACCATAATTATTGACTGTTGGAATAGGTCGACTCTAAATTGCGATTTCACAAGTGATTCGTATAATCAAGAAAAATGTTTCTACTTGAATACCCTCTAAACATGGAGATTGTCTACAAGAATTTTAATTTTAGATAGAGAAATGAAGGATATTTGAGTCATAAACAACGTATTATGGCCAGAGGTAATAAGAAACGTCGAGTGTCTTAGAGTGTCGATTCTGAATTGTGATCTAATAAGCGATTCCGATCAACGAGCAGAAAGTCATGTATGTTTGACTGAAGAGGTGTCTTAGTGGATCAAATCGTGAGCCTACAATCGCGCTCCCAGATAGGAATTTAGTCACTGAAATAGAAATCTCTGAATTTAAGCCAGTGACGACGAACTCAAAGTGTCCATGTTGAATTGGGGTCTCGCAAGTGGCTCTGATCGTTGGGCATAGGAGTGCCAATTGGACCGAGCCGGCCCGGAGGCCCGGAAGCTCGGCCCGGTTTTAACCGGGCTTGGGTCGGAAAAATGAGCTCGTTAAATTTTTTAGGCCCGGCCCGGAAAAAAATAGGGCCGGACTTGAGCTTTGTGAGGCCCGGCCCGATCAGCCCGCTGGCCCAAAAAATATAAATATAATTTATATTAAATATAAATTTTATATTTAGAAATAAAATTATATGTATTTTTTCTATAATAAATCTACTCAAAAACATAATCTTTTACAAGTTAAATGTTAATATAGATATAAGTAAAATATATATTATATTTTATAGACATATTATAGTAGATATATTAAAATTATATATTATATAAATAAAAATAATATTTTTCTTATTTTTTCGGGTCGTACCGGGCTTTTCTGGACTTTTTCTGGGCCGGGCTGGGCCACCCATACCGGGCCTACCCCCGGGCTTGGGCCGGGCCCAGGCCGATTTTTTAAAAATTGGGCCTGGGCCTGGGCCGGGCCTAGCAAGGCCCGGTCCAGGCCCGGCCCATTGACACCCCTAGCTGGGCAAAGATATATTAGTGTTTTACAAAAGCGGTGCAACTAGTCTCATGTTGATCATCTCGGAGTACCATTTCCAAATAATGGTATAATAAATGATTCTAATGACCAAGCAAAAAGTTCTAACCATTTTTTACTGAGGGTGAGAATAGATGAGAAGGGATGAATATATTGTCGACAGTCATTTACTTATATTTATGCCCTCAAGATGAATTCTCATAACGAGATGACCATAATTTTTCAACCATCTTGATAGACCAACTCTGAATTGCGGCTTCACGAGGGATACATATAATCAAGAAAAATGTTTATGCTTGAAGACCTTCTAAACAGAGAGAACGCCTACGAGAATTGTAATTTTAAAGAGATAAATGAATGATTTTTTAGTCAAAAATAATGTCTTACATTTGGATGCAGCAAGAGACATCAAGAGCCTCTTAGTGCTGGTTCCAAATTTTAGTTTTATAAGTATTTTTGAAGACCGAGCGGAAAGCTATGTCTATTTGACTGAAGATGTGTCATACTAAATAAGATCGTGCGCCTGCAATCTCGCTCCCGGAGGGGAATTTGGGCACCGAAGTAAAAATCCACAAATCTAACCTAGTGATGACCAAATCGAAGTGTCCATCTCAAATTAAGGTCTCAGAAGTAGTTCCAATCATCATGCGAAGAAACATTCGTATTTTACTTAAATGGTGCAACAATCGATCAAATCGTGTACCTATATTCATGCTCTGTAGAGGAATTTGGGCTTCGAAATAGAGTTTCATGAAACTAGACTCATCTAGACCAATTCAGAGTGTCAATTCTGAATTATGGTCTTATGAATGATTTTGATAAGTGAGAGTAAAATTCTAGCCATTTTTATTAAATGGATGAGAATAAGCCATAAGGGTTGAATATATTGCTAATAGTTGTGTAGTTATACTTATGACCTCGGGAATAATTCTCGTACTGAGATGACTATAATTTTTTACCGTCGTGATAGGCCGACTTTGAATTGCGGCTACACAATCTTATAATCGAGGAAAATGTTTTTATTTGAAAAGCCTCCAAACATGGAGAATGTCTACAAGAATTGTAATTTTAGAGAGACAAATTAAGGATTTTTTAGTCAGAAATGACGTCTTATAACTTGAGGCAATAAGAGATGACGAGCACCTTAGAGTTCACATTACGAAGTCTAGTCTTATAAGCAATTCCGATGACTAAGAGGAAAGTTATACTCGTTCGATCGAAGGGGTGTCATACTAGATTAGATCATGTGCTTGTAATCACGCTCTTGAAGAGGAATTTTGAGCATCAGAATAGAAATCTCTAAATTTGACCTAGTGACGACCGACTCGAACTACCTATATTGAATTGAGGTCTTATAAGTGGTTCCAATCATCAGGCGAAGAAATATTTGTGATTTACTAAAGGGGTGTGACAATTGGTCAAATCATGTACTTATATTTATGCTACAGAAAAGATTTTGGGCCTCAGAATGGAGTTTGGTAAAACTAGCCTCATGTCGACTGTCTTAAAGTGTTGATTCTGAAATGTGGTCTTATAAATGATTCTGATAACCGAGCTAAAAGTTCTAGTCATTTTTACTGAAGGGGTGAATATATCATCGATACTCGTATACATATTTACGACCTCATAAAGAATTCTCAAGCCAAGATGACCATAATTTTCAACCATCGTGATAGGCTGACTCCGAATTGTGGTTTCATAAGTATTCATATAATCAAGAAAAAATATTTATGCTTGAAAATTCTCTAGACATGGAGAACATCTATAAGCATTGTAATTTTAGAGAGAGAAATCACATGTTTTTGAGTCAAAAATGAAGTCTTAAAGCCAAAGGCAATAAGAGACATCGAGTGCCTCGAAGTGTCAAATTCAAATTGTAGTCTTATAAATGATTCTGATGACTGGGTGGAAACTTATGGTCGAAGTCTTCAGAGTGAAACAAGTCTCATGTCAACTGTCTCGGAGTGCCAATTCTGAATTGTGGTCTTATAAATAATTTTGATAATCAAGCTAAACATTTTGGCCGTTTTTACTTAAGGGGTGAGAATAAGAAAAAAAAGTGAATAGATTGTAGATGGTCGTATATTTATATTTATGACCTCAACAAGAATTCTTGTGTCGAGATGACCCTAATTTCGATTATCGTGATAAACTAACACTGAATTGCAGCTTTACAAGTGATTCGTATAATTGAGAAAAATATTTCTACTTGAAAACCCTCTATTTAAACATGGAGAACGTATATGAGAATTGTAATTTTAGAGAGAGAAATAAAAGATTTTTGAGTCAGAAACGACGTCTTACGGCTGAAGGCAATAAGAGGCATTAAGTATTTGGGAGTGTCGATTTCAAATTGTAATTTTATAAGCAAGTTCGATAATCGAGCAAAAAGGTATGCTTGTTTGATCGAAAGGTTGTCATACTAGATCAGATCGTATGCCTATAATCACGTTCTCAAAGAGAAATTTGGACATCAAAGTAGAAATCTCCAAATGTGACTTAGTGACGATTGACTCAAAGTGTCGATCTCAAATTGGAGTCTCGCAAGTAATTTCAATCATCAGTAATTATCGATCGAATCGTCTACTAATATTTACACTCCATGGAGGAATTTGGGTCTCACAACGGAGTTTCATGAAACTTATCTCATGTCAACCATCTCAAAATGTCGATTCTGAATTGTAGTCTTATAAATAACTTTGATAACCGAGTGAAAAGTTCTAGTCATTTTTACTGAAGGGTGAGAGTAAATCCAGGAAGGGTGAATGCATCGCTGATGGTCGTGTACTTATATTTATGACCTCGAGAGAAATTCTCTTGCTGAGATAACTATAATTTTCGACTGTCATGATAGGTCGATTCTAAATTGCGACTTCATAAATGATTCATGTAATCAAGGAAAATATTTCTACTTGAAAACCCTCTAAACATGGAGAACGTCTACTAAAATTGTAATTTTAGATAGTGAAATAAAGAATTTTTTTAGTCAAAAACCATCGCTTACAGTCGGAGTCATTAAGAGGCGTAGACCATCTCAATCATCAATTTCAAAATGTAGTTTTATATGCAATTCCGATGATCAAGCGAAAAATTATACCTGTTTGGTCGAAGGGGTATCACACTAGATCAAATCATGTGTCTGCAATCACACTTCTAGAGAGAAATTTAGACATCGAAGTAGAAATCTTTGTATCTGACTTAGGTGATAGTGTTTGAATATTACCTTACTTACCATATGTTTCTTTATATATTACATATTTGGAGAACAAATATATTCTTCTCTCATCGTGGGATCCTCTTGCTAACCAAGGTTGGTCGTACCATATTGTACCGCATCGGTATGGCCGATCCGTGCATGCCACCGTCGATCTACTAGGCTGAAAATCAATCAATCGATTTTGTCTTATCGATTGACCGATTCATCTAGGGAGCATCTCAGGTGCCCAGGAGATCAAAGTCCAACATCGGTCGACCGATTTATGTCACAGTGATAATTTGACATTCAGATCTCATGATTTGTTTGGTGAATAAAAAATAGTCGACTGACTTTACATTTTCGATCGAAAGATCGATACGATACGAATCGATCTAGACCGTGTCAAAAAAAATTCAAGTCAACCGATACGCATAGTACAGCCAACCTTGCCGCTAACACAAATGTCATAAATCACTTTCAACACCACCTGAATATGATTCGGTGCCCTTCCTTTTTCCTTTTTGAACATCTATGTTGTACTAATGTCATTTCAAAGGTTACTATGATTGGATAAGCATTAAAATTTTAGATATTGAGTAATAAAAACCATTGAAATCGGTGGACTAGTTTTGTTTAGATTGATGTAACATACTGGAATCCGAGATCAAACTATTTTTACAAAGAACCCCTTTTTTTTGCTTTGTCGTGAAAAGTAGCTGTACACTCGAAGTAGACCATTTTCTTTACATATTGAATCAACGAATAAGAATTTAAACCTTCTAGCCTTCTATACCAATATAAATGACACTTAAAACCTATGAATCTTGTTATCGTATTGATTATAAAAAGTTAGATTAACCACCATGGCCGCAACATAATTTCCTTCATTAGATAGCTTTCCTCACGTTCTGTGCACTTGGTCCAGTACAGTTCTCTCAGAAGAGAATTTGGGGCATTCCTTGGGGGTTATACATGCAGTGATTTAGGGGACATTGCCTAGTCTTCAGTGGAGATCTTAAAGTTTATACGTCACTCATGACTAATAGTGGGCAACTTGGGCAAGAGATTGAGAATAACCACGGTACTGAAAGCCTAAGTGATGCGGGACAGAGTGGGGGACAACATAAGAAAATGAAGAGATAACCGGAGTCTCACCGGAGAGAGGATAGAAGGTGGGGGTGTACACTTCGCGCCCTCCGCTTCGTAGGGACCACTTTACGGTGGAGCTTTATCTCAACTCCTTCTCCATAGCAAAGAACAAATTTTTTTTGTCTTTAATTCATCAATATTCAATTAACTTAAAATAGAACAATACATGTGTTTATACAGATTTGGGCTATTTCCAATCCTAATAAACTTCAAATTAAAGATAGACTTCTATCTCTAATAAGACTTATCATATTAAAAACCTAAAGAAATAAAATTACAGACTCCTATTCAAATAAGACTTCACTCAAATAAATAAATACAAAATTACTCAATAAAAGCTAAATAGACTCTAATTTGACTCTTTTGAGACTTAAAAATAGTGCAAAAATTGCACCTAAAATTACAAAAAAATAAAAAAAATCTCTTAATGGGCTCCAAATGGGCCTAAACCATTGCTTCAACTTCTCACTCCCCGTCACTAAGTCTTACATGCTACCAAGTTGGTCACTAAATCCATCCTTCAGTCTAAATAGACCTGACGTGTTCATCTAATAAGGATAGCATTTTCCTAATACTTCTCATATAATAATAATGTTATTGGAATACAAGATACAAATTGCCATGGAATCTGAGAGCGACATCACAGTTCTCTTTTTCTTGCTATCCTAGGGATTCTGACAAAAAAAATCGAAGGAAAAGAGCCGGGCAAAAGGATGATTGGCGAGGGTCGAAAGAGCGGTTTTTAATAGCCAATAATACTTGCTACCCACAGTGGCAATAGGACGTCTTTACCAAGTTAACTATGGTTGTGAAATTGCCCTGCATCAACCGATTCCTCAAGCTGTTAGGTTTTCTCTGCTTTGTAGCAACTGGAATGAGGAGTGACGAGAACCCATTTCTCGTAGAACGTAGAACATTTACTAGAAAGAAAGAAAATTGCTGCATGTGAACGTCAAGACTTCGAGCAGGACCGTAACAGGGATATAATTCTCTCACAACACTGCAGCAAGTCAGCCACATGCTGACTGCCGAGGTGACGGAAATGCTATATTTGCCGTAAAAAGATATAAGACTGCTACAAAACTGCACCCATCAGGACCCAGCAATCAATCAATGTTCCACAGTTCCTGCACATCGATATCTCAATTCTTATCTCCCATCATTCATACACAGAATATCAGAGACTAGTTCTTCTAAGAGATAATCCTTCAGCATCCTCTCAACTTCTCTTCCTATTGAGTCAATATCAACAGTCAAGTCCAACCATCTTATGGCATCGATGAACTTATCGGAAGCATCACTTGACACCGCCATGCGTTGCCGGACCAATGACTGCCATACTTCTTCTCCAAGGTTCTTCCTGCAACCAATAAGCCTGCCCCCTTTAGGGTTCACCCATGGGTAGAGGTCATTGTTCAGAGCAAGAATATCAGCTAAAGCTGTGTTTGCAAGATCAAAAAGTAGCTTCCTTTCGGCTCTTGACCATGTGACCCCACCATATATTTTTTCAAGCTTTTCAAAAGCATCTGGGCAGACTGGATATTCAGTTGAATAGAAAGCACTAAAGAGAGTGTCGTGATCAGCATTGTGGAAACCTGAATCCCTAAGTACATTCAGTATGTAAGAGAAGTCCCTGTCTTCTTCATCACCAGATGTCTGGGAGATTCCAGCTATTGGAACATCAACAACCTCTCCACTGGCATCTTCGTTACCAATAACAAGTCTGTCTGAATTTGTGTCTCTGGTCTCTAACTTGAGAAGTTCAAGTTGCATACGAAGCTCTGTAGAAAGAAAAATTCCAATCATCCTTGAACATGAATGTGTGCTAAAAGTTTAAAACAAAAAAGAACGACAATCATGTTCCTGTCACTGACCTTGCAGATCTGCACTGACTCTTTCAAAGCTTTCGGGACTGCATTCATTTTCTTCGGGTGGCTCAAGCACAGAGATAGGACTGGGCTGCTCCACTACTTTGTCAACCACAAGGCACGTTTCTCCAGTGATGTGGGTATGCGGCAAAGTAGATGCTGATTCGGGTTGATTATGCAATGATTCCTGGGTAAACATAATTCACTTAGGAAACAAAACTGGCGAACAAAGCCGCATGTGGTCAAGTAGCAGATAGAACTCAGATTTTCAATGAGAAAGTACAAGATCAAAGCAAGGTGTCTTCACTGAAGGACCAAATTTGATTAAAACATCATGCTGTCAGCATGGAAGGCAGGATCAGATCAGCCTAGGAATCAGCCAGGGCCAATCCCGATCCAAATCAAGCTGATTCCCGATCCGAATCGGCCTGACTTCTCCAGAATCGGCCAGAATTGGCCAGATTGGTCACGGCCGATCCTGAATCCAGAATCGGGATCGGCCGATTATGCCTTCCTTGGCTGTCAGAGGATTGTACCAGCAGACTTTTGAATCCATATATAGCATTTGACCATATATGTGAAAGATAATTTCCAACTCCTTTGATCAACTTGAACAGGGTCATCATTGGCATAGATATATTCTCACAATCATGTGTTGCCCAGGAGTCTCTTTATAGACCACTAACAAAGAATAATATTAAAGCCATAAAAGAACGGCATATCCTTATTCTCCATGAACAGACATTGTTGGAAACAAAGAAGAAATAGAAAAGGCAGAAAATCCTGAACAGCAAGAAAGAAAAGGGGATTTTATTACAAAGATGAGAGAACAAAAGAAAAAACTGACAAAGTTGACCCATCCATTAAACAGTTCAAACCGAGAAGCTGCTTAAAAGAAGCAAAATAACATGAAGAGGGTAGGAGCTACTTTCTTTTTTGGGTGAGCTACGGCAAAATTTTTGCTGAACTACAATACATGATTAAATAGACTCTTTCCAAATAAATGTATGGACCATAGTTACTTAGCAGCAATCAGAAGCAAAATAGACTTTAACTTTTCTCCTCTGGAGATCCTACATCATGCCGACCCTATAAAGGGACTTCTAGGGACACCGACACATGCTGCTTGGCCAAGAAAGACCAGAAGATTTGGCGGATAAACTGGATAGTGCCTCATGCTACAGTATTTGGAGGGAAAAGGACAGCACAATACTCAGAAAAGAGGCACTGACTCCAGATAGAGTGGCAAACTTGGTGGCAGGCAGACTTACGAGCATGGGCTATGGCGATATATGTTCTTCCACATTTTTAGACATGCTAGGGGGATAGAGAAGGAGACACCAACTTGACATTTTCTGTTCAGTTTTTTTTTTTTAGACCGACACTTACTAGACTTGAAATTCCCTTGTTCACATTTTCTCTCTAATGTAAATGTGGAACAATCCACTTTCAGGGAGAGAAAAAATAAACCTCTCTCCTGTGGAGGTGCAAAAGGAAGGCAAAGGGAACACGTGAAAGCTACAATAGAAAACAAAAGATAATGAGTTGTGAAGCCAAGTGATAGCAATTTGACTAACAATAGCTCACTAATCCACATGGAAGTATGCTTCATGTCCCAAATTCACATGGGATAGGGAAGGATGAAACAGCAGTATCCAAAGGGAGAAGATGCCCATGGAAACCTCTCATGTATCTCAGAAAGGCTGCTTAGACAACCAAATTGTTTTAGTCCTAATCAGAACATCTTTGAAGCAACTCACTTGATGTCAATCACTCTTTGTCTGGGTCGGGGTTGTAAACAACAGTTGTTCCTATTGAGGAATATTAGAATGCACATTAGTTAACTTATATCTACAAAACCAAGTCAGGCATATATATCCATCTTCTTTTGTTTGTTTTTGGTAGGAAAGTGTGGAGGCAGGGATTTGAACCTAGGACCTAAGGTGCACATTGGAGAGCCTTAACCACTGAGCCACTCCTTATATACTTTATATGCATCTTCATGTCCTACCAGTTTATGGCCTTACTTCATATAGGAAATGGACACAAGGCAGTTACCAAACCTAAAAAGAAGGGTTTATCGAATGATCTGCCGTATGACAATCAAAAGTGTCTAGATGCATTTCATCACATTAAAATTTTTGAGATTTTACAAGGATAAGAAAGAAAATTATATTATCATGATACCACAGCCATGAAGAGAAGCAAACCTTTGCAACAATTTCTTTCTCACAATTAGCAGGGGAACATTCATCTGCCTCTGGTTCACTGGAGCCTATGGATTGTGGTAGTTGCTGCTCAGCAGTTAAGCAAGGGAATTCTGGACCCACATCACAGGACACTGGCACACAGTCAACCACGTAAGTGGTATCCGAAATGCTACAGGCAGAAGATTCTGAAAGGGGAAACTTCTCCACAGTTGAATTCTTTGAATCAACATCACTGACAAGTTCATTTTGATCCACAAGACTCCCCCTCACAGGAAGCTTATTTTCTTCTTCATCACAGCTGGAAGGCTGAGAACTGTTTGAGTAATTTTTCACATTTTTATATGGAATGGTAAAACTCCGATTTGTTGATTTTTCCACAGAAAACTTTCTGGAACCAACATTCAGTGTATCTTTTAGCATGAAGGGGTTATCAATATAACTGATGCCAGGCACATCTGCTGAATTTGGGCTCCCATAAATGGTGGATGATGCAGGAAGGGATTTGGACCTTGGTAAACCACTGGCGCATCCGTCCTTCCACCCATCCTTGCTACTAATACCTGAAGGGCTAATCCACCTTGTATATACCTCCTTCCCATGAAATCGTACAGGCAATTTCTCCTGACCAGAAACTGAACTTGAAAGCATATTTGGTGTCTCCCTGTCGGATAAAGCCAGCATTTCGCCCAATGTACTCAAGCCATCGCCAGCATGTCCCACCTCCTTGGACTTGTGGGTCATCATCCATCTCTCAGATAGATGTTTTTTGGCCTCCCTGCTTGCATAAGTTTCATTCGAGTAAGAAGAGTTGTAATTCTTATACCAACCATCAACAGGACCAGAAGTCTGTATCACTGCCTCAGAATCTGTCCACACTGAAGCAACTGGAATTTTATGCAGATTGCCATGCCCAGGGAATGTGCTATGTCTTGGACCAGCATCATCACCATTTACAGTGTGCCTCATATGTTTTGTAATTTCTTTAGCTATTTCTCTTGAAGATTTCATCCTATGTGACAATTCTGCATCATCAGGCAAGGTCTGTCTTTCTTTTAAATCAGAAAATAGACCCACGCTCCCAGATCTTCTAAATTCCCTACGCCTTCTGTAATCTATGTTACTTAACTGAAAGTTCTCTGAAGTTCCTTGTATTTTTGCAGACTTCTGATCCTTCTCAAGACTCGGCTTTAAAACCACAATACGAGTAGGCAGAGAGTTTACATCTATGTTTCCACCAAGCTTAGACTTCGATAACCTGCTTGAACAAGAAATAGTATGCTCTTTGTTGATAGGAAGGAAAATATCAGCTTCAGGCTTATGCGTGGCGTTCCGTCTCATTGGAGTGTTTCTTTCGGTCCTCTCTGACTTCTGATACATTTCACTGTTTTTGTGCTTTGGAACATTAGATGATTTTAAAACTGTTATGTGGCATGCTTCAGGAGTAGCTGAAACATAATGTAAATCTCGTAGATATTTTTCAAAGAGAGAAGCTGGCTCTTGAAGAAACCCCACATTAAGATCCTTACTAGAATCTGAGATTTCTGATGTCTCACTAGATTCCTCAGATTTCTGAAGCTTATCCTTTTGCCGTATCATGGCCATCTCCTTAGATCTCCTTCTTGAGCTCAGCGACTTGGGTCTCTCAAGTGCCTTTGTTTCTAGTACTTCAAATATGTCTTTGAATTCTTGCTTTCTCTGCTCACAGGAAATGCGCCCTGGAAAACCTTCAGATGAACCCTTGTGGGAACACGTCACTGATTCCCTCTTTTGCATGTTACATGGCTGCCGATTAGGTAGTGGATCAAGACCCATTAACTTTGCAATCACACTAGTTGAATGCCGCTTCGATTCCACATGATTTTGCATTTCTTTCTCCATCAAAATTTTAACAGGTGTTCCGCTCGCTTTTTTTGATGAACTTTCCTGCAACTCAAAAACGAAGTACACAATGTCAAAAGTATGAAATATCAATTCAAGTATGAGAGAGAGCCTCAAGAAATCTAACAATTTACATATCGAAAAAGAAAATAGTGAGTTACTGATCATAGGAAACAAATCACAACTGCCATTGTCTCTCTTTCTGGGGGGTGCGGGTTGGAGGAAATGGGGCGAACGAGGGGAATTATAAATCATATGTTAGGTAAACAATGTCGCAGCACAATCGCACAAGTATTGTATTTGCTGATGGGAGTGTTTGATAGAGGGTAAGAGTAGAGGAGATAAGACATTATATAGAATACAGCATGCAATAGCTTTTATGAAACTTCATGTCTTCATTCATAAATTTCTATTTATTACCACAAAAAGATTATCGCCAGACCAAATGATAGTAAGCATATCGTAGAATTTTATGGTAGCACTGATGTCAATAAAGTGGATTATCTGCAGTTAAACCGTAATTGTCTGTAGTTGCAATCTCAGATATAATCTAAAGTTGAAGGCTTGGAAACCTAACTTCTCGTTTCTATCAGCTCATGTATTTTGATTTTACAACATAACCAGAGGCATGGAAACATTATTTCCCTGTGTCTGCTTCATAGCATGTGACAACGTGGGTGGGATAACGACGGCAAACATATCACAGATGACCTTTGCTACAACCATAAAGAACACGGCATACATTTAGAAACATAGTACAAAGTCTTCGGAAGTGGTGTAGGACGTGGTAGCAGTAATGTCGTCTCTGAGCATAAATCTGATCTAAAATCACTAAGATTATCTCACAGTTAGATGTTCATCTACATATGTACGATCCTAGGTACAATTTTTCCATTGTGCTGTCGGAAAAAATGTGCCTTGCAATGTAGTAAAGTTCCGTCACTGACCTGATGTACCCGAGTGACAATAATGTTCCATGGAGAGGATTGATTAGTTCAAATTCAAAGAAGAAAAGGTAGAAATTACCATATTATGTTGAGCGGGAATTTTAACTTTTTCAGCTGCTTCCACCTTCAAAGCACTAGCTTGCTTCCTCATCGGAAAATTTCCTGGCAAAAACTTATCTTACATTAGAAAGGAAACATTTCTATAGTTCAATCTATCAAAAATAAATAGATATTAGAACAGTTTTACTTAGTGTACCAATAACAGAACACCATGTCCAGATGGAACATGCCACTTAATAATGGTCCGCCACCTGTCCTAACTACCCAACCCTCTCTTGCCTCCACATATGGCCTTCTATACAGCCTCTACGTGGTCTCAATGTGCCCGACATCAACACTCCGCCTTATAGGGAAAATTTGTCCGCCAAAAAATGTCTTAGATCTTTACAAGCTCTCCGAAGCAGTATTTGTGCGATAAAGTGCTATTATGTGCTTTGGAGAGCACGAGAGAGTGAAAAACACCATTTTGGCATGCAAGTTTTTTTTAAAACCGTGCAAAGACGATAAAAGAGGTAGGAGACAGAGAGGCTAGGGAGTAGAATAAGTGGCATGCCTATATGAAGGGTGCATTCCATGTGGAAAGGATGCGCTGCTAGCTTGTGCATCAAGTAAAATTCATATTAGAATCTAAAGAAGCCAAAAAAAAAAAAAAAACCGTGATCTGACCAAGACACGAATTCTCAAAAAATTGACTAATATATATCAAGAAAGATAGAGAACAGAAATTTTGTCTCTTCCACAAAGAAACTTATGGAATGTAGTAGAAGGCAAAATTCTCAATACGTTGAAAATTCAAAGGTAATACAAGCACCTTCATGAAAGGGCAGAAATATCGGATTCAGCATCAAGCCAGTAAATTTGTGTTGGCATATAACCTTTAAGTTCCACTAACTCACTACTTTTCCTTGCCATCATTTTTTTCTCTCGACTCGGATAAGGAACTATGTAGACATTCTAATAGCAGAAGTTGGGCAACCACAGGCAACAATAACAGTAAAGCCCTAATTGTCTGAGCTATCTCACTATTATGAGTAAAGGATTTCCCAACATCTCTAAAGACAACCAGGTCATCGCTTTTCGGATGAAAAGATGCAGGAATTGGATCTCCGCTATTCCTGAAAGAATAAAATACCGAGACGCGGCAATCGCAACAAGGAAGGATGGAAACAGCTCTTTCTGTCGAGATAAAACTGGAAAGTATAGGAGCGAGAAGGCTAAATTCGAAGAATTATTGCACACACCAGCTTATATCTACGAAATATGTTACAAAGGTTCCACAACCGTCGAACAACAAACAGAGAAATTGTCATGACCTGGAGCTGAATCGATCACCAGAAAGCAAAAATTACGACAAGAAAAGGAAACATCAAATTTTGCGGACTGAGAAAGGGCCTTGGACCACAGGAACGAGAACAATGACAAGAAAAGAAGACAAAACAAGAAAGGAAAAAGAGGATCTAAAGCGTTCTGCCATCCGCACCTCGTCCACGAGCGGCGTCCGACGGAAGCACGAGATCGCCGCCGCCGCCGCCGCCGCCGCCGCGGGGCCTGAGGTCCGGCATCACCACCTTCGAGCTGCCGTGCGGCCGATGGGAGGACTTCTCCCTGCGTACCGATCTGGCTGGTCCGCCGCCTTGCCGGAACCGATCCACGTCCAGCATTCTTGGAAGAGGATAGAAGACAATAAACAAACCACCGAAGCGAGGTGGAGACGAAGGAGATGCCGGGGATCGCGAAGGAAACCACTCCGCTCCCCGTAACCCGCGCCTGCTACGACGGCCAAGGCTGGAGATGAGGACAGCACACAAGCGGGGAGGAGGCGGTGGCAGCAGGGGGAGCCCTAGCTAGATGTGAGGCGAAGAACCCGCTCGACTCCGCGGGAGGAAGAAGAGAGAGAGAGAGAGCTGAAGAAGGATGGTGGTTGGGCCCCTGGACGAGTAACACGCAACGGCGCAGGGAGGGGAAGCTGAGAGATCATAAATGACGGCGATGCATATGGAAACGTCCTCTCTGTCTCTCTCTCTCTCTCTCTTCCTCTCTCTCCCTCTCTCTAGCGTTACTGTGTTGTTGTTACTGCCTCATTTGAACTTTCAAAACGCCTGCTTCCCCCGTCGCCCCCGTCCCCCGGCCCCACGCCGGCCGAAGGGGAGCACGAGCAGGCCAATGGGAACCTGCCAACTGGCCTCTTTGGGGAGGTTATTTTTGTACGTCCACACAAGAATGGAGAGTGACCAAAGCTAGATTTTTGCCGGACGGTGGCCGGAGATGTTGGGTTTTAAACTAGCGAGAAGGACGTGTTTTCTTTAGGAAGGTTAAAAGTTTCGGTCAAATATATTTTTTTATCATATTTTTATTCTACAGTGTATATAGTACGTGTTTTCTTTACAGTTCATGTAGCACTTATTAGTCCGCCTAAAATTTTTAAAAGGATAATATGTAAATATCTTAATGCGTATTTATTTCACGAATGCGTTGTGAACTTTTCACCTCCCATAGCTAAAACTGAACAAAAATTAAAGACAGACCAAATATTTCTCATTTTGTCGTTGGGTTACGTGTCCCGCTCACATGTGCACCCGTATGAAAACCTGGTCGTGGTACTTTATTTTCACTTTTTTATATATTTCAGAAAGTTTATTAGTTTATCCCTTGGATTCACTGTACCGCATTATAACATTTTTTTTATTTTAGAGTTTAATTTTTATTTTAAAATCTAACATTCTATTTAACACTTAAGTGTCTATCTTGACAACTAAATTTCTTTTTTAATACACCGAGTTGAATTAGACTTCAAAATAGATTTTAGGTGTTAAAATAAAAAAAATAAATTTTAAAATAAAAATAAAATAACATAATAATGTATAACGAGAGCCGTGAGCGGGTAGATCAATGAATTTTTTAAAATATATTTAAATATAATAGAATTGTACTTTTTTCAATATAATAAGTCTTTCTTTATACCTACTGTTAAAATTTAAGGGTTTTGTTTTATCGTGATACTATAGCCAATAGTAAAGGCATTTATGAGAAAACTAAGTTTCTTATATTAGTCAAATTACGAAAATAAACCTTAATTATAACATTTTTTAACATTATTTTACACCGGAGTAGAGTTTGGTGGCGTAAAGCGGTGAGGGAGGCGGTAAGCTCCAAGTGGCCCGCCTGCGTAAAATACGCCCACGCGGCCTCTGGGGGCTCGTCGTTTCCGCTCGCCGACCCAGCGCGCTGCCCGCGGCGTGCTTTGTCTCTACATGGACCAGCGCGTTGGACGCTGCGGGGATTTCGCGCTCTCGCGCAAACAGCCAGCACCTTTCCACGGCACACGTGCGGAATGTCGTCCAAATTTAACAAAACCTTCTTACATCGAATAAGATATTCTAAGCGCCCTCACCACTCACCAGCGTGAACGTGAACGTCAGAGGATTATTTTATTTTTTTTACAGATCAATTTTTTATCACAAAAATATTTAATTTATAATTAAAATAATCTGTAAAATTCACACTTAGAAGCTGATATGGATCAATTACTCGGCGATTCAGCTCGCCGACAAGTGTTCCTCTGCCGAATTTAGAGCCAAGTCGAGCGGTTCGAACTGCTCAGAGCGGAGGTAAGTCGGCACTGCGCTGGCGCTCAAGGGCTCGGCCTGGAAAACGGCCTTGGCCGAGTGACTTTCCCCAAGGAAGATGACGGTACCGTAAGACCGAATTCCCTAGCTTGCCGAGTTGTTAGGCAAGCCGAGTTCCGCATCAGTCGTATCCGAGGACGCATTACCCCAGACTCTCTTTACCAAAACTTGGGCTACCTTAACAGGAAGGTTTATTAACGGAAGGACCCGAAGATCACGGAACATGTCTCGAAAATTGCCCCACGATGATAATGGAAAGATCCGTTGACGGCAAGACACCTCACAAGTTATAACTGTAGGCCGTCTGTAATTATCGCTCGCTAATTCAGTAAAACGAGAATCTCGGGTAGATTCCAGGACACGTCTTCGACCCACTTATCATAACCCCGCTCATGAAACCTCTATAAAAGGGGGGAGACACCTCCAACGCAGAAGGCATGCGATTCCTAGCCCAAAAATCATGTCTCTCCGACTTCCCGAACTAACTTTAGCGTCGGAGCCTTTCCCCACCAAGGAGACTCGGTGATCTTGCAGGTCCGAGCTCGCCAGAAGGAGCGCGTCTGGTCGTCTTTCCTTAGGAGTAGTTCGACTCTGACCGACCCCGTTATTCAAACAGTAACAAAAGCCATATTTCTCTCTCCACAATAATTAATTTCCAATAATCAGTGTACTTAAATAAATATTTATCATTGTATTCTCAAACATGCACGGCGCAGGCAGGAAACGGACGCGAAAGGGTCGCCGAGGCAGCGAGGCGGAAGCGGCCAGTCCGAATGAACAAAAGCACGGCCCCAGCGACCGGCTTCGTCTCTATGTCGTTTGTCGCCACCTCCCACATCCACAAACGGACGATCTAGCCAAGACGGACAAGAAAGAAAATTAGACAAGAAAGAAGGGGGACGTGGCTTTGGAATCCAAGAAGGGAGCTAGAGAGAGAGAGAGAGAGAGCATGGGGGGACGTGTCTGGTTGCCTCTTTTCACAGGGCACCCAGCTTCCATCTGTGTGCACGTATGCACCAACCAGTCACCAAATATGGTCCCCGAGAAGTCTGGTGCATGATCGCCGGACGATATATAAGATCTTGGTGCGGGTTTCTCTTTCGAAACAATCTGGTCTTATTTGGCGAAGAATAAATTTTAGAGTACTATTTTTTATCTATTTGGCGAGTAAATAATACATTCATCGAGATATTTAATTGGTCGGACTTAATAAAATGTAGAATTCGACATCTAATTAATCAAATACTGTGTAATATTTTTCGACAAGTAAAACATATCTCTAAATTTTATATGTAGATTTGTAAAAAAAAATTATGTACAATACGAGAGTGGAGATTTAAACATTTGTCATTAAGATGTAGACCACATATTCCTAATTAGTTAGATCTCTCTTCATCTAACACAATTAAGATATATGTGTGGTGTCTAACTGAAACTTCTTCTTCTTGTACTATATCATAGGGGGTAGGGTAGATGGGAGCTTTAATTCCGAATTAATGCCAATCATGAAGGGCATATATATATATATGTAAAGGAGTAGAGAAAGGTCGCCAGGCATATATGCTGAGGATTAAATTAACATCAGGAGGCGAACCAACAGGACATCACATTAATGGATAAGTGTTTTTTTTTGTCTGAAGGAGGATGGTGGGGTGTGAAACACAAGAGATGCTCGGATGCCGTATGGGTATTGCAAACGAGGACTGCGGGAACTGTGCAAGCGATATATATACATGTACATCTCCTTACCGAGGAGTGCTGCTACAACTGGTGGGGGAATCTTTGCAGCGTTTCCACCGCTCTCGTGCATGTCGGCCGGCCGGCGAGAGAGAGCAGCTGGTTAAATGTCCGGGACCCCAGTGCCAGATGTGTTCGGTTCCGGTGCAGGCGTCCATGAACATATCAAGAGGGGACCCTGTGTAGGCGCCAAATGGCAATCGATGGGGCGACACCGAAAGCGAATGATGACGGATACCCTCGAGGACCTGGCAGTGGACACATTTCGTGCATTCCCTTGTTAATGATACGTTAGAAGAGGGAAAATTCATTTCCGATCCAAATTAGGAGTGTTTAATTAATTTTCAGTTCAAAGAAGAATAAAAAATTGTAGTTTTAAGTATACTGAAGGTCAATAAATATTGATACGGTGATATCCCGGTAGATCGGTTCGGCTTGGCCGACCTCATCAAGGACACAGGCCGACAACCTTCATCGTAGGCAGAACAGTAGTCAACCGACAGTCATGGTCGGACAGTGTGACCTCTTTGCTCTTTCGGGTCATCTCTTGCTGCTCGGTCGAGGACGATCTTGAAGGTCGGCCGTAGCCGACCTTGTGCCAGACGTGCTTGCACTTGCCCCACAGCGATTCTCCGATGATTCAGGTCGGAAATATCATCAGCTAAACTCCTCAGGCCGACTTCATAAGCTCGGCCACGAACTCCTCCACAGAAGAAGCCGACATTGAGCTCGGCGCAGTCGAAGGGCTCCCCGGAGCACTGGTCACGTGACGGACAAGGCAAATAAAGTAAAGTAATGTCCGAAGATCACGGGATTAATAACTGCGGCAGTTAAGACCACGATCGCGATGACTTGGCAAGGAGATGGTAACGCTCAATCCGGAAAGAATCACGGTAACCCCCCAGCGACATTGGTGGGGTCGTCCAGTTCACACGTAGGTGTCCTAACACTATATAAGAGGCAGACACTCCACCGGCGCAGGTTCACTGTTCTACTCCAGGCTAGGCCATTTATCTACTAGGCTAGCAACTGACTAGAGTGTCGGAGTGTCTCCCTGCCGAGACTTCTCGGCGGGCTTTGCAGGTCAGGACGAGAGCTCGGAGTAAGCGTCACGTCAGCCAAACGCGCCTCAGACAGGATTCATCGGCTTGGTAGTCTCGGCTCACCATTCGGCGAGAAGCACCTTAGCGGTCACCTCGGCGTGAGCCGACCTATGTTGCGCTTACCGCAACATTGACGCCGTCTGTGGGAAGACGCTACTAAAGGTCAGTGCGGCTTTCCCCACACCTCGTTAGGTGAACTCAACTAAGTACGGGCATTGAGAAGCCCCCGAGGCATTATCTATGAGCAGCAAGGGGGCCAACCAGAGGTGCATAAGGTCACCCCGACAAAAATTTCTAGAGAACAGTCCAAAATGATGAAACGATGAGTCGCTTAGAGCATCGTCTTCTTTTATTATGTAATAGAGCTTATGCGTACACTAAATCAAAAACCCATAGTGTGCGATAAAAGACCTCAGGTGTGAGGCCGTCATTATGGTCGGCAAGTCGGATGCGTCAGGAACCTGCTCTATTTGTTGTGATTTATCAATGAAATTATATTTCTTTTGAATGTGCATGATTTGACTGTGATTGAAAAGCCGAAACTCGGCCAATTGCATTATGGCATCGTGATTTGTTATCCCGTGGACAATGGGTTAATCCCGACAACAAGAGAACAGGACAAAAGAAGTGGACGTCGTAGTTCGCTGAACGAGGTCGCTTAGGCACTCTTCAGGAACTGAGAGACGACGTCTGACATGAATTGAAGGCGCGGTCACTTCGGCACACGTAAGACGTGGATGTCGTAATTCGCTGAACGAGGTCGCTTAGGCACTCTTCAGGAACTGAGAGACGACGTCCAATGTGAATTGAAGGCGTGGTCGCTTCGGCACACGTAAGACGTGGACGTCGTAGTTCGCTGAACGAGGTCGCTTAGGCACTCTTCAGGAACTGAGAGACGACGTCCGACGTGAATTGAAGGCGTGGTCGCTTCGGCACACGTAAGAGGTGGACGTCGTAGTTCGCTAGACAAGGTCGCTTAGGCACTCTTCAGGAACTGAGAGACGACGTCCGACGTGAATTGAAGGCGTGGTCGCTTCGGCACACGTAAGAGGTGGACGTCGTAGTTCGCTGGACGAGGTCGCTCAGGCACTTCAGGAACTGAGAGACGACGTCTGACGTGAATTGAAGGTGTGGTTGCTTCGGAACACGTAAGACGTGGACGTCGTAGTTCGCTGAACGAGGTCGCTTAGGCACTCTTCACGAACTAAGAGACGACGTCTGACGTGAATTGAAGGCATGGTCGCTTCGGCACACGTGAAACATGGACGTCGTAGTTCGATGAACGAGGTCGCTTAGGTACTCTTCAAGAACTGAGAGACAACATCCGACGTGAATTGAAGGCGTGGTCGCTTCGGCACACGTGAAACGTGGACGTCGTAGTTCGTTGAACGAGGTCACTTAGGCACTCTTCAGAAACTGAGAGACGACGTCCGACGTGTGTAGATGCCGCCGACGGACTCGACGCGCAGTGTAACACCCTCCTCCGACTTCACACAAACACATACGTAACCTTTGATCGGAAGAGGGGTTACGCTGACAAACTCTCGTTATGGGTAGATATAACTGCGCAATGCACAAAACTGGCAAACCATTCCACAAAGGTGTCTTCGAACACATTATAATACACAAGGTGACAATAGTAGCAACACTCATTATTTACAAAAGTCAAGCTTCTCTCTTTCTAACTTAATACATTATCAACTAAAAGAAACTACTAAAACTACATTATTCTTCTTCATTTCTTCGTCATCCGCAGTGGAAATAGGATTCACATGTAGTTGAGATTATATATACCTTCAATCTGAAAGGGTTGAAGGAAACAAAGGCATGAGTCGAAAGGACTCAGTAGGTATAAGTAAACATAGAGTAGAAGTATCAATTTGCAGAACTGAATGATTATTCAAATAGTGCATATGTGGAACAAACATAATTGCTCATGAATTTCATACTTAACAGAAACATATAGCTCAAATTGATTTCATAATGAGCTCCAACAAATCACAGAATAAAAGTCACATTTGTCTTTCAGAATTCAGACCATAACTTAATTTGGAAACAAATTCGACAGGCATCACTGCTCTCAAGAGGTTACTATATAGACGTAATATACCATCCTCAGTGCCTAGGCGATTCCAGCACCTTAGATCTTGTTCATTGCGCAAGAACGGGGTATAATTATTTTGTTACCCACCATCGTCAGTCCATTGACTTGGATTTACTTACGCACAAACTGTCGCCCTCAGCTGATCACAAGTAGCGGGTGCTACTACAAGTAATCCTAAACCCTCTTTTGAAGAGAGCACTGTCTTCAAATCATAAATTTCTTTTCATGAGCATAACGGAAATGAGAAATCCAAAGGAAGATTTGATTTATGATTAATACAAATATCTTGGTGACAAAGTAGTTCAGAGTTCAAGAAAATAAGAAAGACAATTAGTTGAGACAAGGTGATGACTCAAAGCTGACAACTTCGGAAGATTTAAATCACATAAAACCCAAGAAAATGAGGGTACACAGTTGTCATCACAAGTATTCATATCTCATAAGGTGTTCAAACATATGAACTCTTAAGTGGTCAAGTTTTATAACCTCAATTACCGAATATCGAAGAATAGACTCAATCGGAGTACTATTCGTAATTGACAACTTTAGAAACAATTCAAGGAAAGTTAAGGTACCCAAAGTGGGTGAACTTTGAAGTACTATGACAGTAAATATCAAGGTAAATGAGAGGGTAACTTCCTTGGCTTTTAGGATGCAGTTCTAGCATAGATTCGGACATAATAGAGTGCAGAAATTTGAATCAGCACTGCATCTGTCGACAGACAGGAAGGGGCTGTCGACAGATGAGAGCAGACAGAGTTCAGGTTGTCTGGCTCTGTGTGTATCTGTCGACAGATGCAAGGGATCTGTCGACAGATCCACACAGTCCAGAAACCTGAAGTTCTGTCAGACGTGCGTCTGTCGACAGATTTGGGCTGTTTGTCGACAATCGCTTATTTCTTACTCATAAATGACTTAGAATGTACTCTAAACATGCTGACAATGGAACCTATGAATCAAGGCATGATGTATATCAAATAGAAGAGTCTAAACATGGTTCTCACAGTGGTTTATAAACCGAACAAGCGAGACAAAATGAGAGGTTTGCAATTCAAACTTGTCTAGCTGAAAACTAAACATAGTATATTGTTGGAAGTGTGGTCTTGATAGTAATGGATTATTGGGAGATTATTAAAATATGATCACTAAAACACAAGATATCTAATGTTCCTAATCAAGGTTTGAGGTACGAACATCCGAATGGAAAGAAAATCACAATATTCTAGGATATCGAAATTTTTAGCAAAACTTGATAACTTAAACTTGGATCATGGATGGAAGAAGAAGCTAGAAACCTACTTAATGTGTGAAAGGAGTGGAGACTCCTCTTTGGTAATCACATACTTCCAAAGTTAATTTAGGGAATCAAACAAAAGAATCTGAGATAACAACCTCATGTATGAACTTAACCGAGACTGATTAGCATGCTCCAAAAGCAACTCGTATGAAGCTAAATTCTTTCAACATGAGTAGAGACTAGAAGTTCAAGGGAAAGGTGAGAACCTACCTGATCTGAAAAAGAACAAAAGTTCTTCTTCTTCTTATTAGTTTAGAGATCAATACAGTAACAAGATGAGGAAAATAAGAAGATTGCTGAAACAGGGACTTCGGTAGTTGCTTGTTGAGGATATGGCGATCCACACTAGGCAAAATAGTAGCAGCAACTACTACAATGGCTCCATCAGAAATCTTCTCACACACCAGGTGCAAGTACATCAACAACAGGGGTAGCATGAGCAAGAGTGCAAAAACTCCCACGAAGGTTGAAGGAGGGACTTATATAGGCTCTCAACTCTGCTGCATGCTTGGCACGTTGGCCATGTATGTGTCATGGTGTAAGCCCTTTAAACCATGTGAGGCCACCTATCTCATGCAACACACTCTTTAGTTACACGCATGTAACCTTAATGATAGCCCAACCCATGGATAAGCCTTATCCTAATGTGTGTTGGCTTCTCCTAAGCCTTACACGTAAATCACCCAAAAAAAATCCATCCCGTAATTGATCATTAATTCAGCTGGCCCAATAATCCCTATGTAAAGGTGCTCAAATGATGTCCGTTTGTGTTGAAATTTCAACCATAGACTAATATGAAGGTTTTACTAATTGTCATGATTTTTATTTAATTTTTAGAATTTATTTTCTACTGGGTGAAAAATCACCCCAAAAATAGTTGCTTCGACTTAATCTCAAAATCCGGTCGTCAAAAATTTCGGATAATTACATATTTGATATCTCCACAATTTTCTAAGAATTATGGTGTTCTTAAATTTTATTTTCGTTACAGTTTTCCGGTGTCGCCCTGTCGGGGTGCGCACGACCGAAAGTAGTACCGGGGTATGATAAAGTATCTTAAACATACCCTTAATCCTAAATATCACAATTTAAACCTAATCGGTTTGCATAAACAAGAATTTCTAAGTAAAACATGGTATTTAAAATCTGGGGGTATTACACGCAGTCCACAAAGAGGGATGTTATGGAGGGTGATCGTGATCGCCAGGTGCACGTGGGCACCGAATGGAGGCGCACGGCGAAGGGTGCGGGTTGGAGGAATGTGATCGCGAGTGTACCTTTTTAGCAGGGAGATTGCGCGGGGGATGATGTGGGTCTTATCTTCCTCTACGAATACGGCCGGCCGCGGTAGAGGGTGTTTTCCATGTTGATTACCCTGACAAATAAAAAAGACAAAAAAATAAAGAGGGGATTAGCCACGGGCGTGTAGTATACAATTCCAAAAAAAAATGAATAAAATGACGTAAATAAAGAATGGAGAACTCATCACGTGGTGGCTTTTAAACCCCTAAAATGTAGGTGTGTGTGTGTATGCATGCATGTGTGTGTGTGTGAAAAGTAAAGAAGGGCCACGTGGGGCCCAAAGGAGACAAAAAGAAAGACGGAAGGGAGAAAGGGGAGGCGGTGCTTCCCCGAAAGTGGATGGTGCGACGACGTTGCCGGAATTGACGGAGGAAGTGGAGGAAGACCGTGCTCCTACCGCCTCACTCCAATACGTGGAATGGTAGACGGTGCTTCGAACTCCGAGGGTGTCGAGTCGTCGGTCTGGCAGGGCTCCGCCGTGGGGAAGTCGCGGGAAGAATCCGGCAGGGCTCTGCCAGGGTGGGGAAGGATTGCCAAATGGTTACCCTTAAGGGTCTATTTATAGGCATCAAATTCTTGAATTGCGTCTAAAAAAGAAGCCGTGATTATGAATTGAATCGCGTCCGGGCGGCAGGCCGCAATTAAGAAAGTCAAACCGATGTGACAGGCGCATCATGACCATAGCTGCAGCTATGCTTTGGAATCGCGTCGGGCTAGGCCGCTGCGATTAAGACTTGCATGGTTTCGAGGCAATCGACTCATAAATGCACTGTCTGCTGACGTGACATTTAGATTTGACCTTCTAAATCGCGTCTTCTGACAAGGACGCGATTCAGGCTTTTGTCATGATTATACGACGTGGCAACCTTAGGTGCGACGACTTTGTGGGTGTAGCCTTTTTGACTTTTAATCGCGTCCAACCAAGTGGACGCCATTGCATACACGTGCTCATAAACGCGTCTGCCATGCACGACGCCTTCATGCCAAAAGCATGGTCGCGTCCTACATGGCCGACGCGACAAGGTCGCGCCCTTTGGAGTCGTCGCAACAAGGTTCTTGAATCGCGTCCGCCAGTACGAACGCCTTTCAATGAAGTTGCTCATATGCCTCTGTGAACCAAATTTAGCTTTCGGGGGCACTGCCCCCGAAGACCCCCGCTAGGGGCATTACCCCTCGGACCCCTGTGACCTAACCGCGCAGGTCGATCCACGACCAAACCACATTTGAAATGAAGGGGAAGCACCGAGAAAGAATGGGTGAGATCCAAAAATATTGGGAAATTACTCTTGCAAGGCAAAAGGAAGGTCATTTGTGGCATTATGGCGCAACATGAAATTTGCCCGCGGTGGAGCTAAATTCGCATGTCTACAGCTGTCACGCCTTGGCGTCTGCTTTGTAGGGGAGCGAAGCGGAGGCACACGAAGTGGAGTGTAATGGAGTAAAATGGAATGAAGTGAGATGAAAGAAATGAAGCGTATCGTAGTGGAGTGAAGCGGGAGCGAACTGAAAAGTAGATGCCAAGGTGAAAAATAGACACGCTCGACGATGGGGTGACTGCCACTTGATAAGAGTCTTTCACCAACACCCATGGAAGTCACCACCAGGAAGAAGACCTAAAGAAACAATGCTTGGACAAAGGAAAAGGAAAATACCAACTTCCAGCGTTGGGGAAGTACCTAAGGACGCAATCCGTTAGGTTGCACCATTGGGGGCGTCTGCCACTGCCGCATGTGGGTCTTGGGAGAGAAGGAGGAGAGATCAACTTCCAGCGTCGGGGAAGTATCTAAGGACACAATCCATTAGGTTGCACCATCGAGGGCGTTGCTTTGTTGGGGCGAAACTCAGAGGACTACAAGAATTTACATTTTTTATTTGGAATTAAAATGACGAGTGGGGGATAAAATCCCGAAAACAATGCGAGAAGGGTCGAAGGACCCGATTAAAGGCGGCGAGGAGAAAGCGGAGGAAAGACCTTGGAGACTCCGGCGGGGCCAGAGGGGTTTGGAAGAGAAGGAGGGCACGATACCCTGAAAGAAGAAGGGAATCTGGCAGGGCCGGAGGAGAGCAAGGAAAAAGAGGGTCGCGAGGGGAGAAAGAGGAGGGTGTGCAGCGTAGGGCGCAGGATGGAGAGGTGCCGCGTGGGGCACAAGAAAGAGATGTGCTACGTGAGGCACTGGAGGGAGATGTGCCACGTGGGGCACGGAAAAGAGAATGAGGAATATAAAAAGGGGCGCGATGCCCAGTGCAAGAGTAAGGATTATACAAAAGATGAAAATAAAATGCCTCCCGTGGGGAGGGAATGTGGAGAATCCACGGAAAGGTGCTGAGAAGCATAAAAGATTATTGAAGAGAAGAAAATGAAAAAGATGGAGGGGACCCCCTGGTCTTTTGCCTTGCCCGGCGTTTGGGTTCCCGCTTGGGATTCGGCGCTCTGACCCTCAGGTAATTTCTCATAAATTTTGCCCAGCGAGCGGAAGATCTTGCTCTTCTCGGAGAGTTTGAACGGCTCTCAATGATTGGATTGTTGACTTTCGTCAAACTTTCAAGCAATAGTGGTAACTCCCTAGGAATATAGCTGAAAGAAGGAGTGGCGGGTTCCACTGACAAGGTTGGAAGCAACAATGTGGGGACCGTGCCCAAAGATTGTAAAGCATGTGATATGGAAAGGGGCACGACCCCTTTGGTAATAGATTGTGCCAATGATTTGGCGTTGGAGTGCGTGAGCACAATCTGAGAAGCTGACCCCTTTACTAGAGTGGGAAGGTTCACAATAATGGTGTGAGGGGTCATGAGAGCTTGGAGGGAGAGATTCCCTATGAGTATTCGGAAATGACGCCGGCTGGCAACTGGAATGATTGGCATTGATTTGGAAGGCCTCTTGGCGGCCATGATTGGAGGGGAGGACTCCCGCTCAGTGAATGTGCCTGGTATATTAATAATGACCGGCATGCGAGGAATATAATCTTGGATTTTGAAAAGCATGCCCGGTCCCGGGACTTCCTTCTGTTGACTCTGTTTATTGCTCCTTAAAAACTTGCGCCTACTCTGTTGGATGGGGGTAGAGGCGGATGGAGTGGAAAGTTGTATGGCCTGTGGAGGCGTAATGGGTATGAAGGAGAAGATTTGCTCAGTTTGGGTTGCCAGGGGTGTTGGCGTAATAGGAGGTGTGATGATTGGTGTAATAGTGGGTGGAGGCTTAATTATGGAAGGTTTAATGACAATGGAGGGTAATGTAGGAGGTGTAGGTAAATGGCGTACGAACATGACCCCGGAAGGTTCATTGTCGTAGCACCAAGTGGTTCCTTGGAGGGGTTCGGCATGGGCAACTTCAGCCCGAGCAACAGGCTGTGGTGGAAGTGGAGGTTGTTGTGGTTGTTGTGGTGGAGGTACCAGAATCGGCATGGGCACTGGCACGAGTGCCGGAGCAGGCGCAACGTAGGGCGCAGGAGCTTCTTCATTAAAAATAGGGGCATCATAGGGCCCAGTTGGAGGTTGTTGAGTCCGAGGAGGATGAATTAGTGGACGCCTGGGTGGCGGAATGCCATAGTAGATGGGTAGTTGTGGAGGTGCATATGGAGTGGGTGTTGTGTGGTGGTGAGGTGGATGGTGGATGGCATCCACTGATCCGTTCTTTCTTGGTTTAATTTGATCAAATAGCTCTGCGATCGGGGAGTCCATTAAATGGGCTTGAATGTAACGTCCCCGCTCGTAGAGCTCCTCCATGGAGGTGATCTGATTCATGGCCAAGATGTGCTTGAACCTTGGAGTAGAGTTGGAAATGATTATTTTAACTTGCTCTGTCTCCGAGAGCTCATACTCTAAGCGCGTGGCCATTGACCTCCAACGGTCAGCAAATTGTACCAAGTCCTCGTTGGCCCCCATCTTCTCGGATGCTAGATCTGTGATAGAGAGATAAGGGCTAACACGGTCTTTGTACCTCTGAAGGAATTTTTTATGTAAGGAGCGGAAGTCTCCTGCCTCACTTGGCTCTAGAGAGTAGAGCCATTCGAGCGCAGGGCCATCAAGAGATTTTCTAAATAAATATGCCAAGGTAATTGGGTCTCGCTGCCAACACGATGACTCATAGAGAAACTCCTTGACATGAAGATAGGGATTACTCGTGCCATTGTACAGTCGGTACGTTGGCATCTCCGAAGGATGTATGTAAATCTGAGGGAGATTCGGCATGGCGGCAACGGGGTCACCCTTGGAATTTGAAAGCTTATTTATTTGTTCCTCCAGATTGTTCAATTTCTGGAGAAGAGCATTTTGGAGTGGAATGGATGGTTGTCGCTGGGCATGTGAGGGAGTACATGGGGGTGGCCGTGAATTAATGGGCCTTCCCAAGGGACGATTTGTTCGGACCGGAGCACGGGAATGCAAATGGCCAGGGGGGCCGAGGTGATGGAGAATGAATAGAGGTATGTGGCGAAGTCGCGGGAATGTACAAAGATGGGTGCCTGAGGCAAGGAGAAGGAGAAGGAGAAGGAGTCAAACCCTCAACTAAAGATTGGATCAGATTGAGTTGTTGAGGGGTGAGCTGATCTAGTGCATGCAGGACAATTTGGACTTCGGAGTCTTGGTGGGGGGAAGGCTCTCGCCGAGTTCTGATCGGAGGCAAATGTGAGGGGACATCAAATTGGTTAGTGCGCGGTGTTCGTACATAACCATAAGTAGTGGAAGGCTATCCCTCACGGTGGTGAGATGGACCGACATAGGACTGGAAAGACGGGGATGCGACATTATCCTCATAGTCCTCATAATAAAAATCAGCATGATAATATGGGTCCATTTTTAACAAAGCAATAAGCAAACAAGGTTGAACAAAGATTAATCAATCAATACATGGTTCAAACAAGTTGTAATGCTTAACGCTTATTTTTAAGGAGTTTCACAATTATTTAAACGGATTGAAAAATATTGTGTCACTCCAGGTGAGATCCTAGTTGGGTAGAAAATGGATACTTCGGGATACAACTAGAATCACCTTCACCATGCGATAGGATAGCTAACCTGGGTCAACGGAATGGTACCGCCAGCTCGGTCCGCCGTGAGGGAATCCACGGGGTACAGAGTCTTACGGGGTTCTTGGCAAAGGTTCCCTAGTCTAATGAGACGGAATGCCCAAAGGAGATGTTGCCTTTACCAAGAAAGGTGTGTGGAGCCTAGGATATGAGGGAAGGAGGTCCCCCGACTAATGTAATATGCCATGTATGCACAGTTTATAACAAAGATGGCAGAAGGGGCGTGTTTCTGTCAGCACTTTGAATTGCGTCCAGCACAGGGGCCGCGAATCAGTAATCACGTCCAGTCACCTGAACGTGAAACCAAGAGCCTTGGAAGGCTGTTAGCGCCGCGCCTGGTCCCTGTGGATGGCTACTGGTAGAAACACGTTGGCCTTTGCCGTCACGATAGGAATAGGATAAACAGAAACGCGTCGGTCCCGACCGACGCGACAACCTTAACGCGTCAGGGTAAGCTGACGCGATAAGAAAGCGGGACGCGTCGGCCTCAGCCGCCGCGACAACAAAACTGAAGCGCGTCCACTGTGTTGGACGTGATTCAAGAAGGCCACCCGAGAACAAAACAGATGCAGGAAACAAGCAGGATATGTAGACAAAAAAACAACAAAATCAAACACACAGCATGAGTATAAAAATAAATATAAAAGAAGAGTGCCACGTGGGGTACAAGTGGGAGGAGGGTAATCAAAAAGGAAACGCGAAAAGATGTCCCACCGTGATCACCAAATTTATAGATGCCGCCGACGGACTCGACGCGCGATCCACAAAGAGGGATGTTATGGAGGGTGATCGTGATCGCCAGGTGCACGTGGGCACCGAATGGAGGCGCACGGTGAAGGGTGCGAGTTGGAGGAATGTGATCGCGAGCGTACCTTTTTAGCGAAGAGACTGCGGGGGGGATGATGTAGGTCCTATCTTCCTCTACGAACACGGCCGGCCGCGGTAGATGGCGTTTTCCATGTTGATTACCCTGACAAAGAAAAAAGACAAAAAAATGAAGAGGGGATTAGCCACGGGCGTGTAGTATACAATTAAAAAAAATGAATAAAATGACAAATAAAGAATGAGAGAACTCACCGTGTTATGACTTTTAAACCCCTAAAATGTAGGTGTGTGTGTGTATGCATGCATGTGTGTGTGTGTGAAAAGTAAATAAGGTCCACGTGGGGCCCGGAGGAGACAAAAAGAAAGACGGAAGGGAGAAAGGGGAGGAGGTGCTTCCCCGAAAGTGGATGGTGCGGTGGCGTTTCCGGAATTGACGGAGGAAGTGGAGGAAGACCGTGCTCCTCCCGCCTCACTCCGATATGTGGAATGGTAGACGGCACTTCGAACTTTGAGGGCGTCGAGTCGCCGGTCCGGCAGGGCTCTGCCGTGGGGAAGTCGCGGGAAGAATTCGATAGGGCTCCGCCAAGGTGGGAGAGGATTGCCAAATAGTTACCCTCAGGGGTCTATTTATAGGCATCAGATTCTTGAATTGCGTCCAAACAAGAAGCCGCGATTATGAATTGAATTGCGTCCGGGCGATAGGCCGCAATTAAGAAAGTCAAACCGATGTGACAGGCGCATCATGACCATAGCTGCAGCTACACTTTGGAATCGCGTCGGGCCATGTCGCCGCGATTAAGACTTGCATGGTTTCGAGGCAATCGGCTCATGAATGCACTGTCTACTGACGTAACATTTGGATTTGACCTTCTAAATTGCGTCTTCTGACAAGGACGCGATTCAGGCTTTTGTCATGATTATAAGACGTGGCAACCTTAGGTGCGACAACTTTGTGGGCGTAGCCTTATTGACTTTTAATCGTGTCCAACCAAGTGGACGCCATTGCATATACATGCTCATAAACGTGTCCGCCATGCACAACGCCATCATGCCAAAAGTATGGTCGCGTCCTGCATGGCCGATGCGACAAGGTCGCGCTCTTTGGAGCCGTCACAACAAGGTTCCTGATCGCATCCGCCAGTACGGATGCCTTTCAATGAAGTTTCTCATATGCCTCCTGATCGCGACCAAACCATTTTGAAACAAAGGGGAAGCACCGAGAAAGAATGGGTGAGATCTAAAAATATTGGAAAATTACTCTTGCAAGGCAAAAGGAAGGCCATTTGTGGCATTATGGCGCAACATGAAATTTGCCAGCGGCGGAGCCAAATTCGCATGTCTACAACGTGAATTAAAGGCGTGGTCGCTTTGGCACACATGAAACGTGGACGTCGTAGTTCGATGAATGAGGTTTCTTGGGCACTCTTCAGGAACTGAGAGGTGACGTCCGACGTGAATTGAAGGCGTGGTCGCTTCGGCACACGTGAAATGTGGACGTCGTAGTTCGCTGAACAAGGTCGCTTGGCACTCTTCAGGAACTGAGAGAACGTCTGATGATGAGTGAAAGGAGGTTTCTTCGGCACCCCAAGTTCTCTAACGTGGTCTCCTCGGCACGACATGGACGTCGCAGTTCGCTGGACAAGGACGCTTAGGCACTCGTGAGGAACTGAGGGATGACGTCCGACATGAACTGAGACGTGGGTGTCAGACATGGTCGCTAAGGCATTTGTCAGGAACTGAGACAATGTCCGACGTAAATTGAAGGCTTGGTCGCTTAGGCACACGCATGGGCATACTAAGTAGTCCAGGGGCCATGATCTGGTCAGATGCAAACCATCGATGACGACGAGGTTGCTCCGGCACTTGTTAAGATGAAACTCCGACATATCGGAAGGCTATAGAGTAGAAATGTCATGTATAGTTCTATGTTCTCGGTAATAGAAACTGTTCGAAAGACAAGTTTCCAGATAGACCGACGACAAACACATGCGGACAACGACAAAATGATTGCAAATTTCTATTGATAAAGAGAAGGGGTACGAAGTGCGGCATGGCGCCATGTACAAACGAGAAATCTAGTTCACGACGACGTCGCCAATGCCGACATGAGTTTCTTCGCTGTCGGGCGCTGTTGGCTGATCAGTTATGACGTCGTTGGTAGCGGCCTCCAAGACTCCCTCAACAGCGGTAGCCAACGAGTCGTCGACGACAGCTGCAATGCTCTCGTCCCAATCATCGTCGTCGGCCTCCTCGTCATCTTCCTCGTCGAGTACGGCCTTTGAAACGTCAATGTTCGAGAAGTGTTCCCGAACACGCTTGAGGCAGAAGTCGTACCCTTGTCGGAAAAGCTTGACGACCTCAGCTTTAAGCTCGTCAGACTTGCGGTACTCAGCGACAGCATCGGCGATCGCCTTTTCACGCTCGTCGGCCACTAGCTGAGCAGTGGTAGCCTTGGTCTTTTTGTGAGATTCGAGCTCAGCCTGGTGAGCCTCCTTCTCGGTCTGGAGCGACTACAGGAGTTTGTCGGCCCTAGCCTCGGCTTTGTTCGCTTGCTCGGCCTCCTTGGCGCGAAGATCCTTCTCGGCCACTAGCTTCCTCCCAACCTCGGTTAGGCGTGCCTCGGCGGAAGCTCTAGTGTGACGGAACGCCTTACTTAAGCCCATTAAATCGATAACAAGCTTTATAAGGATCCGCCTCCCGCGAACGGGCCGAGGCCTCGCAAGGGAAACCAAACCACAGTCCGTGTAAACATAAAGGAACACACCATTTCATTATATATATATTCCACAAGTTTACATAGCCAAGTTTCCACAAAACTGAAAGGAAGTACAAGAGCCTGGGGCATACCCCGAGGTACAACTGAAGACAATAAACAACTATCTACACTACACTGCTGGAGCTGCTACTACACAGCTAGGGGTACCGACCCTGCACCGCTACGGCGCGGCTCTGAACTGGACAACGGTCGAGAAACGTCCTCCTCGCTCTCACCTGTGGGGGTAGGGGTGAGCCTCGCTAGTCATTGGCTCAGTAGGGAACTCCCCCAATACCGAGCAAACCAAAACCACAGGTACGAAAGCAGTAAACAATACCAACAATTTATAGAACAACTAAACAGGATATTAAAGCTGTAAAAGTACTCACCGTCTGCCGACTACGAGAAACAACTTTAATAATTAAACGGCAAACTAGTACAGGTGTACAAGCTAAAGTAGAGACAGCCAAACACGAGTCACGTGAACTGGTTCGCGACACCAGAAACTGACTCGGACAAGCTAACACAGGTAAACCTCTCAGTCTCGCAGCCACGGACGAAAGGTCCAGCTGCCGCTCCACGTGAAAAGGTCAAGCAACTGTGGAGACCAACTAAACACCACCACCTGCGAACCACACGGTCACAGGCCCATGCCTGACACCTCAAGAGACCCTGGCCCGGGCTCTCTAGAGTGAGGCACTGGAAAAGGACTAGCTGGGGACCAGTGTCGATTACTGGTGTCCGTACCCCCAACTACGAGCGCGCTACAAGTGACTAAAGACAAACACAAGTGTCACTGTCCCACTGTCGTCTTTCCCTCAGCCGGACGTGCAACTCAAACACAAGAGTGAGGGTGTCCAGGTCAGACGACACAGACCTCGACGGTACAGCACAAGTACCGGGACAAAGCCCCGAGCTAACCGCCTGGCTCACAAAAAACCTAGGGCACCCAACTGGAGAGGTAACCACGGTAGGCGTCGTACTACTAGCCACGTACAAAAAACCACATGCACGTCACACACAAACCACGTGAAATCTCACGTAAACCTCAAGTAACAACGGTCCACCACACGTGAACCCAACTGGACTAGCGTGAACAACACGCAGCCACGAAAGTAAATAACTAACAGCATACCTTGTATGCTAAACACGAGAACCATGTGCACTCAGTGCACCTCATGTGTTAATACACATGCATTATCGATAAAATACCATAATTAGTTATTCATGTTCATAACCAGTAGGCGACAACATCGACTGCCGCTTACAAGAAGTCAACGACAAGAGATCCGGCCGTTGACATCCTTGCTGATGAGCTTGGCGACAAGCGATGTTGACGCCAAGTTCTTTAGCCTCAAACCCTGCAGAAACCCTAATCTGGCTCTACAGGTTTTCCAACCGTTAAAACTACAAGAGAACATACTAAAACGGTTCTTTTAACATGCATGAACCCTAAACAACCCATTACAACATGCATCGTTCACTAAATTACTCAAACCACCCATTATCCCCGCATGGTGCAACTTAATCTGAAAATGCATTATCATGCTGATTCAGATGGTTATGATGTGTTTTAAAGTTTCCATGGAGCTAAAGGGGTTCGTCCCCTACCTCAGAACACGCTAGAACCTCCTGCAATCTCCCGGTTCACGCCGAACCCTCCGCGAGCTCCCACGAGAATTGCACCACGCCACGACGTTTCCTCGCGCAATTCGGCGACGCCACACGTTCCACGATCCTCTGAGCACCCTTCAGTACCTGTTGGAAGCTTAAGGAACACGGGGGCAACAAGCTGGGGCAAGGGGGAATGAGAACAGGGTAGGAAACCTGCTCTCGGGTGAGCCTATAACCTGCAGAATTCTCAGGTTGGCGTCAACCACCCTGTCGCCAATAGCAACTGCCACCCTAAACGTCCACATCTTGAGCCGTTTAGTTCATGCATAAACGACAACCTATCTGGACGCCAACTCCAACTCAACTACAGCCGATTCTATTTCATTTCAGGACCAAACCTGCACTTCACCTGTTCAAACCACACATCCACACCCAACCTTCCACACAACCAACTCACACTGGCCTCACAACGGCCAACACAACCACAACACACACGATCCAAAAAGATCCGAAAAGCACGCGACGTTACATTACTATCATCTAAAAAGAAAATTTCGACCTCGAAATTCATAACACAACTTTAAACTTACATAACTTAAACATTCACACTTTTACAAACACTATCATCTAAAAAGAAATACAAAAGCTTATTCAAACAGATAGGGATACCCTTTAGCCATTTCCTCGGCTAACTCCTAGGTATCCTCACCACCCGACCTATTTTCCCACCTTACTTTAACTAGCTCAATTTCTTTATTTCTCAACTTCTTTATCTTTCGATCCGTGATCTGCACCGGATACTCTGGCATAGTCATGTCCGGTCTTAGGTCACCACCTTGATATCTGATTATCTGAGTTGGATCTTCAATACATTTTCTTAACATAGAAACATGAAATATATCATGAACATCCGCAAAATCTGCTGGCAAATCCAGCCTATAAGCTGTTTCCCCAATTCTTTCAATTACTCGGAAAGGTCCCACACATTTTGGGCTCAACTTTCCAGACTTGCCAAACCTCATAATACCTTTACTCGGGGAAACTCTCAGGAAAACAAAATCTCCTACCTCAAATTGAAGTGGTCTCCTCCGGATATCTGCATAACTCTTTTGCCTACTTTGAGCTGCATGCAATTTCTCTTTAATAAGCTTTACTACATCAATGGTTTGCTGAATCAATTCAGGACCCACTAATTGCCTTTCTCCCACTTCATGCCAGTTCAATGGGGTTCTACATGGCCTTCCATATAAAACTTCATACGGTGCCATCCCAAGACTGGTATGATAACTATTATTATAGGCAAACTTGACCATACTCAAATGATGTTCCCAGCTACCTCCCCAAACTAAACAACAAGCCCTTAACATGTCTTCAATCGTCTGAATAGTCCTCTCTGTCTGACCATCTGTCTGGGGATGATAAGCGGAACTATATCTCAATTCAGTACCAATTACTCTTTGCAGACTTCTCCAAAAACCAGAAGTAAACCTTGGATCTCTATCAGACACAATTGTCTTCGGAATACCATGTAGCGGAACAATCTTTTCAACATAAATCTTTGCTAATCTGTCCACTGTCCAAGACATACTTACTGCCACTAATCTGCATACTTCGGTTAATCTATCAACAAATACCCATATTCCATTATGCCCGGAACTCGATCTCGGTAAACCTGCCACAAAATCCATAGCAATATCATCCCATTTCCACAGTGGAATAGGTAACGGTTGCAACAAACCTCCAGGCTTCTGATGCTCTGCTTTAATCTGCTGACAGATAGCACACCTTGCAACAAACTCTGCTATTTCCTTTTTCATAAGAGGCCACCAGAAATGCTTCCTCAAATCATGGTACATTTTAGTACTACCCGGATGAATAGTGTACCTAGATTTATGAGCCTCTTCCAACACTCGCTGCTTCACCTCTTTTTCAGCTGGAACAAACAATCTGCCTCTGAGCCTAACCACACATTTATCATCAATGGTAACTCCTTCCATTTTCACAATTTCAGCCAAACTGGCATCTGCTTTTTGAGCTTCAACAATTTGCCAATACAAAGATGGTTCTACAGCACAAGTAGCTAGTATTGCCCGTCGCTGACTACTGGGCACATACAAGGAGTTTTCCACTACCTCCTCATACAACTTCCATTCTTTAATCATCATCAAACTTACATATGCCTTTCTGCTCAAGGCATCTGCTACAACATTGGCCTTACCCGGATGGTAAGCCAAACTGAGATCATAATCCTTTAAATATTCAATACATCTACACTGACGAAGATTTAGATCCTTCTGCGAGAAGATATACTTTAAACTTTTATGATCCGTAAAGATCTCAAATCTCTCGCCATACAGATAATGCCTCCACATTTTCAAAGCAAACACAACTGCTGCTAATTCTAAATCATGAGTGGGGTAATTCTCCTCTGCTGGCTTCAATTGCCTGGACGCATAAGCTATCACCTTGCCATGCTGCATAAGCACTGCGCCAAGTCCTCTCTTTGAAGCATCAGTATACAACACAAAACCACCACTCCCTGCCGGCAATGTCAATATAGGTGCTGATGTAAGTCTTTTCTTTAATTCCATAAAACTTTTCTGACATTCACCGGACCACGCAAAAGGCACACCTTTTCTAGTCAATTTAGTCATAGGGGCCGCAATCTTAGAAAAATCTTGAATGAAACGCCTATAATAACCTGCTAATCCCAGAAAACTCCTAATCTCAGTTATTGTCCTAGGCACTTCCCATCTCATCACTGCTTCCACTTTACTTGGGTCCACTGCTACTCCTTTAGCTGAGATGACATGACCCAAAAACTGGATTTCTTTCAGCCAAAATTCACACTTATTGAATTTGGCAAACAACTGGTTATCCCTTAACAACTGCAGAGTAAACCTCAAATGAGCTGCATGCTCCTCTTCAGATGCTGAATAAATTAGAATATCATCAATAAAGACCACAATGAATTGGTCTAAATATGGATGAAAAATTCTATTCATCATATCCATAAAACCTGCAACAGCATTGGTCAACCCAAATGCCATAACCACAAACTCAAAGTGACCATATCTGGTTCTAAAGGCTGTCTTATCTATATCCTCCTCTTTAATTCTCAACTGATGGTACCCGGACCTCAAATCGATTTTAGAAAACACTTTTGCTAATTGCAACTGATCAAACAGATCATCTATTATTGGTAACGGGTACTTATTCTTAATGGTCACATCATTCAACTTTCTATAATCAATGCACATTCGAAAACTTCCATCTTTCTTTTTCACAAATAAAGCCGGCGCTCCCCAAGAAGAATGACTCGGTCTAATAAACCCTTTCTGCAACAGTTCTTCTAACTGCTTTTTCAATTCTTTAAGTTCTGCTGGTGCCATCCGATATGGGGCTTTAGAAATCGGCATGGTACCTGGCAGCAACTCAATGGTAAAGTCCACTTCTCTATGTGGAGCTAAACCAGGCAAATCTTCAGGAAAAACATCAGCAAATTCCCTAACCACGGGAAACTGCTTCAACTGACTGACTAACCTCTACCAAACTTATCGCGGCTAAATAAGCCACACACCCAGCATTTATCAACTTTCTAGCTTTAATTGCAGAAATTAGAAACTTAGAGATATAGAAAGGCATACCTTGATATTCAAATACTGCACCATTAGGATGACAAAACCTGATCTTTTTCTTTCTGCAATCTAACATTGCTCCATACATCTCAAGCCAGTCCATAACCAAAATAATATCATAATCTGACAACTGCAGGGCATACAACCGACCCGGCATCTGGTTCCCTTCAATTATAACAGGGGCCTCATCTATATAGCTCGAAGTGAGCAAGAACTCACCCGAAGGAACCTCCACTACTAACTCACAAGACTTCTCTTCTAAAGGATGAGCCATGCAATCCAAAAATTCTTCGGAAATAAAAGAATGAGAGGCACCCGAATCAAATAAAACTCTTGCTGAATATTCATAAAGAGGTAAAATACCTTCTATCATATTCGATGCCTCCGCCTGGGCTCGGGTGATAGCCATAACCCGGCCTCTTCCCCGCTGCTGCGGTGCTCCTCTGCCACGACCTGATTGCAGCTGCTGAGACTGCTGAGGCTGCTGCTACTGCTGCACACCTCTTCCATAACCATACTCTCTTGGATAGGGACAATTGCAGATTAAATGCCCCGACTGATTACAATTATAACATCTATATCCTGGTGGAGTAACAGGCTGCCTAGCAGTACTCTGCTGTGACTCCTCCACCTCAGGCCTACCTCGACCCTGCTGGAACTGCGAACGACCTCCCCATCCTCTTACTTTACCTTTAAATGCCTGCTTTAATTTCTGACCCCATTTTCCAAAACCTGATGAAGAAGGTCCTGCTGGTGCTTTACCTTTACTTGCACCTACTGATTGCTGCGGTAGCCGAAAACTACCTAAGCCTGACTCGCCCACCTGACGAGTACGAATAGACCTCTCTAATGTAGCTGCTATCTGGGCTGCTTCTTCCACTGTCTTACACATAAGAGGCACTATTGCATCCTGCAATTCCACTCTCAAACCTCTAATAAAATACTCAACCATCATATTATTATCTGAAACAACATAAGGTGCATAACGGCTAAGCACCATAAACCTCATCTGGTACTCTAGAACTGAAGAGTTACCTTGCTGGAGCGTCCGAAACTGCTCCCTCTTTACTTGCTGCACTTGAATCGGAAAGAATGTATCGTTAAATACATCGAGAAATTCCGACCAAGTAATTGCCTCCTCTGTCCTGCCAGCAAAGGTGGTCTGCATCTTCAATCGCCACCATTCCAAGGCAAAGCCCCTCAACTGATAAGCAGCTAACACCACTCTATCTGCTGCCGGACACCTCATAGTTACAAAGACTCTTTCAATCTCATGAACCCAGTGCTCCGCTGTATCTGGATTCAGCCCTCCTGAATAAGTAGGCGGCTGCAATCTCAGAAACTTCTCAACTTGCATCACTGGTTCTTCTGCTAACAACACTGGTGGTGGTGGTGGCACAGGTGCTGCAAAAGGCACCTCCACTCTTGGCGAAACTGGAGCTACAGGTACAGCCTGTCAATCCCCAGGTGGCACTACAACTGGTGGTACCGGCGCCTGCTGATCCATCCTTGCTCGAATATCCGTGAGGCTTTCCCAGATTCTTTCTATCATACGCTGGGTACTTTCCTTCGGGTCATCTCCTCCACCCACCCTAATCTCTTCTATCAGCCATTTCAAATTTCTACATAAACAAAACACCAAGCATAAATCAAAACAACCAATTATCAAAAACCAGGGTCCCTACCAGCAGTGTACAAAGACCGAAATAAGGCTATGTATCCTTCTAGTTCCTTTATATTAACACGGACCTTGCTCTGATACCAACTGTGACGGAACGCCTTACTTAAGCCCATTAAATCGATAACAAGCTTTATAAGGATCCGCCTCCCGCGAACGGGCCGAGGCCTCGCAAGGGAAACCAAACCACAGTCCGTGTAAACATAAAGGAACACACCATTTCATTATATATATATTCCACAAGTTTACATAGCCAAATTTCCATAAAACTAAAAGGAAGTACAAGAGCCTGGGGCATACCCCGAGGTAGAACTGAAGACAATAAACAACTATCTACACTACACTGCTGGAGCTGCTACTACACAGCTGGAGGTACCGACCCTGCACCGCTACGGCGCGGCTCTGAACTGGACAACGGTTGAGAAACGTCCTCCTCGCTCTCACCTGTGGGGGTAGGGGTGAGCCTCGCTAGTCACTGGCTCAGTAGGGAACTCCCCCAATACCGAGCAAACCAAAACCACAGGTACGAAAGCAGTAAACAATACCAACAATTTATAGAACAACTAAACAGGATATTAAAGCTGTAAAAGTACTCACCGTCTGCCGACTACGAGAAACAACTTTAATAATTAAACGGCAAACTAGTACAGGTGTACAAGCTAAAGTAGAGACAGTCAAACACGAGTCACGTGAACTGGTTCGCGACACCAGAAACTGACTCGGACAAGCTAACACAAGTAAACCTCTCAGTCTCGCAGCCACGGACGAAAGGTCCAGCTGCCGCTCCACGTGAAAAGGTCAAGCAACTGTGGAGACCAACTAAACACCACCACCTGCGAACCACACGGTCACAGGCCCATGCCTGACACCTCAAGAGACCCTGGCCCGGGCTCTCTAGAGTGAGGCACTGGAAAAGAACTAGCTGGGGACCAGTGTCGACTACTGGTGTCCGTACCCCCAACTACGAGCGCGCTACAAGTGACTAAAGACAAACACAAGTGTCACTGTCCCACTGTCGTCTTTCCCTCAGCCGGACGTGCAACTCAAACACAAGAGTGAGGGTGTCCAGGTCAGACGACACAAACCTCGACGGTACAGCATAAGTACCGGGACAAAGCCCCGAGCTAACCGCCTGGCTCACAAAAAACCTGGGGCACCCAACTGGAGAGGTAACCACGGTAGGCGTCGTACTACTAGCCACGTACACAAAACCACGTGCACGTCACACACAAACCACGTGAAATCTCACGTAAACCTCAAGTAACAACAGTCCACCACACGTGAACCCAACTGGACTAGCGTGAACAACACGCAGCCACGAAAGTAAGTAACTAATAGCATACCTTGTATGCTAAACACGAGAACCATGTGCAGTCAGTGCACCTCATGTGTCAATACACATGCATTATCGATAAAATACCATAATTAGTTATTCATGTTCATAACCAGTAGGCGACAATCATCGACTGCCACTTACAAGAAGTCAACGACAAGAGATCCGACCGTTGACATCCTGGCTGATGAGCTTGGCGACAAGCGATGTTGACGCCAAGTTCTTTAGCCTCAAACCCTGCAGAAACCCTAATCTGGCTCTACAGGTTTTCCAACCGTTAAAACTACAAGAGAACATACTAAAACGGTTCTTTTAACATGCATGAACCCTAAACAACCCATTACAACATGCATCGTTCACTAAATTACTCAAACCACCCATTATCCCCGCATGGTGCAACTTAATCCGAAAATACATTATCATGCTGATTCAGATGGTTATGATGTGTTTTAAAGTTTCCATGGAGCTAAACGGGTTCGTCCCCTACCTCAGAACACGCTAGAACCTCCTGCAATCTCCCAGTTCATGCCGAACCCTCCGCGAGCTCCCACGAGAATTGCACCACGCCACGATGTTTCCTCGCGCAATTCGGCGACGCCACGCATTCCACGATCCTCTAAGCACCCTTCAGTACCTGTTGGAAGCTTAAGGAACACGGGGGCAACAATCTGGGGCAAGGGGGAATGAGAACAGGGTAGGAAACCTGCTCTCGGGTGAGCCTATAACCTGCAGAATTCTCAGGTTGGCGTCAACCACCCTGTCGCCAATAGTAACCGCCACCCTAAACGTCCACATCTTGAGCCGTTTAGTTCATGCATAAACGACAACCTATCTGGACGCCAACTCCAACTCAACTACAGCCGATCCTATTTCATTTCAGGACCAAACCTGCACTTCACCTGTTCAAACCACACATCCACACCCAACCTTCCACACAACCAACTCACACTGGCCTCACAACGGCCAACATAACCACAACACACACGATCCAAAAGGATCCAAAAAGCATGCGACGTAACATCTAGAGTGTCTCGTCCCAATAAAGAATTCCTTCAAATTGGGCCATCACGCCCTGAACCAACGAGTAGAAGTCCTAGATTATTTGGCTTGATCTCACGCCCGAGGTCGGGACCTTCGCTTCAGCTGGAAGCACTTGTCTCCCCCATTCAGTGGCGCTGAGCCATCCGGAGTGCCTAGATGACCTCGGCTGGGAAGCGACCGAGGTAGGGGCGTGTCATTCCCCGCCAATTTAGCAGCGGAATAAATCGGGGAGGCATGAACAACATGTATGGTAACGTAAATTGCGCATACATTCGCAAATATCAGAGCAACTAATGAACAATAATTGTAATTAAAACTCATCATTTTATTGATAATTCATCTAAACTATTATAACCACTAATTCAGAGCCAAAACATAGGGCTCAATGACTTTATTACATTTGGAAATGATAACGAAGCAACTAACTAAACTAACTCTAGGGTAATGGGGACAATCCATCGCTATGACTCCAGGACGCTCATCACTCCAGTCCAATCCCATTGTTGTATGTAAGGTCATCACTTGACTTACCTGAAAACACAATAACAAATAACGAAGAGTGAGCGATAACGTTCAGTAGGACTTAATATCTCGTGTAAACAAGCATGCTTTAAGTGATTAATGTCTTGTAACGCAGGTTAACTAGAGAGAACAATCATGTATAGTCAAGGGAGTAATAGTACAAGATAACAAGTGAACGATAATACATTTCTCAATAGTATTACAAAATTAGGATGACAACATAACGAGATAGTGTGTAACAAGATAGTGTATAACAAGATAGCGTGTATCAAAATGACATGTAATAGGATAGCTTGTATCAAGGTGGAGTGTAACGAGATAGCTTGTATATCAAGATAGCGTGTAACGAGATTGCATGTACAGAGATAGCGTGTAAAGAGATAACATGTAATGAGATAACGTGTATGGTTGCACCACGGTGCACTAGTCGAGTACGACAATAGTCACTTTGGGACAGTAGCCGTCTCACGATAGTAAAGTACGTCTGAACTCCTCAGACTACTGTTATAACAGTTAGATGTCTAGCCAAAATAGTATAGTCAGAACCAGTGCAATGCAGAACACCGTCAATAGCCCCTGCAGGTATTTTTGGGTGGCTCTCTGTCCCCAGGACTAGATTAGAGCCCCTCGGACACTCTCCGTGCCTTGCACTGTATGCATTCGAGTCAGTAGGGTCACCAGACCCATATTATGGTGCTAGACAGTCATGTATAGTACAATCAATGGGAGCCGAAACAGCTCAAGAGTCTCAAGAGAGTACTAGATGAATAGACGCGATAGTAGAGTGAACGTGAATAGATGAGGGTACAAGGATAGTAGATGAGATAAGGGTATAATCATAAAAACATGAGAAACGATGATAGTCACAGTTGCACGACACACCCTAGTGGGCCGGCAGTCTGGTAGAAGTCACCACCGCCCACTAGCCGTGCTATGAACACTGGCTAGATGGTCCGGTGTGATCACAAGATAAGAGAGAACTCACTAAGGCCGTTTGGATCATACTGATCCCTAAAGGTGTAACGGGTTTTAAGGGTACAACCAGCTCGTCGGCAATGGACGTGAGACAAAGCCAAAAAGACTTACAGAGGCCTTGACAAGGAGTCCCTGGCCCAGTCGAGAGTATTCCCGATGGAAAGGTGGTCCAAGTCAAGAGAAAGTGTGTGTTAAACGGGTCCGTCGTGCCTCGAGTGCTCGAAGGCCGAGGGAAAACAGTAACGGTGTACAAATCACGTGAATAAAACAAAGACAGATGTCATTTAAATAATAGGGAAATTAGGTAATTAGTTTCACTTAATTACCAGATACATTATTGAGTAATTTACTAAGGTTTAATGGCAACATGATGGTTAAGTGTGTGCAAGTGTATGAAATCAAAAAAGCATGATGGATTGTGTACAAAGTTTTTAAATTAATTAGATTCATGCAATTTATTACACATTAATATTTATTCAGATCAAATTATGAATAACAATATTTAATTAAGGCTAAACAATGGCTAATTAGCAAGTAGAGGAAGGGTATATAAGCAATTTCGGGTTCTGGCTATTTTTCTGTTAACGCGACAGGGGTACCCGTTGCGACTCCAGGTCGCGACAAGGCGACTGGGCGCGACAAGTGAACCGGCCAGTCTGGCCCGGTTCAAGGTGGATATCGTGGCGGCTTTGTCCGCCGCGTTCTCAACACGACGTGACAGTGGGCCGCGACCCGGATGATATCGCGGTGGGTCGCGCCGTCGCGATATCAGAAGGGTCCGGCCCTTTTTCTATTTTTCCAGGGCGGATCCTGTTTGATACAGGGTACTTGTAAATTCAATATAAAATCGCACGATGATCCAAAAATCACAAAATCAGTTTTAAATGAAAATAGACACATAGATCTATCAACATGTACAGTTAATTTAAAAATAGACAAGGTTTAAGTATGCTTTGATCGGGTGACATTTCTATGACCTAAACATGCATAGTTAAGGTTCAATGAATTAATTAACAATAGATACATGATGAAAAATTTCGAAACTAGAGGCATTCGAAAATTAACATGATGTAGTATTTATGTGAATGTTCTCATGATATGAAGTCAAGTATACATGAGGTTCACAAGCAAACATGAAGGGTCGGGTGCATGGATCTGACAAAAATTCAAAGAATTAATTCTCCCTCATGGGAGATCAAAATAGAGCGAAACCAAAAGCGTTTCAAAGCTATTAATGAGAATTGTCTCATGGCATGAGGACAAGTACATGCGGGGGTATAGAGAAAACATGAGAATTCGGGTTTATGATAATAGCAGGATTCAAGCAATTAATTCGCCCAAATGGATGAGCAAAATACAATGAAATTAGAGGGCTTTTGAAGAGGTTCATGAAATCTACTTAGGGTAATTTTTACATGAATTTAGCTTAAGAGATTGTCTACCTTTCATGCATTTAAGAAATCCTAGGGCTTGAAGACGAGGTAGAAGATGAAATCCTCTTGCTCCAAGCTCCTTCCTTCTTGCTCCTCTCGTCCTCAACTCCTCTCTTCTTCCCCTAGAGCTTCAGCAATGATCTATGGGGTGGTAGGGTCGAATTAGAGTGTGTATGGCTTGGTTTAAGAGTCTTACTTTCTTAAAACTCCTCTTTCCCTTCAAACTCTTAATTTTTCCTTATTTATCCCCATATTTCTTGTATTATCCCACCTAATAGGATAGATGAGAGGCTAATTTCGTGGATAAAGGGTTTGGGTAAGGTTAGAACTCCTTTTAGGACATTTATAACCCTTTTTAGTATTTATCTTACCCTTATGTAATTAATTTATTAATTAACTCCGAATTTCCACATTTATCTCCCC
The DNA here is from genome assembly GCA_014218235.1 of Colocasia esculenta. Taxonomy (NCBI): domain Eukaryota; kingdom Viridiplantae; phylum Streptophyta; class Magnoliopsida; order Alismatales; family Araceae; genus Colocasia; species Colocasia esculenta. The sequence continues at coordinate 7,580,564 of CM024757.1, read as the reverse complement.
CTATTCTAGCATTTATCCACTAATTGGCTTGGGGAGAGATCTAATTTCGTGGCTAATGTGTTAGGATGGGATGGGGACTCTTTTTAAGATAAGTAAGAGTTAAAATAGTCATTATCTTAACCATTTTCTATTTATTACTATTTTTAGGTATGAATTAGCCTAATTACTTCCCATCTCATGATGGGCTCTTCTCATTTGGGCCCAACAATTCATGTTAGATCTATTAACCAAACTCATTACTAATTTAACTTAATGGGTATTATTTTAATTTTATTTATTCACCCTTTATTCTAATTTAAATCTATTTATCACATTTATTTAATTAATTTCTTATTTTTAATTTGATTTAATGCCAATATTTCTAACCTTCGATAGTTGGGCTCTTACTCTTAGCCCAACAACTCATGTGAGCCTAATTGTACAACCATGTTCTTACTTTACTTAATGGGTTTTTAATTATTCTTTTTATTAAATTATTTATTCGTGGGCCAAGATTGTCCATTGGTCCAAATATCATAACGGGCTATCGACCCATATTATTTAAAGTCTACCCACACGTTTATTTTTATTTATAAACCACTTTGGCTCATAAAATAATGTTCTTCGACTTATTCCTTAATTACGATAATAAGTCGCGTAAATTCTTAAACTTGGTCTAAACGATTTTTCTGTGCCCAAATTTTATGATGGGTCATTAGAGAACATTATTTAAAGTATAACTATTATTTTTACAAAATTTTTATGTGGGTTTATACACATGCGATAATAATGCATACCTTTTTAACTGGTTGAATTTATTAATTGATAAATTTTCAATTTATCTATATTTTTAAATTACGAAATTTTTCGGGGTACTACAGGGCGTTGGCTGATTTATCTGCTGATGGCCGTGGACGTTTGCTCGGCCCCGTCGTCTCGGGGATACAGTGCTCTTTGAGGGGTACTGAGTCCGGGACGACGATCGGCACCTCGGTCTCGGTAGGACGAGCGCGCTTTGCTCCTTAGCTCACCTTCTTCTTGCCCCGAGACGACATGAGTTCCCTCTCGGTCACCTCGGCGAGGGACGGTCGGATGCTTTTATTGGCAGGAGGACCCGATGAGTTCCCTTGTCGGCCATCGCTGCACGAAAAGAAGGTCAGTTATCCTAAGATTGTATTAACAATCAAATAAGAGAATCACGGTTCAAACCTCGTTCGGCCTCAGCTATCAGCTCGAACAGCTTCTCGGAAGGCTCGAGCAGATCGGGGGGCTCCAACACCTGCAGAGACTCGAACTCCGAGAGCTCGGATTCAACAAGGTTCGGGGAACGGAAGGCCTTGTCGAGAATATTTATTGCGGACCAGGTGGTCGGAAAGGGCCATTCGGACGGACAGTGGATGAAGACGAACTTCCTCTTCCAGTTGTGGACAGAGGACGGAATTCGGCCAAGTATTTGCCGAACTGACCGAGGTACGAAGTATAGCCAGTCGCTAAAAGCTTTAACCAGTTTGTATGAATTTTTCTGAAAACTATATGGTTTATATATTTATGTCAGAAGAAAATTCTCATAAATTTTGTCATCACCAAAAAGGTAGAGATTGTTGAACCACTTTTATATTTTACTTTCATATTTTGGTGATAACAAAATTTATGAATAATTAAATATTATTCATAAATATTTAATATCATATTTTTCTAATAAATATTAAATTTATTGAATTATCGTTGTATGATTTGCACTAGAAGGATAAATCGATGTTCATTCAATATACATCGATTTCAGTTCAAAGTGCCATAAGGATTCTCTGTCAGAGCGATTTTCCAAGTGTTCACATCGACTTCATCCCATAACGATTTGTTAAGGATTTGTTAAGAAATCGATCGCAGAACGATTCGCTAAGTGGTCATATCGATTTGTTAAAGAAATCGATCTCACAACGATTTCTTAAATAGCCATAACGATTTGATAAGTGAGTGCAACGATTTGCCCTCACATCGATTTGCCTTTAATAACGATTCGTTAAGGCGCATAACGATTTGATAAGTGAGAACAACGGTTTGCTCTCATATCGATTTGGTTCTCATAACGATTTGATTGTATAATGATTTGTTAAAAGCTCATAACGATTTCATAAGTGAGCGCAACGATTTGCTCTCATATCAATTCCTTAAGTGATCACAACGATTTGCTTCTGTAACGATTTCTTAAGTGATCACATCGATTCTCTTATAACGATTCGTTCACTTTCATATAACGATTTGCGTATGCACAACGATTTACTCATTTGCATAACGATTTGATAAGTAACTTAAAACAACGATTCACTTCAATTTAAACACAGTTTGTTCAAGTGCTTTTTGGCGCCTAATGAAAAGTCAAATATCTTCTGACAGAAAAAGCTGCATGCGTATTTCAGAGTCTTGTCAGAAAAAGATATGATCTACTATTTTCAGCATGATAGCAGAAACACAGTAAGCATGCACAGTTTATCATAAACACTTTTTTGTGCTAACACTCTTTTCTATGCTTGCAGACCTCGTAGACCACAAAATATCAGAAGAAAGAGAACATGAGCAACGGCTAGAACTCCAACGGATCTATTCAAGATGCTCATATAAAAGAAGAAGCAAGAATGAAGAGAGAAAAGAAAGCTTGAAGGCTTGAACGCTTCAGATGCTTTGAACACTTCTTCTGGGCTCAGCCTCTTTCTCTCTTTTCCTTTGAGTGTATGTGGCGTTGAGGTTTCTCACTAGTTGTACACTCCTTCAAAGATATTCAGGAAGGCTATATAGGATCTCAGGCATTACCGTTACGCCAAAACTCGAGTTGTTGTGTAAGGATACTGTAACGTCGCTTATTTTCGGATCCTTTTTGGATCGTGTGTGTTGTGGTTGTGTGGCCGTTGTAAGGCCAGTGTGGTGTAGACGCGTGGTGTGTGTAGGTGTGGCGCAGGTTAGGTCCCGAAATGAAATAGGACCTGCTGCAGTTGAGTAGGAGTTGGCGGCCAGGGGTGGTCATTGACTTGTTGGCGTCCAGGTAGGTTGCCGTTGACTGCATAATCTTGGCGGCATTAGATGTGGACGTTTAGGGTGGCGGTTGTCCTTGGCGGCAAAGGGGTTGACGCCAACCTGAGAATTATGCAGGTTATAGGGTCACCCGAGAGCAGGTTTTCCACCTACCACTCTCTTCCCCTTGCCCTAGCTTCGTGTCCCCGTGTTTCTGGAGCTTCCAACAGGTACTGAAGGATGCTTGGAGGATCGTGGAGCGTGTGGCGGTGACGAATCGCGCGAGGAAACGCCGTGGCGTGGTGCAATTCCCGTGGGAGCTTGCGGAGGGTTCGGTGTGAACCAAGAGATCGCGGGAGGTTTGAGCGTGTTTTGAGGTAGGGGACGATCCCTGTTAGCTTGTTAGAAACATTAAAACATGACTTAACCACTTGAATTAGTGTTTTTTATGTATTTTCGGATTAAACTGCACCGTGTGGGGATAATGGGTAGTTTGAGTAATTTAATGTACGAAGCATGCTGTGTTGGGTTGTTTTGGGTTCATGCATGTTTAAAGAACCGTTTCAGTACATTTTCTTGTAGTTTTAACGGTTGGAAAATCTGTAGAGCCGGATTAGGGTTTCTGCAGGGTTTAAGGCCGGAGAACTTGGCGTCAAGATCGCTTATCGCCAAGCTCATCAGCCAAGATATAAACGGCTAGATCGCTTGCCGTCTACTTCCTATAAGCGGCAGTCGATGTTGCCGCCAACTTGTGCATGTACTCATGCAGTGTGGGTTACGTAGCTTTTCTGGTTATGAGTATTGTGTGTTTGTGTGTGCATGGCGATGACCGGTGTGAGCCAGTGCACGTGATATGCTCTTGGAGCATACTGCTCATGTAATGGGCATGTTTTACGTGAATAATGTGTGAAGTTCGTAATTGCTTTACGTAGTATGTGTGGTCCGTTGGCACCCGTGGCACTCTTGGAGTGCGTTGTCCATGTGTTGGACATGTGGTTTATGTGGTAGACGTGTGGTACACCAACCATGGTGTAATATACACGTGTTGTTTACGTGGTTTGAGTGGGTGTATACTACACACTTTGTTGTAATGTAATTATTATGATTTGTCGTAATAACTGGGCAGTGAGGTTCCTGTGTGAGCCTAGTCATGACTTTGTGGTGTTTGGGCAGTGAAGGTCCACACCGACCTAGCCCTGGTTCGTTGTTGTCTTTCGAATAATATTATATTGATTTATGTGTTAAGTGGTGTGTGTTGCCACGGAGGTCATTTCATGACCAATGATAGGTAAGTTTGTGGTTCAGTTATGTGTTGGTGTGGGATAGCTTTGGGGTCACATGGTGACCGATGTTAAGCTAATCCTAACACTTGTATATTGTGAATTATAAATAAAGGTTATATGTGTTAATATCGTGGTTTGAGCTAGTCGAGTGTGGTGGTCCGGCGCCTATTCTGGAATACCTCTCTAGTCGGGTACCCCAGGTTCTTTGTGAGCCAGGCACGTGTGTTTGTTGTGCTCGGAGTTTTGTCCCGGTACAGTGTGGTACCGTCGAGGTCTGTGTCGTCTTCCTGGACACCCTCACTCCTGAGTTTGAGTTGTACGTCTGGCTGAGGGAAAGACGGCAGTGGGACAGCGACTTCCCAGAGTTTGTTCTTTTGTCGCTTGTAGCGCGCTCGTAGTTGGGGGTTCGGACACCAGTAGTCGACACTGGTCCCCAGCTAGTCCTGTTTTCCAGTGCCTCACTTTAGGGTGCTCCGGCCAGAGACTCTAGAGGTGCCAGGCATGTGCCTGCAGTTGTGTGTCTGCAGGTGTGGTGTTGGTTGGTCTCCACAGTTGTTTGACTTGTTCCCGTGGAGCGGCAGTTGGACCTTTCGTCCGTGACTGCGAGGCTGAGAGGTTGTTCTTGTGTTGTGTTGTCCGGGTTGGATATTGGCCTGATCAGCCAGTAGTCCATTCCTGTGTGGTGGCGTCGTTCTTTCTAAACTCGTGCTTTGCTTGCTCTGGCTGTGGCTTGACTTGTGCTTTGCCACTGGTTGTAATTCGTGAGTTTGTGACTCGTGGTCGAGGTTTGACCAGTTCGAGGTGTGCCTTGGTGTTGGCACAATTGTGACTGGGTTGTGGTTTGTGTGACTTGCCGGTTGAGGTTTTACTTATTATATTGTGCCTAAATAAAGATACAATATAATTGTGGTTCAGTGTGGTGTTTATCACCTACTTGTACCATTGTTCGGGTGTTTGTGTTGTGGTACCTCAGAGTAGCAGGTACCTATTCCCTTCGTGGGTTACTTTGTAGTTTTGTGGTGGTACATTGTGTACCAACCTTTCCGGGTACTTGTGTGTTGTGGAGGTCTTGTGGTTTGACCTAACACTTGTTGTATCTTATCTGTTTTAAGTAGATCTTTGTTTATATTTTATTGTGGATTAGTTTGTGATTATTAATTATGTTACCTTTGTGGGTAATTTGTCGATGAGGCTTGTGGCCTAGGCATATTGTGGTTTAGTAGAGCTGTGCTCCGTGGAGGCCATGTGAGACCTTCCACTTATTGAGTTTTTACTCTTCTTGGGTATAATTCCAATTATAGTTTTAGTGTGTTATGGATTGGCTTCGTGGTAGCCAGTTCCGTTACCTTGCGTGTAGTTTCCGACGTAGTGAGGTTTGGAGTATAAAGGACCAGCTCTTTGTTAGCAATCATGTTACTCAAGTGTTTGAGGTTCGCCTATGAAGCTTACAGCTTAGGCAGTGACTTGCCTGTGTGGCTTATAGCTTAGGCAACCAGTTGTTGTAGCAGTGTGCCGGTGAGACTGTGGTTTAGGCACTTTAGTAGTTGGGCTGACTAACGATATTATATTAGTCATGTAGTCCCACTTTCTTTCTGAGGACTTCATGTTTATTATCATGGTTATGTTTAATTGTTATTTATTGTCATGATGTGAGCATGAAATGGTTTGGCTGTTGGTGTTGCCAGTGAGACCCTTTAGGGTTGAGGAGTTTGTGGTTTCGGTGTTATTTTGGGTAGCCCCTACTGAGCCAGTGACTTGTTGAGGCTCACTCCCCTACAGTTCTTTTCAGGGCTTGCCGTGTGCTTGGCTTGCAGTGGCGTTGCGTCAGACTTGTACCACCAGCAGTAGTTTAGTAGTTAGTGTTGTGTGAGCTTGTGCTCCCTCGGGGTATGCCCCAGGTAGTTGTACTCTTTTTAATTGGACATGTATTAATGCAATGGGACAGTTGTACAAATTTGAGAGCAGATATGAGCACATGTACTTTCTTGTGTCTTATATTCTTGTGGTTTGTCTTTTATACTCTTACTGGACACGTGTGTGAGATATCCCTTGCGAGACTTCGGTCCGTTCGCGGGAGGCGGAACTGGATATGAAGCCTTAATGGGCATAAATATCCTGGTCCGTCACAGTCCATCCTTCCTTATAACCCACCACAGAGTACAGTCCTCCTTCTGGACAACTCAGCAACACCCGTAGGCAGGTCCACACCCGGACCTATGCATGACTTGGCCAACCCGGCCTCCGCCACACCCTCATTCTCAGGTCGCCCTAGGGTGAGACCCTGGCACGCACACCTGCCTCGCAGCATGCCGCCCAACAATCTCCCCACAAGCAGCACCCCTGGGAATCGAACCTGCGACCTACTCTGATACCAGGTATATAGGATCTCAGGCATTGCCGTTACGCCAAAACTCGAGTTGTTGTGTAAGGATACCATCCTTCCTTATAACCCACCACAGGGTACAGTCCCCCTGCTGAACAACTCAGCAACACCCGTAGGCAGGTCCACACCCGAACCTAGGCATGACTTGGCCAACCCGGCCTCCTCCACACCCTCATTCTCAGGTCGCCCCAGGGTGAGACGCTGGCACGCGCACCTGCCTCGCAGCATGCCGCCCAACATAACCGAGAAGCAATATAAAAAGAGCCGAGTGGTCGGAAGGACCTCGACAAGGGCACAAGCTGTCAGGAAGCCGACAACCGACCTCCAGGAGTTTGGTGTCAGCTGCGATGGAGCAGCCCTCAGCTTGAGTAGGAGAAAGATAATGAAGGGATGGAGAGGCAGCCAGAAGCCTACCCGAACGGCCTCAGAATAGAGGCAGACCCCGTTCTCCATAGAATAGTGAGCTCGGAGTTGTTTGTTAGCATACATTACGGAATGCTCGGGAAGGATGAGACCTAGATGATTCTTCATCCATTTAAAAGTCTCGGTTTCAATCTCACAACGGGCATCGGCGACATTGTCGGCTAGACGACGAGAGCCCGAGGTATGAGAGGAGGGTTTCCTGGGTATATACGACCCAGGATTGACGTGAAGGACGGAAGACTCTTCGGTAGGCCCCGACGCCTGAACGTCGGGCCGAGAAGCCTTCAGGACGATCGACCTCTCGGAAGGGCAAGAGGACGAAGATGCTTCGGACGAGGAAGAGAAGTTCTCAGAAGGAGAACCTTCAGCTAATGAGTCCTCAAGAAGGCGAGGACCATAAGAAGTAAAAGAACTAGACGAAGACATCGCTTACCTCTGAAGGAAGCGAGTGAGGTCGGACGTCTGGTTCTCAGACGTCGGCGCGATGGTCGTAGGATCGTCGGCTGATCGTCTAGAAGGTGCTCGCACGTGAGAGCAAGGGTGGATTTTCGGCAGTAGACCCCACTATTTATAGTGCCAGAGTGTGAATCGAATCTAACGGTGGACATCTATCTCCAAAAGCAGCGGTTGAGATTTGAGCACGTGGCGCAGCTAGATTGGCTGAAGAATGTCTCCTCAGATCCAGACAGGACCGCTCGACGAGGATCACCATGATTAAGCACGGGAATCGAAGAGGCGACGTGACTACTGGCGCACCGAACAGTGGTTGAGGCGACGTAAGGTGTAGGGCGGCTCTGACAGCATTATGATGTGTCTTAGTGGCAGGGCGGCGCCTGACAGCGAGATGATGTGGCACAGAGAGGTCCACATGGGCAAACGTAGCCACGTGTCTAGTCACGTGCCCTCGGCGAGTAGATTTAGCTTCACCTCGGCCCAGTTCCTATTCCGACATGAACCTGGGGGGCCAATGATACAGTGATATCCCGGTAGGTCGGTTTGGCTTGGCCGACCTCATCAAGGACACATGCCGACAACCTTCATCGTAGGCAGAACAGTAGTCAACCGACGGTCATGGTCGGACAGTGTGACCTCTTTGCTCTTTCGGGCCATCTCCCGCTGCTCGGTCGAGGACGATCTCGAAGGTCGGCCGTAGCCGACCTTGTGCCATACGTGCTTGCACTTGCCCCACAGCAATTCTCCAACGATTCAGGTCAGAAATATCATCAGCTCTACTCCTCAGGCCAACTTCATAAGCTTGGCCACAAACTCCTCCACAGAAGAAGCCGACATTGAGCTCGACGCACTCGAAGGGCTTCCCGGAGCGCTGGTCACGTGACGGACAAGGCGAATAAAGTAAAGTAATGTCCAAAGATCATGGGATTGATAACCGCGGCAGTTAAGACCACGATCGAGTTGACTTGGCAGGGACGTGGTAACGCCCAATCCGGCGAGAATCACGGTAACCCCCCAGGGAGATTGGTGGGGTCGTCCAGTTCACACGTAGGTGTCCTAACACTATATAAGAGGTAGACACTCCACCGGCGTAGGTAGGATGTTCTACCCCAGGCTAGGCCATTCTACTCGGCTAGCAACTGACTAGAGCGTTGGAGTGTCTCCCCGCTGAGGTTTCTCGACGGGCTTTGCAAGTCAAGACGGGAGCTCGGAGCAAGCGTCACGTCGGCCAAACGTGCCTCAGACAGGATTCATCGGCTTGGTCGTCTCGGCTCACCATTCGGCGAGAAACACTTCAGCGGTCACCTTGGCGTGAGCCGACCTATGTTGCGCTTACCGCAACAATTATAGATCCATTCTATTAACACGGTAAATTTAATTGCTTAAAAACTCCAAAATACTCTGATCTACCCCAACTCCGAAAGCTTACTTCGCCAGTATAAGAACCATCTAGTTGGAATGCCGCGTTGTTGACCTCTTGGTTGTTCTTGTTCCCCCTTGGTCACATTGGCCTTCCTAACTTAGACCTTCCCAGAAACCCCCGTCAGCTACGATGCACTCTATCCTCGCTCAGCACCACCATCTGCGACCCCACGGATTTCCCCACCGACCCCGCCTTGTGCGGTCCCCATTCCGGCAATGGGTGCGACGTCATCAGGCTCGACACCTCCGTCATCGCCTAGGCCTCCAACACCAGGGTCCTGAACACTGCCTCCAGCCCTCCAAGATTGTCGATGCCAGTGAGGCGCTGCAGCTCTAGATGAAGCGAAGGCGCAAGTAGGATGTCTCTAGGCGGACAACGTAGCGGTCCAAGATGGATCTGGTGGATGGTGGGCACCACCATCTACCCGGTGGCGTCGTAGTTGCGCATATCCGGCCAGAAGGTCGGGGTCGAGAACCAACTTGAGGTCGACCATACAAATTTAGTATATTTTTGTATTGTATTTTAAGTGTAATATAATTATGTAAGAATCTGTGACACCATTCGTATAGAGAGTGATAAAATGACAACTCAATTGTTGGATGTCACATGAATTAATATCTAGTCATATTACACTTAAAGTGTAATACAAAAGTGTACTAAATCTTTCTCGAGGCCGACAGGGTGACGGTGCCACCAACAACGAGGGTGTTGAGCAAGCCGACGAGGAAGCCGTGGGGATTAGTAATTAAATTGGAAGGATCGAAAATGTAAAAAGTGAATTGAAAATTAAAAGGAATGGTCTCATGATAATATCACGCACCTAAGGGGAGGGGTATTTTTTAGAGTATATTAATTAAAAATTTTATTAAATATTTAATATATATATTTTAATTCATAATAGAGTTATAATTTATTACAATAAATATTATTATCTATTACAATATATGTTAAATTATGTTGCAGTGAAGACTTCCTATGTTATAGTTTAGAATTATTAATTAATTTCTCTTATTTTTTATTTATCTTAGAGAGATCGTTACCCACCTTGATGGAAATCATCAAATTTGGATCGAAAATTAATTATGAGAAAAAATAAAAAATTATTAATAAAATCTCCTTAGAGACTTAAGGATCGTTTAAGAATGATTTTTAAAAAGTTAAAATCTAAAATTTCAACTTTTACTAGGCCAGACGTGGGCGGCATGTTTTTGGCCTTATCGCATGCGTCTTTCGCAACGTAGTAGACGACGAGGTGCGTGAAAGATAAATTAAAATTAAAAAAAATACCTGCGAACCAACTTTTGGCCTCGTCCCTCTCTGTCTCTCTCCTTTCGTTCGAATTTTTTTTGAAAGCAACTACGAACCACTTTCATTGCACGAGTGTCTCTCTCTCTCTCTCTCTTTCTTGCTGCGGAAATTATAGCGCACGCAAGTTAGACGCCAATTTTGAAATATTTGGAAACGCTATGGGTCATCTAAAAAATTTTAAAAATTAAAATTTTTTTCCAACTGTTTTCCAAACGGCAAAGAAAGCGAGAATCAAATTCTTGGTTACAAGATGCATGGTACATCACTTTTAGTTACGAAATAAGAGATATCGCTTCGGGAAAAGAAAGTAGCAAGCAACGGTCAAGAGCCTCACATGATGTGGCACGGGTGGCGCAAGTGTCCTGTCAATGAAGAAGCGTCCGATCAGTAAGATTGCCACCCGACATGACCCCGGGTAGTAATTTTTACTCTGGAAATAAGGTCACCCATCCAGTGTGTGTAGGATTTAGTTAACCTATCAATCGTGAGATCCCCACACTATAAATATTTCTAAAATTTATTTGTTCTCTTTAACCAACCCCGCGGATAAACTGAGCTTTTAAACTCACATACGATTTCTCTATGTATAAAAGAAATACGTCTAAATATAAACTTTCTTCTTTGCATAGCAATAACATATCGAGGACAATCTTAATACTGAAATTTGGATGACCGGATTTTTTTTTTTTTTGATATGTCCTCCGTCCTTGTCCACCATCAATGACCATAAAAGAAAGCTAGTAGAACCGTGTGGCCGCCTCATTATTGGAGGTCGCCATCTATGTTTGCTTTCCGTGTGGAGCCTTTTTTTTTTTTTTTCTAATTGTAATCACACCACCTTCCTTCCTTCCTTCCTTCCGTGATCTTTCCGCAAGCACCAACCCAACCCCACATGCGGCAATGATGCGTTTTGTGTTGCCTTCTAACAAATGATATATATCAGCTGATCAGCTGCCCAATTCCTTTTTCCTTCTTATAATTTCCATGCGTTTCATAGGCCCAAACCAAACAACGCAACTCTTCGTGGGACAGGTAAGAAAGGCCCCCTCCCCTTCTCACATATTGGGCAAGAAGCAAAGTTTGAACGAAAAATGAGAGCTTCGTCCAAGGATACGTAGGGTAATTGACAAGTACTACTTTTAAGTCTCGACCGTTGCTGTAGCAGCTCATCAGCTAAATTAAGATTATTATTGAACTAAGTTCTCGATTTATCTTGGCTGCTTTTTTAACCTGCAAAACAATCGATCTTGAGAGTGTTGGTCTTGAGAATGATCTTCTCACAGTCAAATCAGTAAGGGAAAGACTCTAATATGAGTAAAGAATTGACGAATTTGAGTGGAGAGAGTTGGAGTGAACTATGCCTTGAGTTGACACATGTTCTCCTCCTTATGTGTAACTATTAGCCTTCTCCTCGAGATGACTCTAGGTGGAGAAAAAATTGCAGGCTCCCATATGGGATTAACTCTTTCTTAAAAGAGTCCTCGCTTTCTCCTTTCCCTCGTCTTTAGTGGGCTGATTTGGGACTTATCAGTTAGCAACTCGTCTTTTATGTGACATGAGGTTTTCTATTCGAATTAAGGGTGTAAATGAGTCGAACCAAACTGAATATTATATTGTTCAAATTATGTTTGTTATTCTTTAATCGAACTTAAGTCGAACTCAAATTTTATCGAGTATTGAAAATAATTGTTCAAATTTAGTTCATTTAAATACTTTCGAGTTCGAATCTTTAACGAGTACAATTGAATTTTCGAATTATATATATATATATATGTATCTATATATGTATATATATAAGCACAATTCAATTGACAAGTAAAAAATTAATTATTTATAAAACCAAAATCTATCTTATTTTAAAATCATATTTCAAGATTCTTCATATGTTACTTGTTTAATTATTTTAGTATAATGTTTAAAATATTTAACAACTATATTTATAATTTTTATAATTAAATAAATTTATTCACGAGTTTAAACGAATCGAATACACTGAGTAGACATTTACTCATACTCAGACTCGTTTATGAAACTAAATTTAAAATTTTATTTGAACTTGACCCATTTCCCTTATTAAACAAGCTGAATTCGAATAACGTCCGAACCAAATTCGAATTATTTGTCAAATGTATTAATTTGTTTACAACCCTAATTCAAATCACGACTCATATTATTCTAGAGAGATTACTTAACCCATAAATCGATGAAGCCTTGTGTGCAGGTACTTCTTGCGCGTGGCAAGATTTGTAGAGATAAATTATTATCTGCAGTGAAATCTTTTTTGATCCGAAACAACCATCTGCTTAAATATAAAAGTCGACTATGCAAGTGGATAAGCCATCTCGGTAAAAAAAAAAATTTCTTCGTTGGGGTAATACTCGAAAATTATTCCAAAATTTGTACACCATAGAGACCAATAGAGAATGACTTACGAGTATCATCAAATAAAGGACACTGGCATAAATCTTATTTCTCATGATTGTGCAAGAGGAGGAATTTAACTTATAGATCCAACTCTAAATTCTCCCCGTGTGAGGCCAGACCTACATATCTATATAAGGGTCTATGCCGCAAGGGCTAGGTTCGTCTACTCCATTTTCTCTGTACTGCTTAGCCCTTCATCTTACATGGCATTTGTATGTCGGAAACCAAATCCCACACAGGAACTGGCGTGTGCATTGCCCATGATATGTGTGGTTTGTTTGACGGAGACCAGCTTCTTTCCTGCCCTGTTATAAAAACATAGCAAGCAGACTGGGGAAAGAGCAGCAGCAATCAACAAGAAGAATGAACAATGAACTCAGTTGACTTCAACTTCTTGTCGTTCTTTGCTTTATGCTTCAGGAAACATATTATATCATCAACATGTTGCCCATGTAATATAGTCATTGATTGGCCCTTTAGTTGCCCTGTGCGGGAGATGACGTCAATGGGCAAAAGTTAAGCCCAAGGCATGGCGCCCATCTTCAACCCAAAATGTGACCACCTGAAATGAATTTAGTCCAGCCCATTTTGGTGACTTGGATCGATCCAAAAATCCGAAATTAGGACAGGTGGACCCGGCCCGCAGACAGGCCACCAGTCAGTAATGAGCTTAAAGAGAGAGATTTTCTACCCAGCCGACCGAGTAGAAACGCAGGCCGAACAACCCACGTAGGTGTTTCTACGTTGAGAAATATTGTGTGCAAGGGCAACCGGGCAAATCAAGGGCAACCGGGCAAATGATTTACCCGGTTGCCTTTGCCCATTAGTTGGTGCGCAGGCCCCACTTACGCACCAACCAATCGCATGGCTGGCCGGGCAAATGATTTGCCCGGCCAACCATGCAGGTAGCATTGCTCTTCTACATTTCTACCCAGTTGGTTAGATAGAAAGTTTCTCTCTTGATTTTAAGCTCTTTACTGACTGGGTGGGCCTGTCCTGTGACTAAGTAATCCACTGCGGCTTTTTTGACCCAATAAACCGAATAAGAACACCTTCTCTAAAAACAATAGTACATCGTTTGCGACCACAAGTGAATCTTAAAAACAGGATAAATGCTCGCGGATACCGACTGTCCCAAACATAAGTACGTGAGATCCATGGTTTGGTGTGGCGGATTGAATCGGTCTGATTCGGCCGAATCAGATCGAATCAGAAGAAACCCGATTCTCCCAATTCCCATCGAATCGGACCGATTCTCATCCGATTCCCATGCGAATCGGCCCGATTCAGGCGAATCGTGCGGATCAGGAAAAATCCAATTCGCCCCGATTCCCCGATGCGGCGAACCTTGGTGAGATCCACCGGACCCTACACCCAAGTGCATGTACCTGAGGCGTCCCCGCCCCAGGGTGTGCACAGAATACTCTCTCTAAAAGGAGTAATACTTAAACCTGGTTTACTAAACACATATTTTTCCTTCATAAAACCTGGTTTATGAGACCCTTATTTTTCCTCAATATCAAGCAGGAGCAACAGTGTTTAGAGGCAAGTAATACTCTCTTAAAAGGATACTTTTCAAATGGCCAGCTCAAGTCTTCATGGACTCTAATACAGCTCAAATCCTCAAACCCTTGATACAAGATGCAATTCAAGCTCCACTCTCTGAATAGTTCCAACAACCTTTTGAAGCAGAATATTTAAAAGACTAATACATTATATTTTAAGGCATTCTCCCATTTATGGATTTGATGAAACTGGAGTCTGAAAAAGCTATATCACAAGTATTTCTAAACACTAAAGATGAAAGATGCGTATGATGGTATGAAAAGAATAAACCTTTAAAACTTACAGATGGCGAAATTCTAAAACCTCCTTTTCTCACGGACATTGGTAAATGACATTAAAATTATTTTGAATCTGAAATCCAGTATAATCTAGGCTAACAGCGGGGTGGCAACGGCTAAGAAGGATGTTATATAAGCCAAAAATCACTAGTAATGAGAGTACTTGTAAGAATAGTCTCACATTGAAATGAACAAGAATGAATACTAATGCCAGTGAAGAACTCGTGATCTCCCCACTGAAATCCCCCATATATGCATGACAAGCCGCATGGAGAAACTAAAGAAAAGAAGTGAATGAGGTATCATGTGGCTTTAGCCAATATCTGCAAGAAACAACTTCTATAGGAAGAGTTGAGATGGAGGGGATTAACAGGTGCCACCTGATGAATAACATCACTAACATTCTGGAATAAGATCTCCACAGCAAACTGGAGTCAAATTTTGGGTTAAAATAAAGGCCACCAGCAGTCAAAATGGATTCCATCTGAAAATTGAGGCATACTCGCGTTTATATTGGTGCCTGAAAGTCATTAACCTGTATGGGATGATTCAAGTTCGTGGTCCAGTCAGGTAAAATGGACCCAAATGACACAATGTTCAACATGCACTTCGGTCAATCTTATCACTAGTAAGATCACCTTCTTGAGCATTGAGCTCCTAAAAACTAGATTGGAATTCTCAAGTTGAGATGATATAAGACCTGAAAGAATGTGGGAATCTGGGTAATGGCAATGATAACTTTGAAACTTTCGGGGTAAAGTCTCTAGCTATGTCATCAGTTTAACATTCACAGGTTAGTTGTAAGAATCAGGATGCTGAATAAACCATGAAAACAGATATTGTCTGTACCCATTCAAAGACCATAACCAAAAACATGTAAAGCAGAATCGTTAGGCAAGCAATTCCCTAGATTTTGAAGAACAGTGATGAGAACCATTTTTATTTCAAGTAAAAAAAGAAAAGACATGTCTATTTTTCAGGTGATAATGCCCCTTACCCTCTGATGAAAGAGTCAACTCGTTACATTTGTTCTTAATATATTATCATGCATGTATTCTTATTTGAAGGAAACTACAAACTGACTGCTGCCAATTTTACTATGAGATTTCAATCAATATTCCAGACAAAAGCAATGGTGCCCCACCAATGCTTTTAGTTCACACTTGATGGTTATCCGCAAACTATTTGCCCATCCCCTGAGGATGAACTAAGAATAATAAAATAATTTGAGGGGCAGTTCCTGGGACAAGATTTGGGAAGAAATGGCCATGTAAATTACTGTCTCCTTGAGGCTCATGCCTGTAAAAGATTTGAAAGATGTGACAAGTGGCTGTATGTTGATTAGGACTTAGGAGTGGTGCTTACCAACTTGCAAGACTGTTTTTTGGGATAACAAGTCAATATAAGGTGCATTTCCCTAGATTTTGAGTTATTGTCTGTACCCATTCAAAGACCATAACCAAAAACATGTAAAGCAGAATCGTTAGGCAAGCAATTCCCTAGATTTTGAAGAACAGTGATGGAAACCATTTTTACTTCAAGTAAAAAGGAAAAGACATGTCTATTTTTCAGGTGATAATGCACTTTACCTTCTGATGAAAGAGTCAACTTGTTACATTTGTTCTTAATGTATTATCATGCATGTACTCTTATTTGAAGAAAACTATAACTGACCGTTGCCAATTTTACTATAGATTTCAATAATTATTCCAGACAAAAGCAATGGTGCCTAACCAATGCTTTTAGTTCACACGTGATGGTCATCCACAAACTATTTGCCCATCCCCTGAGGATGAAGAATAATAAAAAAAATTGAGGGATAGTTCCTGGGACAAGATTTGGGAAGAAATAGCCATGTAAATTACTGTCTCCTTGAGGCTCAGGCATGAAAAAGATTTGAAAGATGTAACAAGTGGCTGTAATGTTAATTAAGAGTGGTGCTTGCCAATTTGTAAGACTACTTTTTCGAATGACAAGTCAAGGGACATCATAAGAACACGCATCCTGTGAGACTAGTATATGACAGATGAGCCACATGAGTCTCAGGAAATTTGTTGCAAGTTTTGAAGCCATCAATCTATCAAATCAGATGGACCATGTGTAATCAAGCATAAACCATAGAAAGTCGTGAATGACACCAAGAACATGTCTCCATGCATTAACTGCTCTTCCTCCACCTTCTTCTCATCTGCCTTTCCTGATTTTCCTTCTCTCTACTTCTTCTCAGTCTCCTCTGTCTCTTTTTCTTCAACATTGGAATCTCCTCCTCCTCCATCATATGCTCCTAATCTTTGTTATCCAGCATCATCCTCTACTTTCCTCTTACAGCCATTTCTAAACATTACAATCTCTTTCTCAATCATATCCAGATTTGTTATATACCCTAAACTCGTCATCAAGTAAACTCGTCATCAAGTAAATCCCTGGGAACTGTGTATTGGTTGTTGAATTTTGGTTCAATCACCAAATTCAAGCTGGCAAACCTTGGTAGAAAGGCAAAAGGTGATTTAAATGTAATCCAATTGCTTCACAAGGCATTATTCTAGTAAACTGTGGATGAAGTATTGAAAGCTGCTATCAGTCAAATCTTGATAACATGGATTCACTCATTACTCATTACCTAGGAACAGTGTGTTATACATGAAGAGAAGAAGCATAGGTCCTATTTTTTTGTAAAGTGAACAGTTGTAATTCTTCTATTTTCTCCTTGTTGGGGGGAAATAAGTAGAGCTGGGTGTGCGCGCGCACACGGGGGGTGGGGGTGTTGGAATGCTTTTGTTCAGGGAGTCGTTGCTACTCCCTCAATATTTTTTTTCATCTTCGTAGAAATAGTGGTACCATCTACTTTCATGAAAATGCAGGAAATAATTTTTTCCCCACCTCTTCTGACACTGAAAGAAACTGTCTTTACTTTCCATATTTTCCAATGCAAAGCATGAAGAGCATAAGAACAGTGGTTCAAATAAATAGCATGTGCACCCTCACAATGGAACATACACTACCTGGAAACAAAATTCTCACCTCCATATTTTTACAAACAGCACACCAACTGTGATGAGTATACTATCCACAGAAAATGTGAAATTATCCTTTTATGTTGTAGCAAAAGAATTTCCTACTCTATTGCAACAGGAAAAGAGTAATAAAGAGAAAACCATATTGGTTGTTGTGACAAGTGATTAGAGTTTTTCTGACTAGGGAGAGGGGTTCACATTCCCCCTACTCCCACATATATATCAAGAAAAAATTAAATTGGCGATAAAAGACAGACTAAGGGCTATAAATGACAAGTGCCACAAGAGTAATTACAATCATAAACCTACAGTTGTAAATCTTCTGTAGGCAATGAAAGTCTTTATCAATGATTCAACAGCTTCCTACCTCCTAGTCTAGCAATTATCTATTGTCCTTCAGGTTTTCCATTTTTCTCAGTAGCATTTGTAATGGGTCTAAAGGATAGGAATAGCTCCATGTAGAATTTGTTGTGGGTGTAGAAGAGATGAGAATATATTTTACATTATGTTTGCTTTTGGCTATTTATCCACAAAAAATTCCCAAACCTTTTACTAGTACAGACGAAGCAGTGGCCACTGTACCCCTAAAAGATGAAGCCTAAGAACAACATACTAACCCCATCATTATGCCAAGGCAAAAATCTGCAACATGGCTCATACAGCAAATGAACTGTACAAGGTATATCCAACTGTGAGCTTGTTATGATTCCTCCTGGTCACATATCAATAGCTGTTATCAAGCCACTAAACAAAGATACAAACACTACTGTTCACATAAAGAGTAGCATATGCCTGCATCAGATTCATATGTATGGTATATATGCCAAATGATACACATAAAACGATCAACAAATATAATGATCCCCAAATATTCAAAAACTGCATATCAGATGAAGAAAAGAACAAATAAATCTCCCAGCAAGTAAATACTACAGAAGAACTCAAACAAACTACTAAAAGATGCTGTTTTTTTCTTTTGAAGGAACAACTAAAAGATGCTTAACGAACAACTAAAAGAATTTAGTAAAACTTAGTGTACTGATAGCATTACATTATTCTAGCCTTACATAGCACATGCCTCTTTCTTACACCAGCCAGTCTCGCCCTTTACCTCTTCAAGGCAGCAGTCCTCTTGTTCTCATCTATCTGAGAGAAGACCTTCATGGCTACCATGTTCTCATCAAAGTACTGGGCGTATGGGTGCTCCTTTGGAACGAGCCGCCGGTACTTCTGGAACTGCTTCTCTGCTTCGTCCTTCTTCCGCAGCAGGGTGTACACGATCCCCTGGCACAGGTATGGCCGGAAATCCCTCGGTTCTTCCTTCACCATATCTTGGTACACCTTGAGGGCCTCGTTGTAGTCCCCCTCCAACACTTTGACCTGCGCCACCAGCAGCTTGAAGTCCCTCAGGTCATCCTTCCGCTTCTCCTTCTTGCACAGCTCCATCGCACCCTCGATCCTCTTGAGGATGGGTGCGAGGTCTGCCTCGGATTCCGACTGCCACGCCGCCATCACCAGACCGTGGTAAGCCTCAACGAGCAGGGGGTCCTTCTGGAGGAGCTCCTCGAAACCCTGTTGCGCCGTGTCGGCGTTCCCGCCGTAGCTTTGAATGTGGGCCTTGAGAAGAGGGAGGTCCTTCTCGCCGGGCTCGAGGACGATGAGGCGGTCCACGATGGCAACTGCCTCGGGGAGCTTCCCCGACTTAATCTTGATTTCCATCAGGGCGCGGAGGGCCCTGGTGTCGTCCGGGTGCGACGCTAGGTAGTCCTCGAGGGACTTCTCCTTCTCCACATCCGGGACGTCCTCGGGATCGCCGGTGGAAGGGGTGGAGGAAGGAAAGATCTCGGATTGGGCGGCGGGGGCAACAGGCGAGGCGATGGCGAAGGCGAGAAGGGGCTTTTGGAGACGCGCGAAGAAGAGCGCGGCGCCGGCCGCGAAGGCGACGCACGCGGGCCTCAGCACGGAGAGGAGGGCATCTCCGGGGAACGCATCGCGGGGTTCGCGAGCGGAGGACTGGGAATGGCTGTGAGAGGCAGCGCCGGAGGCACGGAGGGAGAGATGAGGGCGGCCGATGCGAGGCCGCGCCGGCAAGGAGGGCGAGAAGGAGAGGGAGGAGAGCCTGGTTGAGAGAGGCGGGGGAGAGCGGGAGAAGGAGGGGAGGAGGGGGCGCCGCAGGTGGCAGTACTGGACGCCGCAGAGAGATTCCATCCTCTGGTTAAGCCTTCGCCTCCGACGCCGTTCTGCTGCAACCGCCGGCGGTGCTTGGTTCAGCTGCTCGAGGGGAGCGCCAGCATTTGCTTCTGCTTCTGTTACTCTATCCGCACGGCGACGGCTTCGATTCCAAACTTCTAAAACCCTCCTCTTCGGGGTGTGATGCCCGAGAAGAGGTGAGGGAAGGAAAGGGCCTAAGGCCCTAAACCCTATATATGACGTCATAATATTAAGTTGGTGAGGATGTCGAGGGCCCCTTCCTTGTAGGAACGCGCTTTCGAGCCCGCGCTTCCGCGTGGTTTCCCCCTCTCCTATCCAACTTACCTACTTAAAAAAGGAAAGTTTCAAGGCGGGCCGAGCCCAGTTCGATCTAGGCATCGGGTTTTGGCCCAGATTGAGTTATCTCAATTCTGAAACACGAGAATTTGGGCCAACCACTGTCTCCATTTCCTCAAGAAAGTAGCCCAATCTGTTCCGAGCCCAAGTTTAAGTCAAATAACAAAAGATACATTGTGACAAAGTTTTTTAAAAATTTAATATTGATTCTTGATGGGTCTCGATATTCTGCCCACATCCGGCGGCCCATTAACAGTCTCGACCCAAGTCCATTTTGCAATCTAAGATCGATTCGATCTAAGCTGATTTGTGATCTCGATCTAGCACGGCTCTAGCCCGCTAGACGACACCCATAGACAAACCCAGCATATAATGAGTGGGCTCATGTGACCCCACTCAAATTTTTTTTCTTTCTGAAATGGCCATATAAATTGGGGATTTTAGGAGTTTTTATATAAGAGATGACCCCACACCCCTTATGTATAATATATTTATTTATATTATATTTTATATTATTTATATAAAATATTAATAAATAATTTAAGTGATTCCACTGAATAAAATTTTTGTATCCGTCCCTGACGACACGGACCCATTAAGCAATGGTAGACAATGTCAACCTAGAGAAAAAGAGTAGCCTAACAGGTAACAAGAGTCTGACTCTAACCAAGATACACCTCAACAGTCAGAGTCGACCAGTCTAGCAACAAACTTCGAGTTCGGCCACCACTTTCCTCCACGTTGGAAATCTAAACAAGGAAACTGTCTTCAAATTTCACAAGGAGTTTCCAAGAGTCTAGCATCCTAAGGAAGGTCCCTAATTTGATCACGATGTAGAGTCCTAACTGACCTACACCTCTTCACCTATAAAAGCACCCTCATCACCACAAAAGACAAGAGATCTTGACCCAACTTTTACACCTATTCTCCCTCTCTTTCCACCGCCCATTCTAGCTCCCTTGGTCCTTCTTCTCGAGTAGACATCTAATTTAAGCATCAAAAAGTCGACTTTAAAAACTCCTTCCTGAGTTTGACATCTTGCGGGTCAAGTGGCGTTGGTATCGGACACCCATGTCATCAACAACTTTGTTCCCCTCTTATCAGCAGATCCAATATTTTCATCTCGGACCCTGTGAAATCGATTCACGACGACTCTTGTAGGTTTAGAATAACATCAAATTAGAGGCAGTGTGTTACCATCAAGAGGTATATATTTATTATTTTTTACCTTCTTTGAAACATTAGATCAACAAATTTGATATTGGCATATTTTTCAGATATGACTTGTCATTAAAAAACTCAAAAGTTTAAAAAAGGCTGGCCCACCATGTAAAAACTCAATTACAAAAGTACAAGGTTTGGCTTTAGTGCAAAGGTGAAAATTTTGAGGGCATCTATATTGTTCTTAAATAATTTTATCTGATCCAACTTAGTCATAGCGCATTAAAAAGGCAGTTTGTTGCGCACCCAGGTAGCCTAGCTTAGTTGAAAGGGTCTTGTGCTCGACTTGATTGGTCAGGGGCTGAGTCTGATCACAACCAAACATAATTATGGGGTCTGACACTTGACCAATCAAGTCGGACGCCTGACCCTTCTAGCTCGACTACTTAGATAAGCATCTAAATAACTAGCATTTCCTGAGGAAAAATATTGTGAAATATTGTATCTGCATGGGATATGGAATATGGACAAATAGGGGGTAACTGTTAAGCATTGGGCCATGGGTGGGTTGTTGGGTCTTAGAGTGACCTGCACTGGGGCAATTGTAAATGGGTCAGCTCAAGTCAAACATTTGGATGAGAGTACAATAAGCCAAGCCCAAATTAAATTCAATTTTTTGAATTGAGAAATACTTGCTACATTGCTTGCGGTGCAGCAAGCATGACCTGAATTTTATTGTTCAATGGGAAAGTGATACCTGGTCATCACCACTCTATGTGCTCATTTATTGCGCTCAGACATATTTATTTTGCTCAACTCAGGAGTATTTAATACACATCTAATTTTTTGTGATCTTCCAAGGATGTGGATGTTCTTCTGAGTATGTGGATCCTCTCAAGAGACTATAGATGCTCTCCAGGAGATATACATGCTCCCCAAGAGATACATATGCTTTGCCTTGAACCCTGATCATGCATACTAGAGACTAAGGATGTTCCCCTGAAGACATGGATGCTCCCCAGAAATTGTATATGCTCTCTAGGAGATACATATGTTTTACCCTAAACCCTAGTCATGCATGCTCCTCAGAGACAAATGATACTCCCATGAGGACATGAATGCTCTCTAGAGACAACATATACTCCCCAAGAGATACATATGTTGCACTGAACGAGCATTAAATACATCTAAGCTGTGCGCAATAAATGCACTTGAGCGTAATGAATGTGCACATAGAGTGGTGATGACTAAGTGGCGCTTGCCCATTGAACGACGAAATCCATATCATACTTGATGCGGTGCAGTAAGTATTTCACTTTTGAATTTGGGGTCACTGGGTTAGAGTTGGTCTGGGCTGACCTAATTTTTATAATATTTTTCTTAGAGTAAATTCACTACAACAAAGGTAGTAGATTTATAAGTAAAATATATGCAGGATAGGGACAAATCTTTTTTTTTACATAGTTAAGTTGGATGGGAAGAGGGAAATGAGAGGCAAGGGCACGAGTTTGAACCTGCGCCCTCCTAGGCCCCCCACCCCCCTCTTTTTAATTGGGGGGAGACCACCACGCCAGGACATGATCTCGCCAAATAAAGATTTTATGTACATTTTTGTCCAATTTTATCTTTCTCCACTACAATGGAAGAAAGCTTAAGATCTCGGCCACCAAAAATTATTAGTTTTTAATTTTTCTTCTCTCTAACTTTTTACAAATGATCTTTATAGAGACATAGTTTAGTTCATATTAGAATAAACAATGCATATTTCTCTTCTTCCCATAGTGCAATTTTTTCAATAAAAAAATAAATTTTCAAATGAGGACAATATCTCTTGAAGAACACACTGAAATTTCAAACAATAACATAACCAAATTAACTTCTCTTAGACGCACTTATTGCTAATGAAAAAGGATATATGTTTAAAGAAAGAAAGTCGTTTAGATCTGAAGCTAAAGAGTTAAACTATGGAGATAAAAAATAATTATAGAAATTTAAAGAGATTAAACATTAAAAATTCCTAATTAAATCATGGGGATAAAAACATTATTACAAAAATTTAAAGACACTGAAAATTAAAAAGTAAAAATAGTTAATTGAAAGCAATAGAGAGAGCAAAGTTTATGGAATGTTTTGCCAAATATCGGGTGTAATCAGAGTGGTGCAACGTAAGCATGGAAAGCAAGAAAGATTTAATGTTCACAGATTACCAGAAATTTAAAAGAAAGTTTAAGGTTTGTGCATAGTTGAGTAGACAGGCGAAGGTTCTTAGTCAGATATGAGTTAAGGCAGCTTATGCAGAATGGCAGAAAAATGCAGGAAATTTAAAGATGGTAATGTAAATTGTTTCAAGAAGTAAACAGTTGAGAATAAGAATATAGATAAAGTAAAGTAACGGATGGCAGTGATAGGTAGATAATGGAACATCACTGAGGAATCCAAGAACTCAAGCAAAGTTTAGTATGGTAGAGCCCCCAAAAGAAGTAGAGTAAAGTGAAAGGTTTTGAGCAAGAAAAGCAGCCCAGAAAGAAATGTTGCTAACACAGTCAAAAAATTGTGGACGTAGGTTGAGTCCAAGGAGATAAAGCGCCACAAAAAACCCTACATTATGATTATCACACAAAAACCAGCCCAAAGTTCCATTTCAAAGCCTAACAAACTTCTACAAATCACATAAACGATGCAAGAACCACAACTACACATCTTTACAGATTAAACATGCTTCCAATCAATCAAATAACGTAGTAAAAGCAAGGAAAGTCCCTACCTTTGTGAAGAACGCAAAGAACAGCGATACCCTAGCGTTTCCCCCGCTCTGTGCGATGTCCTCACGGTGAGACCATGCCAGAAACGACCCCAAATCGTCAAATCGCCCAAGGAACTTTCAAAACTTCCTCCTCCTGGTTGAACAGAGCTTATTGAAGCTCTTGTTTGGCTAACCAAACTTAAAAATGCAACATAGTTGAGAACGCTACGTACCCTACCGTTGTGACAAGAACGCGATGTAGGTGGCCGTCGCCATCTCACTGTTGACATCAGCAAGGTCGCCTGGCGCGCGACACACGGCGGCCATGCAGACGAGAACTGCTCCGAGGTGGCAACCTGAATGCGACGGTCCTGTCACATTCACAACCAGAGAACCTGTGGGCTATTCAGGCTAAAACCTTCAGCCCACAACACCCACAGAATGCACAAAAGCCTCGACTAAGGCTCAATGACCCCACATTGGTCATGAGCACCACACCAAAACTGCTAAAACACGAATCCGAAAAATCGTGTTGTTACATTACTATCACCTAAAATGGAATGCCGTCCTCGACATTTAGAATGAAATGACGGCAAATCAGTTTATCACCTAAAAGAAATAAAATCATATACAGAACAAGTAGGATACCCTTTCCTCTACACTTTACCTTTCAAACATATGTGCTGACTGACTCAATCCTATTCATTTTCGTATCTGTTCTACTTTTCTTTCTCTTTAATTTATTTCACAACTGCTCAGCTCTATTGATTTAATCGGCGTTTCCTTACCTTTTGATTGGAAGCGATTCTTCGCATGATCCGGCCACGATCTCTCATCCAGAGCCTTCCTCTCAGGTTGTGGAACCTTTCTCTTCACAGTATCAACCTCGAACAATCAGTAACTTGGTCAATCTACCCTCTCAAATTCTCTCTTTTTCTCTCCCCAAAACCCAAATAACCCAAAGTGAGCAAAACTCCTCTCTTTGGAGAGATAAAGGCCCAGCTATATAGGTGATAGGAGTTGTAGGTAGACTAGGAGTTAAGAGACCTGACCATTGGAATGTTTCCAGATCCATCTCCTGGAGAAATAAGGACGGTTTTAGATCTGGAATCCCAAATGCATCCGGAAATGTAAACGGCCACATTACTGTCGTTGACCAGAAATAAACGTCAATTGATGTTGCCGTCTAGCTCTTCTGGCCAAGCAGTAAACGACATAAAGCTTTCCGTCTACTCACCCTTAGCGTCAAGGGATGTTGACGTTAAGAAGAATATCAACAGAAAATTAAAATAAAAATAATAGTCACAATTACACAGAAAACTAGGGCCTTACAAAAACTCCAAATTTTCCTTGTATTCTCCAACATTCCTACCATTGTTCTTTCTAATTGGGTTAGGTTGGGGTTCCAATTTCGTACCTAGCCAATGAGGGTAGGTTTTGGAGTCCAATTTGAGTGCATACTGACCATTTAATTGATTTCCTTGCCCCTTTTTAATTTTGGTAACATTTAGGTTATGAATTTTTGAGTATATTCTCTTATTCCAAAATCCAAACTCCTATTTTGGCTCAATAACCTTTGTGTGAGCTATTTTAATAAAGCCCATTACTTCTTGTTGTTTATTGGGTTTTAATTAAATTATTTATTTTAATATTTTTATTTATTTATTTTTATCGAGTTGCTACATCTTCCCCCTCTTATAAGAATTTAGTCCCCAAATTTACGACCATAATAGAGAGAATGTCTTACCAAAAATGTCGGGATAGTTTCGCCTGATGATTCTTTCAGGTTCCCATGTGGCTTCTTCTACTCCATGGTTATTCCATAGAACTTTAACCATATGAATGGGACGGTTCTTGAGTTGTTGCACATTTTGTTCCAATATCTTGATTGGCTTCTCCTCATAAGTCATGTCCTTCTTCAACACCAAGTTCTCGTGGCGAATGATGTGAGTAGGATCGTATGCATATTTTTTGAGCATATAGACATGGAACACATTGTGTACGAATGCTAAGTTTGGGGGCAATGCCAACTGATAAGCAACCTCACCAACCCTTGCGAGCACTTCGAAAGGACTGATAAAGCTAGGACTTAGCTTTCCTTTAACACCAAACCTTTGGTTTCCTCGGGTAGGCGATACCTTCAAAAGTACATGATCTTCCACTTGAAATTCTAGATCTCTCCTCCTCTTGTCAGCATAGTTCTTTTGTTTGGACTGAGCAATATTGAGCCGATCTCGAATAACCTGTATATCCCTGGTTGTATTTTATACTGTGTCTGGACCTAACCATTGTTGTTTCCCAACTTCATTCCAACATGCAAGAGATCTACAGTTGCTACCATAGAGTCTTAAAATGGTGCCATTTTAATACTCGCATGGTAACTATTGTTATAGGCGAAGTCAATCAAGGATAAGTGCTCATTCCAGTAGCCTTGAAAGTCTATAGTGCAGGCTCTTAACATGTCTTCTATGATCTGATTGATCCTCTCAGTCTGACCATCAGTCTGTGGGTGAAATGTGGTACTAAAATTGAGTTTAGTACTAAGTGCAATATGCAGTCCCTTCTAGAAATGAGAGGTGAATCTAGGATCTCAATCTGAGATGATAGAGGATGGAACTCTATGTAGTGTCACGATCTCTTTTATATAAAGAGCGGCTAACACGTCCACATACCACTTACTTTTTATAGGTAGAAAGTGTACGGACTTGGTTAGTTGGTCAACAATAACCAATATGGCGTCGAGTCCACCACGAGTCTTGGGTAAACCCATGATGAAGTCCATGCCAATACTTTCCCACTTCCACTCTGGAATATCTAGAGGTCTGAGTACGCTAGTAGGGTGCCTATGTTCTGCCTTTACCTGTTGACAAGTGAGGCAATGAGCTACTTCTCTTCTCATGTTGGACCACTAAAATATTCTTTTCATGTCTTGGTACATCTTGGTACCTCTGGGATGAATAGTATACTTAGTTTGATGAGCTTCATCCATAAGCTTCCTCTTCAGTTCTTCATTATCTAAAACATAGGTTCTCCCTTGGAATACTAACCTTCCATCCTCAGTCATAGCAAAGTCTGGTTTTTCAACTATGGTTTCCCTGATATAAACCAAGAATGGATCTCTATCCTATTATTCTTTGATCTCTGCCAACATGTCAGATTAAATCTTGATATTGGCAACCAAGACTCGATCATCCTATGTTCAATATTCAAATCTAATCTTGCGAATTGTTCTAGTGGTTGCAATTTGCCAAGAATTAGACTAGATAAGGATGCCATTGGTTTTCTACTAAGAGCAACGGCTACAACACTTCCCTTCCCTAGATGGTATTGGATTTGAAGTCGAAGTCCTTTAAATATTCTAGCCATCTCTTTTGCCTCATGTTGAGTTCTTTCTGAGAGAATAAATACTTCAAGCTTTTATGATCTGAATAGACTGTGAATTGCTCACCATACAAATAATGTCTCTAGATTATTAAGGCGAAGACTATAGCAGCCAACTCTAGATCATGCACGGGGTAGTTGACTTCATGGGTCTTTAATTGTCTTGAAGAATAGGCGATGACTTTCGAGGTAGCCGAGCATGCTGCTCGATCATTGCCTTACTTGCCAACAGGTAAAGGCAGAACATAGGCACTCTGTTGGTGTACTCAGACCATTAGATATTTCGGAGTGGAAATGGAAAAGTATTGGCATGGACTTCATCATGGGCTTACCCAAGACTCGTGGTGGACTCGACACCATATGGGATATTGTCGACTGACTAACCAAGTCTGCACACTTCCTACCTATAAAGAGTAAGTGGTCTATGGAGGTATTAGCTGCTCTATGTATCAAAGAGATCGTGAGACTGCATGGAGTTCCATCATCCATTGTCGATCTCGGATCGAGATCCTAGATTCACCTCTCACTTTTGGAAGGGACTACAAACTGCACTTGGCACTAAACTCAATTTTAGTACTTCATTTCACCCGCAGACGGATGGGCAGACTGAGAGAACCAATCAGATAGTAGAAGACATGTTAAGAGGTTGCACTATAGACTTCCAAGGCTACTGAAATGAGCAATTATCCTTGATTGAGTTCGCCTATAACAATAGTTACCAGGTGAGTATTAAAATGGCACCATTCGAGGGGCTCTATGGGAGAAACTATAGATCTCCTACATGCTGGAATGAAGTTGGGGAGCAGCAATGGCTAGGCCAGACCATGGTACAAAATACAACCAGGGATATACAGGTGATTCTAGATCGGCTCAAGATTGCTCAGTCCAGAGAAAAGAGCTATGCTGATAAGAGAAGGAGAGATCTACAATTTCAAGTAGGAGATCATGTGCTTTTGAAGGTATCTCCTACCCGTGGCATTCAAAGGTTTGGTGTTAAAGGAAAGCTAACTCCTAGATTCATCAGTCCTTTTGAAGTGCTCAAAAGGGTTGGTGAGGTTTACCGGCTGGCGTTGCCACCAAACCTGGCGTTTGTACACAACATGTTCCATGTCTCTATGCTTAGAAAATATGTGTACGATCCTACTCACATCATTCGCCATGAGAAGTTGGTGCTGAACAAAGACATGACTTATGAGGAAAAGGCAATCAAGATATTGGAACGAAAGGTACAACAACTCAAGAATCGTCCCATGGAATAACTGTGGCGTTTGTACACAACGTGTACAAAAGGGTTGGTGAGGTTTATCGGGTGGCGTTGCCACCAAACCTGGTGTTTGTACACAACATGTTCCATATCTCTATGCTTAGAAAATATGTGTACGATCCTACTCACATCATTCGCTATGAGAAGTTGGTGCTGAACAAAGACTTGACTTATGAGGAAAAGGCAATCAAGATATTGGAACGAAAGGTACAACAACTCAAGAATCGTCCCATTCATGTGGTGTTAAAGTTCTGTGGAATAACCGGGGAGTCGAAGAAGCCACATGAGAACCTGAAGGAATCATCAGGCAAAACTATCCCGATCTTTTCGATAAGACATTCTCACCATTATTGTCACATAAATTTGGGGACCAAATTCTTTTAAGAGGGGGATGATGTAGCAACCCGATATTTTTTTCTAAATAAATAAATCAAAAAATTTAAAGAAAAATGAATTAATTAAAACCTATTAAACGAAAAGAAGGAATGGGCTTTGCTAAATGGATCATATAAAAGTTATTGGGCCAAAGTAGAAAATTTTAAAAGTTGAATAAGAGAAAAAATATCCTAAATTTGTATCTTAAATGCTTCCTAAAATGAAAAGAGCTATTAAATCATTTAAATAGTTAATATGTGGTTGAATTGGACTCCTAACTCTATCCAAATTAGCTAGGTACGGATTTGGAACCCACCTAACCCAATTAGGAGGAGGAAAACTTATAAGGTTGGAAGAAATAGGGAAACTCAGAATTAAATAGGAATTAGAGTTGTAGTAGGAATTAGAAACACTAGAAGCTTAAATACACCTCAACCTCTTCATGGCCGACCCTAATGCGTTGCTGAGACTTGCTGGACGTGGAGGAGAGGCCAAATGAAGAGAGAAATCGTGGAGAGATGGCTTGCTTAAGATCTATCACCTGTTCTTCGAGTTCTAAGCCCTATGAGACAAATCGACCCAAAGGTAGGTGTTCTAACAAGCTAAACCTAATTAATCTCACCTGTAGGATGTTTTGGACATTAGGAACAAAAGCCCACTGTTTGTTCTAACTTTCATTGACCCTGTCTTGAGATCTTTATTTTTGAAGTTCTATTCTCATCATGACCCCGAACCCTCATATTTATCCTAGATGTCTATGTACACCTGATATCATGCCATGAAATTTTTATTGTACATACTACTCGTTGTCAAGAATCATTTGCCCCCGTTCCCCCAAATTCAATTGAGTATATCTCTTGAGTTAATTCTTTTTCCATCACTGCATCCTGTTTTGTGTTCTTCGTGAAAGAACTTGATCAAACCCTGTTAGAAGCATGATTATTTTCAAATTCTTATTTACTGTGTGTACTCTCGCATGTCTAGATTCGTATAAAATTGGTTTCATGATTTTTAATCATCTATACACCGAGATCTCAATTTTTAAACTACCCTGTATTAAAGCTTGAGAAACTTGGACCGCAATCCAAGGCAAGCTATTTCCTTTTCGGGCTCAGGCGTAGAACCTGAGAACGCGATGGTCTGATAGGTCGCGTTCTTAGGGGATGATCACGACCAGAAACCTGTCACATTCTGAACACGACAGGAACTGGCGTTGCATTCTGGCTGTCTGTTCTGACCGACCTGTCGCGACCTTTGAAAGACTCTATCACATTCTGGATGTACCCTGTCGCGTTCCTTACAGGGGTACGTTGCCTTCTGGACTTTTGCACATAAACCCTTGATTTTTGGTGCTCTTGTCTTTATATAGTAATTATACCTTCTGTTAACAGTCTTAAACGTAGTGAATAAAGATGCTATAATATGAACATATGTTGATTAATTTAAAAGACACACATGATCTTTTCATATCCATGATTCTCTTCATCACATGCACATACTTGTAACCATCCAATATGACTTGACTTCGCATGAAAATATCTCATAATATATCTAGTAAATCACTTTGATAATGTATTTAAATTACCCTATCTTTAATGGACTTGTCTTCGTCTCTCGCAATGTTTTGAGAATATCGTTACCGATGCTCCACTATTCTAGAATTCCTCTTGAACATTAAGCATTTGTTTCTATATACACTTTCTCTTGACTTGAACAAACTCCTCGTCAGATATTCCTTCCATCGGACTAGTGAATCCTTGTTCAAGGCCTCCGTAAGTCTCCTCTGTCCATGGATTCGCACGTGGTCGACGAGCTGGTTGTACCCTCAATACTTATGATACCCTTTAGGGATCAGTAAGATCGAAACAACCTTACAATGCTCTCTCTCTTATCATGAGATCACGTCGGACCTCTGGACTATGCTCGTAGCTTGGTCAGTGGTTGGTTAGTGAATTCTACCTAACTGCCATCACCCATTATGCGTGTTGTGCAACCATTACTATCGTCTATTTAACGTTGTTTCATACGCAATGACCACTAGCTCTCATCTATACTCTACTCACTCATATATTCACATTCTCTATACACTTGTCTATTCATCAAGTACTCTCATCTATTCTTGATACTCACTATAGCCATTTGTTTGATTGTCTAAAGATAACAATATGACTGATGCTTGGCAATATAAAGGACCCGGTCTGGTCCTGGGAGATGTGCCCAAAAGTGCTAGTGCCTACGGGAGTTAATTGACCAAAGTGTTTGGCATTACACTCAAGTGCTATCTATCTCGATTATCTATATGACAATCAAAGTGCTATGCTATACTCGACTCGTTGTGCTATCATGAACTATATTGTGCTATTTGTGCTATGGCTATCCTGCTCTTTGTGCTATGCCTAACGCTTGTGTTATATGAATCCTGCTATCATGCCATCACTTGCTTGACAATACTTGACTCTCGCTCTCTATCATGAGTTACTTTGCTCTTTAATTCATTAATCATTTAAAACATGCTTGATCATGATATTTAAGTTCTGCTAGACGTTATCACTCACCCTACGTTATTTGTTATATGTTCTCAGGTGAGACCGAGGATGATACTTAAACTCATGAGGACAGGAATAACCAAGAGTGAAGTCAAGAGTACCCTGACATCTTAGTATTATGTTGTAGTATTAGTTTAGTCTTTACTTTTATTCAATATAATTGGGCCCTATAGAATGGTTCTGATATTAGTGGTTGTAATAGACATTTGAGGAATTATCAATGAAATACATTTAATTTAGCATTGTTCTTGTCTAATGGTTTTATGTCTATTATACGCTTTGTACTCGTTTACTTGCAACTGTCTCACATTCTGATATTCCGTGTTGGGGCATGACACACTTACTCTCACATTATCATTTACTTTCACTTACATATGAATTCACATAGTTTTCACATAGTTTTCACTTTTCACGATCACGTTCACATATCACATCACTTGCGCATATCACGTGCCACGTTCACATATCATTTTACACATTATTCACATATTTACTTTTACACATTGCCAAGGTATAGCCCAAACCACCACTAGAAAGATCACACAGTCACATACACATACTTAATCGCCAGGCAAAACGATCAAGTCTTGGTTACTGTATAGAACCGAGGGAAGCCCTCCCCACCATTACTAGTAGAACTTGTCCACCTCCAGGATTTCACAGGACCCGTTGCCTCAGGTATCACGTAACACAATTGAGCCTTTCCATAAGGGCACTACTATAGTAAGGCTCCATGCAATCTATGGTGGTAGTGTCTCATTGGCACAATTTTTATCTTTTCACATTAACACATATTTCACACACACATGCCACATATTCTCTATCTTTCCATGCACATGCATACTTATAACATGACACATATGGTAATCATTTTTAGATACTCAGATTAACCATGAACAGTAATTAACAGAACCTAATCATGATGCTAATCATGTTTTAACACATATTTGCGGCTTATTATTAAAACATGGTACAAAAAATTTCATAAATTCACAATTAAATTGTACAGTAAATAGGACATGTTCAAATTTTACCACGATTGAAATATACTTAATAGAACATATCACTATTTTTTCATAATTTTTGGAGTAGTACAACTATTTTTAATATTTAACAGAGATCTTATGTAAATTAACAAGATAATTAAATTAAACATGGTAGACAGTAAACTAACGATTCTAGCAGTCCTAAAACATGCACACAATAATCCTAAGTTCATGAGAAATTTCTGAGACGATAATATCCATCATACATAATTATTTTAAATTTAAATTTAACATAACATACTCATTTACTTATAACAAAAATTCTATTATTAAGAAATGTGATCAGAAATTATTAGGATTTCATGGTTTGATCTACTAAACATATCTGACAAGAACAAATTATCTAAACACATGTTTATATTCACTTTTCTCCGAAAAATCCCATCACATGCAATTAAACACTTTTATGGAAAATTCAGATGAACTTGACTGCAAGGGTCTTGCCGTCAGAGTCGGTAAATGGCATGATCTCCTGCCGTCAACTCAGGATCTTGACGGCAAGGGTTTTGCCATCAACCTTCTGTCTGCAGAAGGTGCAGACCGAACATAGAAACTGGTGATTTGGATGGTTCAAGGGATGAAATAAAAATCCGTAAAAATCATAAAACCCTAAGGGACAAGTCCACGGAGAGAAACCCTAAGTTACTTACCTCTAGAAAATTCTTCAATGAGAGAATTTAGTCGATGGAGCCCTCTTTTGGACCCAAAGAGGTATTCTTCAAACACGATTAAATCCTTCGTCTTCTATCCTTCAGAGAGTCGACTTTATCCTATAGAGAGTTGACTCTCTCCTTCAGAGAGTCGATTCTACCCTTCAGAGAGTCGACTCTATCACTCTCACCCGCCCGGTCGTGTCAGAGCGAATGAGACGCCGATCGGATCCCTATTTCGAATTTTGGACCCCCGAGTTGCGTGTTTTGATCTTTTTATTTAGGTTTTTTTTTTAAATTAGTGATTTGAGCATCGAACCCAATCTGGGAATCCGAATAGAGTTCCGTCAATTCTCACGCGTCACTCTCACCCATCCCATCTTGTTGGAGTGAACGACATGCCGATCGGATCCCTATTTCTGATTTTGGACCCCTGGGTTGCGTGTTTCTATCCTTCAAAGAGTCGACTCAATCCTGCATAGAGTTGACTCTATCCTTCAGAGAGTTGACTCTATCCTGCAGTGTGTCGACTCTATCCTTCAGAGAGTCAACACACTCTTCCATTTAGGTTGACACACCCTGTATTCAGGTCAACATATCCTGCTGACGATTCGCGTTTTTTGGCCGTGACGTTTCCTCGATCACGCGGCTCCCCTGTGGGGCCGTCGCCCACGTTTAAATTTATCTAAAATAATTATTAAGTTACTCCCTTTTCTAAAAGTGTTTTTTCACTCTACTTCTTAAACAAAACATAATAATATTTTTCACTCTACTTCTTAAACAATAATGGGGTTTTTTTAAGATCAGTGGTTTGTGTATTTTAACAATTTAGATTAATTATTTCATTTCATTCAAACTATATGAAATTAACAGTAATACTGACCTGAGGGGCTTGCTGTGAGGGACCTGCTCCTCGCATGGCGGCGACCACCTGCTAGACCATAGTGCCAAGGTGCAGCTGTAGCTCTTCCCGGATGAGGGTTCTAATGTCCTCTCCACCACTGCCGGGCGTCGTAGCAGATGAACTCGCGTAGGTCAGAGGAGTGACTAAACTCACATATGAGGACAACACTGGAGTAGTATCCAGGCTGGCCCGAAAGCCGTACACTCGGCTCCCCCGTTGTGTCGACCCAGGCCTCCGGATCCAAGTCTGGCTGGGGAGTGCCCTCTACATAGCGATCCGCCATTGTCCTGTCATAGGTCTCCTGTAGAACAAATTAAAAATGTATTATTCAAATCATATTTTTTTAATATCTAAATTGAATTGAAAAATTATATTTTAACTTATGGTAATCGTGCGAGCACTCTCGCTGACATAGTCATCCGTCCCCTTCCGCTTATGAATCCGATCGAATAACTCGCAAAAAGCAGGGGCACGCTCTAGCTCGTGACGCTTACAATTCAACAAAAGTAGTTAGTTTCACAATAATAATTAATGTATTAAGAAATTGAACAATAACATGCTTACCAATTTCTAGATGTGAGTCGCATAAGATACTGACCCATTACACTACAAGAAAATGCGGAATTTCCGACGGATTTAATCCGTCGGAAATCCGACGGAATACCGTCGGAAATGAGGCCTTCCGACCGATTTCCGTCTAAAGCCCGTCGGAAATGATCCGTCGGAACTAGATGGTCAGAAATTTCCGACGGACAAAATATCCGTCGGAATTCGGTCGATAACTCCGACGGATTTATCGGTCGGAAACACGGTCGGTATTTACCGACGGTTTATCCGTCGGCAAATACGTCGGTATACCGGTCCGTAAATGCTGACACATTTTCGGTCGGAAAACATCTGTCAGCATATTCCGACGGAATTACCGACGGATGTTGCGGTCGGTAATTCCGACGGATAATAAACCGTCGGTAAATCCGTCGGAAATTAAACCATATATTTTTTTAAAATTAAGAAATAAAAATGGTTTGTGAACCCTGCTGCTACAATGTCAAACCTGCTACAATATTCATAAATTTAACAAATACTCACAATCAACATAATATCATAACATACAATAAATATAAAATCATACAGAATAATGAATACAAATATCAAGATAAATCTGCTGGATCGTCTGCTGTCCCTGCCTCGTCATCGTCTGGAGCTGGATCCTATATTAAAACAAATTAAAATGAGAAACATTAATAATAAATAAAAGACATACATTATTTTCAATAGTGAAATTTAAAACTTGTGAAACAATAGTATTTTTAGATCCGTTATTTCAGTTGGGTGTTTTTAGATCGGTCGTTTGAATGGCCAGGCTAATCCGGAGATCCAAATTGGATTCCGTCAGTTTCTACACGTCGCTTTAACCCACCCGGTCGTGTTGGAGAAAACGGCACGTCGATCCGATCCCTATTTGGGATTTTGGACCCCCGAGTTGTGCGTGTTAAGGCTTTTATATTCAGTTGGGTGTTTTTAGATCGGTCGTTTGAATGGCCAGGCCAATCCGGAGATCCAAATTGGATTCCGTCAGTTTCTACACGTCGCTTTAACCCACACGGTCGTGTCGGAGAAAACGGCACGTCGATCCGATCCCTATTTGGGATTTTGGACCCCCGGGTTGTGCGTGTTAAGGCTTTTATATTCAGTTGGGTGCTTTTAGATCGGTCGTTTGAATGGCCAGGCCAATCCGGAGATCCAAATTAGATTCCGTCAGTTTCTACACGTCGCTTTAACCCACCCGGTCGTGTCGGAGAAAACGGCACGTCGATCCGATCCCTATTTGGGATTTTGGACCCCCGGGTTGTGCGTGTTAAGGCTTTTATATTCAGTTGGATGTTTTTAGATCGGTCGTTTGAATGGCCAGGCCAATCCGGAGATCCAAATTGGATTCCGTCAGTTTCTACACGTCTCTTTAACCCACCCGGTCGTGTCGGAGAAAACGACACGTCGATCCGATCCCTATTTGGGATTTTGGACCCCCGGGTTGTGCGTGTTAAGGCTTTTATATTCAGTTGGATGTTTTTAGATCGGTCGTTTGAATGGCCAGGCCAATCCGGAGATCCAAATTGGATTCCGTCAGTTTCTACACGTCTCTTTAACCCACCCGGTCGTGTCGGAGAAAACGGCACGTCGATCCGATCCCTATTTGGGATTTTGGACCCCCGGGTTGTGCGTGTTAAGGCTTTTATATGAAGTTGGGTGTTTTTAGATCGGTCGTTTGAATGGCCAGGCCAATCCGGAGATCCAAATTGGATTCCGTCAGTTTCTACACGTCGCTTTAACCCACCCGGTCGTGTCGGAGAAAACGCACGTCGATCCGATCCCTATTTGGGATTTTGGACCCCCGGGTTGTGTGTGTTAAGGCTTTTATATGAAGTTGGGTGTTTTTAGATCGGTCGTTTGAATGGCCAGGCCAATCCGGAGATCCAAATTGGATTCCGTCAGTTTCTACACGTCGCTTTAACCCACCCGGTCGTGTCGGAGAAAACGGCACGTCGATTCGATCCCTATTTGAGATTTTGGACCCCCAGGTTGTGTGTGTTAAGGCTTTTATATGAAGTTGGGTGTTTTTAGATCGGTCGTTTGAATGGCCAGGTCAATCCGGAGATCCAAATTGGATTCCGTCAGTGTCTACACGTCGCTTTAACCCACCCGGTCGTGTCGGAGAAAACGGCACGTCGATCCGATCCCTATTTGGGATTTTGGACCCCCGGGTTGTGCGTGTTAAGGCTTTTATATAAAGTTGGGTGTTTTTAGATCGGTCGTTTGAATGGCCAGGCCAATCCGGAGATCCAAATTGGATTCCGTCAGTTTCTACACGTCGCTTTAACTCACCCGGTCGTGTCGGAGAAAACGGCATGTCGATCCGATCTCTATTTGGGATTTTGGACCCCCGGGTTGTGTGTGTTAAGGCTTTTATATGAAGTTGGGTGTTTTTAGATCGGTCGTTTGAATGGCCAGGCCAATCCGGAGATCCAAATTGGATTCCGTCAGTTTCTACATGTCGCTTTAACCCACCCGGTCGTGTCGGAGAAAACGCACGTCGATCCGATCCCTATTTGGGATTTTGGACCCCCGGGTTGTGTGTGTTAAGGCTTTTATATGAAGTTGGGTGTTTTGAGATCGGTCGTTTGAATGGCCAGGTCAATCCGGAGATCCAAATTGGATTCCGTCAGTTTCTACACGTCGCTTTAACCCACCCGGTCGTGTCAGAGAAAACGGCACGTCGATCCGATCCCTATTTGGGATTTTGGACCCCCGGGTTGTGCGTGTTAAGGCTTTTATATGAAGTTGGGTGTTTTTAGATCGGTCGTTTGAATGGCCAGGCCAATCCGGAGATCCAAATTGGATTCCGTCAGTTTCTACATGTCGCTTTAACCCACCCGGTCGTGTCGGAGAAAACGGCACGTTGATCCGATCCCTATTTGGGATTTTGGACCCCCGGGTTCTGTGTGTTAAGGCTTTTATATGAAGTTTGGTGATTTTAGATCGGTCGTTTGAATGGCCAGGCCAATCCGAAGATCCAAATTGGATTCCGTCAGTTTCTACACGTCGCTTTAACCCACCCGGTCGTGTTGGAGAAAACGGCACGTCGATCCGATCCCTATTTGGGATTTTGGACCCCCGAGTTGTGCGTGTTAAGGCTTTTATATTCAGTTGGGTGTTTTTAGATCGGTCGTTTGAATGGCCAGGCCAATCCGGAGATCCAAATTGGATTCCGTCAGTTTCTACACGTCGCTTTAACCCACCGGTCGTGTCGGAGAAAACGGCACGTCGATCCGATCCCTATTTGGGATTTTGGACCCCCGGGTTGTGCGTGTTAAGGCTTTTATATTCAGTTGGGTGCTTTTAGATCGGTCGTTTGAATGGCCAGGCCAATCCGGAGATCCAAATTGGATTCCGTCAGTTTCTACATGTCGCTTTAACCCACCCGGTCGTGTCGGAGAAAACGGCACGTCGATCCGATCCCTATTTGGGATTTTGGACCCCCGGGTTGTGCGTGTTAAGGCTTTTATATTCAGTTGGGTGTTTTTAGATCGGTCGTTTGAATGGCCAGGCCAATCCGGAGATCCAAATTGGATTCCGTCAGTTTCTACACGTCGCTTTAACCCACCCGGTCGTGTCGGAGAAAACGGCACGTCGATCCGATCCCTATTTGGGATTTTGGACCCCCGGGTTGTGTGTGTTAAGGCTTTTATATGAAGTTGGGTGTTTTTAGATCGGTCGTTTGAATGGCCAGGCCAATCCGGAGATCCAAATTGGATTCCGTCAGTTTCTACACGTCGCTTTAACCCACCCGGTCGTGTCGGAGAAAACAGCACGTCGATCCGATCCCTATTTGGGATTTTGGACCCCCGGGTTGTGCGTGTTAAGGCTTTTATATGAAGTTGGGTGTTTTTAGATCGGTCGTTTGAATGGCCAGGCCAATCCGGAGATCCAAATTGGATTCCGTCAGTTTCTACACGTCGCTTTAACCCACCCGGTCGTGTCGGAGAAAACGCACGTCGATCCGATCCCTATTTGGGATTTTGGACCCCCGGGTTGTGTGTGTTAAGGCTTTTATATGAAGTTGGGTGTTTTTAGATCGGTCGTTTGAATGGCCAGGCCAATCCGGAGATCCAAATTGGATTCCGTCAGTTTCTACACGTCGCTTTAACCCACCCGGTCGTGTCGGAGAAAACGGCACGTCGATCCGATCCCTATTTGGGATTTTGGACCCCCGGTTTGTGCGTGTTAAGGCTTTTATATGAAGTTGGGTGTTTTTAGATCGGTCGTTTGAATGGCCAGGCCAATCCGGAGATCCAAATTGGATTCCGTCAGTTTCTACACGTCGCTTTAACCCACCCGGTCGTGTCGGAGAAAACGGCACGTCGATCCGATCCCTATTTGGGATTTTGGACCCCCGGGTTGTGTGTGTCAAGGCTTTTATATGAAGTTTGGTGTTTTTAGATCGGTCGTTTGAATGGCCAGGCCAATCCGGAGATCCAAATTGGATTCCGTCAGTTTCTACACGTCGCTTTAACCCACCCGGTCGTGTCAGAGAAAACGACACGTTGATCCGATCCCTATTTGGGATTTTGGACCCCCGGGTTGTGCGTGTTAAGGCTTTTATATGAAGTTGGGTGTTTTTAGATGGGTCGTTTGAATGTTCAGGCCAATCCGGAGATCCAAATTGGATTCCGTCAGTTTCTACACGTCGCTTTAACCCACCCGGTCGTGTCGGAGAATGCCCAACCCAATCCTAAGTATATGAAATTAATACTAATACTGACCTGAGCTGCTGGCTGTGTGGGGCGTACTCCCTGCATTATTGAGAGGAACTGTTGAAGCATATCGCTGAACTGCGTCTGTAGCTGTGCCCGCTGCGTCTCTATGTCTACCCGCTGCGCCTGCAGCTCTACCCGCTGCGTCTGTAGCTCTTCCCGCTGGGTCTGTAGCTTGTACGTAGCTCCTCCCGAATGATGCCTCTAATGTCCTGTACACCACTGACGGGCGGCGCAGAAGATGAACTCGCGTGTGCCGGAGGAGCGATCGAACTGGCAAATGAGGACAACACTGGTTGAGTATCCAGGCTGTCCCCAAAGCCGTACACTCGGCCCTTCCTCGGCTCTCCCGCTGCCTCGACCCAAGCCTCTGCATCCAACTCTGGCTGAGGAGTGCCCTCTGCATAACGCTCCGTCATCGTCCTGTCGTACCTCTCCTGCAAAATAAATTAAAATTAAATTATTAAAAATAAATTAATTTAATATCATAATTGAATTCAAAATTTATAGGTTGACTTACAACGATCGTGCGGGCACTCTCGCTAACATAGTCATCCGTCCCCTTCCGCTTATGAGTCCGATCAAATAACTCGCGAAAGGTAGGGGCACGCTCGAGCTCGTGATGCTTATAATTCAACGGACGTAGTTAGTTTGACAATAATAATCAATGTACTAAACAATTGAACAATATTATGCTTACCAATTTTTGACTGTGGGTCGCATAAGATATGGACCCACTAGTATGCACATTCTTCTCCGGATGAGTTGATCTGTTGCGTATGGCCGCCTGTGACCGCTGCTGCCATGGTCCAGCAGCCCATCGCTCACAAAGGGACTGCCAATAATCCTTCCTCAGCCAAGAAGGGCCGTCATCAAGCCAAGCCCTAGGATCCCTATTGCCTGTGCTCTTTTGCGCCTTGTCCCGGGCCTCCCACATCGACTTTCTTAAATTAGTCTGGGCAGTAGACTCCCAGACGGCTCGAGCTCGAGGGAGATCCTCGGGTCTCGTGAATGTGAACCTCCGCTGTAAAGAAATGAAATTACTCAGCTTTCTGCACGAACATGGATAGTAATTAAATAAATGACAGATAGTTATCTAAGATTTAAAAATACCGTGAACATGTCAAATAACTGATCCCGGACGGGCACCGGGAACTCTCTCCATGTGTCCACTGGTCCTGGAATATGTGCATGGACCAGCGTCGTAATATGACGGGAAGCAGAACCGGGATCTATCTTCCCCCTGCAATTGCACATTAATTTTGTACATGAAATGTATAACATCAATAACAAATAAAGTAAATTTGAACTGATCAACTTTACCCGGAGATCCAGCATGGATGCCGTCCCGGTAGCTGAGGGCCCCCCTCATCCGCTGCTGCATGCGGACCCTGGACCTCTGTTGAAGACAATTAAGCACACTATTGTTCGATAAATTGCAAGACAACAAACATACTAATGTATGGAAGCTGACACGTACCTGGTGGTGAGGAAGAAGGGAAAGGTGGCACTGCTCCCGTGCTCGGCGGGGAGGCGGTCGCTGAAAATTTTTTTACACATTAGAAAATATGAATTTAACTTGAACAACAATATATACGTATACCTGCCGCATGGATGACCGGCGTCGACGGGGAGGCAGACCCTGCAAAATTGTATGTACGTTATATCTCGTGAATTAAATATGAACAATAACGTAAATGTGGTTCTTTCTGTACATATGTATATACCTGTCGCTGGGATGACCGGCGCAGACGGGGAGGCAGACCCTGCAAAATGAGCCTGTACGTTAGATCTGTCGTGAATTTATTATGAACAATAATATATAGAGTATTGTGTTTACATATACATATACCTGTCGTGGACGGGGTCCCGGACCCTCTGCCAACGGACGTAGAAACCGTCCGACTCCGTCCTCCACGTACCATATCTCTCTTGAGATAAATAAACATACATCCAAATTGTCATCAGCAATAAATTTTGAAGTAGCAATTTAATATGAAAATATAATTAGCAATAACACGAAGTTCTTACAAAATATAGGGTATATTATCGTAATTCAACATCAGATGCTTCCGACATGTTTAATTCAGCATCATCTTCTTCATCATCTTGGAATTCATCCTCCTCATGCGGGGAGTCTTCATCCACATCAGACTCCACCTCTCGCTCAAGGGCATTTGGGTCAACTTCTTCCTGTTCGTTATCCTTATGTAAGCAAATTGTTTCATTTATATCATGAATATTGAACTGCGTAGAAGCTGCCAACTCTCGTGCGTCACTCCTTTCCGATTGGAAATAATTGTCATTAACACCGTCGAGCTCATCATCAGGCGGCAGAAGCTCATACTCAGGGAATAACCTTGATTTCACTCTACATGCAGCCCACCAATCTCTTAATTTCAGGGATGAATAATTTGAATAATAAACTTGTTGCGCTTGTGCCGCCAGTATGAATGGCTCGTATGTACTCAACTTGGACTTATGCTTGACATCGACAATTCCATATGTTGTGTCATGACGAATAGATGTCGGATCAAACCAATGACACTTGAAGAGAAATATAATGTTGTCTTGTCCCAAAAATTGCAGTTCAATGACTTCTTCGAGAATGCCATAATAGTCAATTTCATTTTCATTGTAGGCACTTCCTTTCACACATACGCCGCTGTTCATCGTAGACTTATTGCGTCCATAATCTCTCGTGTGAAATCTGTATCCATTCACAATGTAACCTGGGTAGACACGTACAATCTTCGAGGGTCCATAACTGATCTCTTGTACTCTTAAATCGGTAATAAAACCTTGATCACCTATTAGCAAAAAAATAGACAGACTTACAACAACTAATTATGCATAAGAACGTAACATATATGATTCAAAATATTTAGACACATACTCGAGATCTTAACCAACTCGGAAAAGACTTCTCCCGTTCCTTTTCAACCTGCACGTCCGTCAGACGTGGATTTCGTTGTAGTATGAACGAGTCAAACTCTCTGCAATGTAAATGTCACACAACCGTTCAGTTTACCAGCATTACATGTAAATGATGTATATCATAAGTGAGCACAACTTACTCAATGTAGGGCTCTAGTTCTGCGCAATTCATGAAGATGTAGATCTCCGCAGCTACCAACTCTCTGTCTTCAAGTGGGCGAGTAGAAGAATATCCGAACGCCCGTCCGGGACACTTGAATATAGAGAGTTGGTCCGACACATAGGATTCTCCACCATCATCATTACGTGGAGGTTGAGTGCGTCGGGTTTGTATTTCCGTGTCAAAGTACATCGAACAGAAGTTCGATATCTCCTCAATGAGGTATGCCTGGGTAATGGAACCCTCAACTTGTGCTTTGTTGCGGACTTTCATCTTAAGATCGTGCATGCACCTACGATAATAATAGATCGAATGAATACATATGAAATATAAAATTCGCCGTAATGTGAATAAACTACGGATATAGAAATATACCTCTCAAACGGATACATCCATCGAAATTGTACTGGTCCTCCGACCCTAGCCTCATATGGCAAATGGATGATCAGGTGCTCCATTGAATCAAAGAATGCTGGAGGAAATATCTTCTCTAATTTGCAGACTGTCTGTATTATATTTTGCTCCATATTTTGCAAGTCAAGAAGTCTGAGTTCTGATGCTGTTAAAATTCGGAAGAAATGACTCAGCTCAGTCATTGCTCCCCATATTTGCTTTGGCAACAACTCACGAAAAGCAAGTGGGATCAGTCTTTGCATGAAAACATGGCAATCATGACTCTTCATTCCGTATATTTTTCCCTCATTGATATTTACACAACGGGCAATATTCGAGACATATCCATCTGGAAATCTCAATTGCTTCAACCATTGCAACACTTCCTTAATCTGTCTGGCCCCAAGCACATATGCAGCTTTAGGTTGCACCACTTTCCCTTGAACATGCTGCAGCTCTAGTTCTGGGCGTCTGCAAAGTACTTTCAAATCCGAACGTGCCTTGACGTTGTCCTTCGTTTTGCCTTTGATGTCCATAACTGTGTTGAACACATTATCAAAAACATTCTTCTCTATATGCATGACGTCAAGGTTATGTCGTATCAAAAGTGTTGACCAATAAGGTAATTCCCAAAAGATGCTTTGCTTCACCCAATTGTGATCCTTCCCGAAGCCAGGGATTTGTCGAGTACTACCAGCCAGTTGTGTTACAGTCGGTACGTTCTGGACCCGCCTCGCCATGTTTCCACCAGACACCCGTTCCACATCTACCTCCTCCATCACAATTGTATTTTTCATAAAAGAATCCTTTTGCTTTCGGAAAGGATGGTCACTGGGTAGAAACCGACGATGACAATCGAACCAACAAGATTTTCCCCCAGATTTCAACACAAATGATTTAGAATCCTCCATGCAATAAGGACATGCCAATCTCCCATGTGTGCTCCAACCAGATAACATGCCGTACGCAGGAAAGTCACTTATTGTCCACATTAATGCAGCCTTCAAATTGAAATTCTGTTTTCTGGATGCATCATAACAGAGAACCCCATCTGACCATAACAATTTCAGCTCATCAATCAACGGTCTAAGATATATGTCTATATTTTTTCCTGGAGATTTTGGACCCGGAATGAGCAATGAAAGGAACAGATTCTCACGCTTCATGCACATGCCTGGCGGAAGGTTATACGGTGTTAAGAATACTGGCCAACATGAGTAAGATGCCACCGAGCCTCCGAATGGATTGAAACCGTCTGTGCATAAACCCAGCCGCACGTTGCGTGGATCCCTTGCGAAGTAAGAATGAGTACGACTAAAATGAGCCCAAGCTTCACCATCGGCAGGATGACTCATTTCACCTTCGTCACTACGGACTCTTTCTGCATGCCAAGTCATATGTCCAGCTGTCTTAGGGGACATGAACAACCGCTGCAATCTGGGTGTGATCGGAAAATACCGCAATGACTTATACGGAACATCCTTCTGCTTTGACTTGTCCCCTCTCTTGGGCTTGAATCTATCATGATTACAAATACAGCATGATGTCTTATCTGCATCATCTTTGTAGTACAGCATACAGTGATTCGGACATGCATCAATTTTCATAAAACCAAGCCCCAGATCATTCACCATCTTCTTCGCACGGTAAAAGTCAGCAGGTAACCTCTCTGATTGAGGAAGCATACTCTTGACGAGTAAGAGAAGCCGGTCAAAACAACTCTCGCTTATATGAAATTCAGATTTCAAATTCAGTAGCTGCGACACTGCAGACAACCGTGTATGCTTCTCACAACCATCCCATAATGGCTCATCAGCATCTCGAAGTAACTGATAAAATCTCTGAGCTGTATCATTCGGCACTTCTTCATTTGTTTCATCTTCATGCATATTGAACTCTGGACCAGCAGCATCGACAACCATGTCT
Organism: Colocasia esculenta; assembly: GCA_014218235.1. Classification (NCBI taxonomy): domain Eukaryota; kingdom Viridiplantae; phylum Streptophyta; class Magnoliopsida; order Alismatales; family Araceae; genus Colocasia; species Colocasia esculenta. The sequence continues at coordinate 7,535,679 of CM024757.1, read as the reverse complement.
ACGTACGTACTTGTGGACGCAAAGTAATGAGCATGTGCAGACGACTGAATAACATGCTCACCATGACACGACCATATCTCATAATGGGCAACAAATCCTCTCGTATACAAATGATGCTGCACATCCCATGTCGATATCCACTTTATGTTCTTACAAGCCGAACACGGACATCGGATGTTACCCATCGGATCGACTGCTACTGAGGAATTACTCAATGCAAACTGAATAAAACTGTCAACTCCGTCTTTAAACTCCTCGGTGACAACTCCATTCACCATTCCACGGTACATCCATGACCGATTCTCATAAGACATTTTTCCTACACAAATTAAATGTCATGTCACAAGTTAAAATCCAACAGACCCTCACATCGTTCGAGTAAGTCAAAATGAATAGGTAGGATATATTATTAAGATTATCACTTTTTACCCATCTGTGAATATTTGATCGCACTCAGATGACCATTTACTATGTGTTTGTATTATTTGCTGAAAATTTCGGCAGCATCTCCTCACACCTCTCCGATATACCAAAAAATTTTATTGATTTAGATATTTTCTTAAACACTTACTAATAAGTGGTTAAGAAAATATTCTAAATCAATAAAGGTATATCAGAGAGGAGTGAGTAGACGCACCCGAAATTTTCAACAAATAATACAATCACATAATAAATGACCACCTAACTCCGATCAAACATTCACAGACTGTCCAAAACGGGACAATTCAAGACTTTGAGTTAGATATACACGTTCTCATTATTGAAAATAAGACTCGTGCACATCAATCTCAAAGTCTTGAACGGGAATGTTCATTGACACGGGCTTAACACGCTCTCGTGATGTGTGTGCAGTGAAAAATTACTATACATGCATAGATCAAATTTAAAACCCAAATAAATATGAAAGGAATATGAAACAAAATCATACATGTGAACAAGTGCAATAATAAACCAAATTCATACATACATGTACATGAATTACATATAAACATGTGCAATACTAAAGAAATACATTAAAATAAGATGTGTAATACTAATCATTAAACTGAAAATGAACAATTAAACATAAAAGAAACTAATATCTAGAAGGAAGAGTTTGTACTATTTTATTTCCTAAATTGGGATGTGTAAATTAAGTTTATTTTGATCTACTCCTCACTTAGTTGTTATGAGGAGTATCTATGTAATTAAACTTCCGCGTTATAACGATATGAATGGATAAGTAAATATTACCTGTTGTGCCTATTTTTCTGTCACTCCCGATAAATAGTCTTTTATTAGGACGTGACAAATTCTCCCTTCCTTTAGCCTCTCCTCCACATCCAGCAAGCCTCAGCAACGCATTAGGGTCGGCCATGAAGAGGTTAGGGTGTATGTAAGCCTCTAGTGTTTCCAATTCCTACTACAACTTTAATTCATATTAAATTCTGAGTTTCCCTATTTCTTCCAACCTTCCAACCTTTCCACCTCCTAATTGGGTTAGGTTGGGTTGCAAATTCGTACCTAGCCAATTTGGGTAGGGTTAGGAGTCCAATTCCAACTCATATTAACTATTTTAATGATTTAATAGCTCTTTTCATTTTAGGAAACATTAAAGATACGAATTTAGGGTATTTTTCTTTTATTCAACTTTTAAAAATACCTCTTTTGACCCAATAACTTTTACATGATCCATTTAGCAAAGCCCATTACTTCTTTTTGTTTAATGAGTTTTAAAAGCTCTTCATCAAGGTGTTTGAAAGTTAAAAATTGGTTGGTGGCATTATAAATCTTGGTAACAATTTCATTTTATTTTATAGAATAATTCACATTGTCATTCTGCTCTTTATTAATAATGTTATTATCTGATTAGTAAGCTCTTCATCAACCTGTTTATTATCCCCCCTCTCGCCGATAGAAAGCCAAAGGGCTCGTAATTAACAAGTAGCATTCAAAGGTGGAAAGGCAAAAAATTTTCCATCTTAGATGTTGGAATCATTACACTGGAGTTTTTTTTTTCCTTCTTTTCATGTAATCATCATTGCTGGTACAACTTTTCATAAGAAGAAACTTGGACCACCAATTTTGTAATCAAATCTTTCCAGTTTAGTTTCACATTGCATAATTGGTTTCACATGGATGATTTAACATTAATGCACCTACATATGTAGAAATTTTTTTTAAATGAAACTATTTAGTCCTAACCTCCTAATATTCCACTCTTTATTTAACAATTTAAGGTGTCTCTTTAATTAATAGTTCTCAGTGGCTCTGCATGGCTTTGATGCCCCTCACCTTCGTCTCCATATTCAACCTCCTCAGCAACTATGGTGCAGCCATCATGGAGGTCCCCTATCGTTCTCTCTCACACGATTCAATAATATTATTTTATAAATTATTTATATATCGTGTGATTAATTATAGTATTAACTAGTCAAATTTTAAGCTTCGGGGGCAGTTAAAGTACGGCTGTAGTAGATTTAGTTTTTTAATGTGTAAGCCATTAACTACTCATTATTTTAACATTAATTAATGGTACTGTTTAATCATGCGGGGTTCTATGGCGGTATATATATTAGGTTATTTAATGTTGGAGGTTTGAGTTGGTGATAATAGCTTCTGGATAGTTAATGTAATATTATATTGTGAAATTATTATCTCAATATTTTAAAAGTTTTTGTCATCATGTAGAGTCTATTAATATTATATACTATATTTTATGATGTAATATTAAACATATTTAGATTTAAATAAGACGTATGCACCAATGTTCTCCGCAAAATATTTACTTAAGAACCAAATGGGTAATTACGATTTTTATTTTTACATAAAAATTATTTCATAGAAAACTATTTTTCAATGAAAATATTTTACATGCAATTAAATGGACCCTAAATTAAAGCTACTGAGCACATCGCAGTGGTGGGAGAATGGCCCTCTATGTAATTAGCACGAGGATCTCCAAGTATTGGATGAACATATTTATATAAGTCGGTATTTTTTGGTGCTTAACACGGTTTTGCATCAGTACACTAAACAAATGGCCAAATCTGAAGAGGAGCTGTTTCACTAGTAGATCTAATTATGAAGTCGAGAAATTTATTTTGGGAAAAAAATTACAATGCAACTCACCTATATATTAATTGTTCTCCTAACTAAAAATATTGTGATCGATGTATATACGCTTCAATCAATTAACTTTATCTACATCTATACATACATGTATATACATAAATAGATAGATAGATAGATAGATGGCCAGTGGCAAGGGGAAAAGGGCGCCCGAGAGAACCTGCAGCCACATGGTCCACATCGAGTCATGTCTTCCTCCCTGGAGCTCATATGCATCCAAGACAGGTCGATCATGTGCAAACTCTTGTGTGGATAGGTGGAGGGGATCACCGGGTGGGGGTTGCACAGGAAGGGGGGAGGGCGGTGGCGGTGGGGGCGCAGAAGGGAGAGGGGTAGTGGCAGGGTGGGGGGGGGGGGGGGGGTTGCACAGGAAGGGAGGGAGGGTGGTGGCTGTGGGGGGTAGGAGGGGGAGCGGTAGTGGCGGGGTGGGTGGGGGTTGCACAGGAAGGGGGGGAGGGCGGTGGCGGTAGGGGCGCAGGAGGGGGAGGGGTAGTGGCAGGGTGGGGGGGGGGGGGTTGCACAGGAAGGGAGGGAGGGTGGTGGCTGTGGGGGGTAGGAGGGGAGCGGTAGTGGCGGGGTGGGTGGGGGTTGCACAGGAAGGGGGGGAGGGCGGTGGCGGTGGGGGCGCAGAAGGGAGAGGGGTAGTGGCAGGGTGGGGGGGGGTTGCACAGGAAGGGAGGGAGGGTGGTGGCTGTGGGGGTAGGAGGGGGAGCGGTAGTGGCGGGGTGGGTGGGGGTTGCACAGGAAGGGGGGGAGGGCGGTGGCGGTAGGGGCGCAGGAGGGGGAGGGGTAGTGGCGGAGTGGGGGGGGGGGGGGCTTGCACAGGAAGGGGGGGAGGGCGGTGGCGGTGGGGGCGAGGGTGTGTACATACCGGCGGTGGCAGAGCACGGCGGCGGCGGCGGGGCCGGTCGGGGGGAGGGCCGGCGGCGGCGCGGCAGGCGGCGGGGCCGGTCGGGGCGGAGGGCCGGCGGCGGCGCGGCAGGTGGCGAGCGGCGACGGTCGCGGCGACGAGAGAGAGAGAGAGAGAGAGAGAGAGAGAGAGAGAGAGAGAGAGAGAGAGAGAGAGAGAGAGAGAGAGAGAGAGAGAGAGAGAGAGAGAGAGAGAGAGAGAGAGAGAGAGAGAGCGGGAGAGGGAAAGAGGGGGTTTCGCGGGACAAGGTATAGTAGAGTTACCGACGGATATTCCGACGGACATATGTCTGTCGGCATATCCGTCGGTATGTTTTCATTACCGACGGAAATTTCCGACGGAAATATTTCCGTCGGAACGACCGACGGATATTCCGACTGACATATTGCCGTCGGAATATCCGACGGACTTACCGACGGAAACTAATCCGTCAGAAATTTCCGTCGGTAATCCCGCTTTTTCTTGTAGTGTTAGTATGCACATTCTTCTGCGGATGAGTTGCTCGATTATGTTTAGTCGCCTATGACCTCTCCTGCCATGGTTCAGTAGCCCAACGATGACAAAGGGACTCCCAATAGTCCGTCCTCATCCACATCGGGCCGTAATCCATCCAACCGTAGGATCCTGGCTGGCTATGGTCTTCGCTGTCTTGTCCCGGGCCTCCCACATCGACTTTCTGAAATCAGTCTGGGCAGTAGACTCCCAGACGACTCATGCTCGAGGGAGATCCTCCGATCTCGTGAACATGTACTTCCGCTGTTTAGAAATGAAATTACTAAACTTTGTGTAACACCTCGGAAATTTTTATTTGTTGAAAAACTTGAAAATAAAGGTTATTAGACTTAACCATTATTCTTAAATTGAATTAATTGATATTTGGGAATGTTTAGTATTAATTAACGTTTCCTCAGTGTCGTTCATAGAGGTGCGCGCTCCAACAGGGTGACACTAAAAAACGACAATGAAATAAAAATCTGAGAACATCATAATTTCCAGAAAAATGTGGAGATCTCAGAAATGTAAATATCTGAATTTTTCGGCATTCGGACTTCGAGGATAAGTCGACGTGACTATTTTCCAGGTGATTTTTCACCTAGTGTAAAATAAAATCTAAAAATTAAATAAAAATCACCATAATTTGTAAAACCATCACATTAGATTATGGTTGAAATTTTATGACAAATGAACATTATTTGGACATGTTTACAAAAAGATCTTTGGGCCAGCCGAATTATGGTCCAATTATGGGTTGGTTTTTCTGGAATTTCCGGAGGCTTACGTGTGGAGCCATGGGATGGCCAGCACACTTGAAGGAAATGTTAACACATACTTACCTGAGGTGTCTTAACTAGAGAATGCATGGTAAACGTGTCATATGGTAAAACCCAAGGGCTTCTACTGTTACACCTGGGCGGTTATCGTGTCATGGTGCATGGCATGTACAGGGGAGTATATAAGTAACCTAGCAACCTTCGTATCTATCTTTCTGACTCCTCTACTGTGGGGCTCCTGCTATGCGTACAAGGCTTCACAGTTGATGTGTAGTTGGAGCTACTGAGCTTCCTTCTTGCACCCGTGTTCTTGTTCAAGTTCTTGCTGAGCTGCTGCTCGTTGGGCTGCTGCTGCTGCTCTTGCTGGTTTTCTTGTCGTGAGTGCTGCCCTTGCATTATGGGAAGCAGTTGTTGCTGGAGCTATTGTGGATGTTAGTGGAGTTACTGCTTGTTCTACAGAGTGGCAAATTGTTGTTACTGGGGGACGGTCGGTGGCAACCTTAGTCTCTTCTTCTTCCTGCTAGTTGTAATCCCCTTAAAAGGGAAGGCTTCATCCTTCAAGCAAGGTAGAATTCTTTCCTTCCTCTCTTACTCTTACCCTTGAACAGGCTATAAAACTTATTGTTAAGTGTACAAGCTCTCAATTCCTTGTCTGAGATCCATAAGTACTTCTAGAAGCTTGTGTGCGTCATGTGTTGTGGTAGAATTCTCTCCCTATCTCTTCTCTGTTCTAAGTCCTTGACCTACACCCATGTTACAGAAGTCATGATCACCTGCTTATCTGCTTTAAACTTGTGAATCCTCTTTTGAAATAGTGTATTCATCCCTTATAAGCATGTTTTAGATGTGTGTCTATAGGATTCAATTCCTAATTCTCTTTCCCTCCACTCTTGGATTAATTGTTTGATGTGAATCTTACCTTGTGTCTGTCATTCTGTAGTTTGGAAAGTATGTTCAGGGTAGAACTGTATCCTTCATCATACTTTAATTAGTTCTTAATCCATGGGAAGTCACATACCGTTCTTTCTTCCCTCAATTTGATCAAAATCTAAAGTTCTATCAATTCTCATGTGTAGTGTAGACAGAACCATAATGGTTCTTTCTCCTTTGTGAAATTGAATTATTGAGAAGACCATGGAGGTCTTAAGTGAGTGAACTTGATAAGTGATTGTGGAACAAGAGAAGAGAGTTCTAAGAGAAAGGCTTTTCTATTCAATTTTCCTTGAGTTTAACTTCTTGCTAATCATCCATGTAATTTATGTTCCATGATCTTTCTTCCATTTCTCTTGTCATGTTACGTTGGGTTATAAAACTGAAAATATACTTGTTCCAAGTCCTAATCATGTTAGGAATGATAGAAGAGTTTGTTAGTACCATTTCTAGTTGGTTTGGAACAATTTCTGAAAGTTTACACAGGACCTGTCGACAGACATACTCCTTGCTGTCGACAGGAACCTATTGCTGTCGATAGGCCCTTACCTTGCTGTTGATAGGAACACACAGAACTGAAATTTCAGTTCTGAAAACCAGCCCCTGTCGACAGCAAGCTTGTGCCTGTCGACAGGTACTGACAGTGCCATGTTTCCAGCACCTGTTTTACTCCAATCCTTGAAGTAAATCTTACCCAATTGTGTCAACTAATAGTTCACCTATATCTTAGGGTTTTTACTACCTAAACACCTATTAAAATCAGTCATGTACCTTTCCTTTTATCATGAGCTATTTCTTCAAAGTTTCGAACAAAATTGACCTCGAAGGACTACCAATTTCTGAAATCAGTAAGGAAACAAAGTTCCTTCACTCATGCGTGTAAACTTTGAATGAATCCTTGTGTATCCTTGACTCATTACAATGATGAGTGTGTTATGATGACGATTTGCGAGTCTTTGGCACTCATTCGAGTAATATGCCTGGCAAATAAAGGGCTGGTTCAGTCCTGGGGGGAGCGCCCGAATTTGTCAATGGCCGCGCGGGGGCGATGAGGACAGTGGATGTTGGCATGCATCAATTCGTGTTTGATTAGTCATCATGATACACATGTGTGTGTGAATACGTGCTTGATTCTAAACTTAAGTGACATCTTGAGTTATTGATCATGCTTTTATATTATCCTAGTTCTTCATGTGTTATTGAATTGACTCATTCGTTCATAGCTTTGAACACTCATTGTTAATAATGTTCATGTTCTTATCATGAGATCATACATGTGAATCCTTCTTAATTCTGATGAACAGTCCATCCCCATGTACTTTTAAATTAATCACATGCCTATTTTGGTGATAAACAAAACACTGTCAAAAGTTTTTCTAACTTTGTTTATTTAGCCATAAGCTCAGGAATTACCCAAAGAAAGTCAAGCATTTGTGGTAAGTCTTACATACATCTTTTTTCAGAAGAGTCATAATGATTCCTTCATTAACTATAACGATTTCCTCTCTAGAACAACGATTTACTTGAAAGATTGGATAACCTTGCTGTGTCAAATAAGTCGACATTATAACGACTCTGTAAGTTATCGTAACGACTTCTTCAGAAGTTATAACGACTCGCTCATTATAATGACTCTGTAAGTTATCGTAACGACTTCTTCAGAAGTTATAACGACTTGCTCATTATAACGACTCTGTAAGTTATCGTAATCACTTATTCAGAAGGTATAACGACTTGTTCATTATAACGACTCTGTAAGTTATCGTAACGACTTCTTCAGAAGTTATAACGACTTGCTCATTATAACGACTCTGTAAGTTATCGTAACGACTTCTTCAGAAGTTATAACGACTTGCTCATTATAACGACTCTGTAAGTTATCGTAACGACTTCTTCAGAAGTTATAACGACTTGCTCGTCATAACGATTCTGTAAGTCATCGTAACGATTTCTTTAGAGAATTATAACGACTTGCTCGTCATAACGATTCTGTAAGTCATCGTAACGATTTCTTTAGAAAGTTATAACGACTTGCTCGTCATAACGATTCTGTAAGTCATCGTAACGATTTCTTTAGAGAGTTATAACGACTTTCGTCATAACGACTCTGTAAGTCATAACAATTTCTTTTGAAATAACAACGTGATTCTGATAACGATTTCATAAGTTATCATAACGACTTCTTTTGACACTATAGTAATTTGTTCATAACGATTCTGTCAGACTATCATAACGATTGCATAAGTCATGTTTCTATTATTATATGTTTATCTTGATTTTATATACGTTGAATAGTCAAAGTCGCATCACGTCTGTTTGACTACCATGCATTTAATAAAGACTGAACGTATCTCTGCATGGACACATAACATATCTTCCATTCTCGTGTATTCTCTGCATGCATCTTTTAGAACGATAAAGTGTTACTACTATATTTGTGTCTATCTGCTCTGACGTTGATTGACATCTGGAGATAGTATAGCTGTCTACCATTAAAGCTCAACCTTGCAGAACCTTAAGGATGTACTATCCTACAACACTGGACACAGAAAGAACTACAAGCAAACTCAGAAGATCTTATCACTTTGCGTGCTCCAAAGAACAAAAGACTGTTGACAGGAAGCTTCCACAAATCCTTCAGTCTAACGTACACCAAAGCTGTGAGACAACGGTCATCTCCTTGTCCTCATTCAAATTGGAGATACAAATACGAGATGAAGCTCTGAAGACAAAATAGAGAATTTCATTCATATTGAAGAGCGGCTAGAACTCTGCAGCTTTCAAGTCTTCGAAAGTTCTCTAGAGCCAGAAATTCACTCCTTTCGATCTTAGCTCTTAGCTCCCTGTGCTGTGAGAAGAAAAATTAAGAAAGAGCTAGTTTAGTTCTGAGAGAGTCCACTTTGTGTAGATCTTCGACTCTCAGTGCTTGTAGCTTCAGATTGAGTTTTGTAAAAGCTTGATCTAGGGGCTAGTCATTTTTCTTTCAAGAATTTCTTGTGTTATTCCCTTCGTGCATGAAGGAAGACCTGGTGGTTTCCAGGGTGGTGTTTTTCCCTTCAGGAGTAAAGGAAGACCTGGTGGTACCAGGGTGTTGTGTTCCCTTCAGGGGTGAAGGAAGACCAGCTGAGCTGGGTGGTTGTTTTGGTCCATAGGGGGACTGTACCCTAATTAGTGAAATCCTGAGAGTTGCTCAGGGACTGGACGTAGGACTCCTAAGGAGAGGAGATCCGAACCAGGATAAATCTGTGTGTTGTGTGATTGTCTTCTTTGTGTGATTGTTGTTTTTACTAACCATTACTAATCCCTTTCAAGAACTCTTTATGTTTGTTTGAGTTCAGGTTTTTATCAGATAAGATTAATTTAAAGACCCATTCACCCCCCCTCTGGGTTAGCCAACCGGGCAACAAGTGGTATCAGAGCGAGTCTCTTCGACAAAGAACAAGATCCAATGATCTGAAGAGTAAAGATCCATGGCAGCCCAAGGTCACTTCGAAGGTCAGTCTGTCAACAGACCTCCTTTGTTTGACGGTGAAGATTATACATATTGGAAGACCAGGATGGAATACTTTCTACAAGGCCACGACTATCAAATCTGGTCTATAGTGGAAGAAGGTGATCTGGTCGTCACAAATGAGAAAGCACAATGGACAGATGAAGATAGAAAGAAAATCTCCTTGAACTGTAAAGCCAAGAGCATTCTATGTTGTGCTCTAAGCAAGAAGGAGTTCAACAGAGTTTCAGCATGCAAATCCTCCATGGAAATGTGGGAAAAACTAAGGATTACATATGAAGGTACAGACAAAGTAAAGGAGACAAGAATCGACATTCTTGTCACTCAGTATGAAAGATTTCAAATGCAAACAGGTGAGTCTATTACCCAAATGTTTAGTAGATTTACTGACATCACTAATGGTCTAGCAAGTCTAGGAAAGTCATATGAGATTGCAGACATGGTAAGGAAGATTCTCAGATCCTTGCCATCTTCATGGACGGCAAAGGTCACAGCTATCGAAGAAGCTAATGACCTTAAGAGAATGTCAGTAGAAAAACTCATCGGGTCTCTCATGGCCCATGAAATAAACATGGAAAGATTAGGAGAATCCTCCAGTAGAAAGAAGCAGTCAAATGCGCTTAAAGCTAATGGGGACTCATCAGAAGAATCCTTGGATAACAGTGAAGATAGCAAAGATAGTGATGATGAAGAAGCCATGCTCTCAAGAAGATTGCAGAGAATCTTGGCCAAGAAGAAGAAGTTCTAGTCTGGTAGGAGGTACTTCAAGAAAAACAAAGATCTCAAGAGACCAGATGGAAAAGATCAGAAGAGGAATGAGCCACTTTGCTATGAATGCAAGAAACCTGGACATATCAAGGCAGACTGTCCAATGCTAAAGAAAAATGATCACAAGAAGAAGGACAGCTCCAAGAAGTTCAGAAGATACAAAAAGAAAGCCATGGCAGCTGCATGGGAAAACAGCAGCGACTCAGACAGTGAGTCAAGCTCCAGCAATGAAGAAGAAGAAGCCAACCTGGCTCTTATGGCAAATACCGGGGATAAGGTAACATCTGATTCCTCTTTTGATTCCTGTAATGACTCAGATTCGGATAATTTGGAAAGTGCATTTAATGAACTCTATGATAAGTATAAAGAAGTGTCTAAACTACTTAAGCTAAGCAAGAAAAATATCACCTGTCTCGAAAATACCAACTCAGATTTAAAATCTGAAAATGAAGAACTAGAAAAACAAATAATGGAGCTTAAGAGAAGAAATGAACTATTATGTGAAAACTTAAAAGACAAGAACAGACAAATCATTGACCTAGAAAAATAGGAAAGCTCAGATGATTTAAGAAAAACGGTAAATGAATTAAATGAAGAAAACAATACACTAGCAAGCACCTTAGGAAAGTTTATAAATGGAAAGAATTCCTTATTATTAAAAGGTGCTAGAAGATCTGGTAAGAATAAACGAGGTTTAGGATACATACCTCCAGTAAATGAAGAAGAAATAATCTATCCAGAAAAATATCCAACTCCTAAGTTCACTCCAGAACAAGATGTGGCATATAAAGCGAATTTTAAATACATAGAAAGAGTAACAATAACATCATGTTGTAATCACTGTAATAAGCTAGGACATTTAAAATCCACCTGTCCAACAAGACATAAGAAGTGGATAATAAAAAGTAAAATAATGATACTGACCCATCAGGACCCAAAAGAACTTGGGTACCTAAATCTTGATGTCTTTATTTCAGGTTAACCTTCGAGCATCCAAATGGTATTTGGATAGTGGGTGCTCAAGACACATGACAGGAAACCTGAAGCTTTTCTCCCATCTCCAAGATGAAGAAGGAACAGTCACTTATGGAGATAATGGAAAAGGAACTGTAGTAGGCAGTGGATCAGTAAACAGCAAAGGAAAAACAGTCATAGAAGATGTGCTGTTAGTCAAAGGTTTAAAGCACAACCTCATAAGTATTAGTCAGCTGTGTGATAGAGGACATCAAATCAAATTTCAAGAGTCAAAATGCAGCATACTAAAGGATGGAGCAGTCATCTTTGAAGCAAATAGAGAGAAGAATCTGTACGTGCTCTACCTTGAAGAACTCAAAGAGCAAAATGTGTGTCTGGCAGCCAGCAAAGACAAATCAACTGATCTGTGGCACAGAAGGCTAGGCCACTGCAGCTTGGATGGCTTGAGCAAGCTCAGAAAGAGGAACCTTGTGGAAGGTCTACCGAAAATCAATGGTAAATTAGAAAGTGTTTGCAGACCTTGTGCTAAGAGAAAGCACACAAAGAGTTCCTTCAAGTCAAAGACGGTGGTGACCACCTCAAAACCCTTAGAGCTCCTACATATGGATCTATTTGGGCCAATGAGAACTACCAGTCTTGGAGGAAAGAATTTTGGATTTGTTATAGTAGATGACTACTCAAGATTCACATGGGTATCTTTCTTAGAACATAAAAATGACACTTTTGATAATTTTGTTAGTTTCAGCAGAAAAGTCCAGAAAGATCAGAAGTTCAGCATAGTATCCATTCGATCTGATCATGGTGGTGAGTTCCAAAATGAAAAGTTTGCTAGATTCTGTGATGATCAAGGAATTCAGCACAATTTCTCAGCACCAAGGACACCACAGCAAAATGGTATAGCCGAACGGAAGAACCGAACTCTTTGGATATGGCAAGAACCATGCTTTGTGAATATGAGTTACCAAGATATTTCTGGGCAGAAGCAGTCAACACAGCCAGCTACATTGTCAACAGAGTCATGATCAGGCCAATCCTGAAGAAGACTGCATATGAGCTGTTTAAAGGGAAGAAGCCAAAGATCAGCCATTTCAGAACCTTTGGATGTCCCTGCTTTATTCACAACAACGGAAAAAGGGATATTGGTAAGTTGGATGCCAAATCAGATGAAGGCATCTTCATGGGGTACACTTCTAAACCCAAAGGATATAGAGTGTTTAATAAACGTACCTTATTGATTGAACAGTCTGTACACATTACTTTTGATGAAACTAACCCTTCTTTGAGGAAGGAAGTAGAAAGTGATAATGATGATGCAGATGAACTGTCTAACAAACTGAAAGACACATCACTTGAAGACAAGGATGATCCGCCTCTGGAAGAATTGCAACAAGAAGAAATTTCTCATGAAACTCTTCCAAAGGAATGGAGATACAAGAAAGATCACCCACCTGAAAACATCATTGGTGATCCATCTGTAGGGGTAAGAACAAGAGGTAACTTGATTCCTTGTGATTACCTTGCCTTTGTATCTCAAATAGAGCCTAAGACAGTCAATGAAGCCTTAACTGATGAATCTTGGATAATAGCAATGCAAGATGAATTAAATCAATTCAAGAGAAACCAGGTATGGTCACTTGTTCCTAGACCATCAAACCATCCTGTGATCGGCACCAAATGGGTGTTCAGAAACAAATTGGATGAATCTGGTGTAATTCTAAGAAACAAGGCCAGACTGGTGGCTCAAGGCTATTGTCAAGAGGAGGCATAGATTTTGATGAAACCTATGCACCAGTGGCTAGACTTGAGGCTATTAGAATTTTACTTGCTTATGCATCTGCATTAAATCTAAAGTTATTTCAATGGATGTTAAATCTGCCTTTCTAAATGGTTTTATTAAAGAAGAAGTTTATGTGGAACAACCGCCGGTTTTGATGATACAGACTTTCCGAATCATGTTTTTAAATTGCATAAGGCTTTATATGGTTTAAAACAAGCACCTAGAGCCTGGTATGAAAGACTTAGTTCTTTTCTCATAAAATATGGTTTCAGTAGAGGTCAAGTAGATAGCACTCTTTTTATAAAAACAAAAGTCAAAAATACACTGTTGGTTCAAATTTATGTGGATGACATCATCTTTGGATCTACTGATGAATCTTTGTGCAAGTACTTTGAAAAGCTAATGCAGGGAGAATTTGAGATGAGTATGATGGGAGAGCTTAACTACTTCCTTGGACTTCAAATCAAACAAGGAAAGGAAGGAACTCACATCTGTCAAGCAAAGTGCACCAGAGAACTACTAAAGAAATTTGGATTTGAAAACACCAAGCCACTGTCAACACCAATGAGTACATCAACTAGGATGGACAGTGACAAGGATGGTAAGAAGGTAGATCAAAAGTCTACAGAGGTATGATAGGTTCATTACTTTATCTAACCGCAAGTAGACCTGATATATTATTTAGTGTATGCATGTGTGCTAGATATCAAGCCGACCCTAGAGAGTCACATTTAATTTCTGTGAAAAGAATTTTTAGATACTTAGCCAGGACTCATGATCTAGGACTATGGTATCCAAACTCCTGTGATGTGAATTTAGTCGGATATTCTGATGCTGACTATGCTGGATGCAAGTTAGATAGAAAAAGCACCAGTGGTTGCTGTCAATTTCTTGCAGGATGTTTAATCTCATGGTGCTCACGGAAACAAAATTCAGTAGCACTATCTACAGCTGAAGCCGAGTACGTAGCTGCTGGAAGTTGCTGTACACAACTCTTATGGATAAAGCAACAGCTTGAGGATTTTGGACTCAAAGTCAAGAAAATTCCACTGCTATGTGACAACACCAGCGCTATCAACCTCACCAAAAATCCAATTCAGCACTCCAGGACCAAACACATTGAGGTCAGGTACCATTTTATTCGTGATCATGTAGCTAATGGCAATATTGAAATATCGTTTATTGATACAAACAATCAGCTAGCAGATATTTTCACAAAGGCCTTACCTGAAGAGAGATTTACATCTCTTAGAAGGGAGTTAGGCATGTGTATTTTGTGAAAAGATCTTCATTTAAAGCTGGTATAAAAATTCTCAGAATTTAAGAAGGTTTTCTCTCTCCTTTATGGCAAAATCATTTCAAAAGTCTCAGTTTAAGCGTTCCGTCCGATAAGTCATAGTCCTTCAAGGCGGTCAACCTCGTTTGTCGTTTCTTGACGCCTCACCTTTTGGAGTATTTATAATCCTTAAATCGATGCGTTAACGATTCCTCTTCCTCATTCACCTTTTCCCCTCTTTCGTCCCGACGCATGAGCCGATGCCCTAGCGATTCTTGCCTCTATCCTCTGCAAATTTGAAGCTTCCATCTCCTTCCCGCGAAATCGTTTGAGGGTTTCTTCTCATCACCCTTCTCTTCAACCCTTCAAACCCTCTCCCACCTGAATCCATGGCCGCACCAGCCATTGCCGGAAGTGTGGGTGGCTACAGCGCCGAATACCTCACCCCAGCGCAGGAGGAGCGTTTCACCTTTGTAAAGACAAAGCTCTGTGGTCACAAGGAAGTAGATGTTAAAGATCTGCAGAAGAATGGAATGAGCAGCATCATTGAGAAGATCAACCAGATGAAGTGGAAAGAACTCACCACTTGCTCAGAAGTAAGTTATCCGGACTTGGTAAAGGCGTTCTTTGTATGCTTAAGAACAGAAGAAGATGGGGCCCTCGTTTCTTCAGTCAAGGGCACCCTAATCAAAATCGACCAGGAATTGCTTAGGATGCTATTTGGAGTAAGCACATCCGGTTTCAGTGGAATTCATTATGTAGAAACCCAAGAAAAGGGTTTGGGGATTGTTGGGCCGGGGTTCAAGATGAGGGACGGCAAGCTAGATATCAATCAGTTAAATGCCTTCAACCGCCTCCTTCACTTCATTGTTTGTCAGATTTTGGTTCCCCGTAGTGCAACCTTCTCCTCTTGCACTAAGGCTGACTCCGACCTAATGTTCTGGGCCATTAAAATAAGGAAATCAATATGGCCGCAGTGATGATGGAGAGAATGAAATTTGCCAGGGAGCAGATTTGGGACACTAAAAGCAAGTTGAATGTGTCCCTGCCCTATGCCCATTTACTCACCAGGATCTTCAGACACTTCGGTGTAGATGTCTCAGGGGCAGTTGTAGAGAAGATGGGCCAAGCTATCCGGTCCAGAAATCTAAAGAAGAGTGGTTTTTCAGTAGTCAATGGGGTCTGGTTCAAGGCCTCAGTTGCAGAAGGTGAAGGACTCATTGGTGAGCCTTCAGTTGCTCAACCCCAGTTGGAAGCAGACTCTGTGATGCCCGAAGTGCCACTGGAATCAGGTTCTATTCCAGTTCTTGTAGAAGCAGAGCAGGAAGGGCCATCTATGGCCAGAAATCAATCAGAGGCAGCAACAGCAGTGAGGGAAGAAGAAGACAGCCAGCAGCAGCAGATCCAGTTGTGCTTCATGCTGAAAGGAGAATTGAGGATATTCTTCCAGAAGACATCTTGCCTGTTATGGAGGAGACTGTGGCATCAGGTCACATCTTTGAAGAAGGTCAGTAGAAGAAGAGCAGCAAAATCCTAAGGATGATTCGATGGAAATGGATGCTCCCTGTCAGGGGGAGACTGGTGCCGTTGCAGAAGATGCTCCACTTGAGGGGGAGCAATCCCAAGAGACACCAGTTGATGCACCTCCAGCCACCAGAGATCAGGAGGAAGACCAGAGAGAGTCTGAAAATTGGATGCTAGAGAAGGGGAGACAGCTAGTTCATCAAGTTCTGATGAGGACATTGATCCACCTCCTCCAGCTACAAAGGGCAAAGAGAAAGATATAGCTCCTGAAGTACCCCTTTTAGCTGATGCACCATTTGAAAGACAGGTCAAGCAAAAGATTGTCATCAATTTAAAACCTGTGATTGAGAGGTTGGATGTTCAGGGTGAGCTGCTTTGTTCACTTCAGTCTGATGTGAATTCCATCTTTCTAAGCCAAGCTTCAGCCCGCAAGGAATTGGTTCAGATTCGCTCTGCCTTGACATGGTTCCATCAGGAAATGGGGACCATGAAGAATATGCTATCTGACATCCTTCAGGCAGTTGGAGCTCAAGCTCCTGCTCCTCCAGCAGCTCAGGAGCCTCACTCAAGTGTACCTGAGCCCTCCGGGCAGTCAGCAGCAGCAGCAGCAGCAGAAGCCCCAGCAGAAGGGCCAGCTGAAGCGTCAGGGCCAGCTGCAGATTCAGGGCCATCAGGGCCAGTTGTGATGGAATCAGGGCCACCAGGGCCGGCAGTGTTGGAAACCTTGTCCTCCTTACCTGAAGAAGTGGTATTAGATCCTCCACCCATTGCTCCCACTTCTACCAACACTCCCATTCCTCCTTCTCCACCCACTAACTCCACAGCTCCACCTGCTCCACCTCCCTTCAAAAGGCCCAGATCCAGGCCCATTTCCTCTCCCACACCTTTTCCTCCTCATCCTATCACATCCTCTCCTGTTTCTTCTACTTCTTATCTTTCCTCTTCTCAAGAATTTGAGGCCCCTCCAGCATCCTCAGCTGGAGCCTCCTCCTCTTCTGGTACATCTTCATTTCCAGAAGTAGGATCTCTCAATTCTGATGCCTTTCTCAACCCCCCTGCTCCTCCCTCCTTTATCACTATTATTCCTAAGAATGTCCAAATCGACTCTCCCTTTCTTGATAAAATTAAGGATGAGTTTGAAGAGGTTATCCTTAGGTCTGTGCTAAAGGTAGGCGACCACCTTTCCAAGACAGACTCTTCCAGTACTGTCTCAAAGAAACGGAAACTTTCTTCCTCCACCACTCCTCTCTACCCTCCTTTGTGGTTTTCTCTTACAGTAACCCACAAGCATACCTCTCTGTACAAAGAATATCTTCAAAAGGTTGTCTTTGCCACTCTTCACAATCTTCCTTTTCTTAACCTCTCTGACCATTTAGATGTTATTCTTCCCTATACTCCTCTGTCTAAAGCCGACAAATCCAAATCTTCTCCTCAGCCCACTCCAAAACTGAGGAGCAATGGGCTAAATCTCATAAAGATCTGTACAATCGCTTCCTTCAGGCTAAGGCAGCAAGGTTTCCTCCCAGGGATCACTCCTTAACCCTTTCTGAGTGGTTCAAGTTTCACCACCAGAACACCTGGGCCCCTGCCATTCAGAAGCTAATCAAACTGGTCAGGCACTTCCAAACATTCAACAACTACAGGTATCTCAACAGATTACCTGAAGTTCAGCTCAGCCAGTTCAAGAGAGCCATCAAGGTCCTTATCCACTCTGAGCAGTCTGAGGAAATCAGAGTAGATTTTGCAACTCTTCATTTACCTGAAGAGATTTTCCTGCCTCAGATTCATTTCTTGATCATGGAATCTTCGGTTGGTTCAATCATTTTTGAGCGTTTTGCAAGAGTTATGGGCAGAATCAAGATTCAGAAAGGCCTTCAAGTTGGTTTTCCTAGATTTCTTTTCCGGGAATACCATAGAGGGTTTGTCAAATCTGATGTCCTTGCCCCTCCTCTCAGAATGTGAAAGGCTGAATGCCTCCGATTGGTCCAAGCTTTACTCTCTGTCAGCTCAGCAGCTAGCACATCTGAATGCTGCTCAGGCCAGGGAAGGAAAGCTCCTGTCTCTCCTGCACCTTCTTGGATATGAACTCAATCCATCTGGTCCTTGATCCCTACAAAGTTTGGGCTGAAAGATACAAGGTGTTTTTAGCTCTTCGCCAGGAACTCAAGGAGAAACAGATTTTCTACCCTGTCACCATGGATCAGTTTCTTGCCTGTGCAAGTTTTGGTAAAACACTCATCATCTGCTCCTCCATGGATCCAGATGAGTATGACCTGTTTCTTACCAAGCAGCGCAGCATCTATCTATCCAAGATGGCTCCAACCATGGGACCATCCTTCTCCATTGAGAGTGGTGCCTTTAGGCAATTCTTCAAGCGTCAGGAAGAGCAGGCCTGGGAAGCTATTTCTCATTATGCCTCCCTTCTCTCTCCTGCTTATTATTTGCCTGTACCTCCTCAATCTTAATGACTGAATTGTGCTCCTTCTCCTCATTGTCTCTTATTCTTTGTCTCTTTCCTATTGCTTTTTGCTTAATGACAAAAAGGGGGAGAATGTTTACCTACTTGTGTCTGACACATTCCTGAATCATGACTCAAGTACTTTAATTCCTTGTTACTATTCAGTACTACTTAAATATTGATCATAGTTTTGTCATCACCAAAAAGGGGGAGATTGATGAACAGTCCATCCCCATGTACTTTTAAATTAATTACATGCCTATTTTGGTGATAAACAAACCTGTCAAAAGTTTTTCTAACTTTGTTTATTTAGCCATAAGCACAGGAATTACCCAAAGAAAGTCAAGCATTTGTGGTAAGTCTTACATACATCTTTTTTCAGAAGAGTCATAATGATTCCTTCATTAACTATAACGATTTCCTCTCTAGAACAACGATTTACTTGAAAGATTGATAACCTTGTTGTGTCAATAAGTCGACATTATAACGACTCTGTAAGTTATCGTAACGACTTCTTCAGAAGTTATAACGACTTGCTCATTATAACGACTCTGTAAGTTATCGTAACGACTTCTTCAGAAGTTATAACGACTTGCTCATTATAACGACTCTGTAAGTTATCGTAACGACTTCTTCAAAAGTATAACGACTTGCTCATTATAACGACTCTGTAAGTTATCGTAACGACTTCTTCAGAAGTTATAACGACTTGCTCATTATAACGACTCTGTAAGTTATCGTAACGACTTCTTCAGAAGTTATAACGACTTGCTCATTATAACGACTCTGTAAGTTATCGTAACGACTTCTTCAGAAGTTATAACGACTTGCTCGTCATAACGATTCTGTAAGTCATCGTAACGATTTCTTTAGAAATTATAACGACTTGCTCGTCATAACGATTCTGTAAGTCATCGTAACGATTTCTTTAGAAAGTTATAACGACTTGCTCGTCATAACGATTCTGTAAGTCATCGTAACGATTTCTTTAGAGAGTTATAACGACTTGCTCGTCATAACGACTCTGTAAGTCATCGTAACGATTTCTTTGAGAGTTATAACACGATTGTGATAACGATTTCATAAGTTATCATAACGACTTCTTTTGACACTATAGTAATTTGTCATAACGATTCTATCAGACTATCATAACGATTGCATAAGTCATGTTTCTATTATTAAATGTTTCTTGATTTAATATACGTTGAATAGTCAAAGTCGCATCACGTCTGTTTGACTGCCATGCATTTAATAAAGACTGAACGTATCTCTGCATGGACACAGAACATATCTTCCATTCTCGTGTATTCTCTGCATGCATCTTTTAGAACGATAAAGTGTTACTACTATATTTGTGTCTATCTGCTCTGACGTTGATTGACATCTGGAGATAGTATAGCTGTCTACCATTAAAGCTCAACCTTGCAGAACCTTAAGGATGTACTATCCTACAACACTGGACACAGAAAGAACTACAAGCAACTCAGAAGATCTTATCACTTTGCGTGCTCCAAAGAACAAAAGACTGTTGACAGGAAGCTTCCACAAATCCTTCAGTCTAACGTACACCAAAGCTGTGAGACAACGGTCATCTCCTTGTCCTCATTCAAATTGGAGATACAAATACAAGATGAAGCTCTGAAGACAAAAATAGATTTCATTCATATTGAAGAGCGGCTAGAACTCTGCAGCTTTCAAGTCTTCGAAAGTTCTCTAGAGCCAGAATTCACTCCTTTCGATCTTGCTCTTAGCTCCCTGTGCTGTGAGAAGAAAAATTAAGGAAGAGCTAGTTTAGTTCTGAGAGAGTGCACTTTGTGTAGATCTTCGACTCTCAGTGCTTGTAGCTTCAGATTGAGTTTTGTAAAAGCTTGATCTAGGGGCTAGTCATTTTTCTTTCAAGAATTTCTTGTGTTATTCCCTTCGTGTGTGAAGGAAGACCTGGTGGTTTCCAGGGTGGTGTTTTTCCCTTCAGGAGTAAAGGAAGACCTGGTGGTACCAGGGTGTTGTGTTCCCTTCAGGGGTGAAGGAAGACCAGCTGAGCTGGGTGGTTGTTTTGTCCATAGGGGGACTGTACCCTAGTTAGTGAAATCCTGAGGGTTGCTCAGGGACTGGACGTAGGACTCCTAAGGAGAGGAGATCCGAACCAGGATAAATCTGTGTGTTGTGTGATTGTCTTCTTTGTGTGATTGTTGTTTTTACTAACCATTACTAATCCCTTTCAAGAACTCTTTATGTTTGTTTGAGTTCAGGTTTTTATCAGATAAATTAATTTAAAGACCCATTCACCCCCCCTCTGGGTTAGCCAACCGGCAACAAGTGGTATCAGAGCGAGTCTCTTCGACAAAGAACAAGATCCAGATCTGAAGAGTAAAGATCCATGCAGCCAAGGTCCTTCGAAGGTCATTCTGTCCAGACCTCCTTTGTTTGACGGTGAAGATTATACATATTGGAGACCGATGGAATACTTTCTACAAGGCCACGACTATCAAATCTGGTCTATAGTGGAAGAAGTGATCTGGTCGTCACAAATGGAAAGCACATGACAGAGAAGATAAAAGAAAATCTCCTTGAACTGTAAAGCCAAGAGCATTCTATGTTGTGCTCTAAGCAAGAAGGAGTTCAACAGAGTTTTCAGCATGCAATCCTCCATGGAAATGGGAAAAACTAGGATTCATATGAAGGTACAGAAAAGTAAAGGAGACAAGAATCGACATTCTTGTCACTCAGTATGAAGATTTCAAATGCAAACAGGTGAGTCTATTACCCAAATGTTTAGTAGATTTACTGACATCACTAATGGTCTAGCAAGTCTAGGAAAGTCATATGAGATTGCAGACATGGTAAGGAAGATTCTCAGATCCTTGCCATTTCATGGACGCAAAGGTCACAGCTATGAAGAAGCTATGACCTTAAGAGAATGTCAGTAGAAAAACTCATCGGGTCTCTCATGGCCCATGAATAACATGGAAAGATTAGGAGAATCCTCCAGTAGAAAGAAGCAGTCAAATGCGCTTAAAGCTAATGGGGACTCATCAGAAGAATCCTTGGATAACAGTGAAGATAGCAAAGATAGTGATGATGAAGAGCCATGCTCTCAAGAAGATTGCAGAGAATCTTGGCCAAGAAGAGAGTTCCTAGTCTGAGGATGGACTTCAAGAAAAACAAAGATCTCAAGAGACCAGATGGAAAAGATCAGAGAGAATGAGCCACTTTGCTATGAATGCAAGAAACCTGACATATCAAGGCAGACTGTCCAATGCTAAAGAAAATGATCACAAGAAGAAGGACAGCTCCAAGAAGTTCAGAAGATACAAAAGAAAGCCATGGCAGCTGCATGGAAAGCATGGCAGCGACTCAGACAGTGAGTCAAGCTCCAGCAGTGAAGAAGAAGAAGCCAACCTGGCTCTTATGGCAAATACCGGGGATAAGGTAACATCTGATTCCTCTTTTGATTCCTGTAATGACTCAGATTCGGATAATTTGGAAAGTGCATTTAATGAACTCTATGATAAGTATAAAGAAGTGTCTAAACTACTTAAGCTAAGCAAGAAAAATATCACCTGTCTCGAAAATACCAACTCAGATTTAAAATCTGAAAATGAAGAACTAGAAAACAAATAATGGAGCTTAAGAGAAGAATGAACTATTATGTGAAACTTAAAAGACAAGACAGACAAATCATTGACCTAGAAAAACAGGAAGCTCAGATGATTTAAGAAAACGGTAAATGAATTAAATGAAGAAACAATACACTAGCAAGCACCTTAGGAAAGTTTACAAATGGAAAGAATTCCTTATTATTAAAGGTGCTAGAAGATCTGGTAAGAATAAACGAGGTTTAGGATACATACCTCCAGTAAATGAAGAAGAATAATCTATCCAGAAAAATATCCAACTCCTAAGTTCACTCCAGAACAAGATGTGGCATATAAAGCGAATTTTAAATACATAGAAAGAGTACAATAACATCATGTTGTAATCACTGTAATAAGCTAGGACATTTAAAATCCACCTGTCCAACAAGACATAAGAGTGGATAATAAAAAGTAAAATAATGATACTGACCCATCAGGACCCAAAAGAACTTGGGTACCTAAATCTTGATGTCTTTATTTCAGGTTAACCTTCGAGCATCCAAATGGTATTTGGATAGTGGGTGCTCAAGCACATGACAGAAACCTGAAGCTTTTCTCCCATCTCCAAGATGAAGAAGAACAGTCACTTATGGAGATAATGGAAAAGGAACTGTAGTAGGCAGTGGATCAGTAACAGCAAAGGAAAAACAGTCATAGAAGATGTGCTGTTAGTCAAAGGTTTAAAGCACAACCTCATAAGTTTAGTCAGCTGTGTGATAGAGGACATCAAATCAAATTTCAAGAGTCAAAATGCAGCATACTAAAGATGGAGCAGTCATCTTTGAAGCAAATAGAGAGAAGAATCTGTACGTGCTCTACCTTGAAGAACTCAAAGAGCAAAATGTGTGTCTGGCAGCCAGCAAAGACAAATCAACTGATCTTGTGGCACAGAGGCTAGGCCACTGCAGCTTGGATGGCTTGAGCAAGCTCAGACAGAGGACCTTGTGGAAGGTCTACCGAAAATCAATGGTAATTAGAAAGTGTTTGCAGACCTTGTGCTAAGGGAAAGCACACAAGATTTCCTTCAAGTCAAGACGTGGTGACCACCTCAAAACCCTTAGAGCTCCTACATATGGATCTATTTGGGCCAATGAGAACTACCAGTCTTGGAGGAAAGAATTTCGGATTTGTTATAGTAGATGACTACTCAGATTCACATGGGTATCTTTCTTAGAACATAAAAATGACACTTTTGATAATTTTGTTAGTTTTCAGCAGAAAGTCCAGAAAGATCAGAAGTTCACATAGTATCCATTCGATCTGTCATGGTGGTGAGTTCCAAACTGAAAAGTTTGCTAGATTCTGTGATGATCAAGGAATTTGCTAGATTCTGTGATGATCAAGGAATTCAGCACAATTTCTCAGCACCAAGGACACCACAGCAAAATGGTATAGCCGAACGGAAGAACCGAACTCTTTTGGATATGGCAAGAACCATGCTTTGTGAATATGAGTTACCAAGATATTTTCTGGGCAGAAGCAGTCAACATAGCCAGCTACATTGTCAACAGAGTCATGATCAGGCCAATCCTGAAGAAGACTGCATATGAGCTGTTTAAAGGGAAGAAGCCAAAGATCACCATTTCAGAACCTTTGGATGTCCCTGCTTTATTCACAACAACGGAAAAGGGATATTGGTAAGTTGGATGCCAAATCAGATGAAGGCATCTTCATGGGGTACACTTCTAAACCCAAAGGATATAGAGTGTTTAATAAACGTACTTATTGATTGAACAGTCTGTACACATTATTTTTGATGAAACTAACCCTTCTTTGAGGAAGGAAGTAGAAAGTGATAATGATGATGCAGATGAACTGTCTAACAAACTGAAAGACACATCACTTGAAGACAAGGATGATCCGCCTCTGGAAGAATTGCAACAAGAAGAAATTTCTCATGAAACTCTTCAAGGAATGGAGATACAAGAAGATCACCCACCTGAAAACACATTGGTGATCCATCTGTAGGGGTAAGAACAAGAGGTAACTTGATTCCTTGTGATTACCTTGCCTTTGTATCTCAAATAGAGCCTAAGACAGTCAATGAAGCCTAACTGATGAATCTTGGATAATAGCAATGCAAGATGAATTAAATCAATTCAAGAGAAACCAGTATGGTCACTTGTTCCTAGACCATCAGACCATCCTGTGATCGCACCAAATGGGTGTTTGAAACAAATTGGATGAATCTGGTGTAATTCTAAGAAACAAGGCCAGACTGGTGGCTCAAGGCTATTGTCAAGAGGAATGGCATAGATTTTGATGAAACCTATGCACCAGTGGCTAGACTTGAGGCTATTAGAATTTTACTTGCTTATGCTCTGCATTAAATCTAAAGTTATTTCAGATGGATGTTAAATCTGCCTTTCTAAATGGTTTTATTAAAGAAGAAGTTTATGTGGAACAACCGCCGGGTTTTGATGATACAGACTTTCCGAATCATGTTTTTAAATTGCATAAGGCTTTATTGTTTAAAACAAGCACCTAGAGCCTGGTATGAAAGACTTAGTTCTTTTCTCATAAAACATGGTTTCAGTAGAGGTCAAGTAGATAGCACTCTTTTTATAAAACAAAAGTCAAAATACTGTTTGTTCAAATTTATGTGGATGACATCATCTTTGGATCTACTGATGAATCTTTGTGCAAGTACTTTGAAAAGCTAATGCAGGAGAATTTGAGATGAGTATGATGGGAGAGCTTAACTACTTCCTTGACTTCAAATCAAACAAGGAAAGGAAGGAACTCACATCTGTCAAGCAAAGTACACCAAGAACTACTAAAGAAATTTGGATTTGAAAACACCAAGCCACTGTCAACACCAATGAGTACATCAACTAGGATGGACAGTGACAAGGATGGTAAGAAGGTAGATCAAAAGGTCTACAGAGGTATGATAGGTTCATTACTTTATCTAACCGCAAGTAGACCTGATATATTATTTAGTGTATGTATGTGTGCTAGATATCAAGCCGACCCTAGAGAGTCACATTTAATTTCTGTGAAAAGAATTTTTAGAGGCCCATTTGCATTGCTATGTCATGGAGCGAGACATAATGATTCAATAGGAAGGAACTCTATAAAGTTACCCATGAGGAGGGAACAGTAGCTAAGGAACATTTTCTATGATTATCACCGAGAATAAGGTTGCTAGCTCCCTTGCTATTAGATTCTCATGATTCATTACATTTCAGGGCTGGATATCAAAGATGGGGAGCTGAAAAGAGTTTGCAATGGCCAGACAGGTGAGATGATGCATTGTATGATTTTCATGGGGCCGACATTTTATCAGAGGCTAATTCACATGGCAGAGGATAAGGTGAAATTCAAGAACACAGGCCAGTGCACCCACTTACATGGCACCAGTAGCTAAGGAACATTTTCTATGATTTCACTGGGAATAAGGTTGCTACTCCCTTGCTATTAGATTCTCACGATTCTTTGCATTTCAGGGCTCGATATCAAAGATGGGGAGCTGGGAGAGTTTGCAATGGCCAGACAGGTGAGATGATGCATTGTCTGATTTTCATGGGGCCGACATTTTATCAGAGGCTGATTCACATGGCAGAGGATAAGGTGAAATTCAGGAACACATGGCCAGTTCACCACTTACACGGCAACCAGTAGCTTACAGGAAAATATTTGGGGGAGTCAGGTTTGGAGAAATGGAGAGGGACTTCCTACTTACCCATGGGGCCGCTGCGAACCTTCATGAATGCCTATTCACACTCAGTGATTCCTCACATATGCACGTTTTCCAGACATGCACCAGAGTCGTGAATGTGATCTAGCGGCCGGTCCCTGGTGGTAAGAAGGTCAGGGGACCTTACTGCCCATTCTGCCAATCTTCAGAAAACATCATGAAGATCAATGTACCATATGGTACCAACCTGCTATACCAGGAGCTCTTTAGCTTGGGAATATGCCTTAAATTCAAAACAGAGGTTTGTTAGGTCAGATGCCTTTTTCTTTTGTTTCCTAGAGTAGTTGTGCATACTATAAACTACGACTCTGGTTGTGTTTCTCATGTATATGTAACCTCCCATGGTTTGTTTTGATGTTGTGATTCAGATCACCTACTTCTATTTATTTTGTGAATAGAAGCAGATCTTGAGGTTATGTAGCAAGGATGCCACTTGGAACGTGGAAACCGTAATGGAGAGTTCCATGTTTGGATACCTGTAAACTGCTGAGTAATCACCTACTTCTATTTATTTAAATTTGTTAGACATAACCCTTCTCAGCTATGGGCTACTCACCCTCTATAACATCTCACCACAGTTCACTCTTTAGAAATGAAAAATGCACAAGGCAAATTCTAAACAACACTTCATGATAATAATCAATATCTCGTTTTATATTTAATTGTTCTCACACATTTTGTAAACCCAATCCCCCCCTCCTTAGTTAGTTATAGCTATTCGGACCAACACATAACACCAAGATCCTCCTTATTTTTTAATTTAAAATAATTTCTCATACTTTTACATGATTTTAAAATGTGTAAAATGATAATTTGGATCTTGTCCTTCGTAAGAAGAACTGTTTCCCATATCTCTATTTTGCAAAATATCTTGGAGGAAATATGCTCCAACCTTCTAATCTTTATGTATCTCTTATAGGGACTCTTTAGATGCACATCATAAACATATTTAAGTTTATATTAATCTCAATTTACATTATAACTTAAGTTTGAAGACTTAAAATTGAGTTTATCATAAAGTCACTTAAATTTATCATAAACTCAAAATCTCCTCGTAAATGTATCTTTTTATAAATCCATTACGAGTTGGATTATGGTGAAGACTTTTATGTAAATAAAATTTGGCACAAACTCACTTAATCTAAACATAAGTTAATACAAAACATGTTTATGATAAATCTATTTGCATTTTTATAAGTTATATCCAAACAGACCCTTAATATAAATATAAACACAATTTATTTATATTTTTTTCTCAACTCTTAAGAATATACAAAACAGTAGGCACCTCCAATGATTTATTTTTGAAAATTTTAAATAAAGAATTCAGCTACTGTTATTGTAAGAGGTAAATATGGGTATATGGTAAGAGGTAAGGGGGGGAGAGGGAGGGGGAGCGAGCTTCTGGGAGGGAAGTAGGGGCCCTAGAGGGGGATGTGGAGTATTTGGGAGGGCGAGCAGTGGGGGTTGGGGTGGGGGTCCAAGAAGGGTAGCAGTGGTGGTGGGGGTCCGGGAGGGGAGCAATGGGGGTAGGGGTCTGGTAGGGGGGTAGTGGAGGGGGAGCAGTGGGGTGGGGGTTCGGTAGGGGGGTCGTGGAGGGGGCTTCGAGAGAGGGAGGGGGAGGGGGGCTGGCAATGGGAGGGGGGTCGTGGCAGGGGGGGTGTCGTGGAGGGGGAGGGGGCTTCGGGAGAGGGAATGGGTGGGGGGTTGTGGCAGGAGTGGGGTCATGGAGGGGGAGGGGGGCGGAAGTGGGAGGGGGGCTGGCAGCGGTGAGGGTCGCTAGTAGGGGGTGGGGGTCCAATAGGGGAGCAGTAGGGGTAGGGGTGGGAGAGGGAGGGGGTGGGGGTCACGGGGAGGGGGAGGGGGAGACTCACCTCGATGGCGGAGGCGGCGATGCGGGGGAGCGGTGGCGGCGCGGGTGCAGCGGTGGGACGGTGGGGCAGCGGCGGCGAGGGGTCGCGGTGGCGCTCCATGTTGGAAATGAGAGAGAGAGAGAGAGAGAGAGAGAGAGAGAGAGAGAGAGAGAGAGAGAGAGAGAGAGAGAGAGAGAGAGAGAGAGAGAGAGAGAGAGAGAGAGAGAGAGAGAGAGAGAGAGAGAGGGTGCAAGTGGGCTTTTGGGAACGGGGTTTTTGATGGATATATTTTTGTCGGAAATACTGATCGAATTTCTGACAGAATATTGTCTGTCGAAAATTTCGACGGGGGTTACACTGACAAATATCGTTATGGGTAGATATATCCGCGCAATGCACAAAATTGGCAAACCATTCTACAAAGGCATCTTGGAACATATTATAATACACAAGGTGACAAAGTATTGACACCCATTATTTACAAAGCCAAGTTCCTCCTTCTACTTAATACATCAACAGCTAAAAGAAACTATTAAAACTATGATATCCTTCTTCATCATCCGCAGCGGGAATATGATTCACATGTAGCTGAGATTATACATACCTTCAATCTGAAAGGGGTAGAGGAAACAAAAGTATGAGTCGAAAGGACTCAGTAGGTATAAGTAAACATAGAATATAGGTTTCATTTACAGAACTGAACGAGTATTCAAATAGTGCATATATGGATCAAAACATAATTGCTCATGAATCTTCATTCTTAACATAAACATATAGCCCAAGTTGATTTCATAATAGGCTCAAATGAATTTCAGAACAAAAGCCATATTTGTCTTTCGGAATTCATATCATAACTTATATCAGAACAAATTTGGCAGGCATCACTGCTCTCAAGAGGTTACTATATAGACGTAAATACATCCTCAGTGCCTAGGCGATTCCAGCACCTTAGATCTTGTTCACTGCGCAAGAACGGGGTATAATTATTTTATTACCCACCATCGTCGATTCCTTGACTTGGATTTACATACGTACAAACTGTCGCCCACAGCTGATCATAAGTAGCTGGTGCTACTACAAGTGATCCTAAACCCTCTTTAAAGAGAGCACTGTCTACAAATCATAAATTTCTTTTCATGAGCATAATAGAAATTAGAAATCTAAAGGACGATTAGATTGAGAATCAATACAAATATGTTGGTGACAAAGTAGTTCATAGTTCAAGAATATGAGAAAGACAATTGGTTGAGACAAGATTATGACTCAAAGCCAATAACTACAAAAGATTTAAATCACATAAGAACCCAAGAAAATGAAGATCCATAATTGTCATCACAAATTATTCACATCTCATGAAGTGTTCAAACATATGAACTCTCAAGTGATCAAGTTTTATAAACTCAGTTACCGAATACTAGAGAATAGACTCAATCGGAGTACTATTCGTAATTGCCAACTTTAAGAATAACTCAAGGGAGGTTAAGGTACATAATGTGGGTAAACTTTGCATTAGTATGATAGTAAATACTAAGGTAAATGAGAGGGTAACTTCCTTGGATTTTAGGATGAAGTTCTAGCATGGATTTAGACATGAAAGTGTGCAGAAATTCAAATCAGGGTTGCACCTGTCGACAGCCAAGAAGGGCCTGTCGACAGATGGCTGCAGACAGAGCTTTAGCTTGCTGGTCTGTAGGTACCTGTCGACAGCAACCAGAGGGCTGTCGACAGCTACACACAGTCCCAGTTTCTTTGGGTTCAGGAAAAACTGGTCTGTCGACAGCTATGGGCTGCCTGTCGACAGCCGCCTGTTCCTCACTCATAAGTGACTTTGAATGCACTCTAAACATGCTAACCATGGAACCTATGAATCTAGGCATGATGTATATCAAATAGAAGAGTCTAATTATAGTTTTCACAGTGGTTTATAAACCGAACAAGCGAGATGAAATGAGAGGTTTGCAATTCAAGCTTGTCTAGTTAGAAACTAGACATAGTATAGTGTTAGAAGTGTGGTCTTGATAGCAATGATTTATTGGGATATTCTTACAATATGGACACTAAAACACAAGATATTTAATGTTCCAAATCAAGGCTTGAGGTACAAACATCCGAATGGAAAGAAATCACAATATTCTAGGATATCGAAATTTTTAGCAAAACTCTATAACATAAACTTGGATCATGGGTGGAAGAAGAAGCTAGAAACCTACTTAATCTGTAAGAGGACTGGAGATTCTTCTTTGGTAATCATATAGTTCCAAAGGTAATTAGGGAATCAACAAAATTTTAGAGTTACAATCACATATACAAACTAAACCAAGATTGGTCGATAAGCTCAAAGGCCACTTGTGTGAGGCTATGATCTTTCTAACCAGAGCAGTGGGTGGAAGTATGAGGAGAAGATAGGAACCTACTTGACTGGAAGAGAACAAAAAGTTCTTATTCTTCTTCTTCTTAACGTAGAGATCAACACAGAAACAACAGGGCAGTTGGAGATATGTCGACCCACTCCAGGCAAAGTAGTAGCAGCAGCCCCGACTAGCAACAGCCACAACTCTCACAACAATAGCTCAGCAGCTCCAATTGGAATAACGACAATAGTAGCAAGAGGAGTGAAAGGTTTGTATGATGGGTAAGAGGAGAGTTTTTATAGCTCTTCCAGGTTTCATGCAGGCCGGCACGTCAGCCGCACAGGTGTTGAGGTAAAAACCTCATTTCTCCACCCACAGCCACGTCTCCCATGCATACACTCTCTTGGTTACACGCAAGTAACCTTAATGATAGCCCAACCCCTTGGCTAAGCCTTATCCTAATGTGTGTTGGTTTCTCCTAAGCTTCACACATAAGCACATATAATTTCCAGAAAATTCTTGCCGTAAATAGCCCATAAATCAGCTGGGCCAAAGATATTCCTGTTTAGGTGTTCAAATGATATACGTTTAAGTTGAAATTTCAACCATAGACTAATATGAAGGTTTTACAAATTTTCATGATTTTATTTTAATTTTTAGAATTTATTTTCCGATGGGTGAAAAATCGCCCCAACAATAATCGCGTCGACTTAATCTCAAAATCTGTGCGTCAAAAATTCTAAATAATTACATTTTTGATACCTCCACATTTTTCTAAGAATTATGGTGTTCTCAAATTTTATTTTCGTTATAGTCTTCCAATGTCGCCCTGTCGGGGTGCGTACGACCGAAAATAGTACCTGGGTATGATAAAGTGTCTTAAACATACCCTTAATCCTAAATATCACAATTTAAACCTAATCGGTTTGCATAAACAAGGATTTCTAAGCAAATCATGGTATTTAAAATTTGAGGGCATTACACAGACGGATTTATCGACGGAAAATTTCTGTCGATAAACCAGCTTTCCCTTGTAGTGTTTGAGCTCGGTACTCAAATTCACATTAAGCAAGCTAGTTTAGTATAAAAAGGAAGAACTTAGGTTTGGGGGTCCAAAAATATAAATACTAATCTAATCGGCCTCCGGTTTGTTCCAGCATGGCCGGGGCAATGAGTGCGACTTGTGGAAACTGATAGAGTTTAATCGGACTCCAGATTTGAGCTCGGCACTCAAATTCACATTAAACAAGTTAGTTTAGTTTACTTTAGTTTAAAAAGGAAGAACTTAAGTTTGAGGGTACAAAATTAGAAATACTAATCCGATCGGTCTCCGGTTTGTTCCAGCACAGCTGGGGGCTTTGAATATGACTCGTGAAAACTGACGGAGTTCAAATCAGACTCTCAATTTTTTTTTGGAGTTTAAATTTATATTCATCAAATTAGTTTAGTTTTAAAGTGAGTGAATTATATAGACAAATAAATTCTAAAAATTTAAATAATTTATTTCTTAAATTTTTTTATTTCAATTTATTAGTGTTATATATCTATTGTAGGTTCTTTCATCGAGTGGCGTCGGAGAAGACAAGGACGAGGATCCATGATTTTCTTTTCATTATTATGAACATTTTATGTATTGTTGTGGATATTTTATGTATTATTATTGTGGACATTTTATATTATTGTTGCCATTTGTCATAGTGGATAGTTTTTATTTTATATACCTAGGTTATTTTTTTTAAAACATATGTATCTTTAAAAAATAGAGACCGCTTAGCAACTAATTATTTCAGTCACTATATCGGTCCCAATACTGAGACCGATATAGTGACTGATGTAATCAGTCGTTGATAGCGCCCACAAATTTCGGTCACTATTGCGGTCACTACACTGGGACCGAAATAGTGACTGAAGTAGTCTGTCGCTAATAGCGACCGAATTATTTCGGTTACTAATGTGGTCACTGTATAGTGACCAAAATAGTGATTGAGGTAATCAATTGCAGATAGCGACCAAAATATTTCGGTCACTATCAATGACTGATTAGCGACCAAAAAATTTGGGTCACAATATTGTGACAAAAAATTCTTCACCACCATATTTGGTCCCTATTTGGTCACTAATTGCTATTAGTGACCAAATAGGGACCGAATTTGTCAGTCGTTATTTCCACCTTTTCTTGTTCCTATTCGGTCACTAATTGCTATTAGTGATCGAATAGGGACCGAATTTGTCAGTCGTTATTTCCGCTTTTTCTTGTAGTGGTTGTTACCATTACCCGGAATCCCCGTCCTCGTGGCCCGTTGAGGGCAATCTTCGAGCCATGAGTGCGTTCGTCGAGTGTTTCTTCGAGCAGAGGGGAAAATGGTGTTGGACAGCGATGTCGAGTCGTTTGTAGAGCTCTCTTAGTTTGTTTGGGTCCTGCGGAGTTTGAAGAGTCACGGTGCGGTCCAGCTAGTATGTTCTCATTGCCTAACCTTGTACGGTTCCAGAGCAGTGTCGAGAGGACAAGAGTGGGACCCAACCAGACCACGGAGTGTGTTGCTGGGGTGTCCCTCAGTTTTGCTCCAACAGAGAGGAGGCTAGGACCTGTGGTTGAGTGGTAAGACGCCGGTGGGGCGAACCTGACCACTAACTAGTAGTGGTTGGTTTGCCGCTAGTACCTATTATCCAGACGAGGGTTTCCCGTCTGTGTGTGCAACCTAGTAGCGTTCACGGAGCACGCTTACCAAGTTTGAGACCGTGTACAATTGCGCCTAGTTGGCAGTGCTTGTAGACTTGCGTACTTTTCCCATTTATTTATTTCAGTACCTACACATTTATTATTTTATTATATTACTTGCATAGTGTAGCTAGTTGAGTACCTTGTGCCACTGTTCTTCCTGCCTAGTTTTAGCTGCACTATTTTGTTTCCGCTATTCGAACCGATGAGGAGTTGGGTTCTTTGCTGGGCTTCGTTCGTGAAGCTCACTCCTTTTTCCCCTTCACAGGCGAGAGGTCGCAGCATCGGCAGGACGTCTCCCGGACAAAGGATTAGTACCAAGACGTCGCGTTCAGTAGAGGTTTCCCCCGTTTTGAGTAGTCTTCACCCTCAGGGTATGTCCCCTAAGGGTTTTGTGTTCCCTTTATTCACTGTACTTGTACTTGAGACAGACAAATTTTTTACATTTTCTTACTTCGCCCCCCTTATGTTTCATTCCGTGTCCACCATTGGTTGACGACATTCTAAGTCGCTGTCTACTTGAGTCAATTTTCAAAAGGCTTCCATGTTAGTTGACTGCAGTAGATGTACACGTCAAGTTGAGTTGGCAGAACATGGTGCGACAATTTATGTTGACGTCAAGTTCGATGAGTCTGTTTTTATATAGGCTACTAAAGGCCCCCTCTCTTCCCCACCTTCCCTCTCTCCACCCCCTCTTTCACCTTCGAATTTTACTACTACCTTCAGCAGTCGACGGTGGACCTATAGGTGAGGTGTTGATGTTTGCAGAAGCAGACATTTTTGGACAATGAAATTGAGCAAGATGGTGAAGCTCGTGTGGTGCAATCCTCTTTAATTTGGATCTTTTCTTTGTGCTTTTCATCATTTGAGATAGGGAGACTAATCTCGGTACCCCCCGTTATTATTTCTATTATAATGCATGTGAGTGTCATGTCTTGGAATTTTATTTTTGGAGGATTATTCATGTTGCGGTATTATGGTTGCACCGAGTGATCTATCTGATATACTATTGTTTTTCAACTGTTTGTGTGGACTTAGCAACCTTGGGAAGAGTTTCTCAACATTAGATTTATATTTGTAGGTCATTGTTTACCCCAGGGAGAGTGTTGCACCCATCAGTGGTTGTGGGAGCCGATGAAGTTGACGACAACATTGGGTGTCGTTAAGTTCATGCTTGACAGTGAGCGATGTCACCATCTAACTAGGGTAAATGACATACAATGTCGCTATCAAATTATGTCGATCGTGCTCAATGTTTTCGTCTACCTTGGGTGACCAACAATGCATTTATCGTGTTTCTTATGTAGTGTGTGGATGTTGTGGCATCCACACTATTACATATGATGTTCCCAGACATTAAGAGCATCTCCATCTACGATGTTTGTGTTCCATGTTTGTAGTTATACTATGTACCCAAATGTTGAGTGTGACTCCAACTGGACAACTGAGGTAAGTTAGTTCACCAGTCAGCCTATACGTCGAAAGCGTCTCTGTCTAGTGCGTGTCTCTTGTGGTAGTTTCGAGTCTTTTTGAGACCCTTTTTCCATCTGTTAGAGTACATCATAAACCAATCAAGGACCAGATGTTAGGGAGAGAGTTTGAGTGTGCACACAAGGGTAGAGTTGAATTACTCTATGGTGTCGAGACACCAAACCATATGTCCTAACAGGTCGACCTTATGTGAGTTTGTGACTTGTGCTGTGTTGCGTGGTTTGCACTAGTCTAGTGACTTGTGCGTACAAGGTACTAGTGTGGTTGTTCCTCCTTGTGCGGAGGGCATACTATACCATAGTTTCGTACGTAGTACACTACAACAAAAGTGGACAACACTTACGTCGAAAAAGCGTTAAGTGTAAGTGTCAAAATAGTAAGAACAGACGTATACTTACGAAACTTCCTACGGTTTGTTTTTGTAAGTACAACAAGTGTGGCTATAGCCTTACTTACGGTTAAGAATACGTAATAAATACATTCGTTTATAAACCGTAATAATATAGACTTGGCCTACTTTTATAAAGCATAAGTATACATATGAAAGACCGTAAGAAATATCCCAATAGAAGATGACATACGAAAATTAATCACTACGTTAGAAACCGTAGCTATTATCTGTAGTTACACACCTCTGAACTGTAAGAAAACTCCCAGTGCAAATATATATAATCCATAATTTGACTAAAAATATAGCCTACATATTTACATACATCCACACACATAGCACACAACCTGCATATTTACATACACAATCCACACACATAGCACACAACCTGCATATTTACATACACAATCCACACATATAGCACAACCTGCATATTTACATTACACAACTTACACTGCTTGAAAAGAAACATTCACATAATTACACCACCAAAACAAGTGCATATAGCACTGATTTATATCACATTACAAATGTACAACATAAAATTTAAACAGCACATACACCATTGTTTGTCCCGAGGATAAGACAATCATAATTGTTTTGGTTATAACATTAATCCAATGACCATAATTGTTTCATAATGTGAGAGTGGACAATGTTCTTAAGGGAGGAGAGCTGTTCTGTTGGCACAATAAAAACTTCAGGTCTCATCTAACTCAACCTGCAAAATAAAAATCATTCAATTAGTATACATATAAACAAGTTCATTTATTTCCAAAATAATTCTGTAAAATAAAACTTCAGGTGTCATAAACTTACAAAGTCTCTGAACCACACAATGTGACTTCCAACAGCATCTAGGACGGTTTTTCGTTCATTATCTTTCACAAATAGAGGTGCATTGGGTTTGTAAGCAAACAAAATAGCTACCTCATAATACTCCTCGCCCGAACTCTTACCCATAACCATCTTAGATTTATCTAACGACATGATTATGGCATTGGCTACCGGCTGTCCTTCCATGTCACACAACTTCACTTTCTTGCCCAACATCAAACTCTGTTATTCAATTCATTATATAGATCACACATCAAGACATAATTGAGTTTCTAATGAGAATATAGAACATAATGACATATGAACATATTTACCTCTTTTGACTATCAAGAAAGAAGAAGACTAGTAAGAAAAAAAATATTTCACAAAGAAGACTTCATAAGCACAAGCCAAGAGTTTATTTCTACTACTGCAAATGTATTATATAATCTGATAATTGGGTAATCCAGCACCATTGATCTATGGATAAAACATGAAGGAATAACAAAACTGTCACTGATACATGTTAATCTGACAGAAATAACGTTATGAGAAGTATGCAGGAGTTAATAAAACATTGTATATATGTCAGTTCTGATTTATCACTTTTATAGTTGGTAACTGTAGACATCAAAAAAAATTTGTGCTTTGAAAGCCTGTCATTGTTTTAGACTAGTGTGTGCCTTCAGTGAGTGATAGGTAAGATGGTTCATCCCTCTAGGATCTATACTCAAAATGACAATTTAGCTCCTCCTGAAGCCACTTAAAAAAGGTGTACCCCCAACTTCCTACCTTTCAAGAGATTTGGGACAAGTGGGAGGGGGGTTGTTGTTTGTTGGGGGGAGTGGAGGGGGGTGTAGGATTGGTGGAGATCTATGACCAGTAATGTAGATAAAACAGGAAAATAACTGCACCCCTCCCAA
The DNA here is from genome assembly GCA_014218235.1 of Colocasia esculenta. Classification (NCBI taxonomy): domain Eukaryota; kingdom Viridiplantae; phylum Streptophyta; class Magnoliopsida; order Alismatales; family Araceae; genus Colocasia; species Colocasia esculenta. Next base: position 7,499,292 of record CM024757.1, on the reverse strand, counting down.
ATATAAACAACAACAACACAATCCTCCTATAATGCACTCCAATTGTTCCTCCATTGACAGAAAAACCACCTTCTCACCCTAATGACTGCACACTGCAAGCAAGGAAAAGCCCAGCACCCATCCCAGATTCCAAGGAGCTAACTGGAATCCACCAAGCTCATTCCCAAAGAACAGGAATTGCCAGACGGCTCTACAATGTCAAGTCCCCCACCCCAATAGCCAAATTCATCCTCTCCCCTGTGCTGTTGAAGTTGAAGTCAACATCAAAGACAAATTCCCTGAACAGATTGGTGGAAGAGGCTTTTGCTATAACAATTTCTTCTTTCAATCCTTTACATATTTACAAAACTTCTCTCCATGAAACTTTTCAGTGTTTTATTCTTTTACATCTTTACAGTGCAACTGTTCTACCAAATAAAAAAATTAGATTTCAAAAAAAAAAATGTCCAGTGCCATCAGAATATCATCAAATGCCATAACTTTGGCCACTGCAGTGATCCACTGCAGTCTCTATAAATTACTAATTTTGACCCCATAAGTCAACTGAAAAGTATTATGCAAATCCATCTTAAGTACTTGCTAATCACATTTTACATGGATGAAATGAAAACATTTTAGAATTACCTCAACAACGATAGACTCAACTTTACCCAATCTCTCTGACAATTCTTTAACCATAGCATTGAGTTAAGCATTTTCTGCTCTTAATTGGGTTTGACATTGGCTTGAAGTATCCCACAAACTTGTTGGTGTCGGGCCTGTTCCCACTCCATGTACTCGGCCAGGCCTTTCTTTCCCAAATACTTGTGAGTAAATATCATCTGCATTTGCAATTGATGAACTTGAGGATGATGATGGTTGCGTGATTTTTACTTCCTGAAGTTTTGTCTACAATAAACACATATATAGTATTAATGAAATAAACACATAGTGGACATAACATAAAATTGGAAAACAACAATCTATGTCATACAATCATAGCAGCAGTCTCTTCATTAACAGGTTGCCCACTTTTTTTCACACGGGTCCTTATAAACAGGTCCCCGTGATCAAGTTTCACTCCATTTTTTACATACTAGAAGACAAATAGTAGAACAGGAAAAAATGAGAATCTATGAAAAAAGTGTTAGAAAAAAATGAGAACAGAAAACACACAGATAAGACTTAGCAAAAAAATAGGGATTACCTCCTCCTCATTGATGTCTGCAAAGCTCTTTGTCCCAGCACAATGAAAATACTTATGATGACTTTTACTTTTCTTGTTTATGTCATTATACCTCTATAAAACACAGACATAACTCTTAGCAAAAAAATATCATGAATATGTCTTCAGTAAAAAAAAAAATTTACCTTCTATAAGAAAAATATTTAAAGCATTTTACCTTCCAACTATTAGAAGACCATGTTTGAACAACTCTTTTCCATTGTTCCGCATTAACTCTTGGATCAGGTGGTATTTGTTGTTCATTTTGCTTCAAAGTTGGGTTGAAGTATTTGTTTCTCAATTCATATTTCCAAGACCTCCACTTTTGATCCAAGTCCTTCATCACCCACTCTTTCAAATATGTTGGAATATCATATTTTCTCTACAATACATACACATATAATTAATATGTAATAGATTGAACATATAAAAGTAACATATGTATTCTAGAAATCACCTGGACATACTCCAACACATCATCCTTATGGGTGGCAGACATTGCCCTCCAAGTTGGAGCATCAATTGGCATTTTATCACCAAGACGGGCAATTGTTCCTAAAAATAATTTCAAAGAATGGCCACCCTCTCCAACTGGTTGTCCAAGTTCATTTATCTGGACAACAATTCGTTTACCATTATCTAAACCATGCACAGAACTTAGTTTTGTTGCTCCTCTATGCTTCTTTTTAGACACTTCCACCACCACCTCTTGCACCTCTATTTTTCTTATGATCAAGTCATCTACAAATTTCTCAAATTCTGCTCTACTGAACCAATCACGTGTAAGCTAAAAACATTACAGGAAATTAGTATGTTGGATGAAAAAACAAGGCATGTAATTTGAAAGAGGATCATAACTCACAAAATATGGGTAATCATCCAAGGAAAATGTGGGTGGATCATTCTATATGAAATGGTAGATGTAGTATAATACAAAAAACCCACACTCAGTGCCATTGGTTTGTTGTGGAACCTATGAAAAAAAAAAGACATAAACAAGTAGTAGAAATAAAATAGTAGTTAGATCATGTAGCATATATGTCTCTAGTCATTTACCGATGGAATTGAAATATCTATAGAAGACATTGCATCTGCAATCACTGCCTTGTTCTTTGTAGCATATATGTCCTTCAAAAATCTAAAAAAAAAAGAGTCAATATATTAGAGATAGGTCGCCAATATATTACCTATGAATCATAGAACTATTGTAACACTAACCTTTGAATTGGCCGAACAAGTTTTGTTGGGTCAATACCATTGTTGTCTTCCTCACCACACACAATCCTTGCTCTTTTGGATCATGTATGTACCATACTTGCTCCACTTGAGAGGCTAAAACATATGGCTCAGTTGTACGTAACTTATATTTAAAGTTGACCATTGTGAAGTCTTCTTCTTCTCTCACTCCTTGCTAAATATCCACTCAGTCACATTTGAAGAGCAACATTGTTCTGATACCATAATAGTTCAACTTCAGAATTTCATCTAAAATGCCGTAATATGTCACTTGCCCTCGAATAGGAGATTTATCTTTTGAACTTGAGAAACTTGAGGTTTTTGCAGACATGACAACTCCACTATTTTGTGTGACCCTATGTCGTTCCACATGTTGAGTTTGAAAGCGAAACCCATTTACTAAACAAGAGTCAAACTTCTTCACCATATTTATTGGTCGATCCTTTATGCAACGTATATTTCTATCCAACCCATCTCCACATTGTGCTTGCAAAGAGTCAACCTACATAACATGATGCATGTGGGTTATCATCACGAAAATGAATACACGTGGGTGAAAACCTAAAGTAAAATGAGAATGGTCTACATCACTCACTTTAAATTTAAACCATTGCTGAAATTCTAATGTATGACACCTCTCGATCTCCATTTATGTTGATTGTGGTCTTCCACTCCGTACAAAAGCAAGGTGCATACTATATAAAACACTTGTTATGAGATATACATATATAGACTATCAATTAGGAAACATATAATATACAAGTGATCATCTTACTTACTTGATAAAGGAGCAATTGCCTCACAATTGAACAAGACATATCGATGAGCTTGGTTCAACTCTTCATCACTTAGATAACAATTGGTGCTGGCGCCTAAAGGTCGGCCTCCTTCAGAAAATACCTCCCATCCCTTTTCAATTGGAATGTTGCCATCATCTTCATTTGTTAAGGGTTAATTAAGCCATGTCTGAACATCATCATCTAAATACCTAGCAGCAAATGTAAGTGTCTCCTCCGCGATATAGCCTTCGGCCATTGAACCTTCTGGGCATGCCCTATTTCAAGCATAGGACTTAAGTCTCACTAGAAACCTAACAAATTAATATTAGACAGAAATCAGATTATTAATAGCAATAAATATTTTATAAATTTAGGCTAGACACATACCTTTCAATGGGGTACATCCACCTATAATGTATAGGGCCAGCAAGTCTTGCTTCATCAGGTAAGTGGATGAGAAGATGTACCATGATATCAAAGAAACTTGGTAGGAAAATCATCTCCAAGCGACACAAAATGTTTGCAACTTCTTGCCGTAGAGTATAGAAATCATTTGAAAATGATGTCTTTGAACATACTTGTGAAAAAAAATTGCAAAGATCAATAATTACAGACCTCAATTCCTTTTGTGCCACTCTCCTCATTGCCACAGGAAGTAATTGTTGGATGAGCACATGACAATCGTGACTCTTCAAACCCCAAATCTTCTTGCGATCGTTGGGGTTCACATGCCTTGATATGTTAGATGCATAACCATCTGGAACTTTCACATTTTTAAAGACTTTACAAATGGTTTGTCTCTCAATGTTTCTCAATGTAAACATGGCAGGCGGCAACAACAATCTATTAGAGCTCAAAGTTTGTGGCTGAAGTGCAGTCCTTATACCCAAATATTGTAGATCATTACGAGCTTTCAAGCCATCCTTAGTTTTTCCATCAATGTCCAAAAGAGTACCAAGAATACTATCACAAATATTTTTTTTCAATATGCATTACATCAAGATTATGTCGGAGAAGTAACAACTTCCAATATGGCAATTCAAAAAAGATGCTTTTTTTTCTTCCATGATAAATAGTTGGTAGAACCTTCAACATTACTCATAGATGTGTCTTCCTTATGTTTTCCCTTTACCTTTTTTTCATTTTAGAAACCTTGCCAAAATTAAAGGTTAGTCCATGTAACTGCTCCAATATATCACTCCCAGATAATGAAATTGGTCTACTTCTCATTTCTTCTTTTCCATCAAACCGTCGTTTTAAAGAAGGAAATTTGTGATCATGTTTCAGCCATCGACGATGATTTGTGTAACAGAACTTCCCACTTGCTTTCAACCATTGTGAACTTGTCTCTAAATTACATGTAGGACAAACTAGTCGACCCTTGGTGCTCCAACCAGATAGATAAGCATATGCAGGAAAATCATTAATGGTCCACAGTAATGCAGCACGCATACAAAAGGTTTCACCTTTAGAAGCATCATATGTTTCAACTCCATGCCATAGTATTTGCAATTCTTCTACTAGTGGTTGAAGATACACATCAATATCATTTCCAGGTCCATTAGGGCCAGGAATGATTAAAGATACAAAAATATTTTGTGGCTTCATACACTCCCATGGAGGTAGGTTGTATGGTGTCAATACCACAGGCTATGTACTATGACTCGTACTCATTGTTCCAAAAGGATTGAAACCATCACTTACCAAACCTAAACGTACATTGCGAGATTCTAAACCAAACTCATCTATGGCATCTAAAGCTTTCCAACAAGGGGAATCAGCTGGATGTCTCAATATACCATCTTCTTGCCGCTCATCGCTATGCCATCTCATGTTTGCTGAAAATTTGCTACACATATATAATCTTTTCAACCTTGGAATTAAGGGAAAGTGCCGAAGAACCTTCTTGGCTATCTTTTTTTTTTATACCCACTCTTTTCCCTTGTAGTCCATCTAGATTCTCCACATTTGGGACATTGCTTATGAGACTCATAGTCTTTCCAATATAAAATGTAATCATTTGGGCATGCATCAATTTTATGATAACTGTATCCCAACTTACTAATGATTTTTTTCAATTCATAAAATATACTTGGCAATACCTCACCTTCTGGAAGAGCTTCTTTCAACAACTTCAATAGCATGTTGAAGGATTTGTTACTCATTTTACCCATACATTTTATGTTGAACAATCGGATTATAAATGATAGTTTGTTGAAAGTCTTGCATCCTGGATACAATGGTTGTTCAACATCTTTCTGTAGATTTTCGAATGTAGCATAGTCCCCTTCATTCTGATTGACAGAGATGTTTTCCATATATATTTTATTTTCCAAGCCAAATACATCTCGCAACATTGAACGCATACCACCATCCTTTAGGACATCTTCACATGCAGAATTTAGGGATGCCGGCCTACTGCAAGATGAATTAGGCCCATGAAACTCCCAAAATTTTTTATCTTTGATGACTCCATTGAAGTATAAATGTTCCCTAACTATGTTCTTGTCCCATTTACACAGACATGCACAATGAACACAAGGGCACTTGATAGTTGACAACGGATCAGAATATCCACATGCAAAATCAATGAACAAGTCCACTCCATCTAGATATTCCTTTGAGTGATTTGGTTTGTCCATCCAACTCCAATCTATTTTCTTAATGATTTACTCTAACAAAAAAAAATTCTCATCATATACTCATTGACAAAAATAAATTACAAAAAACATATTTTAACTCAAAAAAAAAAGATTTCTACATGTATAATGATCATTCTTATAAGCCATACATACATAGTTGCAGTTTGTTCTGCAGCACCTTCGTGGCTTCTTCAACCAAGAGCTTCACTGCAAGATGCCTACAAACATAAAGAGAAAACATGGTCAAGTAAAAATGGAAGAACAGGAAGTATCTGACAAAAACTGAAACTGGAATTAAGTAAACTTGAATTAATCCCCTCTGTATTATTATGTACTCCTTCAGCATTCATTGCGGCCTAATCAATGTAGGCAATTAAGAAAGATAAGAAACTCTTCAATTTGAGTAAACTGAGATAGAGCCAGATAAATTATTTGAGCACGGATATTGTCAAGGTTCATTACAGCATTGCACATTTCTGTCTAAACTAGTGGAGGATCTGCACTATAGGAACATTGTGCATGGAAAGCACACCACAAAAATGACAAATAAGCACTTGCATAATCTGGCAGGAGAGACTGTTACAGAAATGGCAGCAAGATAAAACAAGAAAATGGTAAGCAAAAGCAAAATTGGTAAAATATTCCATGTCAAGGACAGTCATCTCAGCATTTTTTTTTTGTAGACAATTGATTATGGAAAATGGGTTTCACAACAATGCAAAATTCTTTTCATAACCCCATGCTGAAATATGAAAAATGATAATGAAGAAGAACAAAAGATACCATTCTCCTTTTAGAGGAACAAGGGGAGCTCTCTCATCTATCTAGAAGTGAAGGCTTAAGAGAAAATAAGACATTTTTATATAGCTCATTCCAGTTTCAGCTATACGCAAAAGCACCCTCTATAAAAGGAAATACAGAGGTACATAGATGGTGGTAACGAATAAACATGTAATTAGCCTGAGCACTTGTACTCCAAGGATGACACTTACACTTTTATCTAGTGTAAGTGCCTGCATTCAATGGGAGACACCATGTGACGAAAAAAAAAGAGGCCTTATTTACTTATTTCCATCCTCAAAACTCCAGATGGATGATTTTTCTTATTCTCTTTTCCTTCTCGCCAGAAAAAGGGTTTCTTCCTTGCAATACCCAATTTAATTCAAGAGTCCAACCTCAGACAGACAGGCACAAGTAGATACCATATCCTATTTTCTTTCTTCATATATATGGTAGAAAATAGGTTGTGGCCTGAAGCAAATGCAAGAACACCAAGCCAGAAAATTCTCATCATAAAGCTCATCATCAAATAGGGAATCACTGCAGGCATGGATCACATGCCTGCACAAGGTTGAACAGGCAGATGAATGACGTATCTCGACCAATAAGTCCCACTGAATAAACCTACAGTGTGGCAGCGGAGGAGGGGGGGACAAGGAGGGGCCCCTCACACAAGGAGGGTCCGATTGGGGAGACTAGCGGAAATGCAGAGGTGGGTGATGGTCCGAGGTGAAGGAGGATGCCTGGGACACTAGGTGGGGGGCTCTGATTGGTGAGTCTAACGCTCAACGGGATGGGATGGCTGATGGAGGGAATGGACGGCCGAGGCACAGATGGTGGAGAGGCAGACTGGTGGTCCGACGAAAGGAGATTAGTTGAGAGATAGAGAGTGAGAAAGAGAAAGATAGAGAAGGGAGAGAGGGAGAAGGTAGGAGGGAGGGAGAGGCACCTGCTGCAAGAACCTCTTCGTGCAAACTCTGAAATCGTCGGTGGTGGAGTAGCATTCCTCGCACATCGGAGTCGTAGGAGGCGCGCCGAAGTGGCAAGTAGCCTGGGTGGCCGTCGGGGATGGCACAACGCCGGAGATTTTGGATTTGGGATTTCGATCTCACCGGTGGCGATGGCCTCAATCTCGCAGAATGCGGGGGAGGAGATGGGGGACGGCAAAGCGCAGGGGAGGATATGGGGGACGGGAGGAGATGGGGGCCAGCAGAGCGCGTGGGGTTTTGTTTTTTGAGAGAGAGATGGACGGTCGTTCGGGGACTTGAGGGTTTTTGGGTTTTCTTTTCAGAGGGCGGGATTTGTGTGAGAGAAGACCGCCAACAAAATTTTTGGGTCTATACTTACGGTTTTCAATTTTTTACGTTTAGCACACAACCTATGCTTACGGTGTAGTTACGGTCTTGGAGATGTCATATTATAATATTAATAAATTTTATAACAACCGTAAGTACAACAGCTAATATACTTATGAAAACTGAAATCGTAACCGACTTTCCGTAAGTGTTGCCCACTTTTGTTGTAGTGGTAGTTGAATAGTGGTACTTACTTTTACTCAATGTGCTGTTACTTTAGTTGTGTTTCTTCTTCCTGCACTTAATTGTATATTGTTTTACCTATGGGATTAGTGTCTCTGCTGGGCTTTAAGTAGAAGTTCACTCCCTTCCCTTTCAAGTGAGGCATTGTGACCTCTGAGTGCAAACGTTTAGAGTCACTCTAATGGTTCTGCTTAGCTACTAACTTTTGTGAGCAGAGTACGTATTTTGTTGTACTTTTATTTTGACTGTATGTATGCTCTGAGTTGTATATATATATAAATTTTTGGGAGTTTTATTTGCACTTGTTGTGGTTTAGATCTTTATATGCAGTGGCAAAGCCAGAAATATTTAGAAGAGGGGGGGCAATTTAGAAGGGAGATAATTAATAAGATAATTGTTCATGGGTACTCAACGCAAGGGGTCGGGGGCAATTAATAAAATTAAAAAAAATCTTCAAATGTCCATCTTCACATGCCCATCATAAGGAAAAATTTTATGCCAAAAAATTAAGAAGGAAAAACATTACACAAAAAATTAAGGGGGCGGGGGCAATTGCCCCCCCGGCTCTGCCACTGTTTATATGTGTGTCTCATACCTTTTTTTTTTAACTCTTTTGAATTTGACTCGTGAATGATAGTTCATAATTCGGGTTTACTAATAGATATCTAATTTCTAGGATCTTCGATCATTACAATTAGTATTAAAGCAGATCTGTCCAAATATATATTTTAGAAGCACATTTCTTAATGTACTTCTGGGATTCCCTTCTGGAGAACACGATAATATTATGGTGGCCCCGTCCGCAATGTGTTGTTTTTTTGTAGAGATATCTTAGAGAGCATCAGCATTAGATTATTGTCTAATTATATTACATTTGAAGTGTAATATAAAAATATAATAAGTCTTCTTGTCAGAGGTCCAGTACTGGACTTGCCGGGCACGCAGATTCCACCTTCCAGCCACAATGTTTTAGTTGCAAGTTCTTAATCATCAACAGTGGACATTAATCTACAAGGTCAACTTGTGGATAATTGTGTTAGGTGGAAATGAGAAAGGTGTTCTTCTTCCTAGCTTGGTTGGCCGGCACATGGTTCTGACCACTGGAGAAGAATATATATTTCTTGGACCAGACCTCGAAGCTGTTAGATCTTACAAATTTTCTCTCTAACATATATATTATGTAATGGCTGCTGGCTAGATTAACCAAAGTACCTTTTTTTATATTGTAAAAAAACTCATACAAAATTTTCGAGTGACGTGGAAATAAATGCACCTCATTTGTCATCACATATTATTTACCTTTAAAATGATTAACAACCATAAAACCATATGTTCACACAGTACGAATTTGTGACACGACGAAAAAACTTCAACCGAGCATGCATCCAATAACTCACCCTCTGAATAAATATCAAAAAATGGCGCAAGGCCAACAAATTGGCCCCGCTTAAAAATGGGGGCAACATTTATGATTCACGAGGAGAATGGCTAAGTTACAAGACAGAAGATATGTGGACCGAGAAAATCCACCCCGAAAACAAGGAAAATGATTTAATAATGCGCTTTTTGACTCAATTTTTAACACATCAAGTAAAGTAACCCACAACCCTCTCTTTTATGAGAATTTTCTGATTTCTCATGGTGTGGCATATATTTATTGATTTGTATCAAATTTGGTGTCAAAAAATATTGGTGTTAATAGCCTAGGCTTCCCGAAAACAATGTGAGTAAAAGGTAAAACGAATGCATCAGTAAACGCAGGAGCCAGTAGGGCATATCTGAAAGTTGCCAGAGATATATATCTCTCCCGGAAAGAAAGCCGCAATCTGAAAATTACTTCTCCAGCTCCAGATCATGTCACAATAGAAGCTGAGTAATGAATATTCTTAAGTTTACCCAGACATCTACGACCTTTTAAGATAGCAATAATTTTCTTAGGGAGGATCATAGGATAATTGCAGAAATAAGCTGAGTAATGGACTACGAAGTTACCGCCCAAGTCCGATTGTGAGAGACGTCACACTATTCCTTATTTACCTTATAAAATGCCAATTAATAAGCAATCCTATTCCATTCATTTGGATAAACTAGCAGGTTTTATTGGTAGGAATTTATCACCTGTTAAATTTTTTTTTTTAATTTTTATTAGAATACTAGTCTACGACATTATTATCCAGTGGGAGTATACTTAATTGACATCATCTTTAAAATATTCTTTTAAATCTATTATCTGTGAAAGTTGATCCCCTAACCTTTTTTTAATGTATATAGAAGACTACCACCGAACCACTCTTTGGTACACCAATGAATCTTAGTAACCTCATCTACAATCCCTGTCAATTAAGATGATATCAGCGAAGCAAAACTTGTTGGTTCTTAAATTCTTTTACAATCCTACCATGTACGAATCGTTCGAAGAAGTCAAATGAGCGTGTTTTACCCATATTGCCATATATCTAAGCCATCTACAAATATACACCTCGTTCTAATTAATTTGCTCATTTTGTAGATGTAAATCGATGGCAACTGCCATCAGTGGTTGCCTACGCAGGGCAACCAAAGGTTGCCTGGCAACTTTTAGATGGAGAACAACCGCATGGGCGCGCGGTTGTCTCCTGAGTCCCAAGGACTCTTCTTCTTCCTCTCTCATGCACATGCAACTATTGAGTTCCTCCTTTAGATGTGAATCCTGCACAAGACTCTCTCTCTCTCTCACCTTTGTGTTAGACTTCTCACACGAGACATCACCATCGGATTCCGAAGATATTTGGAGTGAGAAAATAAAGAAGAAGACTCTTGTAGTCTTCTTCTCGATCGTACGAGTTTCTGCAACCACAAGATATACACTCCGATCAAGAACGAACATTGGTATCAGAGCATCAACGTTCCTCTCTCCACGATATCGTCGGATGATCTCCACGCGCAAGAACTTTCTACAATGGACAAAGACGATTTTGAACCGATGGAGATCTGCACAGATGATGATGGAGATAGTGTAGTTGGTAGCGACCCGTCACCCACGTAAGAGTCTGTGGCGCCAGTTGGATTTCGGCGACTGATGACTGCGAGGGACTACATAATAGCACTGCACGCCTCTCCTTAATTCGTCACATTCGGACGATATTTCTTCACCACGCTCTGGCATACAAGTAGTTCGTGGGCGTGGCGAGGCGCTTCACATGGACAACGAGGAGGCGTGGTTCGCACGCCTGCAGGCGACGTGGATGGTGGCCATGCAGGCCGTGGCCATGTAGGCCGTGATGGCGCGCCTGCAGGTGACGTGGACGGCCGCCATGCAGGCCGTGCGGTCCCTAGCCTCCCTGGCATGCATGGTAACATCCGCAGCCGAGTCCGCGGCCCTGGGCGCGGTGACGTCTGTGGCAGGGACCGCAACCCAGGCGCTCGCGTGGGCGTCGGTGACTTGGCGATAGGCTGCGGTCCACGAGGCCAGGCAGGCTAGTGCGGAGGCGCGCACCACAGCCATGCACCCCGCGTGGTCAATGGCCCACACGGCCATGTATGCCACCCAGTTCGCGGCCATGTCTATGGCGGCAGCCATGCACACCGCGCATGTGGGGGTGGTGGTGTCCATGGCCAGTGATGCGTGGAGAGGTCCACGGCCCAGGCGAGCACGCAGGCGACCGTGGCCTAGGAGCGCGCGGAGGTGTTCACGGGGGTCCTCGCGGCCATGAGGGCCGTGTTGGTGTGCGCAGGGGTGGTCCCATGCATGTAGGCGTGGCGGTTCGCGATGAAGGCGTAGCAGTTCGCAGGCATACTGGCTTGGCTGAACACGGGGGTACTGGCGGACAAGGGTGCATGGGTACTTGTCCACCCATGCACGTCCTTCTTGCAGGCCAACTTCGTGGTGTCCTACATGGTGTACCCAAACGCACCTTTCTAGTGGAACAGGCCCACATGCGAGCGTTAGCCCGTCGGTGTCGTGATTTTGACCGTTCTGCAAGACATCGCACTAATGTGGTGTTGCCGAGCGGACCTCGTGGTCGAGCCCGACTTCGCCGCATTATTGGATGTGGACCAACAGGGAATGGTATCCCAGTCTCTCGTCGCCACAATAATGGCTATTTGGCGGTATGACAAGTCCGACATGCGGCATATTCCCCTATGCCGTGCTATAACTCTGGCCCGCCTCTAAACGATGGCTTTAGCTATTATGATGTTATCGCCATTTTAAACATGATGTTATTGTTCCTTCGGATCATTATGAGTTTCATAGTTATAAGATTGATTTATTTAAGTCCACGCAACAAATTGTATGAGTTAGTTTGATCTTATAAGTTTATTCATGCACTTTATATTCAAGCAATTTATGTATGATCCTATCGTTTAAAATCATGTGTTGAATACTTTATTAAAAGGGAGTCTTGAACATGCATGATTAGTTATTGTTCAAAATTATTAGAATATTTTTTTGAACATGATTAGTTGTTGTTAATTCTTTATTTCAATATTCATGTTTAGTATATACATGCTTATCAACTGAGAGATGTTAGTTCCTCTCCCTTTAAATTATTTGATCGAAATTACTCTAATAATATTGAATATTCTTATATAAATGGGAGATGGATGTAGCATTCTAAGTCTACTTTCGATCTTATTATATGGAGAATGTTTAATATTATAGTGTAGATTTCTGGATCAAATAGGCTGATGTGTAGAATTGTCAAATTAGCATTCTCATTATTATTTTATTATAGTGATTCAACGATGGCCACCAAGAATGTAATCACTGACTTAAAAAAAGGGGATAAATTAGATGGCATTAACTATGACATTGGCATCGAAAGATCCAATATCTCTTGAATGAGCAAGAGTTACTTGATCACATTACTACCTCTATGACCCCGCCCGAAGAAGGCAACACTGCTCAACACTGCAGAGATCAAGAGACCTACAAGTCATGGTTCAACAAAGATCGCAGCACGCGCTTTACTCTATAAAGCAACATTCAAGATGATTTGATTGACGAGTTTGATAAGTGTAAGACTGCTAAGGAAATGTGGGATCAGTTGAAGTTAGGTAGGGAGATTTTCTATCGTTTGATCCGTGGATTGTTCGTATGGTGTGGATAATGCATTTAATGCTTACTATAATTTGGAGGAACCTCTACCACGAGGTTAAGGGCTCTTGTTTTAAAATTTGAGATTCTCCGAAAGGATCCCTGGTAGAATATGAGTGAGCATCTAAGGGTGATGTCAAGCATGATCCACAACTTGAAGTCTACAAGTCACGATCTCACAGATAAGCAGCAAGTGCAGGCAGTAATAAGATCTTTGCCAGACTCCTGGACTCACATGAAATAAATCCTCACTCACAATGAGAGCATTAAGAATATGAGTGAGCATCTAAGAGTGATGTCAAGCATGATCCGCGACTTGAAGTCTACAAGTCACGATCTCACAGATGAGCAGCAAGTGCAAGCAGTAATAAGATCTTTGCCAAACTCTTGAACTCACATGAAACAAATCCTCACTCACAATGAGAGCATTAAGAATTTTTCTGACATCTCTTGCCATGTGGAGTTGGAGGTTGAGCACGTGGAAACTATGCACGCTACTACCCTTGTTGCCCAGGGAGGTAGACAACAGGGAAAGAAGGGTCCAAAGAAGAACTTCAAGAGGAAGAGGCAGAATGTTGCATCCACTTCAAAGGTGGGGCAAACACCGAAGCGCCAAAGAGGAAGCACGGTGAAAAGAGAGATAAGTCGAAGGCCAAATGCTATAATTGTAGACAACTGGGACATTTCACTCGTGAATGCACTAAGCCGAAAAAATGTATTCCAATTTCTTTGCTCTCCAACTATGCATGTTTGTTCGCATATTCTAGTTGCTCCTACAAATCCTGAATGGATAATGGATTTAGGAGCGACCAAGCACATACCAAGGGATTGAGTAGGGTTCATGGATTATCGCCGAATCTCAACGGGGTTGCAAGGAGTATATATGGGAAATGGTTCCAGCAAGGAAGTCCTTGAAGTTGGTGTGCATCAACTCAAGTTAAAGATTGAACGAGTCTTAACTCTCCATGAAGTGCTCTATACGCCTAGTGTTTAGCATAAGCTACTATCGATCTCGTCATTATTAGCATTAGGCTTCACTTTTTCTTTTGCTAGCAACCAAGTTGACATTTGTTTGAACAATGTTATATATGGTCATACTTTATTCATGGATGATTTGTTTAAATTAGATTTGGATAGTCATGATTTTCCTATGTCTTATGTGGTAAATACTGAAAATAACCTTGATTTGAAAATTTGGCATGCTCGGCTGGGACACGTAGGAGAAGATATAATGACAAGGTTAGCGTGAGAAGGCTTACTATGCTCACTCGCTAAAGTCAATCATCCTGCGTGTGAATCATACTTGGCCGGTAAGGCATGTCGCAAGTCTTTCGGAAAGGCTAAAAGAGCCATTGAACTCCTACAATTGATCCACTCCGACATTTGTGAACCCATGAGTGTGAAGACCCGTCAAGGGGCTTCCTATTTCCTCACATTTATGGATGATTATTCGCGATATGGTTATGTCTATCTGATCACTCACCACTAGGAAGCGTTAGATTGTTTCAAACACTTCTTGGCAGAGGTTGAGAATCAATTAGGCAAAACCATAAAAGATATTTAGACAGATTGAAGATGTTAATATCTTTTGGATAAGTTTTGAACATTATGTGAAGTAAAAGGAATACGCAGACAATTAGCTAATTCGTATACACCGTTACAAAATGGTGTTTCTGAGAGACGAAATAGAACATTGTTAGATATGGTTAGGTCGATGATGGCGCATGCCAACCTTCCAATATCTTTTTGGGGGGATGCTATAATGATTGTGGCCTACATCCTCAACCGCGTACCTTCATAATCAATTCCTTCCACCCCTTATGAGTTATGGCGTGATGAAAAATCAAATTTAGATAATCTACACACATAGGGTTCTGCAGGATATGTCCATGACATTTCTCACAAGTTTGGAAAACTTGGCCCTAAAGCTAGAAAGTATATCTTTATAAGATATTATAAAGGCTCTAAGGGTTATGTCATGTAAGGACAACATCCGAATGGAGGAATGACAGAAAAAGACATCCGAGATGTTGTTTTCTTATAATTATAATTTTCTAGTATCGGCGACACTGGAAAGAGTCTTGATCTCCATGAGTTGGATGACCCTAATGATGTTTTGCCATCTTCCAATGAAGGAGGGGAATTAGTTCCTAACAAGGAAGCCATCAGAGATAGTAGAGATGATCATGATGATAGTGGGAGCTTTGTGCCTAGTGGGAGCACACTTATAGAATAACAAGATGATCAGATACACCATAGCAAATGTGGGCACATGCCTCGTCGTCGATTTGAGATCGAAGAGGAATTTCTTGTGTGACATCTTGTTGATGAAGTTCAGCCTGCTTCTGCCAAAGAAGTATTAACTTCATGTGCTAGTAAAAAGTGGAAGGATGCAATGCAAGATGAGATGGACTCCATGAGTAAGAATCAGGTTTGGGAACTTGTTGACCTCCCTCCAGGGCATAAGGCTATTAGAAATAAATGAATTTTCGAAGTCAAACGTAAGGCGGATGGATCAATCGACAAATATAAAGCATGATTTGTGGCGAAGGGAGATATACATAAAAGGAGGGTGTTCATGGCTATCGATGTGGATGGCCACCATGCAGGCCACGCGATCCCTGGCCTCCCTGGCGTACGCGGTGATGTCCGTGGTCGGGTCCGCACCGCCCACGTGGGCGTCCGCGGCCTGGCGCAGAGGCGTGCACCGTGGCCATGCTGCCCGCGCAGTTAGCGGCAGACGCAGTTATGCAGTCCACGGCCACGTCTGCGGTAATATTTCGATGAGACATTCTCCCCAGTGGTGAGATTCACATAAGCTCGTCATATTCTAGCCATTGTTGCATATTTAGACTTAGAACATTTTCAGATGGACGTTAAAACAACATTTGTCAATGGAGAACTAGATGAAGATATTTATATGGTTCACTCAGAAGGTTTTGAAGCAAAGGGACAAGAGCGCAAAGTTTGTCGTCTCAAATGTTCCATTTATGGCCTCAAACAATCGTCTAGACAATGGTATTTTAGATTTTATAAAACTATTATCTCATTTGATTTTGAAATGATTGAAGAAGACCACTGTGTGTATGTTAAACGTACGGTAGAAAAGATTCTAATTTTGTCATTATATGTGTTGGCCCTTTTGGTACGGCAGCAAGCTAACCTAGAGGGAGGGGTGAATAGGTTTTTCTGAAATCTGAAGTAGAAACTTTAAACACAGAAATTAACACTTGAAGGTTTGGTTAGTTTAGTGTGATAAAGAGTAGCAGTGCGGAAGCAAATAAACAATCACACAAATAACACAAGAGATTTATCCTGGTTCGGCCCTTCCCACATGGAAGTCCTACATCCAGTCCCCAAGCAACCTCTTGGGATTTTACTAACCAAGGGTACAGTCCCCCTTAAGGACACTACAACACCCAGCACCCCAGCTGGTCTTCTTCTCTTTCCCGGGCAAGAAGGCAGCCCACTTCTCTTACAGGTAAAGAAGCCAACCTCCTGGTACAAACCCCAGTGCAGTTCTGCTAGACACAAACCCCTAGCTGGGTTCTACACTGTATACAGTCCTACAGCTGGACAGAAGTCTTTCTTAGAAAAGAAAGAACAAAGCTGAGAGTTGGAACAAATAAAAACCAACTACAAGAACTCTCAGCAAAAGACTCTCTCCCCCAGATTTACAAGATGCACATAGAGAGAGAGAGAAGAGAGGAGAAGGAGCTTGAAGCTTGAGGGCTTCAGATGCTTGAACACTTCTTCTTGGGCTCAGGCTCTTTCTCTCTTTTCTTTTGAGTGTATGTGGAGTTGAGGTTCTTCCCGGATGTACACTCTTGAAAAATCTTCAGGAAAAACTCATGCTTCTTCTTCAGCCTTGCTTCATCTTTTATATGAGCAATTTGAATAAATCCGTTGGAGTTCTAGTCGTTGCTCATCTTCTCTTTCTTCTGATAATTTGTGGTCTACGAGGTCTGCAAGCATAGAAAAAAGTGTTTAGATAAAATAGTGTTTCTGTCAAAAAGGCTCATACCTTTATGTTTCCTGATGCCACCCAGAAGTGGTAAGTAATCTCTCTTTTGTTGGCAGGAGAGAAGAGATCTAGAAAGACAAGCAAAAAGATCTCCTGTCAGAAAGATAGAGGATTACGCAAATCAAGAATATTGACTTTTTCACTAGATGCCAAAAGGCACTTTGAAATATAAAGAAAATCTATGTTTTTACAAAGAAGTCTGTGTTTTACAAAGGAATCCATGTTTCACTTATCAAATCCTTATGAGAGTTACAAAGGAATCCATGTTTTACAAAGGAATCCATGTTTTTACAAAGGAGTCTGTGTTTTACAAAGGAATCCATGTTTCACTTATCAAATCCTTATGAGAGTTACAAAGGAATCCATGTTTTACAAAGGAATCCATGTTTTTACAAAGGAGTCTGTGTTTTACAAAGGAATCCATGTTTCACTTATCAAATCCTTATGAGAGTTACAAAGGAATCCATGTTTTACAAAGGAATCCATGTTTTTACAAAGGAGTCTGTGTGAGTTACAAAGGAATCCTTATGAGAGTCACTTATCGAATCCTTATGAGAGCGAATCGTTATGAGAGCAAATCGATGTGGAGTCACTTATCAAATCGTTATGGGACCAAATCGATGTGAAGTCACTTATCAAATCGTTATGGGACCAAATCGATATGAAAGTCACTTATCAAATCGTTATGGGAGCGAATCGTTATGAGAGCAAATCGATGTGGAGTCACTTATCAAATCGTTATGGGACCAAATCGATGTGAAGTCACTTATCAAATCGTTATGGGACCAAATCGATATGAAAGTCACTTATCAAATCGTTATGGGACCAAATCGACGTGAGAGTGAATCCTTATAGCAGTGAATCCTTATGAGAGTGAATCCTTATAGCAGTGAATCTTTATGAGAGTGAATCCTTATGACAGTGAATCCTTATGGCACTTTGCGAACTGAAATCCATATATATATTGAATGGAATCCATTTATCTGTTTAGTGCAAATCATTATAGAATAATGTCATAAAATTATATTTATTAGAAAATCATGATATTTAATTTATTATTAGAAAAATCATACTAATAAATACATTTAATATTCAATTAATCATGTAAATTTATATTTATTAAGAAAAACATAATATTAAATATTTTTAATAATAATTAATTAAACATAAATTTTATTATCACCAAAATAAAAAGGTAAAATATAGGAGTGGTTCAACAATCTCCCCCTTTTTGGTGATGACAAAATTTATGAGAATTTTCTGACAAAATACGTAAAGCATAGAAAATACAGAAAATTCACAGATAAAGCATACCATGCATACTCTCCCCCTTTTTGTCACAAACCAAAAAGGAAGGTTCTTACCATTGCATTCTCTCCCCTTTGTGAAAGAAATTCTTACCATTGAGGGGTTCAACAATGATTGACATAAATGAATAACTCCCCCTTAGTCTGTGCTCCCCCTGAGTGAGAGACTCCACCTGAATGAAACTTGTAAATAATTATTAGTAATGAAGACCAATTCAATTTTTGTGACTACTCTTTCTTCAGATGTGATTTGAATGAAGAGTCTGCAGTCACTCCTGCCTTGAGCATCCTTGGTTTTTGATGCTCCAAGGCTAACCTGCAAATAAACTACTCAGAAGTAGGTACCCAAATCTTTTTGGGTCCTTGATGATTAGATGCATAAAAATAGCCTTTAGGTATCCAAACTAGGTGCTTAGTTGTGCAGGTGTTCACAGTGTGTCCTAGTTTATTGCAATGAGAGCAGCAATGAATATAATTTGTTTTGCAGTTCTTATTGCCTTTGTGATGCATGATTTGAACATAATTTTTAGAAACCTTTTTCTTTTGATAAAGCTTGGTTGTTTCAGGTTCCTTTTTCTGAGGCATTTTGGTTTCTTTTACAAATTTTGGTAAAGGATATTTTTCTGAGTTTATTACTTGTTTTCCTTTTTCTGGAGGTGTATAACCAAGCCCTTGTTTGTCATTTCCAGATTTTGATCCTTTTAAGCATAGGGCTAGAGATGTTTTTCCTTTAGTTAATTTCCTAACTGATTCTTTTAAATAAAAATTTTCTTCAGTTAGAGTTTTCACTTTTTCTTCCAACTCTACTTTTTTATTATCCGTGCTCCTTAAATTTTCATTCAAAAGAGAATTATTATCTTTACTATCCTTTAATTGTTTTTCTAGTTGCTCCAATTCGGATTTAAGATCCGAATTGGTGTTTTCTAAGCAAATAGTGTTGTTTTTTAGATTCTTTAATTCTTTTACAACATTTTTATGTTTTTCATATAGTTCATTAAATACTTCTTCTAAGTCTTCAGATTCTGATCCTGAATCTGTGCAAGAATCAAAAGATGAGTTAGGATGTACCTCATCTAGTCCTACCATGAGGGCTAGATTTACCTGCTCTTTCTCTGATTCTGAGCTTGATGATTCTGAGCATGTGGTCTCTTCATTTTCCCAAGCAGCCGCCATAGCTTTTCTTTTGAATTTCTTGTGCTTCTTTTTGGACTTTTCTGGTTGACCAATCTTCTTTAGTTTAGGACAATCTGGTCTTAGATGTCCAGGTTTTCTGCATTCATAGCAGACTGGTTCTTTTTCTTTTCTCTCTTTCTTTTGAAACCTTCTTGATCCATTTTTCTTCTTCTTGAGAATTTTCTGAAGCTTGGACAGTACTTCATCTACGTCACTGTCTTCAGAATCTGCATTTTTGGAGCTAGAAGAAGAAGTGGAAGGAGCAGCTACAACCTTAAGAGCATTAGTACATTTCTTCTTAGATGAGCTTCCAGACAATCGCTCCATATTTATTTCATGTGCCATGAGAGAACCTATTAAATTATCAATTGACAATTTGGTTAAATCATGGGCCTCTTCAATAGCAGTCACTTTAGGTGTCCAAGAAATAGTTAAGGACCTAAGTATTTTTCTAACAGTTTCCTCATCAGAAAGTTTTTTACCAAGAGAGCTTAGACCAACTACTATACTTGAAAATCTATTATACATTTGAGTGATATTTTCATTTGGAAACATTTTAAATTGCTCATATTGTGAGACAAGAATATCTATTCTAGTTTGTTTTACTTTATCTGTTCCTTCATAAGTTATCTGCAGTTTATCCCATATCTCTTTAGCAGATTTACATGTAGATACTCTACTAAATTCTTTTTTGGATAAAGCACAACATAAATAGTTCTTAGCTTTAAAGTTTAAAGATAGTTTATTTTTATCAGCTATTGTAATAGCAGTAGTGCCTAGAACAGGAACAACAACAAAATCACCTACCTCTATTACCTGCCACAGATCGAAGTCTGTGCCTCGAATGAAGCATTCCATTCGCATCTTCCAATATTGGTAGTCCTCTCCATCAAAGAATGGAGGTCTGGTGACTGATTGACCTTCAACATATCCTTAAGCTGCCATGGATCTTTACTCTAAGATCGTTGGATCTTCTTTGAATGATCAGAGACCCGCTCTGATACCACTTGTTGGCCCTTTTGGTACGGCAGCAAGCTAACCTAGAGGGGGGGGGGGGGGGAATAGGTTTTTCTGAAATCTGAAGTAGAAACTTTAAACACAGAAATTAACACTTGAAGGTTTGGTTAGTTTAGTGTGATAAAGAGTAGCAGTGCGGAAGCAAATAAACAATCACACAAATAACACAAGAGATTTATCCTGGTTCGGCCCTTCCCACATGGAAGTCCTACATCCAGTCCCCAAGCAACCTCTTGGGATTTTACTAACCAAGGGTACAGTCCCCCTTAAGGACACTACAACACCCAGCACCCTAGCTGGTCTTCTTCTCTTTCCCGGGCAAGAAGGCAGCCCACTTCTCTTACAGGTAAAGAAGCCAACCTCCTGGTACAAACCCCAGTGCGGTTCTGCTAGACACAAACCCCTAGCTGGGTTCTACACTGTATACAGTCCTACAGCTGGACAGAAGTCTTTCTTAGAAAAGAAAGAACAAAGCTGAGAGTTGGAACAAATAAAAACCAACTACAAGAACTCTCAGCAAAAGACTCTCTCCCCCAGATTTACAAGATGCACACAGAGAGAGAGAGAAGAGAGGAGAAGGAGCTTGAAGCTTGAGGGCTTCAGATGCTTGAACACTTCTTCTTGGGCTCAGGCTCTTTCTCTCTTTTCTTTTGAGTGTATGTGGAGTTGAGGTTCTTCCCGGATGTACACTCTTGAAAAATCTTCAGGAAAAGCTCATGCTTCTTCTTCAGCCTTGCTTCATCTTTTATATGAGCAATTTGAATAAATCCGTTGGAGTTCTAGCCGTTGCTCATCTTCTCTTTCTTCTGATAATTTGTGGTCTACGAGGTCTGCAAGCATAGAAAAAAGTGTTTAGATAAAATAGTGTTTCTGTCAAAAAGGCTCATACCTTTATGTTTCCTGATGCCACCCAGAAGTGGTAAGTAATCTCTCTTTTGTTGGCAGGAGAGAAGAGATCTAGAAAGATAAGCAAAAAGATCTCCTGTCAGAAAGATAGAGGATTACGCAAATCAAGAATATTGACTTTTTCACTAGATGCCAAAAGGCACTTTGAAATATAAAGGAAATCTATGTTTTTACAAAGAAGTCTGTGTTTTACAAAGGAATCCATGTTTCACTTATCAAATCCTTATGAGAGTTACAAAGGAATCCATGTTTTACAAAGGAATTCATGTTTTTACAAAGGAGTCTGTGTTTTACAAAGGAATCCATGTTTCACTTATCAAATCCTTATGAGAGTTACAAAGGAATCCATGTTTTACAAAGGAATCCATGTTTTTACAAAGGAGTCTGTGTTTTACAAAGGAATCCATGTTTCACTTATCAAATCCTTATGAGAGTTACAAAGGAATCCATGTTTTACAAAGGAATCCATGTTTTTACAAAGGAGTCTGTGTGAGTTACAAAGGAATCCTTATGAGAGTCACTTATCGAATCCTTATGAGAGCGAATCGTTATGAGAGCAAATCGATGTGGAGTCACTTATCAAATCGTTATGGGACCAAATCGATGTGAAGTCACTTATCAAATCGTTATGGGACCAAATCGATATGAAAGTCACTTATCAAATCGTTATGGGAGCGAATCGTTATGAGAGCAAATCGATGTGGAGTCACTTATCAAATCGTTATGGGACCAAATCGATGTGAAGTCACTTATCAAATCGTTATGGGACCAAATCGATATGAAAGTCACTTATCAAATCGTTATGGGACCAAATCGATGTGAGAGTGAATCCTTATAGCAGTGAATCCTTATGAGAGTGAATCCTTATAGCAGTGAATCTTTATGAGAGTGAATCCTTATGACAGTGAATCCTTATGGCACTTTGCGAACTGAAATCCATATATATATTGAATGGAATCCATTTATCTGTTTAGTGCAAATCATTATAGAATAATGTCATAAAATTATATTTATTAGAAAATCATGATATTTAATTTATTATTAGAAAAATCATGCTAATAAATACATTTAATATTCAATTAATCATGTAAATTTATATTTATTAAGAAAAACATAATATTAAATATTTTTAATAATAATTAATTAAACATAAATTTTATTATCACCAAAATAAAAAGGTAAAATATAGGAGTGGTTCAACAATATGTTGATGGCATTTTATTGGCTGGAAATGAGATGGAATCAATCGAAGCCACTCGAGAATGGTTGTCTTCTATCTTTGAGATAAAAGACATGGGTGAAACAAATTATGTGCTAGGAATAAAAATCACGAGAGATCACTCGAATAAACTTCGGTGTTTGTCACAGGAGACTTATATAAATAAAATTCTTGAGCGATTTCGAATGCATTATTGCAAACCCATCAATACTCCAATTGATAAGAGTTGTGTTTTAAGTATCAGTCAATACCCACAAACTGATAAGGAAAAGAATGAAATGTCTAAAGTGTCATATGTTGCTGCAATAGGGAGCCTAATGTATGCTATGTTATGTATACGACCAGACATCAGCTTTGCAGTGGGTCTTGTTAATTAGTCGTTATCAAAGCAATCCTAGTCTCGTTCACTGGAAAGTAGTCAATAGATTTTTTCAATATCTCCATGGTACTTTGGACATTGTCTTATGTTACAAAGAAGGTGACTTAAGATTGAGAGGTTACAATGATGCTAATTGGGCCGGTGATAAAGATGAGCGCAAATCCACCTCAGGCTATGTGTTTGTGTTAGGTGGAGGGGCCATTTCTTAGTGTAGTAAGAAACAAATGTGCATCACTTTATCCACCATGGAATCAAAATATGTGGCTTGTTCTGCTACACGTCAAGAGGCTTTTTGGTTGCAAAGTGTCCTACAATGATTGGCCATGACATATTTATCAAAGGAGGTGGTGGTGCTGAATGTTGATAGCACACCGGCCTTGGTCTATGCTAAAGACCCAAAATACCATGGATGAACCAGACACATTGACCTTCATTTTCACTACATTCAGGATTTAGTTGCAAAGAAGTTGGTGGTTCTCCGGCACATTTCAACAAGTCATATGTTGGCAGATCCAC
This sequence comes from Colocasia esculenta, assembly GCA_014218235.1. Lineage (NCBI taxonomy): Eukaryota > Viridiplantae > Streptophyta > Magnoliopsida > Alismatales > Araceae > Colocasia > Colocasia esculenta. The sequence goes on along the minus strand of CM024757.1, from coordinate 7,475,495 downwards.
TAACTAAACAAATCCCGAGGGAGGCATTGGTAACCCATATTAGAAATATAGAATTGTGTAAATTGTAATGTGCACAACTATTCATTGACAATTAATTTATTATGCTTTCCTTCCTTATGTGTGTCTATGGTTGGAATACTTTACACATCAAGAAAATTGTCACTAGGCTCTGAATGGACCCCCTTACACGGGTCATTTGCCTTGGCACTAAGAAATCGAGCAAGATGAAACAATTTCTATAGCGCTATGACAGCAAACAAGATAAATTTATATCTACCGCTATGAGAGCGAGCAAAATATTTTTCTTTTATTGTCATCTTAAACTGAATTAAGGATCCCTCTTGATCGATCACATGATATGAGAATCAAATCCGTGAAGCCTTTATTAAGCCGGTTATGAGTTTTATGATAAGACATCATAAGACTCAGGTTAGCCGCAATGGCAGTGGCTAGACAAAGAACCGTACGGTGTTTTTATTCTTTTGTATGTGACACGTCTATAATGATGGAAGAACATCGTAGCATGTGTCCCATACCACATGTGCGTAAAATGACCATTGAAGAGAATGATGAATGTGATCTCTGTTTCATGATTGTGTGAGCTCTTGGATCATAATTTGTTGATCCAGTTGTACCCTTAGGACTTGAGATCTATGTCATGAAAAGGAAGCTTGATGTTGCTACTTTAGCATGCTCCTTAGGGCTATGGCTGATACAGTCTAGTGGGACATGACTAGGAAAGCGGTTAAGACTAATTGAATTGACATAAGAACTCAAGAAAGACATCTAAATATTGCACTATATTTTGTGGCTCATACCTCGAGGGACTATGTCGACTTAGTGGCGATAAAGTCGTGAGTGCAAAACATTCAAGTTTTGACGTCGCTAGTTTTTTAAGAGATCCATGATGCCAAAACTGATGAATATTGAAGATATGTAGGGTACTATGAGATTCCTTTAGAATATTGTGATCTGTTAGTTTTGGTGATAACTTAATAGATCACTACTCATTTGTTGTACCGACTCTTGTAAGGTCGCTCACTCTATTAGCCATATATAAGATCGAGAAGCAAGTGTTGAGAGATGAATTGCTCTTAGTGAACAACTGATATTTTATTTTTCCCTCGATGGACAAGTGGAAGATGTAAGCCGATTGCAACTGCCATCAATGGTTGCCCACGTGGGGCAACCAAAGGTTGCCTTTGGCAACTTTTGAATGGAGAACAACCGCATGAGCGGTTGTCTCCTGAGTCCCAAGGACTCTTCTTCTTCCTCTCCCATGCGCATGTAACTATTGAGTTCCTTTTGGTGTGCATCTTGCGCAAGAGTACTCTCTCTCTCTCACCCTTACGTTAGATTTCTCACATGGGACATCATCATTAGATCCCGAAGATATTTTGTGCGAGGAAACAATGAAGACCTTCTTCTCATCCCGATCAAAAATAAATAGTAGACAAGTGGGGAAAACAAATGCTCGATCGGTCATATCTGTGAGCCACCTATCAATGACTTGCTTTGGCAACTAACTAGGACAACGTAAAATGAACTGTTCCAAAGAAATTAGAAGCTAAATCTTTCTTTGAACATGAATTCAAATGTGATCGATCACATGATCACGAAGAATGCTAAAGATGTCGGTATGAACGTACACGATACGAAACTCTGAGACAGGTACAACCTTTATATATGATTCATAATCAGAACAGCTAAGATTACAAGACGAAGGACATGCACAGCTTGAGAGAGAGAGAGAGAAAAAGAGAGAGAGTAGAATTCGCTCCTCATAACAATGGGAATAAAAGGTAAAACAAATATATATCAATGAACACAGGAGTACTTGATGAAGACGGTGCTGGCTATACATTTGATAGTATCTTTGATCTCCTCCAGCTGGCGCGCGTCTGCAACTTCTGAAGGTAATTACATTCTTATGATGATCGGCGGATAATTGTAAAAATAAGATTAATGATCGTGATACTAAAGACGACGAATGCGGCGAACAAGGAAATCGGAGCCCATGGACTACGGAAATATGAGCTTACCACCTTTGCTCGCCACCTATGGTGAGGGACGTCACAATATTTCTTTACATCCTTGAAGAGCGTAGAGATGAAGTAGCTTTGCTTATAGTGGAGATGCGTGCCTTTCAATAACGAGTTGAACATTTTAGCCACTTCCTCGTCGTTGCCCAGCGTTGTCTCGATTATCCCATACTTTCTGAGTACGGAGACATCATTTTCAATTTTAATTATATTGCACATGAAGATTGCATAAACTGTGAAGCACTTGTTAAGTTTGGATTGACACTGTTCTAGGGCAATGAAATTGAGGAGGTGCGAACTTGCCGACTGTCCCACCCGAAAAAAAGGTATTTCCAATGTCCCCTCTTGAGTGAACGTCACATCCAAGTAGGACTCCTTCTCATCCTTCCGAGACACCTTCCTTTTGAACTTGACTCCAGAATCGTGAAGCTCTACCGCACTTGGGATCGTGTTCTTATTTTTCGATTCCTCGTTGCATCGTGGCAACTCGTGGATGAACACTAGGTAGAGCAGGCCGTAGAAGAGCCGGGAGAGATGGTAACTTGCCGTCTTGACTGGGTTCAACTGTGCCAACTGGCCATTTGAACCATGCTTCTCTCGCGAGCCATCTGGATTTAGACATTTGTGCTGCAGGTGTAGCAGATGGTGCACTTAGCTCTCCCTAGTATTGTGTGAGATACGCATTTTTAAGTACCGGAGGGCAAGGTCCAAGAAAGTACCTTTGATATACGTATTGCTGGGGACGTCGGTCATTTCGAACAGTTTTACCGGGACGAAGAACGGGATCTGGTTCTCCAACAGCATCAGATCCCTACGCAGGTGGGTGAAACTCCAGCCAACGCCAAACAGATTGGTTGTCTCCTTCCCCTCCACTGCCTGCCTCAGGAAGAACTCGATGATGAAGCAGCCATCGAGGACTAGCATGGTCACGAACTCTTCCTTGGACAAGTCGATCTTCTTCGCGTACTGCTTCCGAGCACGGTCCTCGCAGTTGTAGATGGCCTTGATGTAGTTCCGCATGCTGTTCTTTGGACTCCTACGAATGAGATTTTTCACGAACCTTAGTTTGATATTCTGCATGGGAAGCAGCCTGTCATTGCCGTGGTGGAGAGGGCCGATGGAGACGAACATGGGATCGTAGGCCTCGCTTTCTTCCTTCCTGACGCTGGGGTGCACCGTCCAGATGGTGGGGAACTCTTTTGCCTCTTCTTCTTTTCTGGTCCAGTCATCTGCTCCCAGAAGCTCACCCCAAGTAAAATTCCAGACGCCATCGTCCGCCTCGAGATCCACTTGGCCTACTTGCGCGTCGGAGTCGGGCGCCGCCGCAGCCAAGAAGATCTTCTCGACCACCTCGGGGCCAGATCTGTCAATCTTGTCTACGTTAATGATAACATGGCCGACGTCCTGCGGCGGCGCCGTCAGGCGCGACCACATCCATGACGCTAATGGGTCCGCCATGCATGCCGAAGGACACTACACGCTGGTCTATTTCTTCCCGATCGAAGTGGGTGTGGCGTGAGCTTATATTGGGGGTTGCTCTAGCATTATTGTGTCGTCACAACTCACATGGTGAGGTCGACCGGGACTGCGAGAGCTTGCCGGCCGGAGAGGTTCTTGTTACCAGGGAGGCTCCAATGACTTGGAACCACGTGCTAAGTAGACTGTAAAGAGATGTTTCTTAACAGATAAATATTTTATCAATTCACTCTCTCTCTCTCTCTCTCTCTCTCTCTCTCTCTCTCTCTCTATATATATATATATATATATATATATATATATATATATGCACGGATAGACAGATAGACAATTTTAAATTATTTGTACAATTTAGAGCTGACAGCAGATCTTCAATTTTTATTTAATCGACCTATTTTTGTTTTTTTTATAGGATGTTGAATTCTGAAAAAAAAATTCAAAGAGAAAATAGATATTCAATTTCTTATACGAAAACGGAAATATTTAATTCTGCATCCATTTTTTCGTTTTGTTTCCTATAAAATTTTAATGGATATTATATAATATTTTTATAAAAAAGCTCATCAACCTCTAAACTTTAGTTCTTAAAATTTTAACTAATGTCCCTCACCTCCAATCTACATGCAAATGTTATTGTCTCAATTATTAGCTAGTGGTCTCCCATCCATCATATTTTTGTATTTTTTTTTCTAATAGTCTTCATACTCCCCTAGATTTGGTAAAAGAGATTATTAAATTTACATTTGAAATTATTCATAAATTTAACAATCAATATATTTATAAATTTATAAATTTATTCTAAATATATAACTGTCGTTGTATCTGAAGTTTCTATTTTGTTTTCATTTTTGTTTCCATTTTTTTTTGACTCAAAATGGAAATAGATGCGTAAATGGAAACACCATTTTCCAATTTTATTTTTAATTCTAAATTTTTTTATAAAAAATGAAAATAAAAACACTCATTTCTGATTCTAACTCTGATCTGTTGACAATCAATTCTTTCCGAAGATGAGCTGGCTGCGGTGCCAACGCCGCAATCAATTCTTTCCGAGATTCCTACTGACCCATCTTGGTGTTCCTGGGATTCTTCCACCAGAAAACACGGAAAATCTTTGTTGTGATACGGGGGTCTCTTCTCAATATAGTGATATAAATGATCATGATCATGGAGAAGACATTGCTGTTGTAACCAGGAAAGCTTCTGCGGTTTCTTTGCCATCCCAAGGTGAGCCTTATTGCTGTGAATGACCATGCTGTCATCACTTCACAGGTGTTACAAAGAAAGGAGGGGATCAAAAATTATTCTTATAAGGAAACTTTGCAACGATCACCTAATTAATGTCCCACAAGAAGCTCTTAATAATCCGACTGTTATGGATTCTTCCGACTCCTCATCTGGGCATCGAAAATATATTACACGACCTAGCCGGAAAGGAGGTGTCAAAATTTGTTTACCGATTCAGTGTACTCGTTCTCCCAGCCCGATGAATCTTCCACCACCAAGTGTCACCTCCACATTGCATCTGATGCAGGAAAATATATTGTAGCAAGACAATCTGATGTTATGTCTACTGTAAAGCGTGCTAAAACTGAAAATATATTTATGTCTAGAACTAAATTATTTCAAGATGCTTCCGACCAAGACACCAATGAAGATGATGTGGAACGATGTGGGATGAGTCATCCATGAAATTTTAATTTGTTTGTTTGGTTTCCCTATAGGCTGATGCCACCCGTCTGTTGGTCTCCTAGACTTTTGTACGGGTCAAATCTATTATTCCAACAAATGGGTAAATATTATCTTTTGAAGAAAAAAAAATTGATCTGTTGACAATCTTAATATAATCTTATATCTAGTTGTAAGAAGATAGTCAACGCCTATATATATCGGACTCTAACTTCCTCCAAATATATATATCTTTCTATGAGATAGCACTGTATCTCTTTTTGCTGAGAATCAGAAATACAGCTTCCGCACCTATATTTTTAAGTTCTTTTGTTCGATATGATCATCGAGCCTATATATAATTACTTAGGCACGCATATACTTTGAAGTTCTCATAATTGAGGTGATAGATCCTCAAATTAGTACGCATTTGAAAGAGTATGTAAAGAATAACGTCACTGCAAATGATGAGGCAAAATAAATAAGTATTGTATCGAGTGTCAAACAAACTTGAATAAACCAATTTCCTGTGTATTTATATTTCTAAACGCCAAGTGTGCAGCTTCCACGCTCCACATACCTTCTATCTGGAGCCCTTGTTCAAGCAGAACGGTGGTTCTTGTGTTTTTATGTAGAGTTGTAGTTTTTGTACGAAAATTATTTAGCACGCAATATTCATGATGTGCATTAACTTGAGTTCAGAGTGTAACGAACTCTTTGTTTTCTTTATTGGAGTTGATGAACTTAAGAGTCCTTTATTAGTTTTCCAAATAGAATTTAAATAATCCCACTTCTGCATCTTTTTTTTTCTTATCCCCCTAGATATGTAGAAATATATATATATATATATAAAGAAGAGAGAGAAAAAAATATTTACAATGGTGCGACTCCGTTGTATTGTAGCTGTCGCTGTTGGATCATGATCTAACAATGAAAAAAAAATGCATAGCACATCGTAGCCATTGGATGGCAATTTAATGGCCACAATTAAGGTGCGATGGGCTGCACCCTAATCTCTCTCTCTCTCTCTCTCTATATATATATATATATATAGGGTGGGATAGAGTTATTACTCTTTATTTATGGATAATTTTAGTTATTTGCGACTAGTCTATACAGTCTACCTAAAGGAAAGTGACTATTAATCATAAATCATAAATCTATCCCCCTTTTCGCAATGTTTTAAAATCAAGTTACCATATTCACAATTTGCATTATGAAAATCTGATATTTATTTGTAACCATTTTTTGGCCATATATTAATTAATTATCTGCTGAACAGCTTTTCCAACAGTCATTCTTTTCTATTAAATTTTAAAGTCTGCTTCTTAGTTTTCTGAAATATATATCACTAAACTATAGACAAACATCAGAATCGTACTTGTATTCAAGACTCTGCAAATTTTCCAAATGAACACTTAGATCATGTGGGTATGTAGATAAAAAAATCAATCTTGATAGAAGCAGGCTTACATAAGAGTACCAACTTCACTCGTCTATCATAAGACAGATTGTAGTGCAAGTACTGTTGATTTATTATAACAAAGTGTATATATATATTCCTATGAGACGATAGAAACGCATGCAATTAATAAATGGCCATGATTCTTCAGCTACTCCACAGCTGTTAACCAAAAATCGAATAATGTTGTCGCATTCGCTCATTACCCTTATAATTTTTAGATACCCTACAAATTAAAACGAGCCAAATGGGCCGCCCATTACTTGCTCCTAGCTACTCCATATTTATTTTATCATTTTATCTTACTCCATATTTATTTTATCTTATGTATATTATTGTATAAAAATGAACATTTCTATATCATTTTCTTGGAATTGTAATATATATGTGGACGCTTCTTCCTTATTGGGCCGGAGCAGAGCAAGCCTACACTTGTGTAGGGATGATGACAGTCGCCAGAGGCGGACGAGAATCCTGCAATCACCAGAAAGGATCAGGGGGGCCCGGTGAAGACCGGAGAAAACCCTCCGATGCCTAAGTCAGATGATGACTGAAGAGGATAGGAGTTTTCGTATACGAGGGTGTGTTTTCGCGAGAGAGAGAGCGTACCTTGCATGGCACTGTACCTGTGCCTTTTATAAGGTGAGGATGTTGGAGAGGAGAGCGTTATGCTCTTTCGATCGTGCCCGAAAAGGACGCGCCAGTTGGCATGCTTGACGGGGCACTAACTACTAAAGTGTCCGTTGGGGCGCTTGGTAGTTAATGTGCTTTAGATCATGGGGCGCGTTGTAACGTCACGTGTTTTTCGGATCCATGTGGATCGTGTGTGTTGCGAATGTGGCGGCCATTGTGAGGCCAGTGTGAGCCGATTGTGTGGAATGTATGATGTGGATGTGTGGTTGGAGCAGGTGAAGAGCAGGGTTGGTCCTGAAATGGAACAGGTCATGCTGCTGTTCAGTTGGAGTTGGCGTCCAGCTTAATGGACGTTTACATCATGAACTTAACGGCAGAAGATGTGGACGTTTAGTCTGGCGGTTCTTATTGGCGACAAGGGGGTTGACGCTAACCTGTCAGTTCAGCAGGTTATATGCTCACCCGAGGGTAGCTTTCTCAGCTCACTCTCATTCCCTCTTGCCCCAGCTTCGCGCCCTGGTGGTTTTGAAGCTTCTAATAGGTTCCGAGGAGTGGTTGGACGATCGTAGAACGCGCGGCGTCGCCGAATTGCGCGAGGAAACGTCGCGGCGTGGTGCAATTCGCCTGGGAGCTCGCGGAGGGCTCGGTGTGAACCGGGGGATTGCAGGAGATTCTGACGCGTTCTGAGGTAGGGGACGAACCCTGGTAGCTCCATAGAAACATTAAAACAGATCATAACCACTTGAACCAGCATGATAATCCATGTTTGAATAGAGTTGCACCATGCGGAATAATGGGTGGTTTGAGTAGTTCAATGTACGAAGCATGCTGTAATGGGTTATATTGGGTAATAGCATGTTAAAGGAATCGCATTTGCATGTTTCTGAATAGTTAGAACAGTCAGAAAGCCCGCAGAGCCGGATTAGGGTTTCTGCAGGGTCATAGGGCCGGAGAACTTGGCGTCAACTTCGACTGCCGCCAAGCTCTGTAGCTAGGAGATTAACGGCCAGGAACCCTGCCGTTGACTCCCTGTAAGCGGCAATCGATGTGGCCGCCTACTGTTTATGAACAGAAAAGGGTTATTTATGGTGTTTTATCGATAATGCATGCGTGGTATCATATGAGGTGCACCGAGTGCGCATGGTTCTCGTGTTTAGCATACAAGGTATGCAGTTAGTTGTTTACTTCAGTGACTGCGCGTTGTTTACGCGAGTCAGTTGCGTTCACGTGTAGTGGACCGAGGTTACTTGTGGTTTCACGTGGTTTGTTTGTGACGAGCACGTGGTTCTGTGTACGTGGCAAGTAGTAGACGCCTACCGTGGTTACCTCTCCAGTTGGGTGCCCCAGGTTCTGTGTGAGCCAGGATGTTAGCTCGGGGCTTTGTCCTGGTACTTGTGTTGTACCGTGGAGGTCTGTGTCGTCTGACCTGGACACCCTCACTCTTGTGTTTGAGTAGCACGTCCGGCTGAGGGAAAGACGGCAGTGGGACAGTGACACGTGAGTTTGTTTTTAGTCACTTGTAGCACGCTCGTAGTTGGGGGTACGGACACCAGTAGACGTACTGGACCCCAGCTAGTCCTTTCTCCAGTGCCTCACTCTAGAGAGTCCGGGCCAGGATCTCTAGAGGTGTCAGGCATGGGCCTGTGACCGTGTGGTCTGCAGGTGGTGGTGTTTAGTTGGTCTCCACAGTTGTTTGTCTTTTCTCGTGGAGCGGCAGCTGGACCTTTCGTCCGTGGCTGCGAGACTGGAGGGTTTTTACCTGTGTTAGTTTGTCCGAGTCAGTTTCTGGTGTCGCGAACCAGTTTACGTGGCTCGTGTTGGCTGTCTCTACTCTGGCTTGTACACCTGTACTGGTTTGCTGTTTATTTATTAAAGTTGTTTCTTGTAGTCGGCAGACGGTGAGTACTTTTACAGCTTTACTTATTTGCTTAGCGGTTCTTTAAATTGTTGGTACTGTTTACTGCTTTCGTACCTGTGGTTTGGTTTCCCTGGCGAGGCTTCGGCCCGTTCGCGGGAGGCGGATCCTTATTAAGCCTGTTATCGGTTTAATGGGCTTAAGTAAGGCGTTCCGTCACACGCGTGACCTGCGGCGGTTACAACCGTGACTTGGACACGAACAGGCTGCTCGGACGCCTTTGGCTGCTCGGGCACCTTTGGCTGTAGGTCCCGAGCAGGTTGCTTGTTAGGAGAGAAAGCAAACCTGGTGCTCGATGACCCCGAAGGCTTCTTTGAGGCCGAGCAGGGCAGGCATCCTGAGGATGCTGGAGAGGGTCGTCCGAGAACACAGATCGTTCGAGGACACCGACTGTCCTAGGATGGCGCAGCGCCAGTTTGTTCCGTCACGGGCTACGTGAGTTTTGTCCATGGGCCTGGGTGGCAGGAAGTGACCACCACACTTGCCCCCCACGCCATCGAGTCGTCTCGAGGACCGGGGCGCTCGAATTGCGGCAAGACACTCGAGCGTTCTGCCTACATTTAATGCGATGCCAACCTCAGACGTGTGAACATCAACCGGCGTTGTCGCCTCGTACCCCTTACCTCGAAGGAATCGAAGGGTTCATGATGGCGGAGGGTACCGTGGCTAGCCGGGAGCCTCTCGATTCGGCCGAACGGTCACTTGGAAGGAGAGGGCGCTTCGGAGCTCCTAGGGTTTCCCGCCTTCTTCCCGTTATAAGGAAGGGAGAGGCGAAGGCGGGGAACCACGCTTTCGAAAGAAACCTGCCTTTGAAAGCTCTCGCTCCTTCCGACCCCCTCGTTCCTCCATCTTCTTCCTCTCCTCTGGCAATGTCGCAGAAAGGTAAAGCTGTAGCCGGCATGAGCGGCGGCGACGGTGCGCTGGGAGCCGCCCGGAAGGAGAGGTACCGCTTCTTCGACGGGCTTCGGGAGCGGTATCGCATTGGCGCGGAGTACGATATCATCCTCGCAAAGCAGGAGGAACCCTACTGGTGGGAGAAGTCAGGGTGCGTCGCGATGTCGCACGATATCCTGGAAGCAGGGTTCCGGCTGCCGCTGCCGGCGGTGGCGAGGGATCTGCTCAACACCTGGGGGATCGCCCCAGTTCAGCTGGCGCCGAACAGCTGGCGGACGATATGCGTTTTCTGCATATCGTGCAAAGTGCGGGGGATTGAGCCCACCGCCAACCTCTTTCGGAGTCAGTTCGTTCTGACCGCGTCGCCGAGGACGAGCCAGAACGTCTACTATACCAAGCACCGGCCAGACCGCATGAGGATCGAGTTTTCCCCCCGGCTGTCCAACCACAAGGGATGGACACACCGGATCCTCTTCTTCGCCCGCGGCGTGGGGGCGCCTGAATGGGGGTTCCCTATGCGTGTAAAGGGAGCGCGTAAGGATCTGTATCCTTTTATGCACAAGGATGAGGTGGCATTTGCAGATCGCCTCAGCAGCATCTTCGTCGAGAAGGCGGAGGAGTACATCACAGAGGCTCAACTGGTCGAGCATGGGCTCAGCCGAGCATGGAGTAAGTGATCGTTTCGCCTTTCCCCCTCTTCCGTTCCTCGGAAACCATTTTGTCTCCCTTTTTAACTCCTTTCTTCTGGTGCAGCGGCTCAGGAGCTAGAGGTGGGCATGGATACGGAAGACATGGCCCTCTACACCGAACAAATCGTCGTCACAGCATATGTGGCAGTGGTCGGTGAGGAGCGTCCCGCAGCTGCCGCCCCGAGCTGTGCTACCGAAGAACAAGGTGCGGCGAGCTCGGTCCCTGACAAGGGGCTCGGGAAGATCCGCCTGAAGAAGAAAGTGCCCGCGAAGGAGGCTTCGAGGGTGATCATCCGTCCTCCCCCAGAGCAACAGCCCTCCGAGGACGAGGCTGGCGAGGAGGAGACGAGGGGCCAGCTTCGAGCTAAGAAGAAGCGAAGGCTGGTGAAGACGTCCAAGGTGGACGGCGAAGACGAGGACGACGTACCGTTGCTTGAGCGGCAGAAAAAGAAGGCTGTGGAGACGGCCGGGGAGGGGACGACCCAGACCCTTCCCGCAACGAACCCTGAGGCCGCTTAGAAGATGGCGGTCGAGCTCGGACTCATCGAGGTGAGCTCAGATGAGGAGCGGGAGAGGGCGCCAGTGTCCCAAGGTGCCATTGAGGGCCGTTTTGCAGAAGTACCTACCGGGGCCTCAAGCACGAGGGGTTCCGAGGGCGACGCGGTAGCGGATGGTGAGGGGGTCTCTGTGCACCAAGGCGAGGAGATTGAGGAGACCCCTGCACCGACGGACGCTGGACCAAGTGAAGGCGCTGGCGCAATGGAGGGTGCCCCGCTGGAGGGGTGCCGACAACCGAGGAGGAGGTGCCCTCGGCACCAACAGTAGCCTTGCTCGGAGGCCAGGAGGTGGTTCCTTCTTCGGGGGCCGTCTTGCCCCCCATGCACGCTGAGGAGGCTGCTACCACAACAGGGGCAGTCCTGCACCCCCTGCCCCCCACCGAGGTAATTGCTGATGGCTGTTTAGTCGGCGAGAGTGCAGCCAAAGCAATTATTGAGGTAAATTTAGTCGGCGAGAGTGCAGCCGTCCCCGGGGAGGGTGAGGGACGGGTTGATGATTCCGACGACGATCGGAGGCCGCTCGGGGAGGTGCTGAAGAGAAGGCTTCCCGAGGTTCCCTCAGTGGCGGAGCTGGAGGCAACGCTTCGTCGCGTGGAGGAGACGCCAAGAGAGCTACCTGCAAGCCCTTCTGCCTCCCGCCTCGACCAGATAGCGAGATGCGAAGATCTTCCTGCCGAGCAGACCTCGAACGTATCAGGCGGCGGCTACCTCCCCGAAAGCCATGAAGAGGATGTCGTAGGCAACGACATTGACTTGAGGGCCCTTATGGACGGGGTCTCCAAGTCATTGGACGTCCTAAGGGCTTTAGCTGCTCGGGCCCAGAAGCAAAAGCATCTGTGGGAAGCACAGACTGCTTTTTGCCAGGGCCTTACGGCGCAGCACAAGGCCCGCGAAGCGGCTCTGGAGGAGGAGATAAAAGACCTCAAGGCTGCTCTCCAGGCTTCGGAGTTGAACTTGGCCTTAGTCCGGGCTGAGAAAGATGATGTTGCCAAAGTCGTGGCTGATGCGGGGACCCGCGCTGTTGCCGAATACAAGGCCGGGGCAGATTTTAAAGAAGACCTGGAGCAATATGGGGCCCACTGCTACAGAGTGGGCCTCAAGGCTGGTCGGGATTATGGGGAGCAGCTGTCATGGCGCGATCGTGCCTGAGAAGCTTTCGAAGTGGCCGTGCAGGAGTGTCGACGCCGAACAGGGGACGCCCGTTTGGACAGTGTTTGGCTTGCCCAATTCCAGTCTGGGCGCATGCCTCCTGCTGACGACGCTAGAGCTCCTGGGTAGGACCCTTAGCGGCTTCTCCTCCTGCGTCTATCTTTGTAAATCTGGCCACGGGCCCTTTTGTAACCACCGATCATGAATGCATGTCCTTTCGGAATTTGACTAAGGCGTCGCTTTTTCTATCTTCTTCCCTTAGAATAGTTCCTGGTCGAATCGAAGTTCGTTGGTTTCATAAGCGTTGCATGTACCGCACAGGTCTGCTAGAACCCAACAAGGTCTTTACCGGGGGTGAATGCTGAACACTTGTCTAACCTGGGGGGTCAACATATCTGTTAGAGTTTCAAAGAACTCCGAAGTATGGACAATTTCAGACCCAATTCCAGGCGCACCATAGGAACGGGGAGGAGAGAAGTAGGATGCCGATCAAAGGCTTTTATAGATAATAAGTCTTGAGATTAGATACATGCCAAGTCCTGGGTATGGCTTCGCCACTAGGTGTAGTTAGCTTATATGAGCCTTTCCCGAGGACCTGCGTGACCTGATAAGGTCCTTCCCATTTAGGGGCGAACTTGCCGACTGCTCTTCAGGGATCCGAAGCCGAGCAGCGGCGAACAACTAGGTCTCCCACATTGAAGCTCCTTTCCCGAACTCGCGCATTGTAGTATTGGGCGAGCCGTTGCTGATAGGAAACGAGTCAAATGCTGGCGTCGTTTTGCCGTTCACCTAGCATGTCGAGGTTTTCCCGAAGAACACGGTTATTGGTGGCTTCGTCAAAGTGGGTTGTTCGGATGATTGGAAGAGCCATCTCCAGTGGCACGACGACCTCTGAGCCATAAGCCAAATGGAAGGGTGTTTCTCCCGTTGCTACCCGAGCCGTTGTTCGGTGGCACCAAAGCACGTTGGGGAGCTCGTCGATCCATGAACCTCCTGCGGCCTCCACTCTTGTGCGGATCCCGTGCAGCAACGTTCGATTGGCATTTTCTACCAAACCGTTTGCCTGGGGATGCGCCACGGAGGTGAAGTGGTTGTAGATCCCGAGCTCGGCGCACTTCTGCTTGAAGAAGGTGCTGTCAAACTGCTTTCCGTTGTCGGAGGTGATCACCCTTGGAACTCCAAACCGGTAGAGGAGGTTTTTCCAGATGAACTTCCATGTAGCTTGCTCGGTGATCGCGGCAACGGGTTCGGCCTTGATCCACTTAGTGAAGTAGTCGATAGCCACGAACATGAACTTTTTCCGACCTTGGGCCTCCAGGAAAGGACCCAAGATGTCAATGCCCCATCTGGCGAAAGGGCGAGGTTCGAACAGGTTGTGGAGCTGTTCGGCAGGCTGTTTGATAAGCTGCCCAAACTTCTGACATTCCGGGCACCTCCTGGCAAAGGACATGCAATCCTTTTGCAGAGATGGCCACCAGAACCTTGCTCGAATGATGCTTCGCGCCAGCGTTCTGTCCCCCAAGTGGCTTCCGCACAGCCCTTCGTGGACCTCTTCGGTGGCAGCAAGAGCTTCCTCGGGGTTGAGGCATCGTAGAAGAGGTCTCAAAAGGGATCGTCGGTACAACTTGCCTTCTATGAGGGTGAAGCGTTGAGCACGCATCCTGATCTTCCGAGCTTCGCCCTGCTCGGGCGAAAGCTCTCCCCAAAGTAGGTAGGCCAAAAGAGGCTCCATCCAGCTCGGAGCCGGTGGGCCCGTTTCGATGGCTGCGACATCCACTTCAATGCTCGGTGAGGCGAGCTCTTCAATGAACACGGAGAGAGAAGGGGCGATGTCACCTGAAGACGCCAACTTGGCAAGTGCATCGGCTCGCATGTTCTGCTCCCGTGGGACATGTATGACCTCGAAGTAAAGGAGGCCCTCTTCTTGGCTCTTGACCTGCTGGAGGTATTGAGCCATTCGAGTCTCTCTTGCTCCGAACTGCCCGTTCACTTGGCTAGCAACCAATTGGGAGTCACTGAAGACCCTCAGCCGAAGGGCTCTGAGGTGCCTAGCCATGCGGATACAGGACAACAATGCGTCGTACTCGGCAACGTTGTTGGAGGCCGCAAAGCGGAACCGGAGGGCGTATTGGAACTCTAACCCCTCCGGGGAGGTAAGGACCAGGCCAGCTCCGCTCCCTGTGACAGAAGAGGATCCGTCGACATAGAGCTCCCATGAAGGCTCGTCCGCCAGCGGTGGGTCCTACTCGGTAGGGAGAGTGCACTCCGCAACAAAGTCCGCCAATGCTTGCGCCTTGATCACTATCCTCGGTCGGAAGCTGATGTCGAACTCGCCAAGCTCTATTGCCCATTTGATGAGTCTGCCGGAAGCCTCTGGCAGCTGGAGAATGGACTTCAGCGGTTGGTCGGTTAGAACCGTGACGGAGTGGGCCTCCTCTCAACTTCTTGGAGGACCCTGCTGATGTAGTATACCGGGTGTTGCGCCGCTCCCTCTTCTCTGATCAAGACCACGCTGATGGAGTGTTCAGTGACCGAAAGGTATATGAACAACGGTTCTCCGAGCACAGGCTTTGAGAGAATCGGTGGGGCTGCCAACACCACAAGAATCTGCGGGATTACCGACGGATGTTTCCGACGGATTATTTTCTATCGGTAATTCCGAAGGATTTTTCGACTAAAAATATCCGTCGGAAAATCCGTCGGAACTTCCGACGGAAATATTTCGGTCGGAAATATCCGTTAGAATAGAAATAATACCGACGGATATTCCGATGGTACAATACCTATACCTCAGTACAACACCTATACCTCATCCCGCAAAACCCCCCTCTTTCCCTCTCCCGCTCGCTCGCTCTCTCTCTCCCTCTCTCTCTCTCTCGCCGCCTGCAGGGATCGCCGCCGCTCCCCCGCGCCGCCGTCGAGACGCCGGCCCGCCGTCGCCCCAAGCTCCCGCCGCCGCCGCTCCCCCGCGCCGTCGTCGAGATGCCGGCCCGCCGTCGCCCCAAGCTCCCGCCGCCGCCTCTGCCGGAGAGCAGGTATCCCCGTCGCGCCCCCCCCCCCTTTCCTGTCGCCCCCCCTCCCCCTCCATTCCCCTCCACCTCCCCGTCCCAGCCCCCCTCCCCTGTCGCGCACCCCTCCCCCTCCATTCCCCTCCTCCTCCATGTCCCAGCCCCCCCCCCTTTCCTATCGCGCCCCCCCTCCCCTCCCCGTCCCAGTAGCGCTCCCCGTCCCAGCCCCCCTCCATTCCCCTCCACCTCCCCGTCCCAGCCCCCCTCCCCTGTCGCGCACCCCTCCCCCTCCCTCCCCTCCATTCCCCTCAAGGCATTTTTATTTGTGTATTTTAAAAAAATATATGGTGTATTTTCTGACGGATTTACCGACGGATAATTATCCGTCAGAAATGATAAATTACCGACGGAAATAACCGTCGGTAATTCCGTCGGAACATATACGCGTACTGACGGATAGTTTCCGACCGAAAATCTGTCAGTATTTGCGGACCGCAATACCAACCTATTTACCGATGGATATACCGTCGATAAATACTGACGAAATTTCCGACAGATATATCCGTCGGAGTTTTCGACAGAATTCCGACGGAATTGTTATCCGTCGGAAATTTCTGACCAGATATTTTCGACGAACAGTTTCCGACGAGCTTTGGATGGAAAGCGGTCGGAAGGCACCCTTTCCGACGGAATATCGTCGGATTTCCGACGGATTAATTCCGTCGGAAATAGCGCATTTCCTTGTAGTGCAAGTATGCCTTCAGCTCGGTGAAGGCAGCTTCACATTCCTCAGTCCACCATACATGCCCCCCTTGCTGTGAGGTTCCCTTAGGGCCTCGCAGCAACTTGAAGAAGTTAAAACTTCGTTCAGCTGCTCGGGACATGAACCGGTTTAGAGCAGTAAGACGTCCAGTGAGGTGTTGGACGTCACGCACTGTCTTCGGACTGCCCATTTCAAGTACAGCTTGGATTTTCTCCGAATATGCCTCTATTCCTCTATTTGAGACGAGGAAGCCGAGGAACTTACCCGAGCGAACTCCAAACGCGCATTTGGCTGGGTTAAGCTTCATATTGTACTTTCGCAGAGTTGCAAAAGTCTCTTCGAGGTCGGAGATGTGGTCGACGCTCGGAAGCGTTTTGACCAACATATCATCGACGTAGACCTCCATATTGCGCCTAATCTGCTGCTCGAATATCTTGTTGACCAGTCGTTGGTATGTTGCGCCAGCGTTCTTCAAGCCGAAGGGCATCCTGGTGAAGCAATACAACCCCAGGACGGTGACGAACATGGTGGCATCTTGATCCAGAGGATGCATACTGATCTGGTGATAACCAGAGTAGGCATCTAAGAAGCTGAGAAGCTCATGCCCGAATGTAGCGTCCACCAATTGGTCGATGCACGGCAGAGGGAAGTTATCCTTGGGTGTCGCCTTGTTGAGATCCTTGTAGTCGACGCACACACGCCATTTGTCATTGGCCTTGTGCACGAGGACCACATTGGAGATCCACCTTGGATATTGGGCTTCCCGGAGGATCCCAATAGATCGACTTTTGACAACGTGATCCTGGATCACGGTCTGCCGTTCTCGGTTCACAGGTCGCCTCCTTTGCTGAACTGGTGGGACCCGTAGGTCCAAACAGAGGCGGTGTACCATTACTTCTGGAGGAATGCCCGGAAGTTCGTCATCGGTGTTGCCCAGTTGACGAGCCCAGAGGGGGGGTGAATGGGTCTTTTAAAAATTATTCTACAAGATACCTGTAACCAAAAATATTCACACTAATGTTCTTCGAAGAGGGTTAGTGATTGTTAGTTTGAATAACAAACACACAAGAAAAAGACAATCACACAACACAAGAAATTATCCTGATTCGGACCTCCTCTCCTTAGGAGTCCTACGTCCAGTCCCTGAGCAATCTCTTAGGATTTCACTAACAAGGGTACAGTCCCCCTTAAGGACACTACAACACCTAGCTCAGCTGCTCTTCCTTCACACCCGAAGGGAACAACTACACCCTGGATACCCCACCAGGTCTTCCTTCACACTGAAGGGAACAACACCCTGGTTACCACCTGGTCCTCCTTCACAACCGAAGGGAAACAACAAACAGAGAATAGATTGAAAGCACGCCCCTAGACTAAGCTTAAACAAGCAAGGATCTGAAGCAACTACCACTGAGAGCAAATGATCTTAATCTAAGCTCACTCTCAGAACTACACAAGCTCTCTCAAGGATTTCTCACTACAAATGGAGAGATAAGAGCTATAGCAATGGAAATGAAAATTCTTGGCTCTACAATTCTCAGGAGACTTGAAAGCTTGAACGGTTGTGTGTTGGTCTCTTCAGAAGTTGTTGCAATGAATGTTCCGGTCGCTATATATTTCTTCTGTTCTTCAGACTTGTATATATAACTTCAATTTGAAATATGGACGTTGAAGTATCCGTTGTCTCTCTCTTGGAAGTAGTCGTTAGACTGAAGGGTGTCTGGAGTCTTGGAAGCTTCCAGTCAGCAGTCTTTGAACACTTGAGCACGCAAAGAGATGAGATCTTCAGAGATATCCTTTGGCTTCTATTTTGTTTAACGTTGTAGCATGGAGCTGGATCATAGGTCTGCACAAATGTCAATCTCAAATAGCAGACAGCTAGGCTGTCTCTGATGTCAGTCAACGTAAATAGCAATAGACATGAAAATAGTAATGCCAAATAGCTTAAGTCTAGAAGACGTAATCAGAGTAAGCAAGATAAAGGATGATATCGTCTGCATGCATGCAGAGATACGTTCAGGTCTCATTAAATGCAGGTGCGTCAGAGAGAGATGCATACGTGGTCTTTGACTAGTCAACAAAGATAATATCAAGTCAATATGAAATCGATGACTATATTGTAGACGCGAGATTTGGCCCATTTTTCGCAAGACCATTTGGCCCATTAAGCCTCGTTTGACCATCTGTTGACCAGCCTCGGATACCATGTAGACGGAAGCATCGATTGCCGCCTACTACAGATTGACAGCAAGACCCCTGGTCGTCAACTCCAGTTGGCGTCCATATACATGGACGTCTGCATGGGGTTGGCGGCAGCATCGTGTGACGTCAACCGGGTTTACCAGGTCTGCGCAACTACCCCGAGATTCCAGCCCACTTGCACCATTATCTCGGTCATGCAACGCATATAGCCGTTCCCAACGTGTATATGGGCCACCTTGGCACTCCCTTGACCCAGTAAAAATCCCACTTGGCCTCTCCCCATTGGTTGGAGCTTAAACACCAAGATTGCCATGTGTGCAAGTGTGTTTCTTCACACTTGAGCATCCAAGGCTCTCAACCTCGAGCTCACTGTCTATATAACAGTCCCTTGGCCCCCTCCAAGCAAAGGGGGGGAGAGGCTGGACGTCCATATGCTCATACTTTGAGAGATGAGAGAGAAAGTTGCACCTAACCTTCCACTACTCATCTTCTTCTTCCTCTCAATACTTGGGACATCCAAGAAGGCTGCTTTGGAGCTGAAGGAGCCTCTGCAAGGAGCTAGCATCATCAACCACGAGGATCAACTCCCCCCTCTTCCTCTCCTCTTCCTTTTCTCTCTTTACTAGTTGCATGTTACACCCACATTCACACACACTCTAGGCACGTAGGTCACCTTCCTACATACCTAGAAAGGGGTTTCCCAACCAAAAACGAAGGGAAGAAGGGTGGTCATAACACTTGGCCACCCCTCTTCTTAAGTCCGCAACCGGTACGGGACTCTCCTTTTGGGCCTGTATTATTTCGTTTTGAGTATTTGCTATACTTCTTAAAGTCTTATAGAGTGTTTTTTTTTTGTGGCAGGAACGATCTGTAGAAGACCGCAGAGCTCTCCTCCTTTGGCCAGCTGAAGGAGAAGAAGTTGAGGTCCCACCATCACCCGCAACGCGAGGCTATTGCACCGACGTGATCACAGCAACTCCTTGGGCACAGGTAAGGCCCTGGCGATCGCAAACATCTCCCATACTTCACCGGTTCCTTTTGTTTCTCCTCAGTCAACTCAGTCAAACGGGGAGTCAACGAGGTCAACTGGCATGTCCTTCATCGCCAACGAGAGAGCGGCACGTCCATGAACCACCGCCGAGGAGGGCCACGCACATCGGCCATGACAACGGAGGCGAAACGAGACGTCCACAGCTCTTTTCTGGCGATCACGGTGGGACCACAGTGCTGCTGCGGTTTGTGTGCATCCAGGTAGATGGCAAGCGATCTTGCCGCCTATCCAGGTAAGCGTCCATGTTTCCTTCCGTTTAGTTATTTTTAGCGTCCACATAGGTTGTCGTCTACTCTGTTTCAGCGTCAGTCGATCTAGACGTTTATCTGCTTTTGATGAACTTGGCGTCCATATGTCTGCCGTTGATCGTCACAGAAGCATGATTTTAACCTTTTTCTGATTGTTTTGCTTTGATTTTGTTTCTTGTTTGCTTACTGATTGTCACTGACGGTCCTCAGTCATTGGGGGGTCATCTTCCTCCTCTCTTCTAGCCTCCCCTCACTTTTCTAGGATCACCCTTCTTCGGTTTACAACCTTTTACTCGGGGATTCCCTCTCGGGTAAATCGGGTTGACTCCGAAGAAAACTCTATAAGTCCCTAAATTCTGTGGATTCCCTCATAGTACGGGGCAGGAGGACCTTTACCCATCCTGTCTAGTTCACCTACTCACCGGCATTCAAGTGAAATTGGAGAGAACGGCCCTCAACTTAACTTAACACATAACTTTGACATTTAAAAGTCTTGGGGACGTTGTTTGATAACATTGATTGGTAGAAATCCATATTTCTCCTCAAAACATTGAAGTTAATCAACCTTAACCACTTTAAAATCCATAGGTTGTGTGCTAATGGACACTTGGTTGGACCCTGTTGACATGGCCAATAAATCGGCATTTGAGCATGATGATAATGTCAATGAAGTCGTCGGTATGATGAACACAAATGTTCAGCCTGAGGAATCAGTCCAATCATCCTCTCAGGCCGACAATGAGGAAGTTAGCTTGTGGGTCAACCCCACTCATGCCCAAAATATTCAAGAAGACCCCGAGTTTTCTAAACTCATGTCCCGCAATTCGCCCGAGGATATTATTTCTATGCTTTCAAAGCATACTATCCGGGCAGCAACCTCTCCTTCCACTCCATCATTATCCCCTTTCAATGCCTCCACATCTAGGCCCACCCCTAGGCCGGTCACCCCACCTCGGGTTCCCGTCTCCACCTTCATTCCTCTTGTCACTTCCACTCCTTCGCCTATTCCCATTCTCACTCCTCCTTTCGCTTATTCACCACCTGTCCAAATCACACCTCTTGTCCAACCCGAATCCATTCCCCGTTCGGAGGTAGAAGGTCTTGTTAGCTTGTGGCGGAATCCTTGTCCCACTCTAAACCTCATTCACTCCTAAACTACTGCAAGCTCCCCAACACTTACTTTCCCCCCGATTTCAAGGCCCCAAAGTACCGCAAGTACGATGGGACCTCCGACCCCCAATTCCACCTCGCCGGCTTTACCATGGATTCCCATCGGTGGTTATATGATCTGGTCCTCTTAGTTCACCTCTTCCAACAATCGTTAGAAGGGGAAGCTTTGAGATGGTTTACCTCTCTACCCGCATCGGATCTCGTTAACTTTGACATTGTCTCCGAGCGATTCATCTCGCATTTTTCATACATGGCCACTCAAGTCCCTACACTCCCCGACTTGGTGGCGGAAAAGATGAAGCCGAACGAAGACTTTGTCACTTATGCCAACCGATGGAGGTCCATGGCCTCGAGAGCCGACATTCCCATCTCGGAGTCCCAAGCCATAACCTTGTTAGTCACTAACACCACCCCTGTGCTCCGTTCCGTTTTAATGCTAAGTGAGTTCCCTTCCTTCTCACATCTTTATAACAGAGTCAGGGTGATTGAAAATCAGATCAAGGACTCCTCTCTCCCACACTTCTTTGAAGGGAAGCCAAAGGCACGTGAGGCTCCCGCGGCACCCACCACCGAGGGGGTGACTGTCAATGAGTCTGTCAGTGCCTGCAGCCAGCCTTTGAGGCCTCCTAACAAATCCTCCCACCCTCCTTCCAACCCTCCTTCTAATCCTCACCAATTCCCGTCACACCTTTCCAAGCCCTATTCCGCTGTGCCTCCCCCTTCTTCCGGCTATACCCGGCCTAGTCCTAAGAGGTCTCACTATCCTCTCCCCGAGACCCTTGAGGACATATTTTTCACGTTCATGTCCTGTGAGGCTATCCGGCTTCCTCCACAAAGGGAAAACACCAATCCGAGGCTGGATACCTCTAGATATTGTCCTTACCACCGGACCCATGGTCACGATATCAACAACTACTTCACCTTCCGTGACTGGGTCTATGACATGAATGATCAAGGCAGGGTCAACTGGGATGATGTCAAGGTGGCTATAGCCAAGTCTAGATACACCAAGAAGGATCTGGGCATTTTTGATAACCCTCTCCCCAACCACCAAAGCCACAATCCCTCCTCCTCCAAGACCCAAGAGAATGTCCACACCATGATACATTCAGGACCCCGGGTTGTGAGGAGAGACCAACAATGGGGGGTAGAAGGCTTTGAGGAATGGTATCCATGTCCTACCGTAGAATCTCAGGAGCCTTCCATCTCGGTAGATGCATCCTTGAAGAGAGACCTTTAGTGCTCATCCGTCCTCCCCAAGATGCTCACCCCACTATCCTCACTTCCCCTGCCAATGAGTCATCCTCCAGACCCCTCCAGCTCATCCGCCCTCAGTCTCAGGAGGCCGTACATATCACGCTCCGAAACCAGATCATTCCTCCGCCTCCGCGGCCATCCCAAGATAAGGAAGATAATGGTCCTCCACCCTCGGCCGGCACCGAATATGACATTCTTCAACATCTGGATAAGACACCCGCGAGGGTGACCATTTTAGAGTTGATTCGGAGGGCCATCACATCAATCCACTCTCCTCCAGTTTCTTCAGAAAATCATGGTTAATGATGACCTCCCTCTTAGTGGGGTCACCAATGCCATCCTTTCCCTCACCCAAGGACCCTCGATTTCCTTCTCGGACAAGGATCTTGCCGCCCCCGAATGTCGTTCACTCCCTCTTTGTCTCACCATCAACCTCAACGGGGTTTCGGTGGACTCCACTCTCATCGACACTGGGGCATCTATCAATGTTTGTCCGATGAAGACCCTTAAGCAATTGGGTTTGGGGGAAGAGAATCTGGAGAAGAGTTGCTCCACTATAGCTGCCTATGACAACTCCAAAAGAGTTTCCAAAGGCAAGATTGCTCTCAAGTTAGAAGTCGGACCTGTTACCATGTCTACCGAATTCCTAGTTCTTGATGTCGATCCGGCCTACAAGGCCATCCTTGGTCGTCCCTAGCTAGAACAGACTCTAGGGGTCCCTTCCACCGCCCACCAGTGCTTCAAATTTCCTTTCAACGGGCGGATAATCAAAATTAAGAGCATTCCCATTTTGGAGACCCTCAATGCCATTACCTCGGAGCAGATGCCGCACCTTTTCATTCCGGATAAGGGGAAGAAGCCAGTCATGTCTCTTTTTGACTTCCCCACGCCCTGTGAGCTCGGCCAACCTCCCCAGCCTGCTGTAGAACCCCATGTCCCATGTCCCCCGGGAAAGGGTTGGGAAGTGATGGCCAATATCGGCTATGTTCATGGCCGTGGATTAGGCAGAGACAAGCAAGGGCAGATCCGCGGTGTTCAGGCCATTAGGAGGTTGTTTCCTAAGGCCGGTCTAGGCTTCCGCCCAGACCCTGTCCATCCTAATCCATTCATACCATACCAACCTCTTACCTGGACCCTGAAGGAGCATTTTGTCTAAGGGCCCACCCAGCTGGGGACCAGGGAGCCCCTAATAGAAGAAATACCTTGCTCTGAGAATGAGGATGAGGAAGAAGAAGAAAAGGATGCCCAAATAGAAGACTTTTCCGAAGATTTTGGCCTCCTCTCGCTCTTCAGGTCTGATTTCCCCTCTCCATCCTCTCCGTCATCCCAACCACCCCCATCTCCATCTCCTTCTGCTTCCGTGCGCTCGCCACACGATTCAGTTCCTCCTCCTTCCCCCTCTTCTAATCCCCTTCTTTCTCAACCTGTTCTCTCTTCCTCCCTAACCCGCCCAGTCGAGGCTGCCCTGAGCCAACAACTCATGGTTTTAGGCCTTGATTCCAAAAAAAAAAATGCCAATTATCAAACTTGGAAATCCGAGATCTCCATCACCCTTCCTCTTTGGGGTCTCTTCCGCTCGGCCAAGGGCCGACGCTTTCCCAACTAGATCCTCATCCCTCTCGGGGTGCTTCCCCTGTACATAGTTGTCCTGTACATAGCAGTCTAGATCCTAGTTTAGATTCAGGCTTAGAGTCAGGTTTAGGGTCCAGTCAAGGGTCAGGATTAGGAGAGTCTGGTCCCTCTCAGCCACGCATTCGCAAAGAAAAGGGTAGGCAAGTTCCTGCCCGATATGTCGTGGCCTTGGCTGAGAGGTGTGCCAAGTTAAGTCAAGTCCCGAAATTTCTTGAGGAGCCTACCCTTGTAGAGGCCGACTTTGAAGAAGGTGATTCCGTAGATGATGGTCTAGGAGTCTATTTGTTAGATTTCAATGAGAAAGATGGGCTAGGAGAGCCTGGGTCAGAAAAAGAAGAAGACCCAGTGAGCTCCTATGTGGATGGCACAAAGAGGTTCGACGAGCCCACCACGGCTGTAGACGAACCTACTAAAGAAGTCAATCTTGGGACCAAAGAATCCCCGAAGACAGTACTGATTAGTGCCAATTTGAGTGAAGAAGAAGAGCATGCTTTTGTAGCTATCCTTAAAGAATTCTCCGACGGTTTTGCTTGGTCCTATGAGGACATGCCGGGACTCGACACCTCTTTGGTTGAGCACCGGTTAGTCCTAAAAGCCGACGCAACCGCCGTCAAACAAAAGCTAAGGAGGCTGCACCCCAAGCTAGCACTCAAGATCAAAGAGGAGATTGACAAATTGCATAGAGCCAAGTTCATTAGGGTTGTGCTATATCCACATTGGGTAGCTAATATCGTCCCTGTTATGAAGAAGGACGGTAAGGTTAGGATCTGCATAGATTTCCGAGACCTTAATCGTGCTTGCCCAAATGACGATTTCCCTCTCCCACACATAGATATCCTAGTGGACAACACTGCCGGGTTCGACATGTTGTCTTTTATGGATGGTTTCTCGGGGTACAACCAGATCCGTCTGGCGGAGGAAGACCAGGAGAAAACTTCTTTCACAACACCCTGGGGGACGTACTGTTATGTCGTCATGCCCTTCGGATTGAAGAATGCAGGAGCAACTTATCAGAGGGCAATGATGGCAATTTTTCATGACATGATGCATGTGCACATGGAGGTCTATGTAGACGATGTCTTGGTTAAATCAAAGACCCAACATGGCCATGCTGACGTCCTCCGGGTAGTTCTCCAACGGTCTAGAGAACATAAGCTTAAGATGAACCCCAAGAAGTGTGTCTTTGGAGTCTCCTCCGGAAAATTACTTGGGTTCATAGTTAGCAAGAGGGGAATCGAGATTGATCCCAACAAGGCCAAAGCAATAATCGAAATGCCTCCTCCTAGGAACATCAGAGAAGTTAGAGGGCTAATTGGCAGACTCCAGTTTATTCGGAGATTTATCTCCCAGCATTCAATCCGTTGTAAGCCCTTCTACGAGATGCTAAAAGGGGAGGCAAAGTTTGATTGGAATGATAAGTGTCAAAAGGCCTTTAATGAATTGAAGAGTTATCTGTTCAATCCCCCTGTTCTCGCTCCTCCGATTCCTGGTCGGCCTTTACTGCTCTACGTGTCAACCACTGAGGACTCAACTGGAGCGGTCTTGGCCCAATACGACGACAAGAAGAAGGAGAGAGCGGTGTACTACCTATCCAAGTTGTTCAATGAAGCTGAAAAGAAGTACACCGCCATAGAAAGAACGTGTGCGGCCGTCGTCTGGGTCGCCCAGAAGTTAAAACATTATTTCCTAGCTCATGAGGTGAAACTTTTGGCGCGTATGGACCCAATTCGGTTCTTGCTTGAGAAGCCCGTCCTGACTGAACGGTTGATGAGGTGGCAGAGCTTCCTCAATCAATTTGATATCACCTACGTCAACCAAAAGTCAATCAAGGGGCAGGCCATCGCTGAACACCTAGCCCATCACCCCTTACCTTTGTGTTCTCCTGTTGATGAAAGCTTTCCCGATGAAGAGTTAGGAGCCATTATTGATGGTGAGCCTTCATGGTGCTTTACTTCGACAGAGTTCTCAATTCCAAAGGGAGTGGGATAGGGGCAGTTCTCCTCTCACCGGAAGGGGTAGTCATTCCGCACGCCTATCGATTAAATTTCTGTGCCACAAACAATGTGGCTGAGTACAAGGCCCTCCTAGTTGGGTTAAAAATGGCATTGTTGCTCGGAGTTAAGGAATTAAGGATTATTGGAGATTCACAGTTGATACTCCGGCAATCTCTCAGCAAGTACCAGACCCGGGACCCCAAGTTGAAACCATACCAAGAGCTGGTAGGCAAGGTAGTCCGGCAGTTTAGGAAGCTCACCTTAGTTCACACTCCTAGGGCTCAAAACATCCTAGCAGATTCCCTCACCTCTCTGGCCTCTTCCATTCCTATCCCTTTAGAGAGGTCCTCCGAAACCATCTCCGTTCAAAGGCTAAGAATCCCTTCTCATTCTGATCCTTGGTTTGCTCAACTTCAATCTCCCGTCCATCGAATCAATGCACTCTCAAAAGAGCCTGAAATCGACCTCGATGATGGCCATCACTGGTATTTTGACATCGAGAATTACCTCAAAGATGGATCCTTCCCGGATTATGCCACCTCTGCCGATAGACGGGCTATTCGCCGTGTCTCTGAGCGGTACAAGATCATAGGCGGCGTTCTCTACAAGAAATCCCTCAATGGGGTCTATCTCCGTTGCCTTGATGAAATCAAATCTGAAAGCATTGTTGAAGCTGCTCACTCTAGTGAATGTGGTGGCCATGTTAACGGTAGAGCAATTGCCCAGAAGTTGCTAAGACACTATTACTGGCCCACCATGGAAGAAGATTGCACTCATTTCGTCCGTCACTGTGCTAAATGCCAATTACACGGTGACAAAACCCATGCTCCTTCTTCCTCTCTTCATCCCCTTATTGCTCCATGGTCTTTCGCCATGTGGGCATTCGATGTGGTTGGTCCACTCGCGGATAGAACCGGAGAAGTCAGGAAGAAGTCCTTCATTCTGACCGCCACAGAGTACTTCACAAAGTGGGCTGAAGCAGAAGCATTCATAGAAGTCAAAGCATCAACGGTCATCAAGTTCATCAAGCGCAACATTCTTGCAAGGTTCGGCGTGCCTCGGGACATCGTCACCGACAACGGACCGCAATTCACCTCACAGGAGCTCCGCGACATGTGTGGTAAATATGGTATCAATTTGCATCATTCATCCCCATATTATCCACAAGGTAATGGACAAGCGGAAGCTACTAATAGGACTCTCATTAAGATCATAAAGAAAACATGCAAATCTCACAACAACGCTGACTGGCCAGACCGCTTAGTCGAAGCTCTCTGGGCTTATCGCACCTCAGTCCGAACTCCCACAGGGCAAACCCCCTATGCTTTGACATACGGATCGGATGCGATACTCCCATACGAGATCTTCCTCCCTTCACTAAGAGTTCAATTAGATTCCGAACTTGACCCCGGTCAACGTCGGGAGGCTTTATTAGCACAACTTGAACTCTTGGATGAAAGGCGGATGATAGCGGCCGACCACGCTCAGGTGTACCGCCAAAGAATTGCACGTTTTTATGCCAAGAGTGTTCTGAAAAGAAAATTCGAAGTAGGTGAATTGGTCCTAAAGAGAAAAATCATAAAGGCACCAGGTCCCAGGAGTAAATTGCAAGAAAATTGGGAGGGTCCGTTTGTTGTCAAAGAAGCATACTCAGGGAACGCCTATAGGTTAGTGGATGCCGAGGGAGTTGAGCTAACACACCCTTGGAACGCAGTCTACCTCAAGAAATTCTATCCCTAGTCAGTCAGTCAGTCGTCCATCACTTGTTAACCCTATTGGGTTTAAATCTCTACTTTTTCACTTGGTCACTAGTGAGGTAGGGCTTATTCACACACCACACGATGTTGAGATATTGCTCTTTGGCTGGAAAATCATAAGCACACTCAGGCAGCCTGATCTGGTCAATGTATTTCCCCTATTCTTTCCCACTCGGTCGTGTTCGGACGCGGAGCAAACTATAAGTAGGGGACCATCCACTCTCATCTAAAGGACAAATTCACCATAAACAGGGGCAATCAAAGAAAGAAAAGCAAGGGGCAAAAATACCAAATCCAGCCTCAAAAGGGGAAAGAAAAGCCAAAAGGTCAAAAAGGGTAGCAAAAAGTACGTACCCAGGAAAAGGCTGACCAACTCAAGGAGGTAGCAAAAAGTACGTGCCTCCACCCCAGAAATGAGAGAAATGAAAGAAAATGAAAATTCCCTAAAAAACAAATGTTGACTAGGTCCTTTAGTTTGGGATGTCGGTTCGGAAATAGAAAATAGTTTGAACCAAATCCTCACATGACTTCCTGTACATTTCTTCTCATTTCTCCCTCTAGGGGCAATTTGACCGTATAAGACCCTCTGTAGTGGAAAATGTTAAGAAGGCTAGGGGCAATTTCCAACATCAAAGATTTCATGCACGTCCCTCCTTATTCGTGACCTCTGTGGTTAAGTAGATTGAGTAGACCCTATGCCACAACATGTGATGAGTATGTGTCTTAGAGTCCAAAAATAAAAATAAATACAAAAAAATGCAAAACCACAAAAAGAGAGTCTTTTGATGTATATATTTCACATTGTGCATATTCTCTCATATTTTCAAAAAGCCAAAAAAATCAGAAAATTCAAAATCCAAAAAAATTTAGTGGTACTATGTATATACACTAACATTTTGCTTATTCGCTTATTTACTTATTTTCAAAATAAAAAATAACAAAAAAATCCAGAACACCCCAAAAACTACAAAAAAATGCATGTGCATATTTCCCTTCCGTTATTTTATTTCGTTCCTATCTTTGATTAGACATTAGCCTCTTGACCAGATCTCAAGAAAGGTACATCATTAAGGCAAGGGGTTAAAGCAGATCTACACTAACGTTTTTCCTTTTAAGTGTTGTGAACGCAGGAACCAAGACACAAAGAAAAGGACAAGCAAGCACAAAGTGGCAAAAATCTGCAAATTCCACTATAATGATAAAATCATGTACATATCATAGGAGCCTCACTCCTCACCCATCTCTCCGCTCCCCCTCCGTAGGCCTCTGCCTACGGGAGCTGCTCACCTCCTCCTCCTCCCTCTCTCGACGCCGATCTGGGAGAGGGGGTCTCGAAGCCGTGGAAGCCTCCAGCCGCGGCAGTCCTCCTCCTCGAACCACGGAGGGGTCCCCTAGCGACAGGATGTCGTCAAGGGACGCGAACGCCGATCCGATCCTCGCCGGCGTCTCCTGCAGGGCTGCCCGCTGCTGCTCCTGACGACGCTTCAGGACCGGGTCCTTTAGCGTCTCGTAGTCCGCGGCAATCCGCGCCCGAGCCGTCTCTGCCTATCTCTCCCTCTCTCTGGCCTCGAGCAGGCGACCCTTCATGGTCGACCGCTCATCCTTCAACTCCTCCATGGCAGCCGCCATGGTCCGCCGCTGCGCATCAAAAGCAAAAGGGGATCAGTCATGAACATGTGTCAGAAAAGAAGAAAGAAGAAAGATACACACCTCAGCCTCCAGATCAGAAATCCTCACCTTAAACTGCAGTCGCAGACTCTCCATCTGTGCCTGGAGAGTAGCCACTACTTCTCCCTGCCGCTGCATGTCAAGGGACAAGCACGTTAGAACATTCAATATACATTGAAGGAAAGTGCAAGTTTAGTGTCTTACCTCAGCCCCAACCTCTCGAGCCTGCTCCTCGAGCTCCTGGACCCGAGCCTGCGCCCGGTCCAGGGCGTCCTGCAGGCGGTCGGCGAGATCCCCTCTCGTCGGCTGTGCCGACGAGCTCGCTCCGAGGTCGCGGCTCGCCCGAGCCCTCGCTAACTCCTCCTTCTGCATTCACAGAACCCTGGCCAGTTATCAGTTCAAATCAAATCCAAATCAAATTCAAGGGTTAATGCTACTTACCAATGTCTGAAGCTCGGTGCGGAGCCTCGCCAGCTCCACCTCCTGCTCGGCGAGCCGTCCCTCTAGGAGGCGCACGGCCTGTGACTCCGGCATCTGCCAAATGCACTTCAAAGTTAGAATCAATCAAAGCAATTCAAATAACAAGGTTTTGAAGTCAGAATTACTTACCGCCCGCCTGTCCAGCCGGAGTCGTCCGGCGTAGCGCCTCCGGTAGTCCTCCAGGTAGGCAGAGCTATCCTGGAGACCCACCTGCACTACTCGGTCCCCGCCAGCGTGCCAAAAAGCCACGGTGCTCCCGTGCTCCTCCCCCCAGTCCCGGTCCTCCGCAAAGAATCGGCGGCGGGAGTGCCCCTCCCTACCCATGGCCGGGACCTCCATGGCCGGCTGGTGCCAACCGAGGGTCCGGACTACGAGCTCCAAATATAGGATCTCGCAGGTCCCTAAGCAGAGGAGGAGGAGGTGGCGGTCGAACAGTGGTCGACCGGCTGCCACCGCGGGGTGGGCAGCATCCATCTCCCCCACATAAGGTGTCCACACCACCTGCAGGTAAAGAAAACACCAAGTCAGTCACAACAATTAAATCAAATTTGCAATTGAAAGAATACGTGAGAAAATTCCATACCTGGTCGTGGGGGTAGTAGTCTAGCGCGAGGCGCACGTCCTCCGTGCGCCGGTCAGCAACTCTCGGGTCAGGAGCCACCTCCCACCTCGCCATGAGGGGGACCAGTGCCTGGCTTCCCTCTCTCAGTGTCCCGCACCCCATGGGGAAGCGGGTGTACCCCCAGATCTGCAAAAAGAGAAAGTCAGTCAGTC
This sequence comes from Colocasia esculenta, assembly GCA_014218235.1. Taxonomy (NCBI): domain Eukaryota; kingdom Viridiplantae; phylum Streptophyta; class Magnoliopsida; order Alismatales; family Araceae; genus Colocasia; species Colocasia esculenta. Next base: position 7,445,006 of record CM024757.1, on the reverse strand, counting down.
AAGCAATTTAATCAATTGAAATTCAAGATGAACTTTAAAGGAAAATTGTGTACCTGAAGGAAGGGGGTGAAGCCCCCAGTGCTCTGAGAGCGCCGCGAACTGCTAGGGAGGAGAGAGAAGAGGTGTCCTAGCATTGCGGAGCCCCATGCATAGCATCCCGCCTGGTCCAAGTCTCGCAGCAGCAGCATGAACTTGCAGTTCATCTGAGATGACTGCGTCGCGAACAGTAGGCGCCAGAAGAAGTAGCTGACGAAGATCCGGACGCAGCGCTCCTCGCTCCGGCCTCCTAGATCCAACAGACCCCTCACCCTGGCATAGAACTCCTCCAAAGTCTCCAGAGGGCCTCTCCGCCCTCCTTTTAGTCCCACGGCCTCTGAGAGTGATCCGAGCAAGATGCTCCGGATCGGCCGCCTCCTACCGGCCACAAACTCCGCCCCCAACAACTCTACGATATCATCATAATAGTCTCTCCTCTCCAGCCCGACTACCGGCTCTCCCTGAACCGGTAGCCCTGTCAGATACGCCACATCCTCCAATGTGGGTATCATGTGACCCCAAGGCATGATGAATGCCTTGCAGTCCTCCTCCCATCTCTCCCTCAACGCCTCTAAGTAAGGGACATCTAAGTGAAAAGGGCGTACCGATAGGAGATGTCCGAACCCCATCCTCGCTATCTGGGCCTGCTGGGCCTCCGAAAGCGCCCTGTACCACGCCCAGCACAGGTCTCAGGTGACCCGGCTCCTCATTCTCCCCTTGCCCTGCAGGAAAGCACAGTAAAGTAAACGTCAGCATGGACTGCCGTTTAGCAAACATTGACGGCAAGGGGTATGCCGTTCACTAAGAGTTAGCGTCCATGGGAGGTCGTCAAGTTCCTCTGTCAGCGACCAGCACCTTGACGTCAAGTTCCTTTTGACGGCAAGGGGTTGGACGCCGGGAGGAACTTGACGGCCACCGATATTTCCGTCAAGTTCCTGATTGAACCCGATGGAGCCTCCCCCTGTTTTCCCCTTCTACCCACTATTCAACAACACGCTCACAATGGTTGAAGGGGTTATAGGACTTACCCGTGGGCGCCGTAGATGTCCCTCGGCCGCTTCCCCCTCCGTCTCTTCCCCCTCACCATCGTCGCCGGCCATCTCCTCCTCTTCCGGTGCATTGGCGCCACCGGCGGTGGCTTCCTCCGCCGCAGATTCCTCCGCCATACTCTCTCCTCTGCTCGCCGCCGAGTTTTCTTCCTCTTCCTCCGGTTGGCGACGCTCCCGGACCATCAATCGCTTGCCTCTAGCCATGAATCCTCGGAGCAGAAAAGTGGAAGGTGAAGGAGATTAAGTGAAGAAGAGTGGAGGAAGAACGAGCTGGAAGAAGCAGCATGAAGGGTCGCTCCGGCGGTTTGAAGCAACTGGAAGGACTTCGGCGACGCGCCGGTTGACAAAAGGCGTTTTTTTTTTGAAGTAGACGTCAACGACTTAACGGCAGGCATTTAATTCGATGTCCAGGATAAGGCCGCGGAATTTCGCTAACGACCACGATGTGGACGTCTAATGCTGGCCCCGAGGCGACGGTGTCAGACCTCGGGACCCGATAGATGTCCTTTTGGTGGACGTTTAGTTTAAATTCCGCGACGGTATCCCTTGACGTCTATCCTCAGTCATATGGTTAACGGCCTGATCTCTTGTCGTCTACCCTATCTGCGCGTCCATCGGTGTGGACGTCAATCCTGCGCCCTCAGTGCTCACAGAACCCCCATCAGAGTACAATCTGAGCTCATTTTGACACTCATTTACTTCATTTCAGTCTCAATCCATTTCAATTGTGCAATTCAAAGTCCATCCAAACTATTCAAGCCAATCAAACACAAATCAAACACAAATGGAAACTACTGTTTATTCATTTCAACTTGTGTTACACTTATCAAAAGCACATCACTTTGCCCTACGGGCCATGAAAAAGTCACATGAAATGGGACAAATAGTGTCTGTGAAATTCTCATACTGCCATACGTCTTCCGGTGTTTCCTGCACTGCCAATCCCACCTTCTTGCTCACTGTGTATTTCTTCCAAGTCTTCATAGCTTTCTTCATCATCCTTTCATTCTTCCTGGTGATTATCATATCGGTGCAGTTGAATGAAGTAGGAATTCCCCGTGGAATCCCAAGCTGACAATGGTACCGGTGTGGCTGATATGCCACCATCTGATCATCTCCAATCAAGCACAAGTCTCTGTCCACCCTAGTTCGGACCCGAAACTCAATTGTCCTCATGAAGAACGGCCTCACAATGAAGTCATCCTTTACCAGATAGGCCAAGTGATCTCTCCAAGCGTCTCTGCCCTTCAAATGTGCGGTCACACACTTGATCTCATCCTCTGGCTCGTACCATGCCTTGCTACAATGCACTGAACTCCGAAGGAAGACTCTGGAGGGGGTAGGTTGTGCATCAGCAAAATCGAATTTTAAATGAGCCTCCATCCATACCTGAAGCAGGAACAAGCTCCCGCATGTGCGTCCGCCTAGGCTCATTGTGGTCAGCGAACTGTACAGGTGTGCCAGCACCGCAGGGGCAAGTGACTGCCCGTGCCACAACAGGGATAGAATCCCCACATGCTCATAAAGGATGAATTCGCCGCTCGTGGGGAACAGGAAGACTGCAGCCAGGCAGAGTGTCAATCCCCGGGTCGCCCTCTCTCCGCCAATCTCCCTCGCATGCTGGATCAACCACCAGGCCAGCCGGTCTAGGAAGATCCCATTCTTGTTCGTCATCCGCAACACCTCCTTCTTATCTCGTACGATGTCCGCGAGGATCTCTTCCCACGGGAGGAGAGGAGTCGCTGCATCGTACTCCAGGCACCGCTGCCATCCCAGGAACAGTTCCACCTCCTCCAGCAACACGCTCGCCTCGAAGCCCTGGAACACGAACATGTGCGTGTGCGGGTGCCATCTCTCCACCAACGCCCCCAGGGCGTCAAATCCCCACCACATGTCTTTCATGTTCTTCGCCAACACCACCATAAAACTCAGGTTCCACAGCCCAATGAAGCTCCGCAGGTCCAGGGTTATCGCGTTCATCAGGGTCACAAGCCAGGAAAAGGCCCGTACCTGGCCTCGGCTCGGGAATGTTGGGATTTCCGGCATGGGGGTGGGGGTTTTGTAAGAACGCTGTTCGGGGCGTTTTCAGCCCAGGAAGAAGCAGAAATAATCATTGCTTACCTCTCCGTCGGCCAGCCGCGTGCTCAGGTGACCCGGAACTTCACTTAGAACTCCGGGGTTTGTGCATGTGGATCGTCCGGTCGAAGAAGAGGCCATTTCGCTGTGTTTTTCCGTCTCTCAGCTCCCTGGTTCGCAGCAGGAGCAGGGAGGGATGGAGGTAGGAGATGGAAGAGTCCTCATGGACTCCCATCACCTATATTTTCGGCCTGATCCGCTATCATGTAGGCGTCCATATCGGTGGACGTCAGTATAGTGTTAACGACAACATCTGTGGACGTTAACATGTGTACTGGCGGCCATCGATGTGGACGTTTATGCCTCGGATATTTTTAAATATCTTATTTTTCGTAATGGCCATTGTCCTTTATCTTGTGCTTCAAGTTGTTTTGCAGATGTTCTAAAGCACAAGCCGCGCTTCAAGATTCGAACACTCATGCGATCGTGAGTGTTACATGTATGTCTAACATAGGACCCCACCAGAGGCGGATAACTTAGCGACCGTGAACCCCGAGTTCCCCTTCACCAAAAAACTGTGAAGGGTTTGCGATCTCTCTGTTATTTGTTGGCCTTTAGATTTTTCCTCTAGTGCTAACTCGCATTTTAGATAGGCAACCCACATCGGCATGCATCTTCACTGCTAACATTCTCACTAACATTCAAAAAAAAAAAGGTGATTTATCCTCGATCATCTGATTGCTCCACGGGCTCCTCTAGCTTAGGTAGCCTATTGAGTCCATCCTTCATGAATATCCAAGCCAATATCGGGTCTTTGTTGCCCAGTTTCCAAGTGGTCCCACCGGGCTTTTCACAAATAGTCAAGTGGTCTCACTGAGTCCATTTGAGCCTTCGCCAGCCGCGAGCTTAGTTCCGGATTTCAGGCCTTCCGAACATTGATTCCCGTTAGAATCTTTTGATAATCCTTTGAGAGATCAACCAACTCATTGTCTCCACAACTGCCTAAATTTGGGATAGACGTCCTAATTAGGTTAGCGAGCCCAACCGAGCTCCGGTTACGAGACTTTCCTTTGATTCAACCGTCATATTACAAACTCCTTTGACTCAGACATGGCGGAAACTAGTCAAAGTCTGACACAGCCACGCCAGGGACTCTACCATTGGGTTGAGGTTGTAGTTACACGGGAAGATCACCCTTTTCCTCTTATCCATTTGTCTCTCAGAAGATCTGTCATCTGTTTCTAGCCTAAACCATTCGTTTGGCTTGCTAGAACTCCTATCCTCGGAAATGGTCCGTCATCAAATCTCCACGTCTTTTCTTTACCGAGACATCAACCTTTCAGTCCGCTCTGCTCCCCTGCAAGACCGGACGTCTCGGAGGGGCATTTGTAGACGCGAGATTTGGCCCATTTTCCGCAAGACCATTTGGCCCATTAAGCCTCATTTGACCATCTGTTGACCAGCCTCAGATACCATGTAGACGGCAGCATCGATTGCCGCCTACTACATGTTGACGGCAAGACCCCTGGTCATCGACTCCAGTTGGCGTCCACATACATGGACGTCTGCATGGGGTTGGCGGCAGCATCGTATGACGTCAACCGGGTTTACCAGGTCTGCGCAACTACCCTGAGATTCCAGCCCACTTGCACCATTATCTCGGTAATGCAACGCATATAGCCGTTCCCAACGGGTATATGGGCCACCTTGGCACTCTCTTGACCTAGTAAAAATCCTACTTGGCCTCTCCCCATTGGTTAGAGCTTAAACACCAAGATTGCCATGTGTGCAAGTGTGTTTCTTCACACTTGAGCATCCAAGGCTCTCAACCCCAAGCTCACTATCTATATAACAGTCCCTTGGCCCCCTCCAAGCAAAGGGGGGGAGAGGTTGGACGTCCATATGCTCATGCTTTGAGAGAGGAGAGAGAAAGTTGCACCCAACCTTCCACTACTCATCTTCTTCTTCCTCTCAATACTTGGGACGTCCAAGAAGGCTGCTTTGGAGCTGAAGGAGCCTCTGCAAGGAGCTAGCATCATCAACGACGAGGATCAACCCCCCCTCTTCCTCTCCTCTTCCTTTTCTCTCTTTACTAGTTGCATGTTACACCCACGTTCGCACACACTCTAGGCACGTAGGCCACCTTCCTACATACCTATAAAGGGGTTTCCCAACCAAAAACGAAGGGAAGAATGGTGGTCATAACACTTGGCCACCCCTCTTCTCAAGTCCGCAACCGGTACGAGACTCTCCTTTTGGGCCTGTATTATTTCGTTTTGAGCATTTGCTATACTTCTTAGAGTCTTATAGAGTGTTTTTTTGTGTGGCAGGAACGATCTGTAGAAGACCGCGGAGCTCTCCTCCTTTGGCCGGCTGAAGGAGAAGAAGTTGAGGTCCCACCATCACCCGCAACGCGAGGCTATTGCACCGACGTGATCACAGCAACCCCTTGGGCACAGGTAAGGCCCTGGCGATCGCAAACATCTCCCATACTTCACCGGTTCCTTTTGTTTCTCCTCAGTCAACTCAGTCAAACGGGGAGTCAACGAGGTCAACCGGCATGTCCTTCATCGCCAACGAGGGAGCGGTACGTCCGTGAACCACCGCCGAGGAGGGCCACGCACATCGGCCACGACAACGGAGGCGAAACGAGAAGTCCACATATATGACTTATGAAATCGTTATGAATAAGTCAGGTTGACCAAGTCGTTATGACACAGAAGAAATCGTTGTGACACAGAAGAAATCGTTGTGAAATGCAAATCGTTGTGTTTCTGAAGAAATCGATATGAAACACTTAACAAATTGTTGTGAGATACAAATCGTTGTGTTTCTGAAGAAATAGATATGAAACACTTAACAAATCGTTGTGAGATACAAATCGTTATGACGACCAAGTCGTTGCGAGAAATCGTTATGATCACTAAAGAAATCGTTACGGCGAGCAAGTCGTTGTGAGTTCTTAAGAAATCGTTATGATCACTAAAGAAATCGTTACGGCGAGCAAGTCGTTGTGAGTTCTTAAGAAATCATTATGATCACTAAAGAAATCGTTACGGCGAGCAAGTCGTTGTGAGTTCTTAAGAAATCGTTATGATCACTAAAGAAATCGTTACGGCAAGCAAGTCGTTGTGAGTTCTTAAGAAATCGTTATGATCACTAAAGAAATCGTTACGGCGAGAAAGTCATTGTGAGTTCTTAAGAAATCGTTATGATCACTAAAGAAATCGTTACGACGACCAAGTCGTTGCGCTTTCTCAAGGAATCATTGCGATGACTTATAGAATCGTTACGACGGGCAAGTCGTTGCGCTTTCTAAAGAAATCGTTACGATGACTTATAGAATCGTTACGATGGACAAGTCGTTGTGCTTTCTAAAGAAATCGTTACGATGACTTATAGAATCGTTACGACGGGCAAGTCGTTGCGTTTTCTAAAGAAATCGTTGCGATGACTTATAGAATCGTTGTGGCATCGACTTGTTTGAAACAACATGATTTTTCATCCAGAAAGGAAATCGTTATGATAATTCTATTAAAATCGATATGCTTATAAAGAAATCGTTATGGCCTTCAATAGAAGTCGATATGAACTTAGAGAAATAATATGTTGCAGAGATTAAAGCTTCAAAGAAGTAATGCATACCTTTTGTTGGCTTGTTTGACCTTGGTGTTTTTCTTGTACTTAAGACTTATGAAATATTCATTAGATATAATTGATAAACTCTTGTTTGGTTTTACTAATCATCAAAATATATATTTATATATGTAATTAATTAAAATTACATGGGGACAGACTGATCATCAATCTCCCCCTTTTTGGTGATGACAAAACTGAACAATAAGCATGGATGAAAAATATCTGAAATCAGTCTAAAGATATGACATACATGCTAATTTTCTTCCTTAAAATTATTGGAATGTAGTTCAGACATGCAAATTTTCTCCCCCTTTTTGTCATTAAGCAAAAAAAAGGAAAGAAGAAGGGTAATCTGAGACAAAGACAGGATAAGAAAGATATGAAGACAAGAGAAGTGAATTTTATTATTGTTCTTGAGGTCGAAGAGAAGGATCAAGATAGAAGGCAGGAGACAACAAAGAGGCAAACTGTCGGATGATAGGAAGTGCCAATCTTTCCTGCTCTTCAAAATGCGCTTGAAAAGCTCCAATCTCAATTTTATATAAGGGTCCCATAGTGGGAGCCTGTTAGGATCACATTTTTTTTAATTGATTTCTTGTAAATATATATATATATATATATATATATATATATATATATATATATATATATATACAAACAAATAAATAAATAATAATAAAAATAAAAGTATAGTATGTAGTTAAGATAAATTTTCTTTTATTTTATTGCTTATGGCTGCACATGCTTAGTGAAAGGATATTATCACCTCCACCTTATCCCTTTACAACCCAAGCCTCATCCACTGGACCTTATCCACTCACCCCTGCCATCCTTATCTCCATCTGCATCTCTACCCACGCATCTCACCTAAGGCTATATAAGAAGAGGAGGAGGAGTGAAGGGAGGGAAGTAAGAAGTAGAAGCAGAAATATGGCTGCGTAGGAGTGTTAAGAAGAGAGAGAGAGAGAGAGAGAGAGAGAGAGAGAGAGAGAGAGAGAGAGAGAGTTTTTTTTTTAGTATAAAATTTTATGTAAAGGTAGGTAGATGATGTGTTAGGCCTATAAGTTTATTATATTATTTTGTTGTCTTATTTTATTTTAATTCATGTTATCATTTTTGCTATTATACTGTGCTATCTAAGTGCCCCACTTTACTTTATGATTTTCCAGTTTAATTTTAGTTGATACTCCCAATCAATTTACTTGAATTCTTTTGCTATTTAATTTTATCCATAAGACTCCTCGTTTCGGCTTCTACACTACAATTAACCTGATACATAAGTATTTTAATTTTATCTTTAAATTATGAGTCAAATATATATATATATATATATATATATATATATATATATATATATATATATATATATCATGGACATTGCCACCCTGAGGATCTTGTGGACCGAAACCCTTATAGGTATCTATTTGGGTAAAGTCATTTTTGGACTCGAGGACAACGAGTTTTTTTTTGTAAAATCCTAATGTATCATCCGACTTGGATGAAGTTAGGTGGGGATCCGTCCTCCGGTATTGCGCTTTGCCAAGACTTGGTACTTTTGTCCAGGCACCAGGTAAATATGTGTGTGTTTTGGGCCTCAGTGGGGGGATGGGCTACACATGTCCAAAAAAGGTATAAGTAAATTCTTTTTTTTTTCAGAATAATGAAAATAAGATATTTAAATTATTGTTACCTAAACTATAATTTTATATTGTTTGACTCAGTTACTTATTATTAGATGTCTTCATTTTCTTTCTACGATATTTCGAATACAATTGTTATATATATTATGCTTACTAACAAAAATTTATACTTATGTATACGTATATACTTATAATGTTATTACTGTATTTCTTTAAGGTCCTGATACCTACTGAGTCTTTGACTCATTATATATATATGTTTATTTTTCTTTTTCAGGAAATCCAGAAGAAGGTCCAGAACTAGCCCCGGAGAAGGAATAGTTTTTCTTTTTATATCGCTACGATGTATTATTACTTCTTTTTTTTATAAAATAGCATGTATTATGTAAAGACGGTTTGTACGTGATGGTTGGGACAATATAAATGTCCCGTAATTTAGAACTTGCAAACTCTCATTATGAATGTATGCTTATGGATCCGACACTGTAGCCTTCCCAAAATTCTTTTTAGAAGCTATTTAAAGAGAACTTTTTGGGGCGTTACAGAAGGTGGTATCAGAGCATTGAGAGATTGTAACTTCTAGTTACCACCATCAAGAGTAGTATAGAAATAGGTATATGCATATATACCATACATATAAAGGTATATTTACATTCTTATAGTTAGATTTAGAAGATAATGTAAATTGTTGATTGTTTCAGACCCCATGGCAGAAAACTCCAAGAGGGAATTGTTGAAACATTTGCAAGGATGGAAGGAAGCAGGAGAAAAATATGCAAAGAAACAAGAGGAAACACATGCCCAGATTAAGAAGAAAATGGTAGCCATGATATATGACACTTTGGAAGAAGCATCCTCATCCTCCAACGTCTTCAAAACTAGTACACAGCTGGATGAAATAAATTTGCTCCTTGACCAACTCATAGAAAAGCAAGTGAAGATGCAGAGCAAAATCCAACACCAATGGGATGCAGTCCAAGAACTGGTTTCTAAAATAATTACCTCTCCCTATGAGTCTGTCGGTTCGGCGGTTAAACCCCCATCTCATAGGATACCAGACCCTGCCTCGACATATTTTGAGCAGTCACCCTTCTTTGAACTGCCTCCTATGGATCCATTCCTTCAAAATTGGCCGCCACCTGTACCACCACCTCTAGCAAATCCCGACCCAGGGATAAAATGGTGGAATGTATTTGTATGTGAGCGATGCGGTAGGACAGGACATCTCTACCAAGATTGTCCCCAACCATAAAGAAGGACGGTGCTACTGATAATCTAGTGAAATTATGTAGATATACGTATGAAAGTGTGTGTGCTCGAAGGGTCGATAGTAGACCATGTATGTATATATACATATAAATGTTTGCATAAGTAAGGAGTTGCCAAATATAGGATGGCAAGCATATGTAAGAACTTGTTAAATATATGAAGGTAAGCATGACTTGCATAGCTTGTTGTTATCATATTTTTGATCTCTCATAAAAGTTTATTTTGACAGAATATGTCGACTGGCAAAGAGACTCCCGTTCCCAATACTTCTGATTTAGAGGACCACATTTCGGGTGGTTCCAATCTAGGAGCAAATGCCAACCAAGGTGTACCAAGCCCGACAGTCATGTCAGACATGGGAGGTTTCATTCCAACCCTCCAAGGTTTTCTTCAGCTACAGCAACAACTGTTACAACAACAGTTGCAACCCATTCCTCGGCCAGACATCTCTCCTAGTATGGAGAGATTTCTTCGACTAGCACCCCCTTCCTTTAAAGGGGAGTGTCGTCCAGAAATTGCTAATTTTTGGATTTGTGAAATGGAGAAAAAATTTCGAGTTATGCGGTGCCCAGAGGAGGATAAAGTTAACTAGCAACTTATATGTTGCTCGATCAGGCAGATGTCTGGTGGAAGGCAATGCTGCGTACTACCTTCTTAGATCGCGAAGGAGATATTCCTTGGGAGGAATTTTTAGAAGCCTTTAAAGAAAAGTTTTTCCCAGAACACATCCGAGATCAAAAGGAAAGAGAATTTTTAGATTTGCAACAAGGGAACCTATCAGTTGCTGAATATGAGGCCAAATTTTCTGAACTTGGAATTTATGCTCCTCACATTTTTGATGACCCTCGTCGAAAGTTGAAGAAATTCATTGATGGGTTAAAAGTAACATTAGACGATTTGTTGCAACCCATGACCCTGACACTTATGTTAAGGCATTAAGAATTGCCCACCTTGCCGAAAGAGAAAATAATAGGTGAGGTATTTTGTATTTTCGATAAATCAATTTTAACAATATGTGGTGGCAGTATCTTACAAGTAAATTTCAGGTTTATTGAGGAACAAGAAATCAATCAAGAGGCAAGCTCCAGCACCATCAACTCGTCAGGATATGAAGAAATTTAGGAAACCAAGTTCGGCACCTATGCCCACAGTTAAATCTGTTCCTTATCCATTATGCGCTCGGTGCGGTCGTCCCCATCCGGGTAATGAGTGTTGGAGGGTGAGTGGCAAGTGTTTCAATTGTGGCGAGACTGGCCATCTAATAAAGGACTGCCCAAAACCACTCAAATCTAAACCAGAGCAAAGAGGACAGCAATTTCAAGGGCGAGTCTTTGCTATGACTTCGGAAGAAGTTGAAGCCACACCGTCTGTGGCCGAAGGTATGCTTCTAATAGAAGGTAATTATGCTAGAGTGCTTTTTGACCCTGGTGCCACACATTCCTTCATCTCAAATACTTTTGCCCACTCATTGAAGAGCCTCCCTACACAAACTTTTGGGGGGGAAATGATAGTTAGCACACCTACAGGGGAGAATATCACCACTCTTCACATGATTCCTTCTGTCAACATTCATATCAACGAAAGACTCTTCTGCGCTAAATTATTCCTACTCAATATAAATGATTTTGATGTTATCTTGGGAATGGATTGGCTAGCAGAAAATTTTGCCCTTTTAGATTGTCGACATAAGAAGATCTTGTTTCAAAAGCCTAATGAGAAGGAATTTGTTATCAGTGCCCTAAATCAGGAAAAGTTATCATCTCGGCCTTGAAAGCTGCAAAATTGCTAAGTCAAGGATGTAAAGCCTTTTTGGCTAGCATGTAATTCAAGATGGCTCTGATAAGACATTGGATGACATAGAAATTGTCCGAGACTTTCCAGATGTCTTTCAAGAAGATCTTCATGGATTACCGCCTATTCGTGAAATTGATTTCATGATTGAACTTTTGCCGGGAATCACTCCTATCTCTATAGCTCCTTATAGAATGGCCCCAGCTGAATTAGCAGAACTGAAGAAGCAACTTCAAGAACTTCTAGACAAGGGTTTTATTAGACCAAGTGTATCTCCTTGGGGAGCCCCTGTATTATTCATGAGGAAGAAAGATGGATCAATGAGGTTATGTATCGATTACAGGAAGTTAAATCAAGTCACAGTAAAAAACAAATATCCGCTTCCAAGAATAGAGGATTTATTTGATCAACTCCAGTCTGCAAAAGTTTTCTCCAAAATTGACCTTAGATCGGGTTATCATCAACTCAGGATTAAGGCAGAAGATGTTTCAAAAACTGCTTTTCGAACCCGATTTGGACACTATGAATTTTTAGTAATGCCGTTTGGACTTACCAATGCACCTGCAGCTTTTATGGATCTAATGAACCGGGTATTCCGAAAGTACTTGGATCAATTTGTTGTGGTATTTATTGATGACATTCTGGTATATTCTCCTAGTCAGGAAATGCATAGACAACATTTAAGAACAGTATTGCAAATATTAAGAGAAAATCAATTGTATGCAAAATTCAGCAAATGTGAGTTTTGGTCAAATGAAGTGATCTATCTAGGACATGTTATATCAGGTATTGGCATTTCTGTAGATCCTGTTAAGGTGGAAGCAGTCTTGAACTGGGAAAGTCCAAAATCAGTTATGGAAATTCGTAGTTTTCTAGGCCTGGCTGGATACTATCGTAGATTCATAGAAGGATTTTCTCTTATTGCTGCCCCTATGACAAAACTAACAAAGAAGGGGGCAAAGTATGTCTGGACAGATGAATGTGAGCAAAGTTTCCAAAAGTTAAAAAGGCAACTAACCTCAGCACCAGTATTAGCCTTACCACAAGGAAGTGATGGCTTTATTGTATACACTGATGCCTCAAGAATTGGTCTAGGTTGTGTATTAATGCAAAATGGTAAGGTCATAGCCTACGCCTCCAGACAATTGAAAGATCATGAAAAGAACTACCCTACACATGATCTAGAATTAGCAGCAGTAGTCCATGCTTTGAAAATTTGGAGGCATTATCTTTATGGGGCAAAGTTTGAAATTTTTACTGATCATCAAAGTCTCAAGTACATCTTTTCCCAAAAGGAACTTAATCTGAGGCAACGACGATGGATAGAATTAATGAAAGATTATGATTTTACACTCCAATATCATTCAGGAAAGGCAAATGTGGTAGCATATGCACTTAGCCGGAAATTGATGGCACTAAGCTTGCATCGAAATTGGAAAATGTTGGAGGAAATGATTGAATGCAAACCAGAAATTTGTAGTAGTCGATCAATAATAGCTTATCTCAAGGCTACCCCAATTTTATGGGAGAGTATTATAGCATCACAAAAAGCAGATCCTACCATGCAAGAGTTACTAAAATCAGAAGATTTCATCAAAGGACCTAATGAGGCTATTTTATTTAGAGGTAGATTATGTGTTCCTAATGATCCTAGTTTGAGAAATAATTTAATGTCAGAAGCTCACAAGTCAGACTTCTCTATCCATCCTGGAAGCACCAAGATGTACCAGGATTTAAAAAGAAGTTTTTGGTGGAATGGGATGAAGAGAGACGTTGCTGAATTTGTTTCTAAATGTTTAACATGTCAACAAGTAAAGATCGAACATCAGAGACCTGGAGGGCCGTTGCAAGCTATTGAATTGCCAGAATGGAAGTGGGAGCATTTAACAATGGATTTTGTATCTGGGTTACCCTTAACCAGGAGAAAGCACGACACTATCTGGGTAATTGTTGATAGATTCAGCAAATCTGCACACTTTTGCCTATATCTAAAAGATCACACTGACAGAGATGGCAAAATTATATATTTCTGAGATTGTCTGCTTACATGGAGTCCCTATATCAATTATTTCTGATCGAGATCCACATTTCACTGCCAGATTTTGGAAAAGTCTGCAACAAGCTTTGGGTACCCAACTAAAATTTAGCTCAGCATTTCATCCTCAGACTGATGGCCAATCAGAGAGAACCATTCAAACTCTCGAGGACATGTTGAGAGCTTGTAGTCTTGAATGGAAAGGTAGTTGGGATGATCATTTGCCATTAATAGAATTTGCTTATAATAACAGCTACCATGCAAGCATCGGAATGGCTCCATACGAGGCTTTATATGGAAGACCGTGCCGCTCTCCTGTATGCTGGCAAGAGGTTGGTACCAAAAAGTGGGTTGGGCCGCAACAAGTCCTGGATTGTTCAGAAAAGATTGATCTAATTAAGAAGAAATTGGTGGCAGCTCAAAATCGTCAGAAGAGTTATGCTGATAAGAAGAGGAGAAATTTGACTTTTGAGATAGGCGATCATGTGTTTCTCAAAGTATCTCCAACAAAAGGAGTAATGCGCTTTGGGAAGCGAGGTAAACTCAGCCCAAGATACATTGGACCATTTGAAATTTTGAAACGTCTTGGTGATGTAGCATATGAGTTAGCTCTACTGCCAGATTTATCACAAGTACACCCAGTGTTCCATGTATCATTGCTTCGAAAATACATCTCGGATCCCTCTCATATCATTGATTACACTCCACTAGAGGTCCAACCAAACTTATCCTTTGAAGAAGTACCTGTTTGTATCCTCGATCACAAGGAGAAAGTGCTAAGGAACAAGACCATCCCTTATGTCAAAATCCTTTGGCGTAGTCTTAATTCTGAGGAGGCAACATGGGAATCGGAGGTGGCAATAAGACAACAATATCCACACTTGTTTGGTAAGTATTGTTTGAAATTTCGAGGTCGAAATTTGTTTAAGGAAGAGAGGATGTTAGGATCACATTTTTTTAAATTGATTTCTTGTAAATAAAAAATAAAAAATATATATACGAACAAATAAATAATAATAATAATAATAAAAGTATAGTATGTAGTTAAGATAAATTTTCTTTTATTTTATTGCTTATGGCTGCACATGCTTAGTGAAAGGATATTATCACCGCCACCTTATCCCTTTACAACCCAAGCCTCATCCACTGGACCTTATCCACTCACCCCTGCCATCCTTATCTCCCCCTCCTGCCATCCTTATCTCCATCTGCATCTCTACCCACGCATCTCACCTAAGGCTATATAAGAAGAGGAGGAGGAGTGAAGGGAGGGAAGTAAGAAGTAGAAGCAGAAATATGGCTGCGTAGGAGTGTTAAGAAGAGAGAGAGAGAGAGAGAGAGAGAGAGAGAGAGAGTTTTTTTTAGTATAAAATTTTATGTAAAGGTAGGTAGATGGTGTGTTAGACCTATAAGTTTATTATATTATTTTGTTGTCTTATTTTATTTTAATTCATGTTATCATTTTTGCTATTATACTGTGCTATCTAAGTGCCCCACTTTACTTTATGATTTTCTAGTTTAATTTTAGTTGATACTCCCAATCAATTTACTTGAATTCTTTTGCTATTTAATTTTAACCATAAGACTCCTCGTTTCGGCTTCTACACTACAATTAACCTGATACATAAGTATTTTAATTTTATCTTTAAATTATGAGTCAAATATATATATATATCATGGACATTGCCACCCTGAGGATCTTGTAGACCGAAACCCTTATAGGCATCTATTTGGGTAAAGTCATTTTTGGACTCGAGGACAACGAGTTTTTTTTTGTAAAATCCTAATGTATCATCCGACTTGGATGAAGTTAGGTGGGGATCCGTCCTCCGGTATTGCGCTTTGCCAAGACTTGGTACTTTTGTCCAGGCACCAGGTAAATATGTGTGTGTTTTGGGCCTCAGTGGGGGGATGGGCTACACATGTCCAAAAAAAGGTATAAGTAAATTCTTTTTTTTTTCAGAATAATGAAAATAAGATATTTAAATTATTGTTACCTAAACTATAATTTTATATTGTTTGACTCAGTTACTTATTATTAGATGTCTTCATTTTCTTTCTACGATATTTCGGATACAATTGTTATATATATTATGCTTACTAACAAAAATTTATACTTATGTATACGTATATACTTATAATGTTATTACTGTGTTTCTTTAAGGTCCTGATACCTACTGAGTCTTTGACTCATTATATATATATGTTTATTTTTCTTTTTCAGGAAATCCAGAAGAAGGTCCAGAACTAGCCCCGGAGAAGGAATAGTTTTTCTTTTTATATCGCTACGATGTATTATTACTTCTTTTTTTTATAAAATAGCATGTATTATGTAAAGACGGTTTGTACATGATGGTTGGGACAATATAAATGTCCCGTAATTTAGAACTTGCAAACTCTCATTATGTATGTATGCTTATGGATCTGACACTGTAGCCTTCCCAAAATTCTTTTTAGAAGCTATTTAAAGAGAACTTTTTGGGGCATTACAGAGCCATCCGCTTGAGATGAAGTTTCCACTGCTCAGAAATAAAGTCCCCATATTTATCCAGACCTAAAGCTAGTTTGAAGGTGGAGAAGGACCCAAAGCTGGCAAAGAGGAGAAACTTGTCCATCTTGATAGGATAGAAGATCTGATGAGACCAGAGCTCCTTCTTCAAATCACAAAAAATCTTGAATCTCTCAAGCCAGACTGTGAAGGTATTCCTGATGAGGTGACGGGAATTGGCGTCCAGAAAGTCACCAGGTGTCAGAGGAGGTAGATTGGCTTGGGCCTGGGAGGCATTCAGATCAGACAGCTGCTGAGCAGACAGTGGATAGAGCTTGAGCCACTCATCAGAGGTCAGCCTTTCACATTCTGAGAGAATGGGAGCGAGGATATCAACTGAAATCTGCCCTTCAAGGTAGTGTTTAAACACAAATCTTTGGAAAGAAAGATCACGACCTTCATAGACATGCAACCTGGCCATGACTCTAGCAGCTCTCTCAAAGACAAGTGTACCAATCGAGGAATCCATGATCAAGGAGTGGAGCGGTGGAAGGAATACAATGTCTGGGAACTTCAAAGTAGTAAAGTCTACCTGAAGAGGTTCACAATGAGTGGACTGCAAAGCTGAGATGGCTGCACAAAACTGCCCCAACTGAGGTTCATCCAAGCTGTTGACATAGCAGTAGTTGCAGAACATCTGATACTGCCTGATGAACTTGATTTCTTTCTGAATGAAGGGTCCAAACAAGTTCTTGTGGTGGATCTGGAACCATTCATACAGAGGGAGAGGGGCTTCCCTGGGAGGATATCTGGCAGCTTGCACTCTCTTAAATTGGGAGTACAAAGTACTGTTGATCCGAGCCCACTGCTCTTTGGTTTTGGCTTCAGTCATAGAAAAGATTTTTGACTGCTGAGCCTTTGAAAGTGAAGTGTAAGGAAAAATGGTAGAAAGATGGTTGGAAAGATTTTGGAAAGGTAAACCAAAGATATGAGCAAAGACCACTTTTTGAAGGTATTCCTCATAAAGGGGTTTGTGCTTATTTGCAATGGCTAGGGAAAATCACAGAGGGGGATAGCAAGGATCTGAGGAGACAGGAAGGGTGGAAGTAAGTCTCCTTCGTTTGGAGAGAGGGCTGAAAATACCAGTCCGGTGAGAGTGAGTTCCAATGGCTAGGATAGATTTGAGAATTGCTTCTTCAAATTCATCCTTGATGCCATGGATCTCAGTTTGGGTGAGTTGGGCACCTTCAGGAATAAGAGTGATGAAAGATGGAGGTGCTGGTGGGTGAATCAAAGAGTCAGGAGTGATGGTAGAAGGAGCACTTGGTCTTGAGGAGGAAGAACCAGATGAGGAAGCTCCATCTAAAGAAGATCTGAGAAGAACTTCAACAGTGGAGGAAGGTAAAAGAGTGGTGGAAGAAGTGAAAGGAGTGGGAGAGGAGATTTGTCGTGAGCGTGGCCTTTTAAGAACAGGGGGTGCTGGAGGAGCTGTGGATGAAGTGGGTGGAGAAGGAGGGGCTGGAGTAGGAAGAGTGGAAGGCTCGGAAACAACGGCTTTAACTTCTCCAACTGCTGCCGAAAACTCCAGGGAGGACAGACCCTCAGTCTGTACTGCTGGCCCTTGATCCCCAGAGGGTGCTTCAACTGCTATTGAGACGGCCACAGGAGGCTCCTCTTCAAGAATCTGCCCTGATGGCCTTTCTTCCACAGTAGGCTGAACTGAAGCTTCGACACTAAGAGATGGCCCAGATGGCCCTGCACTGTCATTAGATGGTCCGGGTGCTCCTGCTTGCTGCTGAGTCTGAACTTGGCCCTGCTGAGTCTGATCTTTGACTAGCACACTGCCCGCTTCTGCGATTACTGGCCCTGATGGCCTGAGAACAGCTTCTGAAACATTCGGAGTGCCAGAAGATGGAGAATTTACTGCCTTCAGAATCTCAGAGAGTGTCGCCTTCATACTGCTCACTTCCATGTTAAACCATTTCAAAGAGTTTTTTACTTGAGATACATCGTTGGAAATGGACTCCTGGCGAACAATGATAGAGCTTACATTTGATTGGACTGAGGATAAGAGATCATTTTGCGCTTCCAATCTTCTCAGAATAGGCTTCAATTTCAGCTTCTGTGCTGTCCTTCACCTTCTGTGAGCAATCTTTTTGCCTCTCCTATCAGCTGTATCCTGATGAGCTGGGGTCTGTTCTTCATGAACAGGGGCATCTGCTGTATGCACCCCTTGAGATGCAGTGAAGTCCTCAGTCTCTTGCTCCCCCTGAATGGGAGCATCTTCAATAATTCTGTCTTGCTCCCCCTGAATGGGAGCATCTGCAAAAACTGCAACTCCTGGAGCAGCTGATTGCTCCTCTTCTTCAATGTGGCCTGATGCCACAACTTCTTCTACTGACACTCCACGGGCTTCTGTAATGACTGGAGTTGTATGTATAGAGTCCAGCGCCTCTCTAAGGATAGAGGCTACACTTGAGGAGGGCAGAGGAGTTGCTTCACCTTCCACTAGTTCTTCTGCTGGAGCTACTGAAGGTTGTGACTCTGCTTGAACTGCTGCTGCCAATTCAGATGATGTTGTAGGTTCTGATGGTTCATCAATTGCTACTGATGCTGCTCCTGTTGGCTCTGTTGAGGCTGCGGGCACATCTTCTTGAGCTTCTGGGACATCTTCAATAATAGCCTCTCCTTCTGCTACAGAGGTTTTAGACCAAATTCTATTTACCAAAGAAAAATCGCTCTTTCTCAGGTTCCTGGACCTAATAGCTTGGCCCATGCTTTCTACTACCGCCCCAGACAAATCAACACCAAAGTGTTTGAATATCTTTGTCAGCAAGTGGGCATAAGGCAACGACACTTCAAGCTTACTTTTGGTATCCCAGATCTGGTCACGAGCAAACTTCATTCGTTCAATCATTACTTCGGCCATGTTAATCTCCTTATTTTGAATGGTCCAAAACATTACATCTGAGTCAGCCTTGGTGCAGGTTGAGAACGTTGCACTTCTAGGAACTAAGATTTGGCAAACTATGAAATGAAGGAGTCGGTTGAAGGCATTGAACTGATTAATGTCTAATTTGCCATCCCTCAGTCTGAATCCTAGTCCTACAATACCAAGACCTTTAACTTAGGCGTCCACGGTGTGAACCCCACTGTGCCCTGAAGTCTTCACCCCAAATAACTGGTGCAAGAGGTCATAATTTATCTTAATCAGGGTTCCCTTAACCGATGAAACTAGGGACCCGTCTGCCTCTGCTCTCAAACAGACAAAAAAGGCCTTCACGAGGTCTGGATAACTTACCTCTGAGAAGGTGGTGATACCCAACCACTGCATCTTGCTTAATGCTGCTGCTACGCTATGCATACCGTTCTTTTCAAGATCTGCTATATCCACTGCCTTGTTTCCACAGACCTTAGTTTTCACAAAGCTGAACCTCTCCTGCTGCTCAGGAGTGAGGAACTCAGCATCGTAGCCCCCAAGACTTCCAGCGATGACAGATGCGGCCATGGAATCAGGTGAAGAAGGTTGCTGGAGGGTTGAGATGAGGGAAGAAGTGAAAGCCCTCACGAGATTTTTTGCAGGAATGGGAGCAAGTTTTCAAAGGGTCGAGAGTCATTGTTGAAGTGGCTAGGGCATCGGCTTGCACAGGCAGGTAAAAGAGGGGAAAGGTTGAAGACGGGAGATGAATCGTTACGATGTTGATTTTATGAATAAATAAATGCACTGGGGAAAGTGAGGCGCCAAACGACGGCAGAAGAAGACAAAAGAATTTGACTATTCAAACCAACTTTAATGAGAGAGTGGTTACAAAGGATAATTCGAATTTCTTTTGCTTAAGGCCATGGAGGAAAAACTGCTTAATTCTGAAAATTAATGTGCCAGTGGTAAGCAAACTTTTTATCACAAATTGCACATGCCTAATTCCCTTCTAAGAGATGTGAATCTCTCTTCAGGTAAGGCTTTTGTGAAAATGTCTGCTAATTGGCCATTCGTATCAATAAAAGATATTTCAATATTGCCATTTGCTACATGATCACGAATAAAATGATATCTAACCTCAATGTGCTTGGTCCTTGAATGTTGAACTGGATTCTTGGTAAGATTAATGGCACTGGTGTTGTCACACAACAATGGGATTGATTTGATGTTTAATCCAAAATCTTCAAGTTGTTGCTTTATCCATAGGAGTTGTGTACAACAACTTCCAGCAGCTACGTATTCAGCTTCAGCTGTAGATAGTGCCACTAAATTTTGTTTCTTTGAAGACCAAGATATTAAACATCCTGCAAGAAATTGACAGCAACCACTGGTGCTTTTTCTATCTAATTTGCACCCAGCATAGTCAGCATCAGAATAACCTACTAAGTTAATTTCACAATATTTTGGATACCATAGACCTAAGTCATGAGTTCTTGCTAAATATCTAAATATTCTTTTCATAGAAATTAAATGTGATTCTCTAGGATCTGCTTGATACCTAGCACACATGCATACACTAAATAAAATATCAGGTCTACTAGTTGTTAAATAAAGTAGTGAACCAATCATACCTCTGTAGATCTTTTGATCTACTTTCTTACCATCTTTATTACTGTCCATCCTTGTTGATGTACTCATTGGTGTTGACAGTGGTTTGGTATTGTCGAATCCAAACTTCTTCAAAAGTTCTTTTGTGTATTTTGCTTGACAAATATGAGTTCCTTCTTTTCCCTGTTTGATTTGTAATCCGAGGAAATAGTTGAGTTCTCCCATCATACTCATTTCGAATTCTCCCTGCATTAACTTTTCAAAATACTTGCAAAGAGATTCATCAGTAGAACCAAAAATGATATCATCTACATAGATTTGAACTAATAGTATGTGTTTAACTTTTGACTTTATGAAGAGAGTGCTATCTACTTGACCTCTACTGAAACCATGGTTTAAAAGAAAAGAACTAAGCCTTTCATACCAGGCTCTAGGTGCCTGTTTTAAACCATATAAAGCTTTATGAAGTTTGAAAACATGACTAGGAAATTCTGTGTCATCAAAACCCGGAGGTTGTTCCACATAAACTTCCTCTTTTATAAAACCATTTAAGAATGCAGATTTAACATCCATTTGAAATAATGTCAAGTTTAAAGCTGATGCAAATGCTAGTAATATCCTAATAGCCTCAAGTCTAGCTACAGGTGCATAGGTTTCATCGAAATCTATGACTTCCTCTTGAGAATAGCATTGAGCTACCAATCTGGCCTTGTTTCTTAAGATTACACCAGTTTCATCCAATTTATTTCTGAACACCCATTTGGTGCCAATGACTGGATGATCTGATGGTCTAGGAACAAGTGACCATACTTGGTTTCTCTTGAATTGATTTAATTCATCTTGCATGGCTATTATCCAAGATTCATCAGTAAGAGCTTCATTGACTGTCCTAGGCTCTATTTGAGATACAAAAGCTAAGTAATCACAAGGGATAACATTACCTCTTGTTCTTACCCCTACGGATGGATCACCAATAATGTTCTCAAGTGGGTGATCTTTCTTGTATCTCCACTTGTAACGTCGCGCGTTTTCCGGATCCCCGTAGATCCAGGTTTAGTGGGTTTGGTGGCCAATGTGAGGCCCATTAGTGTTGTGTGTTTCTTACTAGATCCTTACCAGGTTTGGTTTGGGTCTGTGTTGGTGTTCAGCTTGCTGGACACAGTGTGTTGGCGTCCAGGTGGGTGACGTTGACTGTGTGTTGGCGGCAATGGTGTGCCGTTAACATGGTTGTAGCGTCCATCGATGTGGACGTCGAGTTTGATGAACTTGGCGTCGAGTGATGTGGACGTTTGTGGGGTGGGGGTTTGGTTAGCGGCATATGTGTTGACGTTAACCTGACATGCCTGTGCTTTTATGGCAGACCCGAGCTCTGTTCTTTTTCCTCCTTCTCCCTTCCTCTTCCCCCACCTTCACCCTTGAGCTTCTTCGCGAGTTCTGACGGTCGGCGGGAGCTCGTGGGAAGGCCGTGGTGCGCGTGGTAGCGGCAGATCGGGCGGGGAATGGCGGATTGGAGCGCGGTGTTCGTGGGACGTTTCTCAGGTTCTGGCGTGATTCAAGGTTCTTCGGGAGTTTAATTGCGTTTCTGAATGAAGCATTTTTATTGTATTTTCGGATTAAGTTGCACCATATGGGGTTAATAGGTGGTTTGAGTAATTTAGTGAATGAAGCATGTTCTAATGAGTTGTTTTGGATTCTGGTATGTTAAAGGAACTGTTTTTATATGTTTTCTTGTAGTTAAAATAGTTGGAAAACCTGTAGACTCGGATTAGGGTTTCTGCAGGGTCTGGGGTTGAAGATCTTGGCGTCAACATCGATTGACGCCAGGTTCATCAGCCAAGATATAAACGGCTGGATCGCTTGCCGTCTATTTCCTTTAAGCGGCAGTCGATGTTGCCGCCAACCTGTGCGTGTAACCATGCAGTATGGTTTACGTAGCCTTCCTGGTTATGAGTATTGCATGTTTGTGTGTGTGCATGGCAATGACCGGTGTGAGCCAGTGCACGTGATATGCTCTTGGAGCATACTGCTCATGTAATGGGCATGTTTTACGTGAATGATGTGTGATGTACGTAATTGCTTTACGTAGTATGTGTGGTGCATTGGCACCCGTGGCACTTTTGGAGTGCGTTGTCCATGTGCTGGACATGTGGTTTACGTCGTAGACGTGTGATACACCAACCAGGGTGTAATATACACATGTTGTTTACGTGGTTTGAGTGTGTGTGTACTACACACTTTGTTATTAAGTAATTCTTATGCTTTGTCATAGTAATTGGGCAGTGAGGTTCCTGTGGGAGCCTAGCCATGACTTTGTGGTAATTGGGCAGTGAAGGTCCATACCGACCTAGCCTTGGTTTGTTGTGGTCTTTCGAATAACATTATATTGATTTATGTGTTAAGTGGTGTGTGTTGCCACGGAGGTCATCTCATGACCAATGATAGGCCAAATATGATTGGCTATTGTGATTTATATATATGTTAGTGTGAGTTAGCTTGGAGGTCACAAGATGACCAATGATAGGCAAGTTTGTGGTTCCGTTATGTGATGGTGTGGGATAGCTTTGGGGTCACACGGTGACCGATGTTAAGCTAATCCTAACACATGAGTGTGGTGGTCCGGTTTGTGCTAGCCGAGTGTGGTGGTCCGGCGCCTATTCCGGAATGCCTCTCTAGTCGGGTACCCCAGGTTCTTTATGAGCCAGGCACGTGTGTTTGTTGTGCTCGGGGTTTTGTCCCAGTACAGTGTGGTACCGTTGAGGTCTGTGTCGTCTTCCTGGACACCCTCACTCTTGTGCTTGAGTTGTACGTCCGGCTGAGGGAAAGACGGCAGTAGGGCAGCGGCTTGTATTGTGGGTGTGTAGTCGCTTGTAGCGCGCTCGTAGTTGGGGGTACGGACACCAGTAGTCGACACTGGTCCCCAGCTAGTTCTGTTTTCCAGTGCCTCACTTTAGAGTGCTCCGGCCAGAGACTCTAGAGGTGCCAGGCATGGGCCTGCAGTTGTGTGTCTGCAGGTGTGGTGTTGGTTGGTCTCCACAGTTATTTGACTTGTTCTCGTGGAGCGGCAGTTGGACCTTTCGTCCGTGACTGCGAGGCTGAGAGGTTGTTCTTGTGTTGTGTTGTCCGTGTTGGATATTGGCCTGATTAGCCAGTAGTCCGTTCCCGTGTGGTGGCGTCGTTTCCTTCCGACTCGTGCATTGCCTGTTCTGGCTATGGTTTGACTCGTGCTTTACTACTTGTTGTGGTTGGTGAGTTTACGACTCGTGGTCGAGGTTTGACCAGTTTGAGGTGTGCCCTGGTGTTGGCACAGTTATGACTGAGTTGTGGTTTGTATGACTCGTCGATTAAGATTTCACCTGTAATATTGTGCCTAATTAAAGGTATAATATAATTATAGTTCAGTGTGGTGTTTATCACATTCTTGTACCCTTATTCGGGTGTTTGTGTTGTGGTACCTCAGAGTAGCAGGTACTTGTTCCCTTCGTGGGTTACTTTGTAATTTTGTGGTGGTACATTGTGTACCAACCTTTCCGGGTACTTGTGAGTTGTGGAGGTCTTGTGGTTTGACCTGCCACTTGTTGTATCTTATCCATTTTAAGTAGATCTTTGTTTATAATTTATTGTGGATTAGTTTGTGATTATTAATTATGTTACCTTTGTGGGTATTTTGCCGATGAGGCTTGTGGCCTAGGCATATTGTGGTTTAGTAGAGCTATGCTCTGTGGAGGCCGTGTGAGACTTCCACTTGTTGAGCTTTACTCTTCTTGGGTATGATTCCAATTATAACTTTAGTGTGTTATGGATTGGCTTCGTGTTAGCCAGTTCCGTTATCTTATGTATAGTTTCCGATTTAGTGTGGTTTGGAGTATAAAGGACCAGCTCCTCGCTAGCAGTCCTGTTATTCAAGTGCTTGAGGTATGCCTGTGAAGCTTGCAGCTTAGGCAGTGACCTGCTTGTGTGGCTTATAGCTTAGGCAACTAGTTGTTGTAGCAGTGTGCCAGTGAGACTGTGGTTTAGGCACTTTAGTAGTTGGGCTGACTAATGATTTTATGTTAGTCCTGTAGTCCTACTTTCCTTCTGAGGACTTTATGTTTATTATCATGAGTATGTTTAATTGTTATTTATTGTCATGATGTGAGCATGAAATGGTTTGGCTATTGTTGTTGCCAGTGAGACCCATTGGGGTTGAGGTGTCTGTGGTTACGGTGTTGTTTTGGGTAGCCCCTACTGAGCCAGTGACTTGTTGAGGCTCACTCCCCTATAGTTCTTTTCAGGGCTTGTCGTGTGTTTGGCTTGCAGCAGCGTTGTGTCAGGCTTGTACCACCAGCAGTTGTTTAGTAGTTAGTGTTATGTGAGCTTGTGCTCCCTCGGGGTATGCCCCAGGTAGTTGTACTCTTTTTAATTGGACATGTATTAATGTAATGGGACAGTTGTACAAATTTGTGAACAGATATGAGCACATGTACTTTCTTGTGCCTTATATTCTTGTGGTTTGTCTTTTATACTCTTACTGGACTCGTGTGTGAGATATCCCTTGCGACACTTCGGTGCGTTCGCGGGAGGCGGATCTGGATATGGAGCCTTAATGGGCATAAATACCCCGGTCCGTCACACCACTCCTTTGGAAGATTTTCATGAGTAACTTCTTCTTGTTGCAATTCATCCAGAGGTGGATCATCCTTGTCCTCAATTGATGTATCCTTTAGTTTCTTGGACAGTTCATCTGCATCATCATTATCACTATCTACTTCCTTTCTCAAGGAAGGGTTAGTTTCATCAAAGATAATGTGTACAGACTGTTCAATCAGTAAAGTACGTTTATTGAATACTCTATAGCCTTTGGGTTTAGAAGAGTACCCCATGAAGATGCCTTCATCTGATTTGGCATCCAACTTACTAATGTCCATTTTTCCATTGTTGTGAATGAAGCAGGGACATCCAAAGGTTCTGAAATGGCTGATCTTTGGCTTCCGCCCTTTGAATAGTTCATATGCAGTCTTCTTCAGGATTGGCCTGATCATCACTCGGTTGACAATGTAGCTTGTTGTGTTGACTGCTTCAGCCCAGAAATATCTTGGCAAATCATATTCTGAGAGCATAGTTCTTGCCATATCCAATAGTGTTCTGTTCTTCCTCTCAGCAATACTATTTCGCTGTGGTGTCCTTGGTGCTGAGAAATTATGCTCAATTCCCTGATCATCACAGAATCTAGCAAACTTTTCATTCTGAAATTCACCACCATGATCTGATCGGATAGAAATAATGCTGAACTTTTGATCTTTCTGGACCTTCTTGCTGAAACTAACAAAGTTTTCAAAAGTGTCGTCTTTATGCTCTAGGAATGATACCCATGTAAATCTTGAATAGTCATCAACTATGACGAATCCAAAGTTCTTTCCTCCAAGACTGGTAGTCCTCATTTGCCCAAATAGATCCATATGTAGGAGCTCTAAGGGTTTTGAGGTGGTCACCACCGTCTTTGTCTTGAAGGAGCTTTTAGTGTGCTTTCCCTTAGCACAGGCTCTACCGACACCTTCCAACTTTCCACTGACTTTTGGCAGACCTTCCACAAGACTTTTCTTCTGCAATTTCCTCATGCCATCTAAACTGCAATGTCCAAGTCGTCTGTACCATAATTCAGTAGATTTGTCTTTACTTGCTGTCAGACAAATATTTTGCTCTTTGAGTTCTTCAAGATAGAGCACATACAAATTCTTTTCTATATTTGCTTCAAAGATAACTGCTCCATCCTTCACTATGCTGCACTTTGATTCTTGAAACTTGATCTAATGGCCTCTGTCACACAGCTGGCTGATGCTAATGAGATTGTGCTTCAATCCCTTGACTAATAACACATCTTCTATGACTGTTTTTCCTTTGTTATTCACAGAGCCACTGCCTATTACTGTTCCTTTCCCATTATCTACATAAATGACTGTTCCTTCTTCAGCTTGGAGATGTGAGAATAACTTCTGGTTTCCTGACATGTGTCTTGAGCACCCACTATCTAAGTACCATTTGGATGCTCGAGGGTTAACCTGAAATAAAAACATCAAGCTTTAGGTACCCAAATTCTTTTGGGTCCTGATTGGTTAGTATCATTGATTTTGCCTTTTATTATCCATTTCTTATGTCTTGTTGGGCATGTAGTTATAATATGTCCTAACTTATTGCAGTGACTACAGCAGGATAACTTAGTTACTCTTTCTATATACTTGAAATCAGCTTTGTATGCTATATCTTGTTCAGGTACAAATTTTGGTGTTGGATATGTTTTAGGATAAACTATGGTTTCTTCATTATCTGGGGGCGTATATCCTAATCTATTTTTCTTCCTACCTGATCTTCTAGCACCTTTTAATATTAGAGAGTTTTTACCATCAGTAAATTTCTCTAGTGTGCTTGATAGTTTATCATTTTCTTCATTTAAGTTTTTAATTTCTTTTCTTAATTCATCTGTACTTTCCTATTTTTCCAACTTTGTTATTTGTTCATTCTTAGCTTTTAGGTCTTCACATAACAATTCATTTCTTCTTTTAAGTTCAGTTATTTATTTTTCTAATTCTTCATTTTCTGTTTTTAAATCAGAATTAGTATTTTCAAAACATGTGTTATTTTTCTTACTTGCTTTTAATAGTTTAGTTACTTCTTTGTACTTATTATACAATTCATTAAATGCTTCCTCTAAGTTATCTGAATCAGAATCATTACATGAATCGAAGGAGGAGTCAGAGGTTACCTTTTCATCAACATTTGCCATGAAGGCCAAGTTGGCTTCTTCTTCATCGCTGCATGAGCTTGATTCACTGTCTGAGTCACTATTGTTTTCCCATGCTGCTGCCATTGCCTTCTTCTTATACTTTCTGAACTTCTTGGAGCTCTCTTTCTTTCTGAATTCTGGTTTCTTAAATTTTGGACAATCAGCTTTGATGTGTCCAGGCTTTTTACATTCGTAGCAGATGGTTTCTCCTTTCTTCATTTCTTTACCATCTGATCTTTTCAAGTCCTTGTTTTTCTTAAAGTGCCTTCTGCCGGATTGAAACTTTTCTTTTTGGCCAAGATTCGTTGCAATCTTCTAGAGAGCATTGCTTCTTCATTCTCACTGTCCTCATCGCTTTCACTTTCATTTGAGCTGGCTTCTGGTTAGTCTTCTTCTGCTTTTAAGGCATTGGAGTGCTTCTTTCTGCTAGATGACTCTCCTAGCATTTCCATGTTGATCTCATGGGCCATGAGGGACCCAATGAGCTTTTCTACTGACATTCTCTTCAGGTCATTAGCTTCTTCTATAGCTGTGACCTTTGGTGTCCACGAGGATGGCAAGGATCTAAGAATTTTCCTTACCACATCTGTAATCTCATAAGTCTTCCCTAGACTGGCTAAACTGTTGGTGATATCGGTGAATCGACTAAACATTTGAGTGATTGACTCACCTGACTGCATCTGAAATCTTTCATACTGAGTGACAAGAATGTCGATTCTTGTCTCCTTTACTTTGTCTGTACCCTCATAAGTAATTCTGAGCTTTTCCCACATTTCCATCAAGGATTTGCAGGCTGAAACTCGGTTGAATTCCTTCTTACTCAAAGCACAGCAAAGAATGCTCTTAGCTTTACAATTCAAGGAAATTTTCTTCCTATCATCATCTGTCCATTGAGCTTTCTCATTTGTGACAACCAGGTCACCTTCTTCCACTATTGACCAAATTTGATAGTCGTGGCCTTGTAGAAAATATTCCATCCTGGTCTTCCAGTAAGGATAGTCTTCACCATCAAAGAGCGGGGGTCGGTTGACAGACTGACCTTCAATGCTACCTTGGGCTGCCAAGGATCTTTACTCTTCAGATCGTTGGATCTTCTTTCTTTGTCGAAGAGACTCGCTCTGATACCACTTGTTGCCCAGTTGACGAGCCCAGAGGGGGTGAATGGGTCTTTTAAAAATTATTCTACAAGATACCTGTAACCAAAAATATTCACACTAATGTTCTTCGAAGAGGGTTAGTGATTGTTAGTTTGAATAACAAACACACAAGAAAAGACAATCACACAACACAATAAATTATCCTGGTTCGGACCTCCTCTCCTTAGGAGTCCTACGTCCAGTCCCTGAGCAATCTCTCAGGATTTCACTAACAAGGGTACAGTCCCCCTTAAGGACACTACAACACCCAGCTCAGCTGGTCTTCCTTCACACCCGAAGGGAACAACTACACCCTGGATACCCCACCAGGTCTTCCTTCACACTGAAGGGAACAACACCCTGGTTACCACCAGGTCCTCCTTCACAACCGAAGGGAAACAACAAATAGAGAATAGATTGAAAGCACGCCCCTAGACCAAGCTTAAACAAGCAAGGATTTGAAGCAACTAGCACTGAGAGCAAAGGATCTTAATCTAAGCTTACTCTCAGAACTACACAAGCTCTCTCAAGGATTTCTCACTACAAATGGAGAGCTAAGAACTATAGCAATGGAAATGAAAATTCTTGGCTCTACAATTCTCAGGAGACTTGAAAGCTTGAACGGTTGTGTGTTGGTCTCTTCAGAAGTTGTTGCAATGAATGTTCCGGTCGCTATATATTTCTTCTGTTCTTCAGACTTGTATATATAACTTCAATTTGAAATATGGACGTTGAAGTATCTGTTGTCTCTCTCTTGGAAGTAGTCGTTAGACTGAAGGGTGTCTGGAGTCTTGGAAGCTTCCAGTCAGCAGTCTTTGAACACTTGAGCACGCAAAGAGATGAGATCTTCAGAGATATCCTTTGGCTTCTATTTTGTTTAACGTTGTAGCATGGAGCTGGATCATAGGTCTGCACAAATGTCAATCTCAAATAGCAGACAGCTAGGCTGTCTCTGATGTCAGTCAACGTAAATAGCAATAGACATGAAAATAGTAATGCCAAATAGCTTAAGTCTAGAAGACGTAATCAGAGTAAGCAAGATAAAGGATGATATCGTCTGCATGCATGCAGAGATACGTTCAGGTCTCATTAAATGCAGGTGCATCAGAGAGAGATGCATACATGGTCTTTGACTAGTCAACAAAGATAATATCAAGTCAATATGAAATCGATGACTATATGACTTATGAAATCGTTATGAATAAGTCAGGTTGACCAAGTCGTTATGACACAGAAGAAATCATTGTGAAATGCAAATCGTTGTGTTTCTGAAGAAATCGATATGAAACACTTAACACATCGTTGTGAGATACAAATCGTTGTGTTTCTGAAGAAATCGATATGAAACACTTAACAAATCGTTGTGAGATACAAATCGTTATGACGACCAAGTCGTTGCGAGAAATCGTTATGATCACTAAAGAAATCGTTACGGCGAGCAAGTCGTTGTGAGTTCTTAAGAAATCGTTATGATCACTAAAGAAATCGTTACGGCGAGCAAGTCGTTGTGAGTTCTTAAGAAATCGTTATGATCACTAAAGAAATCGTTACGGCGAGCAAGTCGTTGTGAGTTCTTAAGAAATCGTTATGATCAATAAAGAAATCGTTACGGCGAGCAAGTCGTTGTGAGTTCTTAAGAAATCGTTATGATCACTAAAGAAATCGTTACGGCGAGCAAGTTGTTGTGAGTTCTTAAGAAATCGTTATGATCACTAAAGAAATCGTTACGGCGAGTAAGTCATTGTGAGTTCTTAAGAAATTGTTATGATCACTAAAGAAATCGTTACGGTGAGCAAGTCGTTGTGAGTTCTTAAGAAATCGTTATGATCACTAAAGAAATCGTTACGACGACCAAGTCGTTGCGCTTTCTTAAGGAATCGTTGCGATGACTTATAGAATCGTTACAACGGACAACGTTGCGCTTTCTAAAGAAATCGTTGCGATGACTTATAGAATCGTTACGACGGGCAAGTCGTTGCGCTTTCTAAAGAAATCGTTGCAATGACTTATAGAATCGTTACGACGGGCAAGTCGTTGCGCTTTCTAAAGAAATCGTTGCGATGACTTATAGAATCGTTGTGGCATCGACTTGTTTGAAACAACATGATTTTTCAGCCAGAAAGGAAATCGTTATGATAATTCTATTGAAATCGATATGCTTATAAAGAAATCGTTATGGCCTTCAATAGAAGTCGATATGAACTTAGAGAAATAATATGTTGAAGAGATTAAAGCTTCATAGAAGTAATGCATACCTTTTGTGGGCTTGTTTGACCTTGGTGTTTTTCCTGTACTTAAGACTTATGAAATATTCATTAGATATAATTGATAAACTCTTGTTTGGTTTTGTTAATCATCAAAATATATATTTATATATGTAATTAATTAAAATTATATGGGGACAGACTGATCATCAATCGGACCACGCGAACACGTCCAAGTTGGCTAGCAAAAGGCTTTGTAGCGTTGTTGCTCGGCCTCCGCTAGTAGAGTGCCAATATAAAGGACATGCTCGGGTTGTCATCCACCTGGACTAGAAGCAGATCTTCAGCGGGCATTCCTCTGCTAGTGGAGGCTTGATCGGTAAGTGGCGAAACTTGGTCAGGGACCGCGAGTGGTTGCTTGTCTCTTAGAGAGAGGACATAGCACCGTCGAGACTCGCGCTGGCACCCGAGCACCTCTCCGATACCACTCGGAGTCGGAAACTTCATCTTCTGGTGAAGAGACGAAGGTACTGCCTTGATGCGCCCGATCAGACCTCTGTCGAGGATGGCTTTATAGCCTGGCATGTTCTTGATGACCAAGAAGTCAACGACTTTGGTCACCATCTTCGGAGCCGTTCCTAAGGTGATCGGGAGGCGAACTTTACCCATGGGCTGCACCGA
Source organism: Colocasia esculenta (assembly GCA_014218235.1). Taxonomy (NCBI): domain Eukaryota; kingdom Viridiplantae; phylum Streptophyta; class Magnoliopsida; order Alismatales; family Araceae; genus Colocasia; species Colocasia esculenta. The sequence goes on along the minus strand of CM024757.1, from coordinate 7,413,677 downwards.
AACCCCCGAGAAGCCGAACAAAGGCGATTCTACCGGGGTGAGCTGGTCGGTTTTGAGACCCATAAAAACAAAGCAATCGTAAGACAAGATGTCGGGGGCGCTTCCATTATCTACCAAAATCCGACGCACATTACAATGGTTGATGGTGGCCGAAATGACCAGCGCATTAGTGTGTGGGGTAGTGACCCCTACAAGATCTTCATCCGAGAAGGTGATAGCCTCCTCGGGCGGTGTGCGTGGAGGACTGGCAAAATATGGAGTCGGACGAGGTACCGAGGGCCTGTCCACGACGTGCACTCGCCTTGCGTAGTCGCGTCGGCTCCGAGTGCTCTCTCTGCCTGCACCGAAGCCTCCCGTGATCACATTGATCTCTTGCCTGTTGGGCTCATTGTTGATCTACTGCTCGTGAGTTCGCTCTCGACGTCTGGGGCGGTCTTCATTCCGGCGCACGAACCGTCCGAGGTAGCCGCGCTTGATAAGGTCTTCAATCTCGTCCTTAAGCTGGCGGCATTCGGAGGTGTCGTGGTCGTGGTTGCGATGAAAGTGACAATACTTGGCTTGGTCGTGCCTTCGGGGGTCGGAGCGCATCCTTTGTGGCCACCGAACATATGGTTCATTCCTGATCTCTGCCAGGATCTGTTCGGGCGCCACAGTGAGGGGGGTGTAGTCGGTGAAGGGACGTGGTCGGCGCGGCGAGTTGCCGTTGCACCGTCCTTTCTTCCGATCGCGGTCGGAACCGTTGTCGGAAGGTCTCTTCTTGTCCGAGGGTTCCCCCTGTTCAACTCAACCTGCAGCCAGGCTTTCTTCACATGCCGCATGGCGTTGCGCGATAGAAAGCAGCTCGGCGAGGGTGGACGGCTGCTGGACGCCGAGAGTCCTCTGCAAGAAACCATCACGAGTGCCCTGGATGAGGGCACTGGTGGCCAGAGGGACGTCCAAGCGCGAGATGCGAAGCGCCTCTGTTCGGAACCTCTTGACGAAGTCCCAGAGTGCTTCGCCCTTCTTCTGGCGAATTGCCAGGTGGGAAGCCGTCGTGCGCGGCTGCGATCTTCCACCGAGGAAGTTGTCCCGGAAGGCTTTCTTCAACTAGCGGAAGGATGTGTTGGAGCCCGCCGGGAGAGTCTCGAACCAAGCTCTGGCAGTCTCCTTGAGGGTTGCAGGGAAAGCTCGGCACTTGGCCGCATCTGATGCTCCGTGGAACACCATATGCGACTCGAAGCCGTGGATGTGGTCGGCCGGGTCGGTAGTGCAGTCGTAAGCTGCGATGGTGGGCAGAGGGAGCTTGGGAGAGACCCAGGCTTCTAGAATCTCCCCCCTGAAAGGGGAGCGGAAGTCCAGGTCATCTTCCGCCGGCGCTTTCCCCTCCGCACGTTGAACCATCGCGTCCACGCGGTGCTCCAGGTCAACCACACGGCGGAGGCGCCTGGCGAGCACTTGCTCGGAATGGACGGAACCTTGCTGGCCGGTCCCGTGGGAGTTGGCTTCCACCACCGAGTGCGGCGGACGGGGGGCAAGGGTGGAGCATCGGGGCGAACGGCCTCGGCGCTTCTGTGCTCATTCCTCGAACAGGGCTCGGTGAGACCGGCGTGGTGAATCCACCTGCTGGTCCTGGGGCTCAGGAGGGGCGCGAGATCGCCGGTGAGACGACTCCGCCTGACGCTCCTGCCGTATGGAAGCCGCCAGAACCGGTGGCCCGGCCAACTAGGCCTGCAAGCCCAGACAGATGCCCGTCAACTGCTGCACCTGGTCCCGGAGTTCGGCCATCTCCAGGACAGTTGCAGGTATGACGGCCGCTGGCGCGGGGACGTCGTTGTTTGCGCCAGCAGGGGCTACGTTGACGTCAACGGGATGGGATCGACGGCGAGACTCCGCATGAGACTGGAGGGACCTCGTCGCCCTACTCCCGAGGTTCTGGTAAGAGGATCGTCCGCGAGCCATGGTTGTGTCGTTCCCGCAAACGGCGCCAAAAGTATGGAGGCTTCTTCCTTATTGGGCCGGAGCAGAGCAAGCCTACACTTATGTAGGGATCATGTCAGTCGCAGGAGGCAGACGAGAATCCTGCAATCATCAGAAAGGATCAGGGGGGCCCGGTGAAGACCGGGGAAAACCCTCCGATGCCTAAGTCAGATGATGACTGAAGAGGATGAGAGTTTTCGTATGCGAGAATGTGTTTTCGCGAGAGAGAGAGCGTACCTTGCATGGCATTGTACCTGTGCCTTTTATAAGGTGAGGATGTTGGAGAGGAGAGCGTTATGCTCTTTCGATCGTGCCCGGAAAGGACGCGCCAGTTGGCATGCTTGACAGGGCACTAACTACTAAAGCATCCGTTGGGACGCTTGATAGTTAATGTGCTTTAGATCATGGGGCGCGTGGCCTGCGGTGGTTACAACCGTGACTTGGACACGAACAGGCTGCTCGGATGCCTTTGGTTGTAGGTCCCGAGCAAGTTGCTTGTTAGGAGAGAAAGCAAACCTGGTGCTCGATGACCCCGAAGGCTGCTTTGAGGCCGAGCAGGGCAGGCATCTTGAGGACGCTGAAGAGGGTCGTCCGAGAACACAGATCGTTTGAGGACACCCGCTGTCCTAGGATGGCGTAGCGCCGGTTTGTTCCGTCATGGGCTACGTGAGTTTTGTCCATGGGCCTGGGTGGCAGGAAGTGACCACCACAATATAGTTGGGTAGAAGAAGGGTGGTTGCAAGCTTAAAGGGAAACTTAAGGTTTGGTGGGAGAGTGTGCCTTATGTGTTTATGGGTTTTGTCCCATATTGAAAAATACAAGAGAGTGGCCTTTATGTCCTTATGGTTCTAAGGACTTGTTCCTATGGAACTAGAGGGAGGTATGCCCAAGACCACACATGCGCGCCCGCTCGCCGGCTGGGCTGGGGGAGGGCGGCGCGCGTGTGAGGTGACCGTGGGTCTTATTGGGCCGTCACATATTTTCTTATCTGTTTTTTCCCTTTTTGCTTAATGGGCCTTTGGGACACGCCCGTCCATGAAGAAGTGAACCGGTGTGTAGTGGGGCGTGGGCGATTTTGTGATAAGGAGAGAGAGAGAGAAACCGCATTGACTAAGTCTTCTCCCCGAAGAAACTCTCTGGTGATCTCTCTCTGGCTCTCGCGCTCTCTATCTGTCTGCAACGTCGCCGTACACCATCGGGGAATCGCTCTTCGCTGCTGGTCGCTTCTTGCCCTCGCCTCCGATGCAGACATCGCCATCCCTGCTTACTGTCGGCGTGCCGCGACTTCTTCTCCGCCACCGACTGCCTCGTTCTACGTGTCATCAGTGTCCGGTGCATGCTTCTTTTGCCCTAGAATTGATAGAGACTCTTCTTTACATATTAGATAGTTTTCACTTTATGAGACCAACAGTGTGCGACTGTCGTCTCGTTGGATGTGGTTGTACCCTGGGAGAAGATCGTTATTTCCTGTTCGGACCTATAGTGGGGACGATATCTTTTGTAAGACATGTTCCATTTGGAACGCCTCCACTGATTTTATATATATGTATTCTTGTTCGAATTTCAGCATGCATATCTTGCTTATTTGTTGTTATCCACTTGGAATGATGCCTATGTTGATTTACGCAAATTTGTATTATGTCGCTATACTTGCACTGTGTGGTTTATGGATGCTCAATTGCCATGTGGAATCTATTATAGCCACTGTTTTATTAGCATACCTTTCACGAACTATTTAGCAAAGTAATCTTCATCTTCTATGTCTGGAGTGCTACAAAATTACAATCGCAGTATGATCGATTTGTTCTTTTGCTGCAGAAATTATTGCAGAAAATTTTTAGGTAAGGAAGAATTAAGAGAAGGGTTGTTGGGACAGGACAACGAGGAGGGTTGTTGGGATGGAACATTTCTGTAGGCTCGATTTCTTTTCTCCCCGACACTGGTGTGAAGCCCCCATAGGTATCCAAGGTTCCTTTTCTGATCTGTCCTAATTGTCTTCGAATCATATCTTAGCTTCCGTGCATGGCGTCATCATCATCTCCATCCCAAGAGGCCTCCGAGCACATGCCCTTTTGACACCTGGGAATCGGACTTCGCCGGCGGGCAGACCATGTCGAAGTACTTCTCCGGCCGTGCTGATCCGTTGAAGTCCATGTTGACGATGCATGACATGGTCGACGTCCCGCGGCGGCTCTGTCAAACGCGTCGTCCATGCCGCTAATATTGGATCTGCCATGGTCACGCGGACATCGAGCAGCGGCCACTACGGTAATAAATTAAGTATATATTGGCTAATTTAAAACTTGTCCAAAGTTACGATTCTAATCAGCAAGCAGTCGCTGCCCGTCATCGCCGCCATTTGTGGGGGACCTTGATGTATTAGTTCTAGGTACCCAAGGAGCAGAGGTGCCCTTATAAGCATTACTTCTAAATAATGGTAGGCGATAGCTGTCCCACTACAAGAAAAAGCGAACATAGCGACCGAATTTGCGACCGAAAATTTCGGTCGCACATTTGTCTCAAATAGCGACCAAATAGCGACCAATAAAATCGGTCGCATGTGTGAGACCGATATTGCGACCGATTTTAGTGCGGTCTCAAATCGGTCTTGATGCCCTACTTTTAGCCCAGCGACCAACTTCCCCCGCCGTGAACAACTCTTTCCCCTCCGTCTTTCCCCCTCTGCTGGTGCCGTCGCCGCCACGTGCTGCCATCGCCGCCGACGCCCCGCCTGCTCGCGTGGGACGCCCCCGCCGCTCGCTGCCGCTGCGCCTGCTCGCCGCACGCTGCTCCCGTCCTCCCGCCGTGGACGCCCCCGCCTCCCGCCGGCTCACCGGTAAACCTCTCTCTCTCTCTCGCTCTCTCTCTCTCTCTCTTCTCTCTCTATAGGCGCCCCCTTTACCCAGCTCCTAGCTCCCCTGCCCACTCCCCCTTACCCAGCTCCCCACCCCCCTCCACCCCCCATCCCTCTACTGTGCTCCCCCCTCCCCTTACATAGCTCCCTGCCTCCCCCCCCCCCCCACCCCCCCCAACCCACCACCCCCCCACCCCCCCCCCCCCCCCCCACTCGCCGCCCCCCTCCCCCCCTGGGCAGCACCCCCCTCCCCCTGCGTCCCTTCCCCCACCCCTCCAATGCACAGCACCCCCCCCACTCGCCGCGCCCCTCCCCCTGGGGCAGCACCCCCTCCCCCTGCTTCCCTTCCCCCACCCTCCACTGCACAGCACCCCCCCCACTCGCCGCCCCTCCCCCTGGGCAGGAGCACCCCCCTCCCCCTGCTTCCCTTCCCCCACCCCTCCACTGCACGCACCCCCCACTCGGTGCCCCCCCCCCGGGCAACGCCCCCTCCCCAGCTACCTTCCACCCCCTGACCGCGCAGCCCCCTCCCCTTGCTTCCCTTCCCCCACCCCCCCACTGCAGTCATAATCCCTTGTAGAGAGATAATGTTGTGCTTAAGAAGGCTTGTTGATCACTAATTAGATGTCTCCTAATGAATATGTGAAAGTAGTTGTGTAGCCTTCTTCTTAATTTCTGGTTTCATTTTCTTGGAGGGTGAACTTGATTTCATTGTGGGCCACTCTCAGACAGAGGTTATATAGTGGAAAGCTTTTGTTCTTATACATGAGCAGGAATGTTCATATGAGGATGAACACATCCTCTTGTCATAGTATACAGCATTATGATTGTTTAGCCTGCCTACACCCTCTCCATATAAAAGGTTACACTTGTTACAAATTTACAATGCATTTCTGAAAAAAAAAGTCTGCACATGATTGTGCTTGAACCAAGAGAAGTTGACTAAACATTATTCCTTTAATTACAAAGGCTGTAGGAGTCTGCAGCTTCAAAACACAGCTGAGTCCCTCACTTTTTGTTTTAGTATGTTTCTTTGTAAAAATGAATACAGGACAAAAGTACCATCTGAATGAGGTTAAAGACAAATAAAAGGACAAATAGCTCATGTTTTGAGCTGCTGTCTCTTATTTTTGAGCCACTATGTTCTGCACTTCCCTTAAATTGAGCATAGATGTGTAGCTCACCTTGTTCAAGCTGGATAAAAGGTGAGCCATGGTCTGCCCATTAGTAAAGACATCAGGAACTTGACCTTGTGATTTGGCATAGCACAAACAAATCTCTATATGTTTTGTTTTATCATGCTGGATGGAATTGCTGACCATAGATAGCGTCCTTGTTATCATGATATATCCTCAAAGGAACATGAACTTGACCTCCAAGATCTTGCAATGGAAACTTTTGGTCATAGCATTTGTGTCACATGATAGGCTGTGGCCGTACACTGAACCTCAACACTTGATCTAACACAAGTAGAGTAGTTAACTGCTTCTTGCTTGTCCATGCCACCAACTTTTCACCTTGGAACATACAGTAGGCAATAGTGGATCTCTCATCATCACGAGCCAACAAAATCTTCAATGTTTAACAACTTAGCTAGAGAATAATCCTTGCCAGGAGAAGACTCGATGTAACTCAAGATACACTCAACCCTCATGTGTGGCACTTGAGGAGCATGCATAAAGTAACTGACAATGTGAAAAACATAGGCTAAATCAGATCCAATAAGGCCAGCAGTAAATCTCTGTCCCACCAAGCTTTGGTACTTGCCTTTATCTGCATCATACAAGGCTTCACCTTCTGCATCACAAATCCCATGGATCACTTCAATGGGTGTATATGCTAGTTTACACCCTATTTTGCCAATTTCTTTCACTAAGTAAAGTGCATATTTCCTCTGATAAATATTACTTTTAAGCATTTAATTTGTCAACTTCATCTTTGTTGTCACATGAAATTAATGATCAAGGGTTCGCATTGAACGATCAAGGTACATCGGGATCTCGATCCTCCCTTTTGCATCGAACGTACAAGAGTGATATGAGAATGTAGAGGTCCTAGAGGAGGTGGCACCTCACAAGCATATATATGCATGGTAGCTTAATTAAGATACTCCTTAACATGCAGCATGGTTATGTATTTAAGGCAGGCCGGCACACATCAATTCACGTACGTCAGTGTGATGTGCAAGGCATCGTTTTAAAAGAGTGTACATGTAGCTAGGCTGTTATGATATTCTTACAGGTGCTATTCTTCACATATCAATCCACTTGCATTTCTCAAATCAAGTAGGGCTTCATCTTTGAGTAATTAAGGAATACCTGATTAGCTAGGAGATTATGTAATTAAGGAATACCTGATTAGCTAGGAGCTGGTCATTTGGTCGGTGGGTGTGTCATGAGGTTAGCGCATGTTTAGTTGGAGTTGATCATTACTGTTGTATTTGATTACAAAGGAAATTAATTAAATTTTGTTAACAACGTAACAAGTACTAATTTCTTTTGATGATGTTTAGGGCAGCTAATTAACCTTTATATCTCATTGAGTCATGTGTCCCAATTCTTCACATTCTTCTAATGCCAATAAGTCATATATATTTTAGTACAAGTGAGCATAATGCAAAAGGGTAAATCTGATTCACTTATCAAATACCCTCATAGAGAGTGTTGTTTCCAAGCTCAAATTGAACTGTGACTGCCCCCAGAATTCTTACAATTTCTTAATTATTCTTCTCCCAAGCTTCTTAATGTCTCAAGGATATATTTCGCAAATTCAGTCAATGTCATATTGAATTAGTATTTCAGTGGTGCTATATTAATATTAGTTAGATATGCACTCATGAATAATGCTCTCCATCATGCATGTTATGCCATGCCATTGATTGCTCTTATGAATATGTTGGATGTTAAAACAAAATCTATATTTTCATCATCTACATGTATTGCTAATTGCACATGTTATTGGTGCTTTTGTAAATTCACATGTTATATGTGCTTGTTGATATGTATAGAGTTTTTAGAATACTTATTTTTGTGCTTTTAGAATGTGTTATTATCTTGTCAATAATTAATTAGTTGGGTGTTGTATGTGAGCTGAGATGCGTGGGTGCAACCTAACATTGCACGCATCTTAGGAGAGCGTGTTAAGCCCGTGTCAATCAACCTACCCGTTCAAGACTTTGGGATTGATGTGCACGTTCTCATTTTGAATGATGAGAACGTGTATATCTAACTCAAAGTCTTGAATTGTCCCGTTTGGACAGTCTGTGAATGTTTGATCGCACTTAGGTGGTTAATTACTATATGTGTTTGTGTTGTTTGTTAAAAATTTTGGTTGCGTCTTCTCACTCCTCTCTGATATACCTTTATTGATTTTGATTATTTTCTTAACCACTTATTAGTAAGTGTTTAAGAAAATTTCTTAATCAATAAATATTTTGTGGTATATCGGAGAGGTGTGGGGAGATGCTGCCGAAATTTTTAGCAAATAACACAACACATATAGTAATTAATCGTGCGATCAAACCTTCACAGATGGGTTAAAAAGTGAAAATCTAAATGATATTTCCTTCCTATTTAAAATGGCAGAGATGGACGATGTGAGGAAAGGGTTGGACTTTTTATTTTGTTAGACATGTTAAAGTTTTGTGTGTTTACATTTCATTCGCACAGGGAAAATGTCGGAAGATCGTTCATGGATGTACCGTAGAGTAGTTGATCAGGTGGTGTCTACGGAATTTAAAAATGGAGTTGAGAGATTCATTCAGTTTGCTTTGAGAAATCCTATTGAAGCTGTAGATTGTGAGGGTCGTATCCGATGTCCTTGTGCAGTCTGTAAGAATTTGAAGTGGCTGACAACATGGGATGTACAACGTCATTTATACAGAAAGGGGTTTGTTAAAGATTATGCAAACTGGATATGTCATGGTGAAACATTGTGGTCCTTCCAGCCTGCCGAGCCTGCCAATGTTGGAAGTGGAAGTTCATATGTTGATATGGTCATAGATGCTGCTGGTCCAGGATTCAATGTTCATGAGGAGCATGTACATGATGAAGAACCGCCAAACAAGACAGCTGAAAGATTTTATCAGCTACTCAAAGATGCTGATGAGCCATTGTGGAATGGATGTCAAAATCACTCTCGATTGTCTACGGTGTCACAATTATTGAACTTGAAATCTGAATTTCACATCAGTGAGATTTGTTTTGATCGTTTGTTACTGATTATCAAAAGTATGTTGCCACAAGATGAGAAGTTACCTGAAAATTTTTATCGTGCAAAGAAGATGGTCACTGACTTATGGCTTGGATATGAGAAAATAGATGCATGTCCTAATCATTGCATGCTATATTATAATGAGGATAAAAGTAAGGTATCATGTTCCATATGTGGTCATGATAGATTCAAGCCTAAGAAAGGGGACAATTCAAAGCAAAAAGATATACCATATATGTCATTGCGGTATTTTCCTATTGCACCGAGATTGCAGAGAATGTATATGTCACCAAAGATAGCTCAACATATGAGATGGCATGCGGAAAGAGTACGTCGACAACATAATGTAATCACTCATCCTGCAGATGCCGAAGCTTGGAGTCACTTTAACTGTGCTCACCCTACTTTCTCAAAAGAGTCGCGTAATGTAAGACTGGGTTTATGTACTGATGGATTCAATCCATTTGGAGGTTCAGTGACTTCCTACTCTTGCTGGCCAGTTTTCGTGACACCATACAATCTTCCGCCAAATATGTGCATGAAACGAGAGCATTTATTTCTATCATTATTGATCCCTGGTCCAAAAAATCCTGGAAAAAAACTAGACATATATCTCAGGCCGTTGATTGATGAGTTGAAATTGTTATGGACCGATGGGTTACTACTTATGATGCATCCAGAAAGCAAAATTTCACTATGAAGGCTGCATTGATGTGGACAATAAATGACTTTCCTGCATATGGAATGTTATCTGGCTGGAGCACCCATGGAAAACTAGCATGTCCTTACTGTATGGACAGTTCCAAATCATTTGTACTTAAGCATGGTGGCAAGTCATGCTGGTTTGATTGTCATCGACAATTTCTACCAAGGGACCATCCGTTTAGAAGGCAAAAAGATGCATTCTTAAAGAACAAAATTGAATTGGAAGAAGCTGATTTTGAACGGTTGTCTGGTCCACATTTAGCAGCAAGGGTACAGAACTTACCAGATATAACACAATTGTCGAGCAGCACAAGACATCTCCCTGGATTTGGGAAGGATCACAACTGGGTCAAAAAAAGTATCTTCTGGGAATTGCCTTATTGGTCAACTCTTCTTATACGACATAACCTCGACGTCATGCATGTTGAGAAGAATGTCTTTGATAATGTGTTCAACACCATTATGGACATAAAAGGCAAAACAAAGGACAATGTGAATGCTCGTTTAGACTTGAAAATACATTGTAAACGTCCAGAACTGGAACTTCTTGATAGAAATGGTACAACAGTTAAACCGAAAGCAATTTACGCCCTTGGAGCTGCACAGATTAAAGAAGTATGCTTTTGGCTAAAACAATTGAGATTTCCAGATGGTTATGTGTCCAACATTGCTCGTTGCGTGAATACAAATGAGGGGAAAATATATGGAATGAAAAGTCATGACTGTCATGTGTTCATGCAGAGGTTGTTACCTATTGTATTTCGTGATATGCTGCCGAAGCCGATATGGGGAGCAGTGACTGAGTTAAGTCAGTTTTTTAAAATTTTATGTACATCAGAGCTCAGGTATGAAGATGTGGAAACTATTGAACAGAATGTGATCACGACAGTTTGTAGATTGGAAAAGATATTTCCACCCTCATTCTTTGATTCAATGGAGCACCTGCTTATACACTTACCATATGAGGCTAAAGTAGGAGGGCCAGTACAATTTAGATGGATGTATCCATTTGAGAGGTAATTTATATATATTTCTCCTCATAATTCAATATCTTTTGATGTGTTTTTCATTATCCTATGAACATTCTGGTAGGTGCATGCATGAATTGAAAATGAAAGTTCGCAACAAGGCAAAAGTAGAGGGTTCCATTGCGGAGGCGTACATTATGGAAGAAATATCAAATTTCTGTTCAATGTACTTTGAACCTGAGATACAAACTCGTCGTACTCGGCCACCACGTAATGATGATGGAGGAGACTCCTTTCACTCTGATCGGCTCTCTATATTTAAGTATCCTGGACGTGCGTATGGACGTTCTTCGTGTCGGATGCTAAATGATAGAGAATTGCACTGTGCAGAAATTTACATCCTTTTAAATTGTATGGAGGTTGAATCTTATGTTGCGTAAGTTCTCTGCTCACATTACGTTTATGTCCATAACTTGTTAATTTTCATTCCATCTATAATGCTCCAATGTTCATAATACAGACAATTTGACTCAGAATTAATCCAAAGATGTCCATATCTCTCTGACATGGAGGTTGAAAAAGAACGAGAAAAATCATTGGCTTCTTGGCTGAAATATCGTGTAAGTATTATTACTAATCTTTCTCCTTGTTAGGCCAATTTATGACTAATTCTGACTAGTGTGCTCTCCATATGTAGGTTGAAAATGGTTTTATTACTGATCAAAGAATTCGAGAGATCAGTTATGGCCCATCGAAAGTTGCACGTACATATCCAGCATTTATTGTGAATGGGTATAGATTTCACACTAGACAATATGGGCAGAATAAATCAACAATGAACAGCGGGGTATGTGTGAAAGGAAGTACATATAATGAAAATGAATGTGATTATTATGGTATTATTGAGGAGATCTTAGAATTGCAATATCTCGGAGATGACAACCATATATTTCTGTTCAAGTGTCATTGGTTTGATCCAAATTCTGTTCGAAATGACACAACATATGGGATTGTCGATATCAGACATAAGTCCAAATTGAATACTTATGATCCATTCATTTTGGCCGCACAAGCCCAGCAGGTCTATTATACAAAGTATCCATCGTCTAGAAATAAAGAAAGAAATGATTGGTGGGCAGTTTGCAAGGTTAAGACAAGGCTTTTCCCGGATTATGAGTTGGATTTGACTGAAACAGTAGAGTTGGATGTGAATGCCGAATTCTTTCAATCAGATTTGGGTGATGATGTAGAGTTGCCTGCTTCTAGTGATGAATCTGTGGAGGCACTGTCTTTATCTAAAGAGAATGAAGTGGAAGAAGTCGAACCAGAACAACTTGAAATACAGTTGGGGACTCCGATGAGGAGGAATATATTAGTGATCAAAATGAATCTGATAATGAAGATGTGAATGCTGAATTTGATATATCTCCAACATCTGAAGATGAAATGGAGAATGTTTGATTAATGGTATACAATTTTACCTAAAATGAAGGGTACTCTGTAATTTTAATACTCCCGTGTCTGCCCATTTTTCGTCCACTATTTGATGAATATGCATGTATTTTATTACCAGTTGAAGATATGGTTCGAGGACGGCGTGGGACTTCTTCAGGTGGGAGGGGTGAGGGTAGTGGGAGGGGAGAGGGTAGTAGGAGGAGATTTACTTCCTTTTCTACACCGCTACCACCGACCTCTGCACCGCTACCACCGGCAGTAGGTATGTATACTTTGATTTGTATGCATTGCGGTATTTATTTAATATAATTCTTTATGTCATTGTGGTAACTTATTCTTATTTTCACAGGACCCACGACCTCTGTACCGGTACCATCGACCTCTGCACCGATACCACCGACCTCTGCACCGCTACCACCAGCAGTAGGTATGTATACTTTCATGTATAATGCATTGTAGTATTTGTTTAAAATAATTCTTTATGTTTTTGTGGTATATTATTCTTATCCTTTCAGGATCCACGACCTCTGCACCGTATGTATACTTGTAATATTGTTTAAAATAATTCTTATGTTTGTGGTATATTATTCTTATCCTTTCAGGATCCACGACCTCTGCACCGCTACCACCGGCAGTAGGTATGTATTTTCATGTATAATGCATTGTAGTATTTGTTAAAATAATTCTTTATGTTTTTGTGGTATCTTATTCTTATCTTTACAGGACCCACGACCTCTGCACTTTTACCATCGGCAGCAGGTAGATTGACAGCCTCTGCATCTCCATCACACATGGCGAGTAGATCTACACCAGGTATGTTCATTTACATTTCTATTTTTTTATAGTTTGTTTTATTTATACTATTTAATTCGTATAGTACATGCTGATGACGAGACGAGTCATCACGAGGGGGAGGGCAGTTATAATGAGACGATGCGGGCAGTGTGGATAAATGAAGGGTATGTAATGCATTATTTTTGTTATCTATTCGTCATTGTGGTATTAATATTCTCAATTTCAGGAATAAAATAGAGCCAGCCCAAGCATCACAATTTATTACAAAGACAATTCAAGCACATATTCAGGCCCCATCCATCGCTTTTCTGATTTTCCGATGGATGTTCAGGATTTATTGTTCTCTATGTTCTTGGTATGTATCTTATTTTATCATATTAAGTCATTTTCAATTCTTATTTGAACACACTTATTGTTATGTAACATATAATTTTTTTTTTGTTAATATGTAGAAGAATCATCGATTCACAGAGCATTCACATGAGTTACGTGCTAGATCTGCATGGACAAGTACTGCAAGAGCAAATTTCAAACATCTTATGTACAATGTCCAAAAAACTGCAGAAAGAGCATGTGCAAGTACAGATAAGAACGAATGGAAGGAGCATGGGCCTGTGTGGATGAGAAAGGAGTATTGGACGGAGCTGTGCGACATTTGGGGAGCGGAGAAATGGAGTGAAAATTCAAGCAAAGCAAAGCAAAACAGAGCAGCGCATCCTGAAGCGAATGTACACACGAGTGGCTCTGTCTCCTTTGCAACGCATAAAGCGAGATTGGTAAGTATACTTCTACATTTGTGAATTTTTTTAATCTAATAATAAACTGTGATTTATTTGAATAACAGAAAGTACAGCTCAAGCGGCCACCTCAATTTCAAGAGCTTTTTGATGAAACTCATAAGAAGAAAGGGACAAATGATTACATTAGTGAGAAAGCTCGGGAGGTAGCGGTAAGTGTATACACTAATAGTTTTCATTTATTGTGGTTAAACTGTAGAATAATTTTGTTTTATTTGTTTTATTTTTTGCAGGAGTCATATAGTAGAGGAATGGATGAGAGGTACGGGGATGACAATCAGCGTCCAGAGTTGGATCCTGACATTTGGGTTGCAGCATCTGGGACACCCAAGAAAGGCCATGTCTATGGTTTTGGACATAGCTTGGGCACGACCAAGGTGATATCATCATGCTCGAGTTCGGTCTCACATGCGACCTCTCCATTTACCACACCAGCAGCCCCAGGTGTTTCTTCCAGTGCCGGCCCGACCATGACTCCGGATATGTTTAGGGCGATCGTCAACGAGACCGTCTCTCAGAATATCTCAACCATCGTCTCTCAGACCGTCTCCCAGATGCTCGTAGAATTGGGAATTCCTGGTAATAGAGCACCTCCTGCACCTCCTGCACAGCAGCCTCCGGTAAGTATTTTATTTTATTGATTTTCTATTTGTTAACTCTAAATATCATCTTACAAAATATAAGAATTTAGATTGAGGAGGGAAAAATATCACTTTCTTAACTCTATGAACTTGGGTTTGAGGGTTCAAAATTGAAAAGAAAAGTCTAATCAATCCATCGATTGTTCCAACACGACATGGGAGGTGAAAGTAACCCGTAGAAACTGACAGAGTTCAAATTGGACTCCAAATTTGAACTTCATGCTCAAATTTACATTTCTTAAGAAGAACTAATTTAATCGGGTTTAATAGGGTCAAAAATAAAAAATAGATCCGATTAATTTGTCAATGACTCCAACACGATCGGGAAGTGAGAGTGACTTGTAGAAACTGACGGAGTTCAAATTGGACTCCCGATATGGCTTGGGCAAACAATTTTGTATTTTCTTAACTAGTTTAGTTTCAAATCTATGAACTTGGGTTTGAGGGTCCGAAATTGAAAATAGAGGTCAAATCAATCTATCGATTGTTCCAACACGACATGGGAGGTGAAAGTAACCCGTAGAAATTGACAGAGTTCAAATTGGACTCCAAATTTGAACTTCATGCACAAATTTACATTTCTTAAGAAGAACTAATTTAATCGGTTTAAGGGGGTCAAAATATAAAAATAGGTCCGATTAATTTGTCAATGACTCCAACACGACCGGAAAGGTGAGAATGACTTGTAGAAACTGACGGAGTCCAAATTGGACTCCCGATATGGCATGGACAAACAATTTTGCATTTTCTTAACTACTTTAGTTTCAAATCTATGAACTTGGATTTGAGAGTCCGAAATTGAAAAGAAATGTCCAATCAATCTATCGATTGTTTAAACACGACATGGGGGGTGAAAGTAACACGTAAAAACTGACGGAGTTCAAATTGGACTGCAAATTGGACTATCGATTTGAGCAAAACGTTTAAAACTATCATTCGTCAATTTCAGTTAAATGAAAAATATCTTGCTTTTAATTTTCAAGAATAATTGATTTCTTTATTAAGTACTTAATTTTAATTTTTTAAAATAATATGCAGGATTATCCGTCGCGAGATGTTGGACGAGACGACGACCAGGATGAGGATGACACATATGCGGAGGATTTGTGATTTCATTTTAGTTATGTGCATGTTGTCATTTTATTATGGATGTATGATGTTTGTGTGTTTGTATTTTATGTGATGAATTTGAGGTTTGTTATGGATGTATGATTAGTTTGTGTGTTTGTATTTTATGTGATGAATTTGAACTTTGTGGAGATTGTGATTTGTGTAGTTGATTTATTGTGGTTTTGTGGTATTGTTATTTATCAGGTAATTTATTGTTGTTTATGTAAATTTCTAAAAAAAAATATTGTCAAATTAGCGACCGAATAGCGACCGATAGAATGCCGACGCTGATCGGTCGCTAAAATTGGTCGCTTCACCGATAGCGACGGACAATATTTGGTCGCTAAGTCGGTCTCTACATTAGCGACCGCCTTAGCGACCATAAATACCGGTCGCTGTTAGCGACCGTAACAGCGACCAACTATCGGTCGCTGTGGGCGACCAACCTGCGACCGAAAAGGGCGGTCTCTATTTGCGACGAAACTTGCGACCGATATATTTCGGTCGCTATCAGAGACAGATTTTGCGACCGATAACAATCGGTCGCTGGCTAGCGACCGATATATAACGACCGATTTGATCGGTCGCATTTCGGTGGTTAGTCGGTCGCCGATGGGTACAGCGACCGAACAACGACGTCCGAATAGAGACCGAACCTGTCGGTCGCTATTTCCGCTTTTTTTTGTAGTGTCCGTCGTGTCTGCTAACGATGATCTCCATGATTATTTACATAAATTAAGCTTTGTATACAATATAATAAGAGAAAAGCCAATTTCTCTCGTTCATGTTGATGGCTAGCTTTTTACCAGTCCGCATATTCAAAAAAAAAAACTCATATATAAGATCGACCCGCGTAGATGAGTCTCTAAACTAATTTGCGTATAAGTACAGATAGAAAAAATTTTTAATCCACACAAATAAATATCATTTTTTCATGATAAAAAACACTATTACTCATAGTTAGCTAGGCTAAAATTTACAAGATAAAAATTGTGAATTATACACATTATACTTGAAATAATTAGACATCTGCATATTATTTAAAACCAAATATCATCTAATGAGATTGAATTTGGACAATAAAATTGCTCACTTGCCAGATAATTCTAGAGAAAATTAATTAGGGGTCCCTGTCAGAGTGTTGACTTAATTTGTAGTCCCTGTCAGAAAATCAAAAGTCATAAAGTCCTACCTTTTTGTGTTAGTTTAATTTCTAGTCCCTGCTTTTTGCTTCTAGTCCTTGCTTTTTGTTGCTCAGCATTTAATGCGTCTTGGAAGACGAGTCGTCCTTTTAACATCAACTTTTTCCTATTTTGCCCTTCCTTATTCTACTCGTTTCCTATTTACATTCGTTACAGTTGTCTTTGTATCAATTACAGTAAACTTGTATGTCAGTTACAGTAAGCCTTTATATCTGTTACAGTAAGTCTTTTTTTCCTTATGCTCGTTACAGTTGCCTTTGTATCAGTTACAGCAAGTCTTTATATCTGTTACAGTAAGCCTTTGTAACTGTTACAGACCACAACTATAAGCTCTTACAAAAGAAAAAAAAAACTTTATTTGTTTGCACATGTTAGGATTCGAACCCAGGTCTTCACAAAGAAGACATGAGATGCCCTTACCACTAAGCTACAACTACATTTGTGTTACAACAGAACATATAATATATTTAATTAAATATTGTAGTAAACATAATACTCTATTACAACTTATGTTAAGTCTTGTTACAGTCAATATCATTCCCTGTTACAGCATACATTAAGTTCTGTTACAGTAAACATTATCAGCTATTATAGTAAACATAATACTTTGTTACAACTTATGTTAAGTCTTGTTATAGTTAATATCATTCCCTGTTACAGCATACATTAAGTTCTGTTACAGTAAACATTATCATCTATTATAGTAAACATAATACTTTGTTACAATTTATGTTAAGTCTTGTTACAGTCAATATCATTCCCTATTACAGAATACATTAAGCTCTGTTACAATGTACATTAAACTTTGTTACAATATGCATTAACCTTTGTTATAATATACATTAACCTTTGTTACAATATGTATTAAGCTCTATTACAACTTATGTTAAGTCTTGTTACAGAATACATTAAGCTCTATTACAATGTACATTAAACTTCGTTATAATATATATTAACCTTTGTTACAATATACATTAATCTTTGTTACAATATACATTAACCTTTGTTACTGTAAGCTTATTGCTTAGCTTAATGTAATTTCGTATCACTTACAGTAATAGAGCTTAATGTACTTGTAACAAAGCTTAATGTACATTGTAATAGAGCTTAATGTATACTGTAACAAAACCTAACATAAGTTGTAATCGAGCTTCATACATATTGTAACAAAGGTTAATGTATATTGTAACAAATGTTAATGTATATTGTAATAAAGTTTAATGTACATTGTAATAGAGCTTAATGTATTCTGTAACAAGACTTAACATAAGTTGTAATAGAGCTTAATACATATTGTAACAAAGGTTAATGTGTATTCTAACAAAGGTTAATGTATATTGTAACAAAGTTTAATGTACATTGTAATAGAGCTTAATATATTCTGTAACAAGACTTAACATAAGTTGTAATAGAGCTTAATACATATTGTAACAAAGGTTAATGTATATTATAACAAAGGTTAATGCATATTGTAACAAAGTTTAATGTACATTGTAATAGAGCTTAATGTATTCTGTAACAGGGAATGATATTGACTGTAACAAGACTTAACATAAGTTGTAACAAAGTATTATGTTTACTATAATAGATGATAATGTTTACTGTAACAGAACTTAATGTATGCTGTAACAGGGAATGATATTGACTGTAACAAGACTTAACATAAGTTGTAACAAAGTATTATGTTTACTATAATAGCTGATAATGTTTACTGTAACAGAACTTAATGTATGCTGTAACAGGGAATGATATTGACTGTAACAAGACTTAACATAAGTTGTAATAGAGTATTATGTTTACTACAATACTTAATTAAATATATTATATGTTCTGTTGTAACACAAATGTAGTTGTAGCTTAGTGGTAAGGGTATCTCATGTCTTCTTTGTGAAGACCTGGGTTCGAATCCTAGCATGTGCAAACAAATAAAGTTTTTTTTTTCTTTTGTAAGAGCTTATAGTTGTAGTCTGTAACAGTTACAAAGGCTTACTGTAACAGATATAAAGACTTGCTGTAACTGATACAAAGGCAACTGTAACGAGCATAAGGAAAAAAAGACGTACTGTAATAGATATAAAGGCTTACTGTAACTGACATACAAGCTTACTGTAATTGATACAAAGGCAACTGTAACGAATGTAAATAGGAAACGAGTAGAATAAGGAAGGGCAAAATAGGAAAAAGTTGATGTTAAAAGGACGACTCGTCTTCCAAGATGCATTAAATGCTGAGCAACAAAAAAAGCAAGGACTAGAAGCAAAAAGCAGGGACTAGAAATTAAACTAACACAAAAGGTAGGACTTTATGACTTCTGATTTTCTGACAGGGACTACAAATTAAGTCAACACTCTGACAGGGACCCTTAATTAATTTTCCCTAATTTCTAAAGTTAGACAAGTTGGAAAATGGGATACAGAGAGGAACCATGCATGATGAGGTCGACATACACACAGCCAATCATGAAACCAGTACTCTCGAACATATGCAGACGCTATCAAGTACCAGGGTCCGGCTCGGGCGGAGCTGCCAGCCTGCCACCATGCAACCTCTCCCCCCGACAAACCACCGCCCCACCCGAACCCCAGCAAGGCAGCAAGAGATCTAGAGAGAGAAGAAAATATAGCAGAGATCTAATCTTAAGCTGATGTAATGACATTATTGTGTCAAAGTGCATGATTGCATGTGTCTGCATATGAATTTTAAATCAACATGCATGCATGCCAATTAATCGTAATTCTCTTAGGCATATTTCAAATCACAAAGTTGATCAATAATGAATATATTCTACACTAATTGTAACATAAATATGACTTGCAACAATTTCCAAATAGGTGATCATCATTTGATCAATAAAAAATTATAATAAATTTAACCATTGGGAAAATTAAAAAATAAAATATATATCCTTCAAAATAACCAAAAGTACAGAAGATATAAAAATAAAGATTGAAATATGATTAGTAAATAGCGGCCGGATACATGACACAACCGATTGAAGTTCGCCAAAGCAACTAAATGAAACTTTGGAAATAGTTGTCCTTGCTTAGATGGATACTGGTGGACTGTATGATAAGTTTGAATGGCCGTGAGAGTCAACAAGATCATAATCCCTCCTAATAGCGAAACAGTACATGGACGGACGCAGAGTATATTTAGTGGCAGGGACGGATTTAGCACAAGTTTAGTGGGGTCCTATGACCTCACTGGGTAAAAAAATTTATATTGGGAGGATAATTTTTTACCATGAGTGACCCCACTGAAATGATATGGGTGCACCAATGAGATCCCACTGAAATAAAATTCTGGATCCGTCACTGTTCAGTAGGGTATCCCACTGAATTTTTTCGTTTTATAGAAATGGCCATTTAAATTGTGAGTTTTGAGAGATTTTTACATGAGAGTGACCCCACTGAAATTGACAGTGTCAAATTTCAAGAATGTATTTTTATTAAAATATTTTTCTATTATATATATATATATTTATTTATTTAAAATCATTTTATTTATATTATATATAATATATAAATATTAAAATAATTTTAGTAATTTCACTTAAATTTTTTTGAATCCGTCTTTAAATAATAGATATTTTTTATTATTGACGACGACTTGCAACCATCTCCATTAACTTTTTTCCTTGTAATAGACCATGGACTGCGGAGATACGAGCTCCT
Organism: Colocasia esculenta; assembly: GCA_014218235.1. Taxonomy (NCBI): domain Eukaryota; kingdom Viridiplantae; phylum Streptophyta; class Magnoliopsida; order Alismatales; family Araceae; genus Colocasia; species Colocasia esculenta. The sequence goes on along the minus strand of CM024757.1, from coordinate 7,393,308 downwards.
TTACCTTAGAAAACCTCTTCGGAGAACTAAAGAGACAGCATGCATGGTCGTGTTGACCGTAGAGGTTTATGCCTTCGTTTATCAATCCTCAACATTTTATATGATGTTTTAAGCGTATACGCATATGAAAGTTCAAGTATTTATATGACAACAATAGTTGTTCAGTCTGTCACGTTCGCATGCGTCCAAGCTGGAGAGAGGGCGGCGCATGGTGATAGCAGGTGAGGGTGAGACGACGACTGCGAGCTTGTCGATCGGAGATCTACCTGCATGTTGAGAGGGAGCTTCCAATATGACTTGGCTGCCCCGGACCTAATTATATCTCCGTTGAAAAAAATTTATTGTCAGTTCTAATTAATAATGATTTAAAATCAATTGTTTATCAAATAATTTATTGATTAAAAATTTTGTCAGAATTTTTTGTTGTCATTTTTATAACTGTGGTGGTGTAATCATGTTTGGGCCGGAACCAAACGGGCCTCCACTAGAGAGAACTGGGAAGACGGACGCCGGAGCGGACGAGAGCCTGCAAGACCAGAAATGGATCAGGGGGCCCGGTGAAGACCGGGGAAACCCTCCGATGCCTAAGTCAGAGGAGAGCTTGCAAGGCAGGGGGTTTCGGAGTATGAGAGTGTGTTCGCGTAAGAGAGAACGTACCAGTGCATGGTCCTGTACCTGTGTTTTTATAGGTGTTGGTGCCAAGGCGAACGTGCGTAACGTTGGTAGATCGTGCCTGAAAATGCGCCTTGATGGGCGCACATAACGGGAGGAGTTATGTGCTTTGATGCCCGTTGGGATGCCAGACAGTTCGTGCCTCTTGATGATGGGGTGCGTGGCTTGCGGCGGTTATAACCGTTGCGTATGCCAAGAGACCTGTTCGGCTACTTCTGGATACGATGTCCGAACAGGTGACTCGTGAAGGGGCGAGCGGAACTGCTGTTCGGCGCTGCCTGTGGCTGTTCGGAATGATCAAGGCAGATGACCTGCTCGGAAATATGCAGAGGGGCTTTGGCGAAGTCCTCTCGTGGGGGCGGAAAGGTCTTCGAAGGCCTCTGAACCATCCTGATGAGGACGTGGCACAATGACATAGGGCCACGTCCGTTGACAGGACGCGAGCGGGCCGTAACGAGCCATCATGGGCCTAGCTGGCCAGATTTGGCCACCACAATAACCAACGAAATTACTTGACAATTAATAATCCACCTAATATACACTATCCGATTGGACTTTGATAAAAGCATTTCTCATCTCCAAATAGACTACAAATTAATGTTTCCATACCCATAAGTAGGAACAGAGCCGCCCCATCCAGCGATTGCCGTTGTGTTGCCCCAATATTAGGGTGCATTGTTTGGTTGGTTCTATGTTTTGGAAAGATTTTCTGGAACGACTCTTTGTTCGTCCAGATGAAGGTTTTCCCCAAGATTCGTTTGTTCTCGTTTTTTACTACTATTGCTGTGGTGGTATATTTCTGTTTGAGCCTAAGCCAAACGGATCTCCACTGAGAAGAGAGAAGGAAGTCGCTAGCCGGTGCGAACGAGGACCTGCAAAATCAGAAGAGGATAAGGGGGGCCCAGTTGAAGAACCAGGGGGAACCCTCCGATGCCTAAGTCAGTATTAGACTGTAGAGAGGTTTGAAAAAGAAGATTCACTGGTGTGTGTCACGTGCATGGGTGAGTGTATGTATTCAAGGGATATGTTGCGTTATATTGTGCGTACCTTTGCATGGAGATTACCTGTGTTTTTTATAGGTGAGAGAGATGAAGAGTCCGAATAGGATCTTCCCCCATGATGATTGAAGAGACACGCCGGTTCAGTTTCCCAGGCGAAGGGTTGTCCGTTGAGACGCCTGTTGGGATCCTTTGTGGTTAATGTCTCGTCGTGGGACGTGTGTTGCGCTGTCTCATTAATTATTTGGGAGGCAAACAGTCACTTTAAGGGCTTTTGGCTGAAGGATACCGAGCAGGGCTCCTGCTCGGTGTCCCGCTATGCTGCTTGGTGCGCGGACGCACAGCCGTGTTTGGTGATAGACCACTCAAGGGTTCAAGCAAGGCATGCTGGGTAAGCCTTGCCTTGTTCGATCAAGTTGCGGGGTGTCTGGATATAGCCCTTGTGAATCTTGGTGGCAGGAATGCATTTGGGTGCCTTGGGCTAAACCCGAGGACATGTGGCATGCTTCAGGAAGGCCACGCTTGCTTGCTGGGGCATGATGGGCCGTGCTGGCCATGATGGGCTCTGCAAGTCTAGGGGGCTGAAAATAGCCTCCATACTTGCCTCCCCACTCTCTCAAACTCGCTCGGATTTTGGAGCACTTGAGAGAGGAGGTCTGCTCGGTTGTCTTTCACATTAAATGTGACATCGACCTTGGCAGTACGCATGTCTTCAAAGCGACGCCATTTGGCGCTCTTCTCGGGATGGAACTGTCATCACAGCAAAGATGACGTGCCGCCTGGAGGACGCAGAGCGGTGTGTTTGAACGGGCCGCTGGAGCGGGAGAAACGTCACTTCCTTGTTTCGAACTCTGCGCTTTTCCCCCTTTATAAGGAAGCGGAGAGGAGAAGGCGAGATTTGTGTCTTCTTCCTTACGAAAGCTCTCCTGCTCCTAGTTCTCGCTATCATCTTCTTCCTCCAACCCCTTGCATGCGGTTCTTCTTCTTCTCCTTCCATGTTTCTTTCCCACCATTGGCAATGTCTCAGAAAGGGAAGGCCGTTGCGGTCATCAGAGCGAGTGGGGCAGTGCCGGAGGCGCCACAGAGGATGACATATAGGTTCTTCGAAGGCCTCCGGGAGCGATATCGGATTGGGGAAGAGTATGACATCGTCCTCACCAGGGAGGACAACTCGTACCTACTGCAGAAGCCCGGGTGCATCGCCATGTCCCTGAACCTGATGGAGGCAGGGTTCCGGCTGCCTTTGTCGGCGGTTGCTAAGGACATTCTCAACGCATGGGGGATTGCCCCCATTCAATTAACACTGAACTCTTGGCGCGCAATATGCATCTTCTGCATCTCTTGCAAGGTGCGCGACATCGAACCGACGGCGAACCTCTTCTGGGGACACTTCAGTCTCGCTGCATCCCCGATGACCGACATCGGCATATTCTACACCAAGCATAGGGCCAACAATATGCGGATCCAATTCACTCCCAAGTATTCGAACAAAAAGGGATGGACGCATCGGGTGTTCTTCATCATACGCCATGAAGAGGGCGAAACATCGAAATGGGTGTTCCCTACTCGGGTTGGGGACCCCCGCAATAAGGACATGGTTCCCCTCCCGGTTTGGGATGCGGAGAAGTTCTTAAACCACCTTAGCAATATCATGGCGGAGAAGGCCAAGGAGTATATGACGGAGGCCCAACTCATCTAGCATGGGCTCAGCCGAGCATGGAGTAAGTGATCTTGGTCTCTTTCTGTAAGGCCCCCGAATTTTGTCCACTTATATTTTATGTATGTGATGTTTGCTTGTTCTTGCATATATGGTGTGCATAAAATATTTTACTAATGAAGAACACATTTCAGTCATAGGTTCATGCATGATGTATGTAATCATGTAATGTGTATGTGTATGTGCATATATGCATGTTATTGATGTATATTATCCTTAATTATGATTAGTGTAAGTTATATTTAAATAAATATTATGTAATGCATGTACTTTATGTGATAAGGATATATGTAATTATTTTTACATATATTAAATTATTTTGGTGTATTTATACATTTATTTTAAGGTTTGACGGAATTTTGACTGCACTGTACAGTTGGCGGCCAAGACCTGGACGCCAACTCCCAGGCTGTTGTTGGCGTCCACAACCCTGGACGCCAACCCAGAGTGGGCGGCCAACCCCTGGACGCCAACATCATGTTGGCGGCCAGCCCATTGACGTCAACTGTGCAGTTGACTACAACCGATGTTGACGTCAATATCCACCTGCGTAACGGTTCTAGATTTGTTAACGCCCGCGTTTTGGCCAGTTCCAGATTATGAAACTATCCTAATGCGTAAGAAAACTACCCTAATGTGTACCCCAACCCCGAGCCTATAAAATGCCCATCCTAGGTTGAGGAGAAGGCTTTAAGCTTTTGGTGAAACCCTTGGACCCGAGATGAGGAAAAGCTGATCTTTGGCGACTCCGATCTGGCGACTGGAGGAGCTTTCTGAGGAGCTACAACATCTGAAAGATAGACAACACATCCAAGAAGAGATCCTAACTCCGAGGAGCAAGCTTCATCAATAGAGGAACCTGGATCTGGGAGGTTTTGGAGGCTCTTTGGCACTGGCCGAGGAGAGCTTCTCCGACCATTAAAAACCTCATGTAGATTTTTACAAAGGCAAGTAACCTATAGATATCAATCCTATACATGTCCCCTAGGTCCCAGCATTTTTCTTGATTTTTCCTCGAGTTCTGGAACCCCAAATTCTTCTTTCTAATTAGTGTTGTCTGCGTGTGCTATTAGAAAGAAGTTGGCGGCAACATTTGTTGCAGTCAAGTTCTTCAATTGACGGCAAGGGATGCCGCAGTTGAGAGTAAACGACAACATCCCTTGACGTGTACTTCTTCAGTGTCCTGAAAAATGTACTGTTTGATCTCCTTTGCTGTTTGAATGAATTTTGGGCATGTGTACATACTGTAAATTTTATGTGGGGTCATATATAGTCATTAGGTGATATCATGAGGTTTTAGTGAATTTTCATGATTTGGGTAAATTATTAAAATTACGATAATTGGACTGCGAACATATTCTGACCTTGTTTAAATTATGTAAATAGGTTAGTTACGAGTTAGGGCTTTGTGAATTTTCTGTAAGTATATGATGGCTGTGTTTACACATTAGTACTGTCATATTCAACTATTTTACTGAAATTTTTACTTAAGAGAAATTAGTGACGAATGCACCTGTAATTAGTTTTAAATGTTATAAATGTATTTCCTGATCAAAAAAATCTATAAAATTGTGAATGTGATATGTTTGTTGTCTTAATTCTGTGATAAAAATCTCATGTTATTTTGATGGCAGTAGGTATTGTTATGGATTTAAAATGAGAAAATGACCATGTGAGCATGTTGAATTTGATTTGATGTGATTCAGTAAATTTCAGTATGATAAGATCCATATTATGATTAATTGTAAATTGGAACAGTGAGGTTAAAATCAGTAAATGAGAACTTATGTGTGTATGAATTATGTATGAGTGTGTGCATGGGAAGTGAGAGAACAAGTGACATATGTGTATAAAATGGTTAATGTGACAAGATAAACAAATGTGCCCATAAGACACTGCCACCCTAGATGCTTGGATCTGTAGTGTAGTAGTGTCCCTACGAGAAAGCTCAATATGATATGTAATACCCTGGGTAAGGGTCTTGTTAAATCGTTATACCCTGGCAAAGGGTCTTGTGAAATCCTAGAGGTGGACAGGTTCCACTGGTAATGGTGGGAAGGGCTCTCCCCAGTTTCTGTAGGAACTAAGACTTGATCACTGTGACGGTGATTAAGTACATGAATGTGAATGTGTGTGTTACATGATCGTCTAGTGGTGGTTTGGGCTGTGTCTTGGCATTATGTAAAAATGAACATAAGTGTGATGTGAAAAGTGATATGTGTTTATGGCACAAGGTATATGCAAAATATATGTAAATGTGGCACATGTTATGTGCAAAGTGAAATGATAAGAAATATGTGAATATGAAAGTGAAAACAATGGGAAACGTGTGTAAGTGATTGTGTGATAGAGTAAATGTGAGTGCATGTGAAAGCCAAAGTTAAGTATATATGTGCATGTAACGAGAAAATAGTACAAGTGTAAATGGTAATATTGTTTAATTGATATCTTGTCTATTGCTATGTATAAATGTGTGTTGTTGTACCCATGAATTTGATCATTCCTTGGTGTGCATGTGTTAATATAGTATTTGTCAAATGATAAAAGTGATGTTACTTTTAGTACCAAGAGTAAGTATATGTTTTCATATCCATGAATTTGAACTACTTAATGTAAATGAGTTTAGTATTATGCTATGTAGTTTAATATGATCCATATGCAAGTGTTATGTGAATGTGATAAAATTTATATAAAAAAAGCAAGTTAGATGTATAGTAAAGTGTTATGTTTGTATGTAAAGTGAATTAGAAATCATGCTAGGAGTGCTACCTATCTTGTATATGTTTCCATGACTTAGTTGTGAAATTTTACAATGAATTGAGTAAAGTATGAAAGCATGTGAATGTGTATTTGTACTCATGTTAATGATTCCATGTTATTAGTAATCTTGTTTAGATTATAGTTTTATATGTGTTAGAATAGTTGTTTAATACAATTCCATGTGAATTTATTTTGTTATACCATAAGCATGTATGACTTTAATTGCTGAAATTCTATTGTGTTAAATTGTTAGAAAGCATGTATGTTTTGAATCTTAAGTTACTTGCTGAGTCTATTATATAGACTCACTCTTGCTAACCATTTCAGGAAATTTAGTAGTAGAAGAGCTAGCAAGATTAGAAGTGGAGTTGGAAAAGTGGATTGAGGAATTGTAATTTATTTCTCATAGTATGTAGAGAAATGCTTTTCTCACGTCCGCCCGGTTGTCTGGTCGGACGTGGAAGCGCCGCGGGCCGACCTGATTGGTCGGCCGCGCGGGCCCCACACGCCGAGCTCGCGTGGGGCCCGCGCAGCCGACCAATCAGGTCGGCCTGCGGTGCTTCCACGTCCGCCCGGGCAACCGGGCGGACGTGCACCTAGCATTTCTCTAGTATGTAATACTACAATTGTAATTTGAATTTTGATTATATGTACTTGGAGTTGGCTATGTATTTGGAAAATATTGTGTTTACGTTGTCTCTTGTTGGACTATATAAACTGTGGTATGTGGATTAAAAGTTGATGGAATAAGATTTATTTAAATTCCATTGCGTATTCATTTCTATTTGTGTATATCTCAGCTCACTTATTACTTATTGGGGTATTTTCCCCTGTAGCGGCTTGCTCTCATCCAATGTGGGTTGGTATAACTGTACCAGGTGGAAGTGGGTCGTTACACTTTCTTTCTTTTTTGATTTGCTGAGGAGTTGCTCCCCTAACTTTTTCTTGTGTAGGTGCCGAAGAGTTGGCTGCAGGTTGTGATACGGAGGACATGGCCCCGTATGCCGAGCAGATTGCCGTCACTTCATATATGGTGATCGTGGGTAATGGGCCACCCCCGTCCGCTCCTGTAACCAGCTGCCCCGCCAGAGGGCGAGCTACCGAGAAGAGGCCCCTGAAGATCAATCTTCCGGGGGAATCCGGATCCAAGATGTCAATAAAGGCCGTGAAGTGGGTGGTCAAGGAAGAGGCCGAAGAGGAGGAAGAGGAGGAAGTTCCTCAGCTTCAAACTCGGAAGAAGAGGAAGCTGGTGAAGGAGGCCGAGCAGGTGAAGCCGCGATCGGTGGCAGAGATGAGACCCTTGACCACAGAGGGGGTAGTCTCCGAGCTGGGACTGGTCGTGGTAAGTGATCAGTCCGATGAAGGCACCCCAGTGGAGCTGGTAAGGGTGTCCGAGCCCCAAGGCCCCGTGGTGGGTCGAGCGGAGGCGAGAGGCACGGCTGAAGCATCCACTGCCACAGTGGGAGCACCAAGAAGTGGAGTCGTTGCTGCGCAAGGGCCATCTTCCGAGGAGGCCGCAAGGGTGACACACGCGGAGGAGGGAGGTGCAACAGACGCGCCCAGTGTCGTAGCGAAGGCATCGGGCATCGCGACGGAGGGCGGAGCCATTGCCGCCCAGAAATCCACCTTTGAGGTGGTAGCAGAGGCGTCTCGTGCAGAGGAGATCCTTGAGGGGACAACTGCCCCCATTCCCCCCATCAAGGAGGCCGCGGGGCATCGGCCGCAAACGACAGTGGCGGTGCCGCCCAAGGCCGAGCAGACGAACGTGACTGAGGAGGAAGGACCTCGAGGGTCACCTACTGCGGGTGAAGGCCAGGATGTGGCGGCTAACGTGGGCTTCAACGGTGCAAGTGCGGAGAGGATCCTGCTGCCACACAAACCCTCGTCTCCTCCGTCGATCGCGCTGTGTCCGAAGAGGACCGAGCACCCCTTTCTTACGTGCTGAGGACAAAGTCCCCAGGGCGGCCTTCAGAGGTGACCCTAGAAGCTGCTCTGGAGCGTCTCCAGGGGAGTTCATCTAGGAATCACCCCCCTGCCCCACTGCTTCCGAGCTTGAAGTGCTGGCGCAGTGCCAGGGGCTGAACCCTGAGGACACTCCCGAGCCCTCGGAGGAGGTCCACCAGGAGGAGCACCGCTCAGACGAGGACGACGCAGTCGACGTGGAGGCATTAGTGGATGGCGTAACGTGTTCGCTGGGGGTACTGAAGAGGCTAGATTTGTGGGCTCAGGACCACCAGCTGATGTGGGATGTTGAGTTCTCATTCTGCGAGGAGCTCCAAGCACAACACCAGAGCCGGGAAGCCGAGCTGTAGAGGGAGGTGAAGAACCTCCAGATAGTGCTCCGGGATTTTGAGCTTGACCTCACCGTTGCTCGGGCGGAAAAAGTGGCACTTGCCAAAGTTTTGTCTGAGGACGATGCCTATGGGGTGGCCGAATACAAGTCTGGGCCAGACTTCAAGGAAGACTTGGAGCAGTATGGCGCGACTTGTTATAAGGTTGGCCTCGGGGATGGCGAGGAGCGAGGGCGGCACCTAGCATCCATGGAGTATGCCAAGGAAGCTTTTGAAGCAGCCGTCCGAGAGTGCCATCGCCGCACAGGGGACGCGCGCCTGGAAGAGGTTAACTTTTCAAGTTTCCGGGCAGGGTGGATGCCCACAGCTGACGACGAGGTCGGCCCCTCCGAGCAGGCTCCTTAGGTTAATAATGGCTCTCTTATCTTCTTAGATGAAACATACCTCTTTTTTTGGTGTGTAATAATGGCTCTCTTATCTTCTTCCCTTGTCACATTCTATTTGAATCAGGATTCGCCAGTCATTTAGAGGCTCACGGACACCGTGCAGGTTTTTGGGAACTGAAAAGTTCCGACCTGGGATTTGTATGAGATGCCCGTATTTTTTAAGGTTTCTTTGGGTACCGCACTAGTTTTCCAAGCTGAAGAGCTTAGACTAGAGGCGGCCAGAACAACCTTTTTGATAGACCAAAAGAACAGGAGGATGGGAGGTCGAATGCCGAACAAGAGGTTTTTATAGATAATAAGCATTTTGGTTAGATACATGCCAAGTTCTAGGTATGTCTTCGCTGCTAGGGGTAGTCAGCTTGTAAGAGCCTTTACTAGTTTGTTCTTTTGTTCAGATTTGCTTTAATATCATGAGAAAATGCATCCATTAATTAGGACGTGTGTTTCACATTTTAGATACATGTTTCGATAGATAAGTCACAAAAGCATGATGAGGTCTAAGAAGATAAGCAACCAACTAATTTAGTATAAATTGACATCTATCATGAAGACGATGTTCATGCATTATTTTAATTTGTTTGTGTTCTTGGCATTACCTTTTAATTTATTAGTTAATTTGTGTCAACGTCTAGCATTAGAGTTTGCCATATTACTGTTTAGTATATTCCTCCAGTGCATTATAATATATCAAATTGTGTAGTTTTTTTTGAAATGTTGATAGTACCACAAAGTATATTGAAAAAGGAAGAATGTACAAGAGTAGAGGCCAATCACCAAAAAGACCTCCAAATAAAAGCCCTCTCACCAGATCGACACTCCAACATAAGCAACCTCACCTCCCCAAGAACAAAAGGAGAGGAGAATGAGGACTCTCAAATTGACCTAATAATTTAGCCCAAGCCAAAACATTACTCTTAATCCCTTGCAACATGATGTCTTCAGTCCTAGCTTCTCTCTTGAAAATTATGTTGTTTCTTTCAATCCAATTAGCCTAGATAGTGGCATGCAAAATGATCCACCATACCACCCCATCACGCTTCGAATGAAAATTCATGTTCCAACCCAAAACTAACTCCTTCGCACCAGTAAAAGAAGGGATGACATTCTGAATATAGTGCCCAATTTCATTCCAAATCATTTTAGTGAAAGAGCAGGCTGCTAGAAGATGGTCCAAGCTCTCCTCCTCAACCCCACAAAGACTGCATAAAGTTGGAATATTAGGGAACACCCTGGATAAGTTATCACAAGTAGGCAACCTACTATGGGAAACCCTCCAAGAGAAAATCTTGACCTTGAGGGGGCTCATGGTGGCCCAGATCTCCTCCATAGCTTCATGTCTCAAACCCCCATCAATAAGCATGTGATAAGCCAGTTTGACTGAAAAACATCCAGATTTCTCCCATCTTCAAGTCCACCGGTCCGCCATGTCTAATGATTTGTCAGAGCTCTTCCATGTTGAGCATGATGCAAAGTCTAAGAAGATAAGCAACCAACAGTGACATCAATTATGACTTGCAAACACTTCATGATAAAGTTAAGAAAAAGGAAATATAACTTTTAAGAAGATAAGGCAAATTCTAGTCATGGTCTCATGTATAGCAAATTCGAAAGCAGTGATGTTTTCATATCCAAGTAATTAAGTCAACTTCCATGTTAAATAGGAGATAGCATTCGGCCATCCACAAGCATTGTTAGTTTCACTTGAATCCGATAATTAATCCATCATACAATCAATTTCGGGCTATGTTTGGGTGTACTGTCAAAGTATTTGTTGGATGAGAATTTTAATGCATAAAAGATGGGAAAAGGGTTGATGTGGTCCATGGAGTTTGTGCATATCCAGGATATGGTTTCTTAAACCACACTATTGACTAATTCAATGTGAAATGTTAACTATATATAATTTAAATGCCTATTCTATTCCATAGCTTATGTCTAGAATGAGTTATAATTAACATCAATAAGCATTAACATTGTAGTGTAACATTCAAGACTTGAGATTCATCTTATGACCCACATTAATTGAGCCGTCATAATCATGTGAGATATATATCGAATGCAGATTACTATGGTACATTGAATTTATCTGAGTTAAAGTGGATATAAATATATTGGGTGCCTTAGGAAATTTTTGCACATAATGTCCCAAAGCTAGACTAGCCCCTTGCCGAAGCAATATAATATTTCCTAGCTATATGAAAATTCAAAATAGAAGGAAATAGCTATCTCTTGTGTAGATTATAGCCATTTAGTTGGATCTGCAGAAAAGAAATCTCTTCTTTTTTTTCTTGGATTGAAATAGACGAAAGAAATATACTTCTTTAGCTTGTTAATATGTTTCTTGGATTGAAATGGACGAAAGAAATATACTTCTTTAACCTGACTCCCCTAAACGACTCGGAATAAATCAACTTGAGAGCCATCTCCCAAAAGACTGCACTACTTCTTTAGCCTGTCAAAATGTTTTATATATCTTCAATTTAATGATTAGTATTACACTTTTAGTTTCAGTTTAATGATTATGTTTCAGTTTAATGATTAGTAAATTGTTCACTATCATTTTAATGATTAGTATTACACTTCTTATTTTAATATATTTGTTTAGTATTGCACTTATTTATATGTAATATTTCTTGTACAAGTTGAAGAAGTATGCTAGGAAAAAATAAAATGGTGCACTGGTCCTGTATTCCTAAATTTCACCTACTTACACGACAACCAGTAACTGACAGGAAAAGATTTGGGGGTTCAGGTTCGGAGAAATGGAGAGGGACTACCTACTTGCCCATGGGACTGCTGCGAACATTCACGAATGCCTATTCACACTTAAGGACTACCTATTTACGTTAGTATTTATATTTCATTTTTAACATAAATTTACATAGATCTTCAAGATTGAAAATTTTTAACTTGTTATGTTTACATATTGCCATCTACGGAGGTATTGGACTTTGTTGGTCCCTCTTCCTCCCACCTCTCAAGTGATCCCTCCCCCTCCCACATCTCAGGGGCTCCCTCCTACTCCCACCTCTCAGGAGCTTCCTCTCCCTCTCACTCTTCAGTAGATAGCTCCCTCTTCCAGCCCTCAGAGTTCTTCGATGGCATCTACATCTTTTGTAGCATGTTTAATATTTATATTTCAACAAGTCCATCTGCACCGTCTGCACCATCTTGGAGGGGCACTGGCCGTCGAGGGCCGACTAGGGGAGTTACAGAGAGGAGGCTGCCTAATGGACAACAATGGAATGTCTCCCTCGTCCAAGGATATGGTGTGGGCCCTACTGCATATCACTTTACGAGTCGCATGGGCGTTGTATCAAAAATGTATTGTAAGATTTGGCAAAAAAAATTTGCGAAGCTGCCTGTTGCGACTAAGGAGTTGATATTCGGAGATCTTCAAGTAATTATTGTTTAAATTGAATAGTATATATGTGTAAATTTCTTATAATTGAGTGACTTTGTTTTGCAGTTAACGTATCAATGGGAGCGAACAGAGAAAATAGATAGAGAGATGCTTACTCACATGAACGTCATACATCACAGCTGACATAGCAAGCAAAAAAAAAAAAGAGTAAGTTAATATACTATTACATTTTCATATGTACTTTACTTTTTTAACTTGTTTATATATGATATACTATTACATTTTCATATGTACTTTACTTTTTTAACTTGTTTATATATTGACAAAAATTTTGTATTTCATGTCAGCATTTTAATGGCAAGTCTTTAAATGATGTGATTGCATTCGTCCTAGCAGGTGTTGACTCCTCAAATTGGTAATCAATGTGCGAGATGTGGACTACTGGGGATGAGCGGGTAATATTTAAAATACTTAGAATATATTTGTTTATTATTATTTTATTTCTATGAATGGAACAATAACTATCTATTCTTGTCTTTTTAGAGGGTTGTTGACCGAAATAAGCAAAACCGCGCCTCTCAGTCTATGACATATATACGGGGCAGAAGTAGTCATTATCAGTTGATGAATGATTTTGTGAGTTATGTTTTATGAATTATATTATCCCTTTCATTTAGTTATCTTTCTTATTTTGTTTCAATTTAAACAGTCTAATATTCATGGTCGTAATCTGCATCGACTTGAGTTTTTCAAGATGGGCCAATGCAAAGACTTACCAGACGGCAGTGAGAGCTGGGTAGATGAGGAGAGCAGAAGATGATATGTAAGTAACTTTATTTCTATTTCTTTTATGTTAACATGTTTTCATTACAATAGTTGTATGATTAATATTTTTTTCTCTACCTTTTGCTATAGGAGGCTGGTACGGGGCGCTACTAACTAAAACCCAACCTCCTTTATTGCTTTCTCTTCGTCCCCAGGAGAGAGGAAAGGCACGAGATTCGCGGGTCATTACGAAACTGGCGTGAGCATAAAATAGGTAATGACAGCCCCAATCTGGAAGGTCGGATCCCCACTAATCGCGCATGCCTCTTTCGGACCCAATCTGCGAGATTCTGAAGCGGGATTGGGGGCTCAATCCCAAAGGATCCTCACCTCACTAAACCCCCTATAAAAGTTAAAGGCAGACCATAAGAGAAAAGGTACGCTATTCGTAGCACCACTTTTCACCTTCTGCTTAGAAACTTCCTTTTGCTGACTTGATCGTCGGAGTATCCGACCACCGAGGAGACTCGGTGGTTCCGTGCAGGTCGGACTCGCCTCACCGACGATGGCGCGACGCTGCCAATCCTTTGGGGCCCACTTCGCTCGGCTCCGGTCGACCCCACTTGCTTCTGTAGCAACATTTGGTGATGTCTGTGGAAAGCGATAAACAAGAGCTTCTCTTCATGGCACCCAAAGGAAAGGCGGCCCCTCGCTCGTCGGAAGAGGAAGTCGTGCCAGCCAACGTCACTGAGGAAGTTGCTGGAGGTGCTTCTGGCGCAGGAGAGCAGGATTCAATAACGTCCTCACGTCTCGAGCGTGTCGAGCAGATGCTCGCAACCCTCCAACAAATACTGATGAGGATGGAGCAAAATCAGCAGGCACTGCCGACGCGGGGCGAGGGTCCAATTCGCCTAGCGATCCAGGCTCCTGGGACCCAGAATGACGTGGAGTTGCCCACCCAACAACCAGTACCACAGGCTTTGTCAGCAAGCCACACCGACGTCCAGCGAGTGGCTCCGGTAATTTGTGCGCCGGCAATACAGCAAGCCGAGAACGTCCCCCCGGTTACGCCGGTGCCTACGGCAGAGCATGCGGCAAGGACCGACGTAGCCAATCACTTCTCGGTGGAATCCACGCTGGCTCCCATGAGCGAATCACCCGCCAACCCACGGTGGAAGGACGATCTGCGGGAAATGAACCAGAAGATAGAGGTGTTACAACTCGGCACACGCGTCCCATCCGTGACGATGCTACTGACCGCGTCGCCCTTCACTGAGGAGATCACCTCGGCACCACTGCCCTCAAAGCTCCAGCTGCCAAAGTTCAGACGCTACAATGGGACGACCAACCTGGTTCATCACCTCGATTCCAAGGGCAGGTGGAAATGGTAAATGTAACTGACGCATTGAGATGCTGTGCTTTTATGTCTACTCTAGATGATGCAACATTGCAGGGGTTCAAAGCGCTTCCTGCCCGATCGATCGCCAGTTTCACCGACCTGGCCCAACAGTTCCTAGATCATTTTTATAGTATGGTACAACATTCTCTGTGCACCGACGATTTGTGGCTAGTCGCCCAAAAGGAGAATGAGATGTTCCGGGACTATGCGAAGCGGTTCCAGATTGAAGTAATGAAGGTGGTGGATCTAGACTTGAGGACGGCGGTTAACATCCTTACGAGGGTGTGCACCGACGTGGCATTCGTAGCATCCATTGCCAAGAAGCCCCCTGTAAGTCTTTCCGACCTCCTTTCTTGGATGCAGAAGTATGTTAGGCTGGAATCAACCCTCGGAGCTGCGGGGAGACTTAAATGACCACTCGAGAAAGGTTCCGCGAGCACGGAACCAAGCGAGAAGAGGCCGAGGAGAGAGGAATCGTGCGGAGAAAGGAGACGGGACTCGGATCGTCGACGGGAGCCAGACCGCCGATCCGACAAGTACCGACGCGTCAGGGACCTTCCCCGTTTTGGGAGTTACCATCAGAGATCCTCCCAATCATCAAGAAGCTACTAGAGTTTAGGCGACCTGAGCCGATGACAAGATCTCCGTCCGGGCGGGGAGCCGACCTCTATTGTGAATATCACAAGGGGTACAGACACCTCACCAACCAATGTAGAAGCCTCAAGTTGGAGATTGCGGAAATGCTGCGGCGAGGAATAATCGGGAAGGATGTCGTCGACGGCCGACCGAAGGAACGCGGACCAGAAGAAGATCGTGAGCGCGGCGAAGGAAAGGGGGCCGTCCTAGTCCTCGCCGAGGGGTCGGCAAGTGGCGGCGACAGCAGTAGGAAAAGGAAGGCTTATGCATCGGCCATCATCCCCGACTTGAGCAAACCGGCGAACGAAGTAAAGGAGGTCATTACTTTCTTCAGCGAAGACGCGATCGGGCTAAGCTTCCCCCACGACGACGCGCTGGTCATCCACGCCGACGTCAATGGATATAAAGTACATCATATCCTGGTGGATAATGGAGCGGCGCCCGACGTCTTGTTTTACGACTGTTTCCTGAAAATGACCAACCTGAGCACAGAGCTCAAGCCCATTGCTACTCCCTTGTTCTGCTTTAATGGGGCACCTGTAAGCGCAGAGGGGTCTATTAGATTGAAGGTGACTCTAGGTACCCGACCACGCCATGTAACGGTTGAGGTCGACTTCCTTGTAGTAAAAGTGAGGTCGGCCTACATCACGATCTTTGGTCGGGGCCTCCTGGGGAAAATAGGAGGAGTCCCTTCAACTTACCACCAGAAGTTGAAGTTCCCGACTCCCAGTGGACTAGGGGAGGTCGTAGGCAGTCAGATCGAAGCCAAGCGGTGTTATGTAAACTCAATTAAAGCAAAAGAACCAACAGTTCCTGAGTATGAACTTGACCCTGATGAACACATTAAGAGGCATGAACCAGCCGAGAAAACAAAACAAATAACTGTAACGGGAGGAACACTAGTGATCGGTGCTGAAGTTAAAAACCTGGAGGGAGAACTTGTAAACTATCTTAGGGGGTGCACCGACGTGTTCGCATGGTCGGGCGACGACTTGCCAGGTATTGATCCCAGCGTCATCCAACATCATCTCAACGTAAGCGCAGAGGCCTGACCTATTCGTCAGAAGAAGAGACCGTTGTCAGTAGATCGGCAGGTGGCGGTCGACGACAACCTTGTAAAATATCTACGCGCAGGAACAATCCGTGATTCATACTACCCTGAATGGGTTGCGAATGTCGTCTTGGTACGGAAGGCGAACGGAAAGTGGCAAATGTGCGTGGACTTCACCGACCTGAACAAGGCCTGTCCGAAGGATAGCTACCCCCTACCCCGCATCAACCAACTCGTCGATTCAACAGCAGGCCACGAGCTCCTGAGCTTTCTCTACGCATACTCGGGATATCACCAAATCAGAATGGCGTCCGAAGATGAAGAGAAGACTTCATTCACGACAGAAAAAGGTCTGTATTACTTTACCCGGATGCCATTCGGATTAAAGAATGCATGGGCAACATACCAGAGACTCGTCAACGCTATGTTCGAGAAACAGATCGGGAAGACGATGGAGATCTACATCGACGACATGCTGGTGAAAAGCCGACGAGCGGAGGACCACGTACGAGACCTCCCCAAGACGTTCGTCGTCCTCCGATGATACGGAATGAAGTTAAACCCTGAGAAGTGCATCTTTGGGGTCAAAGCTGGGAAGTTCCTCGGTTACCTGGTGTCAAACTGAGGAATCGACGTCAACCCCAATAAAGTACAAGCGATTATCGGCATGACCCCCCCAAGGACGGTAAAGGAAGTATAGAGACTTAATGGTAGGATAACCGCTTTAAGCAGGTTCATGTCCGGGTCGGCAGAGCGATGCAGGCCATTCTTCGAGGTGCTGAGGAAGGGGCGATTCGAGTGGTCAGCAGAGTGCCAAGCGGCATTCGACGAGCTCAGGGCGCACCTAGCCCATGTACCCACACTAAGCAAGCCCATTGTCGGAGAGGAGCTGCTACTATACCTGTCGACGACGCCGTACTCGATAAGTTCAGTGCTCGTACGGGAGGAAAATAGGGTACATATCCCTGTATACTACACAAGCAAGGCACTGTGGGGGGCCGAGCAATGCTACATCGACCTAGAGAAAGTCAGCTACGCGCTGGTCATGGCGGCAAGGAAGCTGCGCCCATATTTCCAGGCGCACAGAATTGTCGTACTAACCGACGTACCAATCAAGCAGGTCCTCAGCCGACCTGAGGCCTCCGGGAGGTTGGCCAAATGGGCTATAGAACTCGGGGATTTAGACATCACATTCAAGCCATGGGTCGCTATCAAGGCTCAAGCCCTCGCAGACTTCATTTCTGAGGGAACAGCGAGGAAGATGCAAGGGGAAGAAGGCATCGTCCGGCAATGGAATGTGTTCATTGATGAGGCTTCAAATTCGCAGGGGAGCGGTGCAGGTGTGGTCCTCCACTCCCCCGACGGCCTGGTCATAAGGTACACAATTCATTTTGGCTTTGATGCTTCTAACAATGTGGCCAAATATGAAGCTGTGATATCAGGACTGAAGATGGCAAAGTCCCTTGGGGTAGAGCGCGTATGTGTCTACAGCGATTCACAACTTGTGGTAAGACAGGTTTCAAGGGATTTCGAGATGAAAGACACAAGACTAGTATCCTATTTAGCCGAAGTCCAGCGGCTGATGAGCGAGTTCGATTCAGCCGAGCTGTTAAAGATACCGAGAACCGAGAACTCCCAAGCCGACGCTCTTTCCAAGTTTGCGTCGGCCTCGGCCGAATCACAATCATCGGTACGTATAGAAGAGCTCCGCGAATCATCCACAACTACGCAAATAATGTGTGCCGACACAAAGACGACCTAGATGACACCCCTGATAGAGTTCATCAGAGGCGGACGACTCCCCGATGACCAAGGAGAAGCTGAAAAGACGAGAAGGAGGGCCGCAATATTCTTTCTTGGTGGCAAAGATTTGTACCGGAGAGGGTTTAGTTGTCTGCATCTCCGATGCGTGAGCCCAAGTGAAGCCGTGGATATCATCAGTGAAGTCCACGGGGCTACGTGTGGAAGTCACGCCGGCCCCCGATCACTAGTTTGGAGAGTCACCCGACAAGGGTATTGGTGACAGACAATGCTAAAAGATGCTGAGGAATACGTGAGGAACTGCCACCAATGCCAAATCTTCGGAAGGATCAACCGGCAATCACCCTCAGAACTCATGCCCTTAACGTCCCCATGGCCATTCGCACAATGGGGAATGGACATCCTGGGGCCTTTCCCTCCATCGACGGGGCAGCAAAAGTTCCTGATCGTCGGAGTCGACTACTTCACCAAGTGGGTCGAGACCGAGCCTTTAGCTAAAATTACTAACGCTAATGCTTTGGGGCTTTGTTTGGAAGAATATTGTCTACAGATTCGGCATCCCCCGAGCACTCGTAACGGATAATGGTAAACAATTTGATAACGCCCGCTTCCGGCGCAACTGCGCAGCGCTCGGGATTTGTCATCGATTCTCCTTGGTCGCTCACCCTCAGACCAACGGGTTGGCCGAGGTGATGAATCGAATGATATTAGACGGATTGAGAAAGAGGCTGCAGGACCACAAAGGTAGATGGGCGGATGAGCTCCTTCACGTTCTGTGGGCCTACCGAACGATGCCGAGGGAAGCAACACAAGAATCGCCTTTCGCCCTTGCTTTCGGCATTGAGGCGGTCACACCAGTGGAAATGCTCGCTCCCTCAGGACGGGTCCTCGGATTTAACCAAGAAAGCAACGACCTTTCTCTTCGCGTCGAGTTGGACTTAATTGAGGAGAAGCGAGGAAAAGCGTCTGCGTGAATAGAAGCCTATCATCAAAGGATCAAGAGGAACTTCGACAAGAATGTCAGGCCACGACACTTCAATGTTGGGGACCTTGTGCTCCGAAAATTGGCTGTCTCAAACCCATCATCGGCTGTTGGAAAGTTGGCGGCCAACTAGGAAGGCACGTATCGCGTTCTGGAAGACCTCGGCAACGGCGCTTACCGACTGGCCGACCTCAGTGGAACCATGTTGCCTAGGACGTGGAACATCGAGCATCTCCGCAACTACTATCCATGAGCAAGTACGAGGTCGCTTCGGCACTCTGACGAGTACGAGGTTGCTTCGGCACTCTGACGAGTACGAGGTCGCTTCAGCACTCTATGAGCGAGGTCGCTTCGGCACTCTAACTAATGGGCGAGGTCACTTCGGCACTCTGACGAATACAAGGTCGCTTCGGCACTCTAACATATGTGCAAGGTTGCTTCGGCACTTAAATCCATGTACGAGGTCGCTTCGGCACTCTGACGAGTACGAGGTCGCTTCATCACTCTATGAGCGAGGTCACTTCGGCACTCTTACAAGTATGAGGTCTCTTCGGCACTCTAACCTATGAGCGAGGTCACTTCAGCACTAAAAACTATGTACGAGGCTGCTTCGGCACTCTGACAAGAACGACTTCGCTTCGGCCCTCTAATACGTACGAAGTCGTTTCAGCACTCTAACCTATGAGCGAGATCGCTTCAGCACTCAAATCCATGTACAAGGTCGCCCAAATAGCCGAACATAATCAAACTTAATATCCGAGTCTAGAAGGACAAAAACATATTTTCATTCATAGAAGACAAAGACCCCTGATTGCTACTCTCGGAGGCTAGTCCTCGGCTACAACCTTCTCGGTGACCTCGGCATATATACCGTCGGCCGCCTTAGTCATCGCCTCATCCACAACCTCGGCAGCAGCAATACCCGCGGCACTGGCTTCTTCGTTCTCTTTCACAACAAGAGATGCAGTAGACAAGTCGAGGCCAGGATGCAGAGCCCCCACCCGGCTGAGGCAGTCGTTATAGCCCTCTTTATAGAGGCCGCTTATCTCTTCTAGAAGCTCATCCGACGTGTGGTACTCCTCTATCACCTTCTCGCGCTTGTCGACAGTGAACCTTGAAGCATCATCCTTGGTCTTCTTGTGCGCCTCAATCTCGTCGGCTAGAGCAGCCTCGGCAGACCGACGAGCATCCTTCTCGGCCTCAAGTGCGGCCTTCTCGGAATCCAAGGCAGCACGGAGCTCGTCTTCAATCTTCTTCACCTGCTCCAGCTCATGTCGGTGGCGAGCACTTTTGTCGGCAGTGCGTTCTTCCAGATCAGCTATCCTCTTGTCGGAGGAAGCCTTCTTCACCTCGGCTCGATGCACGAAGGCATCAAAGGTCGCCATCTGCCCCAGAATCGTTGAATAGAATTCGGAGACCAGCGCGCGTGGAGATTTGCAGAGGGCCTCCTACTTGAGCTCGACAGGGATGGCTCGGCGCCCCCAATCCACCGGATCCAGTTGAATTCAGACTTGGGATTTCGCCGGTGGATCCGCCGTGGCCAACGTCAAGGGTTGTTGACGCTTCGACGGCCTCTCCTCAGGTTGATACTGGGGGGCAAAGGCTGCTGAGCTATCCTCGGCCTCCTTCCCCGGTCCTAGAGAAGCCTCGTCCACCTCTCGGTGACGCTTCTCTGGGCGGGAGACAGTCTTCTTGTTTCTCTGGCCCGCTCGCGCCAGGTCGGCAAGCGAGGGCCCCTTTCGGGACTTAGGCGTAGAGGGGGAATCCTTGTCGGCCATCTCTGCAGACAAGCAATGTAAACCATTAGAAAACCCAAGGGATGAGGAAAACAAACGATGTAACGAGGCGGCGACGACCTTCTAAGCCTTCGGCAATCAGCTCGAGCAGCCCCTCGGTCGGCTCGAAGAGGTCGGGCTTCTCCGCGCTCCGCAGGAAAGAGAAATCCAAAAGCTCAGATTTGCTTAGCCTCGGCGGCCCAAACGCCTTGCTACAGACGTCGACGTCCGACCACTTGGTCGGGAAAGGCCAACCTAAAGGAGAGTAAATGAAAACAAAATTCCTCTTCCACCCATGGACAGAGGAAGGCAGGCGATTGAGTATTTTCCGACCTGTTTGGGCTGTGAAGTATAGCCAATCCCTGAAAGGCTTGACGGAAAAACAATAGAAGAAAAGGCGCATGGTCAGAGGGACCCCGGCCTAGACACAGACTGCTAGAAATCCGACGATGGAACGCCAGGAGTTCGGGGTCAACTGTGACGGGGCAACTCCCAGCTCGAGGAGCAAGAAGATGATGAAGGGGTGCAAGGGGAACCGCAAGCCGGCACGAATCGCCTCGGAATAGACACAAACTCCCCCTTGAAGAACGTAATGGGCTCGAAAGGTATTGTTCGCGAAGAACACAACGTCGGCCGGGAGAGAAGTAGCCAGACGCTTTCTAATCCAACGAAATGTGCTGGAGGAAGTCTCACATCGTGCCTCGACCACGTTGTCGGTTTGACGACGTGCGCCAGCGGTATGAGCGGAAGGCACTTGAGGAACGTAGTTCTCAGGGCTGACCTGTAAAACGAACGACTCTTCAATAGGGCCGTACACTAAGGTCCCACTGTTCTGGCCCGATGAGGTGGGTTCATCACTCACAGTCCTAACACTCCGGGAAGAAGAAGAAGATGAAGAGGATCCCGCAGAAGAAGACCGAGCAGGTGAAAGACTCATCGCTTACCTCCGAAGGAAGGGGATAGAAGGCAGGGCGGCGACGTGTCGAAAGTGGCGGAACGTAGAAGATTGGGTCATCGGCAGGTCATTTGTCTCTCGCTCACGTGAAGAAAATAGTAGGCCCCTCATGTGAAGCAGCTTTCCCTATTTATAGGCATAGGAGATCGATTCGATCAAGCGGTCAAAAACATCTCAGATAATCCAGTCGGTCACGATTCCCCCACACGTCGCAAATCCATAGGGAAAGAAGCGACTTCTAGGATCCATAACGTACGCCACCCTCAAGGGACATCATTAGCGGGGGAGTCGAGGTGCCTGCGCGAGGTCTGACACTTCACATCTGCATTTATGGCGGATATGTTGTGCCAGGAGATCGTGGATATCATCATGACAGGAGCGCTACCCAAGGGTGGTGCGGCCACGACGAGATTCGCCCAGATTCGACAGACGATGCTGTCGCCATTATGGACGCGCGTAGCGCTGAACCCCTGAAGCCACCGAAGAGCCGACGTGGCAACAGTTGATGGCTCCATGTGGACACCAAAAAAATATAGCACAGTGGTCTTGCATTTATTTAATGGCCCAGCTACCCCCTAAAAGAACCCACTAAAAGGCCCAAGAGAAGCCCATTACCTAGTGGCCCATCTACCCCATGTTAGGAGGTCATCCTAGGCAACTCCTCACCCCCCACTACCCAGACAAAACCTGCTCTAGCAGCAGCATGGCAGGAGGTTGGGCTCTCTCTCTCACCCACCCTTTTGGCTGGTTACGGGAACAAGAAAGGAAAAAGGGGCTGGAAGCTTCAGATCGGAAGAGGGATGTGTGTGGCAAAAAAAGGTAGAAAAATCCCCTCCCGGGCTCTTCTTCTTGGGGGGGAAGGCAGAAGAAAAAAAAGAGGAGTAGAGGGCATTCTCCGGTGGAAGGAGGCTGGGTTCTTCTCTTCCTTTGGGGGTTTTCCTGCTGGTTACAGAGGGTTCCTCTCACTCTCTTCTCTCTGGGCTGCTGGTTAGATAGGAGGAGCAAGGAGGACTCCCTTCTTCCCTGGAGCTGGTGGCTAGCATAAGGTAGAGAGGCATTTGAGGCTGGTTACGTGAAGGGCCCAAGACAGGTGGAAGAGGCCTTCTTCTCCTCTTCCTTGGTTGCTGGATAGCAGAAGGTGAGGGGCTTCTCCTTTGGCAGCTGGTTGCTTGCGTGAGAAGACAAGAAGTTGAAGAAAAGAATAGAAGAGGAAAAGGTTGAAGAGAAGAAGAGAAGAGAAGAAGAGTGAGGGGTCTGCTGTGGCAGCCCCCACTTCTTTACTTTATTTGTTTTCTTTCCTCTCTTGAGTTATGTAATCTCCTCCCTCTCCAACAGCAAAAGAAATCAATCTATTCCATGTTCTCTTTGCGTGGCATCTGTTTTGAGGAGCTTTTGGGTGTGTGAAAGTGGTTCAGATGCCCTTTTATCCCCTTTGTCCACTCAGATTTAAATGAGACCGAGGTCCCTTGTGTGCATGAGATATGATGTGTTTCCCTTTCTATGTTCTTTTTCCTTTTGTTTGTTTTCTCTTGTTTTCTTCCTTCGCACAAGACTGTCCCCATCACCCCATCTGGTAGTGGGAAGGCGGTTGGGTATTCCTCAGCCTACCATGGGCAGTCCATGAGGAAACACCTACTGCCATGTCATCTTTTGCTTCAATAGACCCCTTACTTTGGTGTTTCTCTCTCTACATTTTGTGCTTTAACCGTGAGTCTTGAAGGCCCAATCTAGGGGGGTCATATCAGGCCATATATGTGCCTCCTCTAATGGGTCTAAGGGCAGACAAGGCACTGTTCAAATCCCCTTATCACTGTTCATGTCTCACTGTCCCAATCCTGCCGATTCATTTTCTTATGAGACTTTGAACATCAAGGGTTAGGTGGCTAACACCTGGGTCATGTTCAGGCTTATGAGGGGCGACATTATATGCCAAATGATCTGTCTTTCCGATGGGACGCCCAAACGCTGCGCGTGTTTTGAGAACCGTGTCCCCGAAGTGCTGCCGAATCACTTTTCCAGGTGACTTTGAACATGAAGGGTTCGGTATCCAGTACCCATGCCCGGTTCAGGCCCATGGATGGATTCTTCATATGTTGAATAGCCCGTCAGCCCGACCGGGCGCTCAGATCATCTCCGGATTTTGAGAACCGTGCCTCCGAAGTGCTGCCGAATCACTTTTCCGGGTGACTTTGAACATGAAGGGTTCGGTACCCAGTACCCATGCCCGGTTCAGGCCCATGGATGGATTCTCCATATGTTGAATAGCCCGTCAGCTCGGCTGGACGCTCAAATCATCTCCGGATTTTGAGAACCGTGCCTCCGAAGTGCTGCCGAATCACTTTTCCGAGTGGTTTTGAACATGAAGGGTTTGGTATCCAGTACCCATGCCTGGTTCAGGCCCATGGATGTATTCTCCATATGTTGAATAGCCTGTCAGCCCGGCTGGACGCTCGGATCATCTCCGGATTTTGAGAACCGTGCCTCCGAAGTGCTGCCGAATCACTTTTCCGGGTGACTTTGAACATGAAGGGTTCGGTATCCAATACCCATGCCCGGTTCAGGCCCATGGATGGATTCTCCATATGTTGAATAGCCCGTCAGCCCGACCGGACACTCAGGTCATCTCTGAATTTGGAGAACCGTGCCTCCGAAGTGCTGCCGAATCACTTTTCCGGGTGACTTTGAACATGAAGGGTTCGGTATCCAGTACCCATGCCCGGTTCAGGCCCATGGATAGATTCTCCATATGTTGAATAGCCCGTCAGCCCGGCTGGACGCTCAGATCATCTCCGGATTTTGAGAGTCGTGCCTCCGAAGTGCTGCCGAATCACTTTTCCGGGTGACTTTGAACATGAAGGGTCCGGTATCTAATACCCATGCCCGGTTCAGGCCCATGGATGGATTCTCCATATGTTGAATAGCCCGTCAGCCCTGCTGGACGCTCGGATCATCTCCGGATTTTGAGAACTGTGCCTCCGAAGTGCTGCCGAATCACTTTTCCGGGTGACTTTGAACATGAAGGGTTCGGTATCTAATGCCCATGCCCGGTTCAGGCCCATGGATGGATTCTCCGTATGTTGAATAGCCCGTCAGCCCGACCAGACACTCAGGTCATCTCTAAATTTGGAGAACCGTGCCTCCGAAGTGCTGCCGAATCACTTTTCCGGGTGACTTTGAACATGAACGGTTCGGTATCCAGTACCCATGCCCGGTTCAGGCCCATGGATAGATTCTCCATATGTTGAATAGCCCGACTGGACGCTCAGATCATCTCCAGATTTTGAGAGCCGTGCCTCCGAAGTGCTGCCGAATCACTTTTCCGGGTGACTTTGAACATGAAGGGTTCGGTATCTAATACCCATGCCCGGTTCAGGCCCATGGATGTATTCTCCATATGTTCAATAGCCCGTCAGCCTGACCGGACGCGCAGATCATCTCCGGATTTTGAGAACCGTGTCCCCGAAGGGCTGCCGAATCACTTTGGCTTGTGAACAGTGCTGCCGATTCACCCCTTACTGAATGGCCTGGCTGCCGATTCGCTCCTGCTGATTCACCTTTGCTGAATGGCCTGGCTGCCGATTCGCTCCTGCTGATTCACCTTTGCTGAATGGCCTGGCTGCCGATTCGCTCCTGCTGATTCACCCCTGCTGAATGGCCTGGCTGCCGATTCGCTCCTGCTGATTCACCTTTGCTGAATGGCCTGGCTGCCGATTCGCTCCTGCTGATTCACCTTTGCTGAATGGCCTGGCTGCCGATTCGCTCCTGCTGATTCACCCTTACTGAATGGCCTGGCTGCCGATTCGCTCCTGCTAATTCACCCTTACTGAATGGCCTGGCTACTGATTCGCTCCTGCTGATTCACCTTTGCTGAATTGTCTGGCCGCCGATTCGCTCCTACTGGTTTACCCTCTGCAGAATGGTTTTAGCCGCCGAATCGTTTTGCTTGCCGAATGAAATGGATTGTGCATGACGATGTTTGGGCATATAAGAATCAAATGAGATTGAACCATGAAAAGAACAATGACAATCAAAGCATGTCAAAATCCCTTGCATTACCAAATAAAAGATTTTTTTTGCACAATTGATAAAAGAACAAATAAATAAACAAGTATGCAAATTGACTTTAAAAGATGAATGGCACACACACATTCAACTCTCTTGCAATCTAACTACATCTTGTAGTTTTATTTTGCGCCTTTTATCGGATGTCCCGACTTAGGCCATAAGACCTTCTATTATGGCGATTAATCAAGGGTTTTCTCTTTTCAAAAGAGATGTAATTAACGTCGTTGCGCTCAGGCAACGACGGGATATTGGTCCAGGACTCGACACTCACTTTCGTTTGACGAAGTCAAACGGTGCGCACAACAGACCTAAAGCCCTCCGACTCTCGGAGGCAGACCATTTATTGTCACCTCGGTGACTGGCATGCCCGCGCTGTGCGAATTGCCGATTCATCTCACGTCGCCATTGCTCGCGTAGCATTCGATGGGATTTGGATTAGCAATACGCATTCATCTATGAGAAAAGAGCAACATGATAAAATAGATTTTAAAAAAATTGATAAATTTTCCATTTCCACAGCGTGGCACGCCCGGTGGGACCAAGCTTCCCTTCATCTCTTCGCCAGAATAGAAAGTCGTGTGGCCTTACATGATCAATACTGACCATCATTTTGAATTGACTAACAGGTACTAACAGAGCGATGGCTGGAGTACGTTTTGGGCCCCTGGTTGTCCAAGATCATGCCAGGTACGGCTACCTCGCCGTGCCGACCCGTTTCGGGAGCTTTCCTCCGTGGTGGAGTTCCCCAACTTCTTGGGGGTCGCATTCGTCGACATCCTACACCCAGAAGCCAAAAAGGAAGCTGAAGCTGAAGCTGCACATGAAGCTGAAGTCGAAGAGATTGCTAAGGAGCTTAGCTGCCACGCCCACCACTTGAAGCATGGCGACCATCACAAGAACAAAGGGAAAAGAACCAACAGATATCCTCAACAGACAAGGGAGGCTGAGAACATTGTCACTCGTCGCGCACGAGTTTCTGACTCAGGAAAGAGTGTGCGGATTGGTGACCTAAGAATCCATCTGCAAGCCAAGAGAACCGAAGCTATACCAAAGCGGGTTACAACAACAGTACCCGTAAAGAATTCATTTCAAGCTATAGCAGGAAAAAGAGAAATGTCCAACACTTTCAAGGGCAAGCTTCCCCCGAAGTCGATTAAATTCAAGCAAATGTGGAGGCCTAGAAAAGTGCAAGTGCATGTACAAGAGGAACCTGCACCGCAAGAGATAAAACCAAGAGAAGTGACTGATGTGAAGGTCTCGGGCTACCAGAGACCGCCACGTGGCTTCAAAGCCAAAGTGCACCAAGGGGGGGCATGTGCTTATGCCCGTTTCCATGATAAGAAGCTGGAGCTGCGACGGTCTACTCACATCCCGGTTATTCGAGAGAACCATCCGGCGCTTGTTGTCTTGGCCACGCGCCACCATCAAGAGAAAGCACGCAGGCCATATGACCAAATCCTTGGCCTTGCATCTTCTCCTCTGCAGCGAACAAGACCGCTGAGAGCTGTGGACACCTCACAAGCTGAAGCTGAAAGCAGCTTGGGTGAGGATGAAGTGCCTTGTGAACATGTTCACATTCGGCCTGAAAAAATCAAGACAATGATACCTACCTTCGAGAGATTGACCTTCCCGCATGAAGCATTGCGGAGGGTTAGAAGAGACCACAATGGTTCATGGCAAGTCTTTGCATGCCACATGGCAGGCATAGGAAGCCGTTATGGAGCTTTGCCGATCGATAATGAAGAGCTAGCAGAATTGGCTGAGAGGCCAGGCGTCGTTACAAGAAGAAGAGCAGCTGCGGCAGCTTTAATAGCCACATATGGAGGTGCCAATGCCTCTGCGACACAAATGATGACGATTACCGCCAATGTGGTCACCGCCCAGGGTAGTGGGGGCAACGATGAGATTCCCCCGCCACCACCACCAGAAATGACGCCTGGGGGCACAGTGCAGGAGATTCCTCTTGCTAAACCCCTAGATCCAACCGTCCTGGAGCTGCTACAGCAATACCAGGCCGAAATTGAAGAACTCAAAAGGCAGATTAAAGGCAAAGAGACCGAGGGACATGCATCCCGAGAAGCTGAGGGCTCAGGGGAGACTCCTCAAAGGACCTTAGGGTCAGTCGAGGCCTCGGCTCAGCGCACTGTCGTACGGCTAGTAAATGAACAATCACAACATGCGTCTTTGCCTGTGGCTCGGCAGCCGCGTCCACAGACTCAATACCAACTTCTGCAGCCACAGTTCTTCCAACAGCAGCAGCAGCCATATCAGTTGTTGCAAGGCTATCCCGTGCAGCAACAGTCATTGTCTGCTCATGCTCATGAGCAGCAACTTGAAAACCAAGAGCTGCCCCCGGTGCCACCGGTGGCTATCATCAACACTCTAAACAGTAAGCTGGCCCATCTCCATCCAGATCTTGCAGATCCAACACTAATATGTGGCTTGATGGAGCTGGCAGAAAAGGGCAACAACTCTGCTACCTTACCTAATGCTCACCAGACTCCATACTCTCCACGTCATGATACGCATTGCGTCGATGCGATGGGAAGCTTGACTCTTGATGCGCCATGCTAGCCAAAGTCTCTTGGGTCCTCATCGGTGGGGTATACATGTTCAGATTCCCCCACCATATCCAGGATAGACCAGACGGATAGGTGGTCGATGTCTAAAGTAGACCCCTATGCGGTTGAGGAGGAAGTCCCAATAGAAAAGTTCTTTGCCATTGCCCAAGAGCATGATGAATCAGCTCATAATTATATTCAAAGGTGGAGGAACCTTACTAGAAGGTACAAACAGCCACCATGTGAAGAAGATGCTGTCCGCATGTGCAAACACAATCTGCGGGAGGAAATCTTTGAAAGAACGGTCGGAATTGATATCAAAACCTTCATCCGACTGAGCAATGTTGCATCTGATATCGAGGCATTCCTCGCCAAGTATTCTTCTGCTGATGAGGCAAACCAGGAGAAAAGACAGCCCAAGGGTTTAACAACTGCTAAAGGGGCGGCCAGCTTCCCACCTGCCAAGTTGTCAAAGCCAAGAAAGCAAATTCTGCTACAAGAGAAACTGCAAAAGCCTTATTCCTTCCCAAGGAACAAAACAAGGGTCCTCTTTGAGCTAGCCCGCGAACACAACAAGCTTGTCTTGCCAAGTCCTAAAAGGCAAGAGGACTACAAGAGGAGAGGTGATCCGCTCTTTTGCCTTATATCATCAAGTGGTGGGTCATGCCATAGAAGAATGCTATGTGTTCAAAGATGTGGCCCAAGCATTGATCAGCAAAGGAGAGCTGCAAATGGGCGAGTATAAGGTGGATCCGCCACGTCCACATGAAGCCCCAGCCCGACGAGAAGCTCAGAAAAAAGGGGTAAATGTAATTTCTCTGTATCAGCAGCTGCTTCAGAAGATGCCAGAGGGTGGGTCTGAAAGGATGCAGACACCCAGGAATGAGGTAGAATGCAAAGAAGCCAAAAGAACAGACAAAGCTCTGCAAATATACACATGTTGTATGACTGGTGTGGTCAGTCAACATGGGGATACGCCCCCTGAACAAGATGAATTGACAAGGCTCAATGAAGAGCCAAATCCTCCTGTCAGGAGGGAAGAAGCTAAGGGCAAAGCCCCAATAGTCTCAGTGGCCCAAGAAGAGGCCGTAGATATAATAGCAACTGATAATATCAGTAATCTACCACCTACCCCTCTAGGAGGGGCCCCAATTGAAGTGATATCTGATATCCCTAGCACTCATACATATGATCCTGCTGTGACAATATTGCTACGGAGATATCAACAAGAAATTGAAGTGCTGAAGAAGCAAATTGAAGAAAGAGACGCCCAGGCTCTTGCACCAAGAGAAGCAGGGGGCATGGTGGAAACATCGCAAGTTGACACCAACCTGCCCCACACCCTATTACAACCAACAATGCCCCAGTCGGTATCAGGCCTTACTGGGGGCACCTCAAGCCCAACGGCTCCAGAGCAGCCCATAGCCTGCCAAGCAGCACATCAAGGGCCCACCACCATGGCTCAGATACAGTCGGCTTCTCCTCATCCAGACATGGTCCGGGAGCCGATTATGAATAGACAAATGTTGGAACAGATCATAGAAACAAAACTATCTGGAATGGACAAGTCTAATCAAGCCCTATTTCAGGTGTACCAGGTACCATATCCTGTGTACCATGCTGCAAAGAGATTACCTCCTGGCATCAGTAAGCCACCCAAGTTTGAAAAGTTCAATGGGCAAGGATCGCCAAAAGAACATGTTGCACATTATGTCAATGTAATGGGAGACCTGGCCACAGATGAGTCATATTTGCTCAAATTCTTCGGGTCTTCCCTGACTGGCCTGGCTTTCGAATGGTATTCGAATTTACCAGTCGGATCTATTATAGATTGGCCAGATATGCAAAGACAGTTCGTAGAAAGATTCTATGTTGCTGAAAGAGAAATCACACTGACTGAGTTATATGCAACCAGGCAACAAGATAATGAATCGGCTCTTGACTATGTTAAAAGGTGGAGGGATCTCAGCATGAGATGCAGACGACCACTACATCCAGAGGATGCCGTCCAAATTTGCAAGCAAAACTTGGGCAGGCATGTCCTAGAAAAGATGATCGGCATTGAGATCAAGTCCTTCGATCGACTAAATAAAGTTGTGGCCGAGATCGAACAATTCCTTTCCAAATATCCTCCTACCAATGCATTAAGTCAGGAAAACATATTGCTTGGGAAAAGGCCAATACCTACAGATGTTCATACTGTGAACCTCAAAGCCTTTACACTACAAAAGAGTGAAGATGGCTCTTCTATTGTCAAACAGACGAAGCGAAATAAAAGGGGTTCGTTGCAAGAGAAGATGCAAAAGCCATACTCCTTTTCAAGAGATAAGACGCAGATCCTCTTTGAATGGGCACGTCAACATAACAAAATCGTCCCACCCGAGCCTAGAAGGACAGAGGACATCAAGAAGAAAGACGATCCCCTATTCTGTTTATATCATCAACTGCCAGGGCATGTTACAGATGACTGCTATGTCCTCAAAGATAAAATTGAAGCATTGATAAGAAAAGAACAATTGCAAGTGGGCGAGTACAAGGTGGACCCGCCGCGCCCTCATCGGGCTCCAATGCAATAGAAAAGAAGAACATATGACAGCATGCGCCAACCAGCACGGGGGGCAAATGCAACCTGTAATATCCAAGCCAAAATAGCACAAACAGCCCAAGATGCTCGACGCATAGATGAAGCTCGTGCACCCCGGAGGAAATCCACGTACCTTGGAGAAACCTCAAAATCGTCTGTCCATCACAAGTCAATAAATAAGAGCCAGCTCGTCAAGGTTGAGTGATTCTGGGGGCAGATGCAGATCAAATATGTAATGTCCATTCTTGTAAATACTCATTCAAAAAATGACAAAAAAAGAGCAAAAAAAGAGAAGCAGCTTGCTGAGGTGGTCACACCGACCACCCAGCATGAGACCCGATCATCGAGGCGATCTCAATTGGCTCTTTTAGGGCCACCTAAGGTAATATTGTCGATGACGAGCAGCAAAAAATAAAGAGGCCAGCCATACCGCTAGTCGGACTATGGTTCTGAGACAAATATTACCTCAACAAAATTGCATATTTTCTGCAGGGCGATGATATGAGCCCATATAATCATATCGCACCGGGCTTTCACTGCTTATGTCCATATTCATACATGGGTTTTCTTACCGGATTTTGAGTGCATATTCTTTTTCCAGGTCCCTAATAAAGCTGCCGAAGGATTTATCCTTATTCAAGCGTCATTTGCATTAAAAAAAAACTGGCAAATTGTCGATCATATTTTCAAAAGTCATGTTTTCAAATTGGCAAGCTTGCCATTCATGATTTCAAAAGAACTCATATTTTAAAAGTGGCGTCTTGCCAACTATGTTTTCAAAAGTCATATTTTGAAATTGGCAAACTTGCCACTTATAACTTCAAAAGAACTCATATTTCAAAAGTGGCGACTCGCCAATCATATTTTCAAAAGTCATGTTTTCAAATTGGCAAGCTTGTCATTCATAATTTCAAAAGAACTCATATTTCAAAAGCGGCGACTCGCCAATCATATTTTCAAAAGTCATATTTTTAAAATTGGCAAGCTTGCCATTCATGATTTCAAAACAACTCATATTTTTAAAAGTGGCGTCTCGCCAATCATATTTTCAAAAGTCATGTTTTCAAATCGGCAAGCTTGCCATTCCTGATTTCAAAAGAAACCATATTTTGAAAAGTGACATCTTGCCAATCATGTTTCAAAAGACATATTTCAAAACTGTCAATTTGTCAATCATGTTTCAAAAGACATATTTCAAAACTGACAATTTGCCAATCATGTTTCAAAAGACATATTTCAAAAGTGGCAATTTGCCAATCATGTTTCAAAAGACATATTTCAAAACTGGCAATTTGCCAATCATGTTTCAAAAGACATATTTCAAAAGTGACAATTTGCCAGTCAAATTACAAAATAGACATTTTCAAAATAACGATGCGTCAATCATATTTGAAAATTCATGTTTCAAAACTCAAAATCATGTTCTTCAAACGGGACCTTAGCGCCCACATGTTTAATAAAAAAGATCGGACTTTCACGTCCTCACAATTTCAAAAGGCGGGCTTCTTCGCCCTCATGATTTCAAAATCGGGTCTCTGTGCCCAATGTTTCTAAAACTGACTAAAAAGACATTTAAAGTAAAAGAACTTTAAAATCAGATTAATCTCAAAGGAGCTGCAATTGCGGGATAAGTTCCGTAGTCCATCCTCAGTTTGTGAAACATTTCTCACATCTGGGGTCTCCAGGGATTCAAAATTAAATTAATCTCAAAGGAGCAGCAACTACAGGATAAGTGTCGTAGTCCATCCTCAATTTGTGGAACATTTTCCACATCTGAGGTCTCCAGGGATAAAAGACAAATTGATCTTAAAGGAGCAGCAACTGTGAGACAAATATCACAGTCCATTCTCAGTTGTGGGATATTTCCCATATCTGTGGTCTCCAATGATAAAAATCAAAATTGACCTCCTACAAATAGACACTACGGAACAAGTACCGTAATCCAGCCTCCTTTCGTGGAATGATTACCACATTTGAGGTCTCTAAAAGACATACATTAAAAAAAGGAAAGAAGAAAAGAAAAAAAAGAGGCAAAATAAAGAGAAAATAATAAAATGATCAATGGAAAAAATGAAATGATTAAAAAGAGAGAATGGAATGAAATTTCGTTCAAAAAAAAAGAGACAAAAGAAAATAATAAAAAAATAAAAATAAAAAATAGAAGAAAGAAAAAAGAA
Organism: Colocasia esculenta; assembly: GCA_014218235.1. Classification (NCBI taxonomy): domain Eukaryota; kingdom Viridiplantae; phylum Streptophyta; class Magnoliopsida; order Alismatales; family Araceae; genus Colocasia; species Colocasia esculenta. The sequence continues at coordinate 7,360,349 of CM024757.1, read as the reverse complement.
AAAAAAAAGAGGAAAAGAAAAGAGAAAATTAATCATGAAAATGAACAGAACAAAAGAAATGTACCAAAAGAAAATAGAACATTTGATTTAAGAAGTCAAGTCTCTCTGCCCACGTGTTGTGCTCCCATACTCGAATTCTTAATCATTCTACCAGGAGCTGCAAATGCGGGATAAATACCGTAGTCCAGCCTCAGATCGTGAAATGTTGTCACATTTGGGGTCTCCAAAGATATAAAAAGAATCTACCCTTAAGGAGCTACAACTACGGGATAAATACCGTAGTCCAGCCTCAGTTCGTGGGATTATTTCCGCGTCTGAGGTCTCCAAAGATATAAGAATCCATCCCCAAGGAGCTGCAACTACGGGATAAATACCGTAGTCCAGCCTTAGTTCGTGGGATTAGTCCCGCATCTGAGGTCTCCAAGGGTATAAACATCCATCTCCAAGGAGCTGCAACTACAAGAAAAGTATTGTAGTTCGATCTCAGCCCGTGGGACAATTGCCACGTGAGACCTCCAAGGATTTAAGAGTTAAATCGAATAGCCATGTTTAATATTTATATAACCATATTATTTTGCAGGAACTATATATTAGCACATCCCTTTTTGCGGCGGTCCAGGGGATCTAACATTGAGCTTTGGCATTCCATGCCCAAGATCCCCCTAGTCAATATGGTGGAGCCACCTTCGCAATGGTCGATGGTTCGAGATGGCGTCATTATGCTTCAACGTCAGGAGGATTCAACAACTCATGAAACTAAATTCGACATTGCCTTGAAGACATACACCCTCTAGTCTCTCATGTTCAAGAACTCTGAGGGTACACTATTGAATGTATGCTCGCAGTGCATATCCTGCGATGTTTCTGTAAAAAAAATGATGAGATAAAAAAAATGATGAACAAAAGGGTTAAAAATAGATATGCCCGTCGGACCTACTCGGATTCCACTGCCGAGTAGGGGTAAAAAGGACAAGAAAAACCCGGTCACGATGGAAACCCGAAAGGGCGTCGTGGGCAAAATTGGGAACCCTGCTACATGAAAACCCGAAAGGGCGCGTAGGCAAAAGCAAGAAGGGGCTGACTCCGGTGAAAACCCGAAAGGGCGCTTGGGTCAGTAATGTGATTAAAAAAATGTATGAAGTCAAAATGTCAAAATAGCAAGAAGGGGGAGTTTTATCCCTGCTCTTTTCAGAAATCCCATTTTTGCTATACATTCCCTGAATCTGGCTATATACCCTCTGGTCAAAATGAAACCTCAAAACTTAGACAAGCTGTCTCTTGCCATCTACACCTCATGTTTATACATCCTGGCTCTCATCAAGTAGGACCTTAGGTTTAGATAGCCTCTGCCTTTTCAAAACTCCAAATAAGCTCAACCTTGACTTCTTGCCTTGGCTGACCAGTAGATGTTACCTTTAGAACACCTGTTGAAGCTAGCACATAGGTTTTTCTAGGTTACCATTTTGCATTCTGCTCAAATAATCTCACACCATCTACCAACATCATGGTATGATTGATGGTCGAGTTATATTCCACTCATGAGTCTCTCTTTATAGTATATGTATGTATAAAAAAAAAGTAAAAAAAGAGGCTTAAAATAGAGGTGCCTCGCTGGACTTGTCTAAGTTTCCCCTAGACAAGGGTAAAAAGAGCTAGAACCCGGTCATGGCGAAAACTCGAAAGGGCGCCATGGGCAAAATTGGGTACCCCGCTACGTGAAAACCCGAAAGGGCGCGTAGGCAAAAGCAAGAGGGGGTCGAGTTGAGTGAAAATCTGAAAGGGCGCTCAATTCGATAATGTGAAAATAAAAAGGATCCAAAGATAGCTGCCAAAGACAAGCAGACTTCAAGTCTCTAGAAAGGAAATCCTGATAGAAGTGGTACTCGACAGTCAAGGCTCATCTTCATGTCAGTGCCAGCCAAGCTCATCTTCATGTCAGTGCCAACCGAAGCTAGTCATCATCACCAGCCGAGGCTCGTCTTCATGTCAATGCTAGCCGAAGCTCGTCTTCATGCCAGTTGAAGTTTATCTTCACGACAGTCAAAGCTCATCTTCATGTCAATGCCAGCCAAGGCTCATTTTCATGTCGGTGCTAGCCGAGGCTCCTCTTCATATGCATGCCAGCCAAAGCTCATTTTCGTGCTAGTTGAAATATGTCTTCATCAGATTTCTATCTCGTATGGGACAAAGTGAAACTTCGCTATATACGGAGTGGATTCTAACAAATTTCAAGTCTCTAGAGGGAAATTTCTGATAGAGTTGGTCGACAACCAACGAAGCATATGTCAACAGATGATGCGTCCTAATAGTTTTCAAGTTTCTGGGTGGAGAATGTTGAAGAAATTTATCGATACCCAAATACAACAAAAGTCAAAAGAGGAAGACAATAGCACATTGATCTAGCTATGAGCAAAGCGACATTGATGAAGGTGACAAGATCTCTAAAGCGGCAGTCTGGTTATCACAGTCGGTAACAACGACGTGGAAGCAGTCTACTTCTTCTTGCTAAGACCACAACGCTACTGCATGCTCAGATTGTGGAGTATTCAAGGTGACCAGTCAGTAAGAGGGTTCAAAAGAAAGGAAGCAGCAGGGTCACTTACTGGGTCTAGAAAGAGCCATCAGATCATATAGCAAGCCAGCATGCCCCATTGGCTCATACAATAGGCCGACATAATCCAATGGACGATTCACCCATGAAGGCCACCAGCTCACATGGCCTTGCCAATTGAAGAAGGCCATTGATTTAGGGCTCCCGTTGGTTCAAGGAAACCGCCAATTCAAGAAGGCTACTGATTCAAAATTCATGTCTTCAAGACATCCCATGGGGTAGAAAATCTCAGCAATTCGAAGGAGCTACTAGTCTAGGGCTTCCACCGAGTCAAGAAGGCTAGCAGTGCAGTGCTCCCACCAGCTCAAGATTGCCACTAGTTCAATACTTCCAACAGTCGAAAAGCTTCCAGCTTAGCAATCTTCACCAACTTATAGGCTGTTGATTCAGTGAACTCACCAACTTAGCAAGATGTGGTCAAAGTGGTTCTCGTTGACCGCCAATCCTGAGACCACAATGTCAACTAAAAGAAAAAACCAGAGGTCACCGACACCGTCACTAGAACCATCCCAACTAGGGGAGGCACCCGAGGTTCCGGTTCCAAGCTAAAAGAAGTAGCTGCTTGGGCGTCATCACCGGGCTCTATCCAACAGAGCATTAAAGTAAATGAACAGCCAAAGGAATAGAAAGCAAGAGATGAGAGAATAGCCACCTAAGGTTTGCACTGCCAGCCTACTAACTAACAAACTCTTCAAATGATGGGATCACCAAGACAACGACAAGTCACGCATTGTCCGCATTGATGAGGCTAGTCTGTATTCAGCTGCAACGTCAAAAGTCCATCAAGTTGCACCCGCAGGCGCCGCTCACCTCCTCTCGCACCACCTGCGGGTGGGGGGCATTTGTGGACACCAAAAAAATATAGCACAGTGGTCTTGCATTTATTTAATGGCCCAGCTACCCCCTAAAAGAACCCACTAAAAGGCCCAAGAGAAGCCCATTACCTAGTGGCCCATCTACCCCATGTTAGGAGGTCATCCTAGGCAACTCCTCACCCCCCACTACCCAGACAAAACCTGCTCTAGCAGCAGCATGGCAGGAGGCTGGGCTCTCTCTCTCACCCACCCTTTTGGCTGGTTACGGGAACAAGAAAGGAAAAAAGGGGCTGGAAGCTTCAGATCGGAAGAGGGATGTGTGTGGCAAAAAAAGGTAGAAAAAGCCCCTCCCGGGCTCTTCTTCTTGGGGGGGAAGGCAGAAGAAAAAAAAGAGGAGGAGCAGAGGGCATTCTCCGGTGGAAGGAGGCTGGGTTCTTCTCTTCCTTTGGGGGTTTTCCTGCTGGTTACAGAGGGTTCCTCTCACTCTCTTCTCTCTGGGCTGCTGGTTAGATAGGAGGAGCAAGGAGGACTCCCTTCTTCCCTGGAGCTGGTGGCTAGCATAAGGTAGAGAGGCATTTGAGGCTGGTTACGTGAAGGGCCCAAGACAGGTGGAAGAGGCATTCTTCTCCTCATCCTTGGTTGCTGGCTAGCAGAAGGTGAGGGGCTTCTCCTTTGGCAGCTGGTTGCTTGCGTGAGAAGACAAGAAGTTGAAGAAAAGAATAGAAGAGGAAAAGGTTGAAGAGAAGAAGAGAAGAGAAGAAGAGTGAGGGGTCTGCTGTGGCAGCCCCCACTTCTTTACTTTATTTGTTTTCTTTCCTCTCTTGAGTTATGTAATCTCCTCCCTCTCCAACAGCAAAAGAAATCCATCTATTCCATGTTCTCTTTGTGTGGCATCTGTTTTGAGGAGCTTTTGGGTGTGTGAAAGTGGTTCAGATGCCCTTTTATCCCCTTTGTCCACTCAGATTTATATGAGACCGAGGTTCCTTGTGTGCATGAGATATGATGTGTTTCCCTTTCTATGTTCTTTTTCCTTTTGTTTATTTTCTCTTGTTTTCTTCCTTCGCACAAGACTGTCCCCATCACCCCATCTGGTAGTGGGAAGGCGGTTGGGTATTCCTCAGCCTACCATGGGCAGTCCATGAGGAAACACCTACTGCCATGTCATCTTTTGCTTCAATAGACCCCTTTCTTTGGTGTTTCTCTCTCTAGATTTTGTGCTTTAACCGTGAGTCTTGAAGGCCCAATCTAGGGGGGTCATATCAGGCCATATATGTGCCTCCTCTAATGGGTCTAAGGGCAGACAAGGCACTGTTCAAATCCCCTTATCACTGTTCATGTCTCACTGTCCCAATCCTGCCGATTCATTTTCTTATGAGACTTAGAACATCAAGGGTTAGGTGGCTAACACCTGGGTCATGTTCAGGCTTATGAGGGGCGACATTATATGCCAAATGATCTGTGTTTCCGACGGGATGCCCAAACGCTGCGCGTGTTTTGAGAACCGTGTCCCCGAAGTGCTGCCGAATCACTTTTCCGGGTGACTTTGAACATGAAGGGTTCGGTATCCAGTACCCATGCCCGGTTCAGGCCCATGGATGGATTCTTCATATGTTGAATAGCCCGTCAGCCCGACCGGGCGCTCAGATCATCTCCGGATTTTGAGAACCGTGCCTCCGAAGTGCTGCCGAATCACTTTTCCGGGTGACTTTGAACATGAAGGGTTCGGTACCCAGTACCCATGCCCAGTTCAGGCCCATGGATGGATTCTCCATATGTTGAATAGCCCGTCAGCCCGGCTGGACGCTCAAATCATCTCCGGATTTTGAGAATCGTGCCTCCGAAGTGCTGCCGATTCACTTTTCCGAGTGGTTTTGAACATGAAGGGTTCGGTATCCAATACTCATGCCCGGTTCAGGCCCATGGATGTATTCTCCATATGTTGAATATCCCGTCAGCCCGGCTGGACGCTCGGATCATCTCCGGATTTTGAGAACCGTGTCTCCGAAGTGCTGCCGAATCACTTTTCCGGGTGACTTTGAACATGACGGGTTCGGTATCCAGTACCCATGCCCGGTTCAGGCCCATGGATGGATTCTCCATATGTTGAATAGCCCGTCAGCCCGACCGGACACTCAGGTCATCTCTGAATTTGGAGAACCGTGCCTCCGAAGTGCTGCCGAATCACTTTTTCGGGTGACTTTGAACATGAAGGGTTCGGTATCCAGTACCCATGCCCGGTTCAGGCCCATGGATAGATTCTCCATATGTTGAATAGCCCGTCAGCCCGGCTGGACGCTCAGATCATCTCCGGATTTTGAGAGCCGTGCCTCCGAAGTGCTGCCGAATCACTTTTCCGAGTGACTTTGAACATGAAGGGTTCGGTATCTAATACCCATGCCCGGTTCAGGCCCATGGATGGATTCTCCATATGTTGAATAGCCCGTCAGCCCGGCTGGACGCTCGGATCATCTCCGAATTTTGAGAACCGTACCTCCGAAGTGCTGCCGAATCACTTTTCCGGGTGACTTTGAACATGAAGGGTTCGGTATCTAATGCCCATGCCCGGTTCAGGCCCATGGATGGATTCTCCGTATGTTGAATAGCCCGTCAGCCCGACCGGACACTCAGGTCATCTCTGAATTTGGAGAACCGTGCCTCCGAAGTGCTGCCGAATCACTTTTCCGGGTGACTTTGAACATGAAGGGTTCGGTATCCAGTACCCATGCCCGGTTCAAGCCCATGGATAGATTCTCCATATGTTGAATAGCCCGTCAGCCCGGCTGGACGCTCAGATCATCTCCAGATTTTGAGAGTCGTGCCTCCGAAGTGCTGCCGAATCACTTTTCCGGGTGACTTTGAACATGAAGGGTTCGGTATCTAATACCCATGCCCGGTTCAGGCCCATGGATGTATTCTCCATATGTTGAATAGCCCGTCAGCCCGACCGGGCGCGCAGATCATCTCCGAATTTTGAGAACCGTGTCCCTGAAGGGCTGCCGAATCACTTTGGCTTGTGAACAGTGCTGCCGATTCACCCCTTACTGAATGGCCTGGCTGCCGATTCGCTCCTGCTGATTCACCCCTGCTGAATGGCCTGGCTGCCGATTCGCTCCTGCTGATTCACCTTTGCTGAATGGCCTGGCTGCCGATTCGCTCCTACTGATTCACCTTTGTTGAATGGCCTGGCTGCCGATTCGCTCCTGCTGATTCACCCTTACTGAATGGCCTGGCTGCCGATTCGCTCCTGCTGATTCACCCTTACTAAATGGCCTGGCTACTGATTCGCTCCTGCTGATTCACCTTTGCTGAATTTCCTGGTCGCCGATTCACTCCTACTGGTTTACCCTCTGCAGAATGGTTTTAGCCGCCGAATCGTTTTGCTTGCCGAATGAAATGGATTGTGCATGACGATGTTTGGGCATATAAGAATCAAATGAGATTGAACCATGAAAAGAACAATGACAATCAAAGCATGTCAAAATCCCTTGCATTACCAAATAAAAGATTTTTTTTGCACAATAGATAAAAGAACAAATAAATAAACAAGTATGCAAATTGACTTTAAAAGATGAATGGCACACACACATTCAACTCTCTTGCAATCTAACTACATCTTGTAGTTTTATTTTGTGCCTTTTATCGGATGTCCCGACTTAGGCCATAAGACCTTCTATTCTGGCGATTAATCAAGGGTTTTCTCTTTCCAAAAGAGATGTAATTAACGTCGTTGCGCTCAGGCAACGACGTGATATTGGTCCAGGACTCGACACTCACTTTCGTTTGACTAAGTCAAACGGTGCGCACAACAGACCTAAAGCCCTCCGACTCTCGGAGGCAGACCATTTATTGTCACCTCGGTGACTGGCACGCCCGCGCTGTGCGAATTGCCGATTCATCTCACGTCGCCATTGCTCGCGTAGCATTCGATGGGATTTGGATTAGCAATACGTATTCATCTATGAGAAAAGAGCAACATGATAAAATAGATTTTTAAAAAATTGATAAATTTTCCATTTCCACACTCCACCTCGAACCAAATGCTCGGTTCAATATGAACCCAGGGGGGCCAATGGTACGGGGCGCTACTAACTAAAACCCAACCCCCTTTATCGCTTTCTCTTCGTCCCTAGGAGAGAGGAAAGGCACGAGATTCACGTGTCATTATGAAACTGGCGCGAGCATAAAACAGGTAATGACATCCCCCATCCAGAAGGTCGGATCCCCACTAATCGCGCATGCCTCTTTTGGACCCAATCTGCGAGATTCCGAAGCGGGATTGGGGGCTCAATCCCAAAGGATCCTCACCTCACTAAACCCCCTATAAAAGGTAAAGGCAGACCATAAGAGAAAAGGTACACTATTCGTAGCACCACTTTTCACTTTCTGCTTAGAAACTCTCTTTTGCTGACTTGATCGTCGGAGTGTCCGACCACCGAGGAGACTCGGTGGTTCCGTGCAGGTCGGACTCACCTCACCGACGACGACGCAATGCTGCCAATCCTTTGGGGCCCACTTCGCTCGGCTTCGGTCGACCCCACTTGCTTCTGTAGCAATAGCTATGACTTAGATGATTGCTCCTTCTTCAGACATTGATGCCGAGAGCCATACCCCAGCGACTCCCGAGGACGCCTTCATTTCGGTCATGGGAAAAGATCGACCGTGTTGTGTTTGCTGTGCGGGTAGTGGAGAGATGTTGAGCACATAGAATAGATCTACAGGAACGTCTGCCAGTTCAGAGCGAGAAAAGATAATGCAAGAATAATTAAAAGCTCAAGAAGAAAAGTTGAAAGCACAGGAAGAGGAGATGACTCAAATGCAAGAAAATATTTCTCGATTGGAGGATGTAGCTACGAAGGTGGACGAGATGAGCATACTCCTCTCCCAGATATAGGCGTCACAGACACGTACCTAGCATGTACCTTCTGCAGTTTATAGCGGGAGCAATAGCGAGACAGATGAGGCGACATATGATTATTCTGATTATGATGATGATCATGTCTCTTGATTTCCCTCTTATTTTGTCACACTTTCACATTTTCTACTTTTCTGGATATTTGTATAACAACATTTATGTATTATATTCTATGTGTGATTGAATGACCCAGCGAGCCTGGGTGGTGGCTCAATAGTGTGTGATTGAATGATCCAGCGAGCCTGGGTTGTGGCTCAATAATATATGTGATTGAATGATCCAACGAGCTTGGGTTGTGGCTCAATAATAATATATGTGATTGAATGATCCAGGTGGCTCATGCACGAATAGAGTGCGGTAATAAATAAAAAAGGTTTTTTTTTTCTTTCTGACAACATGTCAGTAGCTGTAAAGCTGCTGCCAAAGGTGCATATGTCCGCGGCTACCAGATGCTGGCAAAAATTAAAATATGGTCACGACGCTTAAGTCTGCTGACAAAAATATTTTAAGGCAACAGTTTCAGCTGCTGAAAAAAGGGGCATTTGTTCGCGGCTAGAACCTGTGGCCATAATATGCTAATGGCCGCGGCTTACAGCCGTCGTTATACAGTCTATGGCCGCAGCTTGTAGCCGTTGCTGTACAATATATAGCCGCAGCTCATAGTTGTTGCTGTAAAGTCTATGGCGGCGGTTGTTCTGACCGCTGACAATAATTTTTTATGTCCACGGCTGTAAAAGGCTCAGACAAATGTCATATATGTCAGCGTCGAAAGTAAACTGCTGACATAAGATCTGTCCACGGATTTTTTGACAACGGTTGTGGTAGTGCTTCCATAGCCGCGGACATAATATTATGTCAGCAGTCTCTGCATATTTGTCAGCGGCTTCCAACCGCTGACAAATGTTTGTTCTCCTATAGTGACCATTGAAAAACTCCAACGCCGTCCCAAATTCGAACTCGAGATAGTGAGCTCTCGCCCCTCCTTATCCCTACTGTCAATATTTTGCATTTTTTCCCCTTCACTTTCCTTTGCAAGTTACAAGGAGTGAGCCCCACCATTCCACAATCTTGGAGATTTGCTTGCAAAAGAGATCTTGCTGTACTTGTCATGATCATAGTTGCAAGCAAGCTGATATGCTATGTGATCCATTCCAGGTGGAAAATGCCAAACATGTCATATGCATACGCCTTTTTAGCAGTACCCATCGGGTTGGCGTCAGCAGTGAGCTCCATCCATACCTAAAGGGAACATGTGCATGGGAATGCCTTTTAATTGAACTAGTAGAATTTGGTGAACCACCTTCCCTCTTTATAAAATTATAATTTTTTATAACTTCTGAGAAAGTAATATATCAAGAGATATATATTTATTATTTTTTAACTTCTTTGAAACATTAGATCAACAAATTTGATATTGGCATAATTTTTAGAGATGACTTGTTATTTAAAAACTCAAAATTTTTTTAAAAGGCTGGCCCACCATGTAAAAACTCAATCACGAAAGTACAAGGTTTGGCTTTAGTGCAAAGGTGAGAATTTTGAGGGCATCTATATTGCCCTTAAAATTTTTTATCTGATCCAACTCAGTCATAGCGCATTAAAAAGGTGGTTTGTTTCACACCCAAGTTGCCTAGCTTAGTTGAAAGGGTCTCGCGCCCAACTTGATTGGTCAGGGGCTGAGTCAAATCACAACCAAACACAATTATGAAGTCTGACACTTGACCAATCAACTCAGATGTCTGATCCTTCTCCAACTCGACTGCTTACCTAAGCATCTAGATAACTAGCATTTCCTGAGGAAATATATTGTGAAATATTGTATCTGTGTGGGATATGGAATATCGAAAAATAGGGGTTAATTGTTAAGCATTGGGCCATGTGTGGGTTGTTGGGTCTTAGAGTGACCTGTGCGCACTGGGGCAAATAGAAATGGGCCAACTTAAGTCAAACATTTGGATGAGAGTACAATAAGCCAAGCCCAAATTAAATTCAATTTTTTGAATTGAGAAATACTTGCTGCACTGCTTGGGGTGCAACAAGTATGACTTGAATTTTATTGTTCAATGGGAGAGTGTTACCTGCTCATCACCACTCTATGTGTACATTTATTGCGCTCAGACATATTTATTGTGCTCAACTCAGGAGTATTTAATACACGTCTAATTTTTTGTGCTCTTTTGAGGATGTGGATGTTCTTCTGAGTATGTGGATGCTCTCCAAAGACTGCAATATGCTCTCCAGGAGATATACATGCTTCCTAGGAGATACATATGCTTTGCCTTGAACCTTGATGATGCATGCTCCTAGAGACTAAGGATGTTCCCTGAAGACATGGATGCTCCCCAAAAACTACATATGCTCTCTAGGAGATACATATGTTTTACCCTGAACCCTGATCATGCTTGCTCCTCAGAGACTAATGATACTCCCACGAGGGCATGGATGCTCTCCAAAGACAATATATACTCTCCAAGAGATACATATGCTGCACTGAATGAGCATTAAATATATCTAAGCTGAGCACAATAAATGCACTTGAGTGTAATGAATGTGCACATAGAGTGGTGATGACTAATGGCACTTGTCGATTGAACGACGAAATCCATATCATACTTGATGCGGTGCAGTAAGCATTTCTCTTTTGAATTCGGGGACATTGGGTCAGAGTTGGTCTGGGGTGGCCTAATTTTTATAATATTTTTCTTAGAGTAAATTCTTTACAACAAAGGTAGTAGATTTATTAGTAAAATATATGTAAGATAAGGACAAATCTTTTTTTTATACAGTTAAGTAGGATAGGATGAGGGAAATGAGAGGCGAGGGAACGAGTTTGAACTTGATGAGGGCCCCCCCCCCCCCCCCCTCTTTTTAATTGGGGTGGAGACCACCACGCCAAGGCATGGGCTCACCGAATAAAGATTTTATGTACATTTTTGTCCAGCTTTATCTTTCTCCACTGCAATAAAAGAAAATTAAGATCTCGGCTACCAAAAAATATTATTTTTTTAATTTTTCTTCTCTATAACTTTTTACAATTGTTCTTTGTAGAGATATAGTTTAGTTCATATTAGAATAAACAATGCATGTTTCTCTTCTTCTCATAGTGCAATTTTTTCAATAAAAAGAATAAAATTTCAAACAAGGACAATATCTCTTGAAGAACACACTGAAATTTCAAACAATAACACAAAAAAATTAACTTCTCTTAGACTCACTTGTTGCTAATGAAAAAGGATATATGTTTAAAGAAAATAAGTCGTTTAGATCCGAAGCTAAATAGTTAAACTATGGACATAAAAAATAACTATAGAAAATTAAAGAGATTAAACATAAAAAAATCCTAATAAAATCATGGGGATAAAAACATTATTATAAAATTTTAAGGACACTGAAAATTAAAAACTAAAAATAATTTAGGCCCGAATTACACCACCTTGCATTCATATTATTCCCATGATTTTGCAACTGCTCTTTGATAATTACGTTGCCCCTCTTGGTACTCCTGTCTAGGTAAAATGTTATTTCTTACTTATTTTTTTATTTATTTATTTACATCACAAAAAAAGGTTGAGTAAGAGTGGTTTCATACAATGTTAGACTATTAAACTAGTGAAAAATTTCCACGTGGTTTAAGAAATCTCGCTCATAATCTCTAGTTAAAAGTGAAAAGAGTTCACATTTTAACTTTTAACTAAATCAAAGTTTACAGAAAAAATTTAAATATCCCCACCTAAAAAGTTGCGCCAGGCACAACTACTCCCAATAACAGAGTCCTCCTTTCACATGTCTGCAAGGAAACAAAAGGACTGAGCACTTTAAAGGGCCGCCTATTACAGCGATCGGACCGTTGTGGTGGGCCGGAAGCGTTTGGGCCCACTGGCCACTGGTGGAGAGGGGTAGGTGGGCTGGGCTCTTGGCGGGGAAGAACCGCACCGGACCGGGCAGGACCGGACCATCTCGTAAAGCTAGCCGAGTGGAGCATCTCCTTTTGAACTGAGGAGGACCTCCACTGGTGTAGGTCGTCACACAAATGCTCATGGCCAGAAATGCGACATGTCACACATGATTCCACCTGTCAATTAAAAAAAAAAACTCTTCATTTGTGTTATCTGCATAATTACTTCTCTTATTCTTATGTTATCTTTAACAATTTCCTGATATTCATAGAGTGTCAAAAATATATATTCTCATAGTTAACACCCACTTAAGATGCTGAAAATGCTGAAAATACCCATTTCACTCGGAAAATTTGATCTTGGGATGAAAATATACTTACAAAGAGATGATGTTTTATTTTTATTTTTTTACCAAAAAAAAAAAAAGTGTGGTCTCTATTTCATGGGGTCCTAATGATGGATTCGTGCTTACATGAAGACCTGACCCTGGCCCTCTACGTGGCTCAACCTGCTAAACAAAGATTCGCATCTACAAATGATCAGGACCTCAGTTTGTTTTTCTACACAGAAATGAGAAACCCAACTATGGTTATAAGAAGGCAGACAGATTGGATCATGTTCACACCACAAGTACTTGATACATATATGTGCCGGCATTCCATGAGGTGACCGCTTGCTCCATAAATTGTGAACAAGATCGTTCTTAGAAGTGAGTTGACCATAACTTATATCTTAAAAATATTCTTCATTAGGATTTACATCTTTGTCAAAGGTCAATCATGAACAAACACATTTTTGGGGGGTTAATAGTCTAGTGATATTCACACCATGAGAAATGCTAGTTATTCGGCCGCCCGAGTAACCAGTATGACGTGGATTGGCAGCGCGGCTGACCTGATTGATCAGCTGCGTGGGCCCCACGCCGCCTCAAACTACGGTTTCGTGGGGCCCACACCGCGGCCGACCAATCAAGTCGACCGCGCTGTCATTCCAAATCGACTTGTTATCCGGACGTCCGAGTAACAAATATTTCTCTTACACCATTGAAAAACTCCAACGCCGTGCCGAATTCGAACCCAAGACAGTGGGCTCACACGGCCACGCCCCTCTTTATCCCTGCTGTCAATATTTAACTTTTCTTTTCCTTCACTTTCCCCTGTAACTTACAAGGAGTGAGCCCCACCATTCCACAATCTTGGAGATTTGCTTGCACAAGAGATCTTGCTGCTCCTTGTAATGATCATAGTTGCAAGCAAGCTGATATGCTATGTGCTCGATTCTAGGTGGAAAATGTCAAACATGTCATATGCATATGCCTTTTAAGCAGTACACATCTGGTTGGCGTCAGCAGTGAGCTCCATCCATACCTGAAGGGGACATGTGCATGGGAACGCCTTTTAATTGAACCAGTAAAATTTGGCGAACCACCTTCCCTCTTTATAAAATTATAATTTTTTTTATAATTTTCGAGAAATATGAGTTCGGTGTTTAATAGTCTTGAAACAAAAAATACTGTGAGTTAATGAGTTAGGATCTGCTAAAATTTGTATCAAATTATCTCACACTCTGTTAAGAGTCGAGTTAAAAAATAACCAAAAACGACACCGATAACATTTCTTTATTGGATTCAAAATCTGGTTTAATTACCGGATTCGGGAACATCTTGGAAGAGTAATATCTTCGGATCCTCGAGGCTACGTGGCGCTAAATGGTCCGAAAGGTTTAAGAAAGACCGTTATGGCATAACACAGTCTCTATTGGAAAGGAAGCTTCCAGAACAAGAACGAGCCAAGGGGCACTCCCGCTATAAATACCCCACTTCCGGGCTTGACATCTCGCACGGACGCACGGTTGATCAGGTTTTCGCTGCTGCTCTCACCCACCGTCCTCTCCACCGTCCGCAAGTTGCGACGAGCGATCGTCGGAACGTCGCAACCCTACAGTTCCGCGGGAAGCGATGGCGATCGAGGTCTGCGTTAAGGCGGCCGCCGGCGCCTCCGACGTCCTCGGCGACTGTAAGCTCCTCCCACACTCCCTCCCTCTCAACCTTTGTATGTAGTGTGCTTGTGCTTTCTCACTTTTGTCTTTCCGTCTTCTGTGGCGTGTGAGATGGAGAACAGGTCCCTTCTGCCAGAGAGTGCTTCTGACCCTCGAGGAGAAGAAGGTCCCTTACGAGACGAAGCTGGTCGATCTCGGCGACAAGCCCCAGTGGTAGAACAGAATGGCGTCTTCGCTTCGCGATTGCCGAATTCTCCTTTTTCGTCTTTTTTTTTTTTTGGTTTGCTGGGACGGATCGGCTCATCTCAGGATCGCCAATGCGGGGGTTTCTGGGTTTTCGGGACAGGTTTTTGGAGATCAATCCTGACGGGAAGGTGCCGGTGATCAACTTTGGCGATGGCGAGTGGATTGCGGATTCTGATGTTATCACGCAGCTGATAGAGGGGAAGTATCCTGAGCCCTCCCTGGCAACACCTCCCGAGTTCGCATCTGTGTGCGTTCCCCCTCTGACATTTTGCTACGTCTTGATGTCTATTATTCTGTTCGTCTACCTTATCGGTTGTTCTGTGTTCATCGTTTCAGGTCTGTTACATGGCTCCATGTTTATGTTTTTCTGGTGTTCATTGTTTCTTAGTTAACACGAATTGCATGGTTAATTTTCTTATGCTCTGAGATTCCAACCCGCTTCGTGTGTTCTCTTTTCTTTCTTAACGCGTTAATACCTTTGGCATGAAGATTAAAGATAGTCCAATTAAGGTTTAAAATTAATAGGAGGTTCGCAGGCTTTCAAGTATAAAATCAGCATGATAGATGCGTCAAGGCCTTACGGAGCTTGATATATTGTGAATTTCTGTTGCTTTCAAATACATGATAGGATGACCAGTTCATTTACTTGTAAAATATTCTTGTTGCTGCAAATCTGCTCTACTACTGTTTCTGCCAAATTGCTTTCCGTTCATGTCTGCGCCTATCCTCTCTTTGCTGCAGAAATTGCAGAAACTTGTGGGATTCTGCTGCCAAAGGATCTTTAGATGTAGCACTGACTTCAGCATGAAGTTAAAGCAGTTTCTATTTGATTTCGTATTTCGAAGGTGTTAATGCCTGCATATGTTTTTTGACCGAATTTACCATGGATACTTGGTTGGCTTTTGTAGTTTGACGTCCTTTTTTTTGTCTAGATGCTTGATAAGTGAAAGAAACTTCTGCTTAATTTTGGTAGTTTGGAGAGGATGCACATTTTCTTTACTGCGGAATGTTGCCTGATAGTATATAATTAAACAGTTTTCTTGATAATTCCTCACCCGATATTTTGGTAATATCTGGAAAATGCACTTGTTCTCCCCAGCCCTGCCAAATGCCTGTCTTGGTCTTCTGAAAGTTGGAACATATTTTCAACCATTATTTCTTTTGGGTTTGAACAAGCTTCCTATTCTGAACAGAATTCATTGAAAGATTGTAACAGAAACTATACTTCTAACACCCTTTGCAAAGCTCTGGGGAAGGATATCGGAATTTTTTTTTTAATTTTGGGATTTTGTTAAGGATACAGTTCACATTAACTTATCTTGGTAGAAATGGGATGCATTAAGTTTTAAACCTGATTTTTTGTTCATCATCTGTGAATTACTTGCATTACTGGGAAATTGTAACTTATAAAACAGCTGATGTAGTTTTCGCTGGAGATCACATTCACCTCTTGTAGCAGAAGATAGTCTTATGTGCTCAAGGAAGATCTGTATCATGATCATACTCAAATCTCTGTCACGTACATCAGTATGTATGTTTCTGTGTTAGATGTTTAGGGTTATACTTTTATGATCTATGTGGTAAGGGGAATTGCAGCTTCCAACGAAGGAAATTTACTCTTAGCATGTTGAGTCTTCCCTCCTTTCCTTGTATGCAGCCTGTGATATTCCCCCCTAGGTCTGAACCTTGTTTATGCATGATGGTATTTACAAAATTCATGTTTATGCATGTTAGCTCAATAAGTAGAAGCCCCATGTTTTATCCACAGTTAATGGTGAGGTTGTAGACGATTAGAATGTTTGAAAATATTTCATAAAAAAACTTAAAGGTGAGCATATAGATAAGTCTAAAAGATACACACGAGTAACCCTTTGAACCCTTTGAATTTTTAGCAAGATTTACTCATTACAATCTAACTACTAACTCTTCCCATAAGCACTCCTCATTTCAGCTCCTGTTTCAAGAATGATTAAAACTATAAACTTGAGCTTATTCCTCACTCTTTTCTCCTTGCTTACTGCCCCTGTTTTTGACAACTTTTTTCATAAGCATATTGTATTATATTCTGATATTATTTTCTCAGATAGATATATCAAGGTTCTATTCATGCAAAAAAAGTGCTTCTCCTAATAAAGAGTACCAAACTTACAGACCATGAGATGCACTTTCTGCCGCCTATAAAGTAACTTTATCTTCCATAGTCGCTGGTTAACTTTTGCACAAACTTGGGGCAAATGTCGCTGGCAAGTGAAGCTCGTCAATGGATCTGTTTTTCTAAAAAAAGGACCAAAGGAGTTTTGTCCGTAGATGGCACAAATGCTTGAGCCTCCAATCTTTGTGTGAGCCAGTACTAGGTAAAGAGAACTAAAAGTAGCTTGAGTTGCGGAGAGCACACAACCAAACCATCCACTTCGCCCAGAAATGGGGCACACTGATGATGAATGGTCATGGATCACAAAATTCTTGCAACCTGAAATTTCAATCTCATTCTCCACCTTCATATTCCTGACTGGATCCTTTATTCACAGGTTGCCTCTCTCAAGGCATCCTCACGATCTCTCTCTCCTGGATTGCTTCTCTTTTCTCTGAGAGAGCAAGTTCCTTTAGAGAAAAATCCTGCTCTATTTGACATCTCCCTGAGATTTCTACTCTTTGATTTTCCAAGATAATGCCAAGAATTGGACGGGAAGCTTCATTCCATTTGTATAGCCTAATTACGCACTGTTGCACTGTATGATACTTGACTGTCATATGTCCTACTGTAATTTTTTATTATTGTAGTGTTGTTACCTTTTAGTTAATCACAAGGCATTTCATCTACTAGGATATTACCATATAAGCCACCACTTCCTCTCATTTTCACTTGTCCTTTTTTTTAGTCTTATTTCATGCTTTCCTTCACATCTGAATGAGAATGATGATATATTTGCGGAGCAGGAAGCTGTTTGAGGCAAGCTGAATGTTTCTTTTAGTGATAAACAGGATCCTTTCTTTAGGTCTATGACAGATGCATCGCGTAACTGAATTTTTGCTTTTGTTGCTACTCAATAGGCTAACTAGATGCAATTAGTTGAGCAGTGTTTCTTGTCTCTATGCATAACACATGGTTTCTACCATCCAACATTTTCTTGCACTCACTCAACATCCTGTGTGTCATTCCAGGGGTTCAAAAATATTTTTGTCATTTATCAAGTTCTTGAAAAGCAAGGATTCAGATGATGGTACAGAGCAAGCACTGTTGGATGAACTGCGTGCTTTGGATGAGCACCTCAAAGATCATGTATGTATTGGTTGAAACTGATAAAATGCATGTGTAGCTAGATATTAGTTGATGTTCTACTGCTCTAAATAGAGCTTAAAGGTGTGCTCAGACGGACATACACAGGACAGTAGACAAGACATGTCAAAAATGCAAAACCATTGAAGAGACCATGCCCCCCCTTTCCCACCACCCACTTAAAAAGTAAATACAGTTGAAACTGTAATTAATGTTCCGATTACCAAACGTTATGACATGCTCTTCATATCTAGTAAGACAGCAACCTTGCTTAATTGGTTTTTGTTAGCTATATCCCATTTGAATATAAAGCTGTTGACGATTGCAGGGCCCGTTCATTGGTGGTGAGAACATTTCTGCAGTTGACCTTAGTCTGGCCCCAAAACTGTTCCATCTTAAGGTTGCTCTTGGCCATTTTAAGAGCTGGACTGTTCCAGAGGACTTGAAGCATGTGCATGCTTATACGGAGGTACGCCAACTCATTCCTTGTCTTTGTGCAAGTTACTTTCTGGCTGAGGAAATGTTTATGGATCCTCTCTCAAGTTTCCATGATGAATATGCACCATTCCCACGTCCTTGCATAAATTGTAAAATTAGGTACAGTAAGTCCTCGGGATATGGCAGACCAACACGATCCCTTGCAGCTATAGCTCGACAAGCATATGCATTTATTACCTTTCCATCCAAAATCAGGAAAGAACGCACGTCTGTTTTCTTGTGTGGAAAATCCACCATGTTTAAGTCCTTCCATTAAGATTGGAAGTTAGCTCGATGTCAAGTGCATGATTTCCATCTTCTAAGATGACCAGAAATAAGTGGAAAAGAACAGTCAAAAGAGTATAGAAGTGGCAAGCCCTTTGTTTACGACAGTTCACAACTTGAAGAATGAAACATCTTGTCTCACTCTTGGAGAAAAGTAGGAAGAAGGGATGACCTTCAGTCAATTTTCGATTTGGATGAAATTAGCTCAATGTCTAAGTGCATGTTTTCCTTCTTCTAATACCAGATAGAACGGAGGTCACTCGAAAGAGACGGTGTAGAAATGGCAGGCCCTTTGTTTGTGATTCTTCACAACTTGATGAAGAAAGAAACATCTTGTCTCACCCTTGCAGAAGATCAGGAATGAGGGATCACCGATGGTTGATTCTCGATTTTGGAAGGCGACAGAACGTTCAATCCCCGTTTGCATTACAAGGGAAATCTTGTCTTCGTGAGACCAGACTGTTTGTGTCGGTTTTCTGCACCATGTTTTGTCTAGCGGGGAGGTCGTGGCAATAAACCCCTTTGATAACTTGATAGCTTATTCGCGAATAAGTTATCCATAGATAAGATAACCTAGTTCATGATATTTTTGATTTAATTGTTGATAAAGTTCTGATAAGTTATCCAGATTATCAAAATAATTTTCTATTTATCAAGGCTGATAAACCCCTTTGTTAAGAGTTATTTGGTTATCTAAGCGGCTCCCGTACATGCCATTTCCTGTCATATGATGTGTGCTTGGTTGGTTGAACTCGCCTTCCTTCGCTGTTGATGATGTGCAGCTGGTCTTCAACCGGGAGTCATTCGTGAAGACGAACGCCGAAAAGGAGGAGTATCTGATCGCAGGATGGGCGCCCAAGGTTAATGCTTGAAAGTTATCTTTTGAAAGATGGACCATTGGAAAGTGTGATATCTTGAAATTTCTTGGATAGTCCTGTCATTGGTATAACAGCAAGTGCTCTTATCTGTCCAAAAGAAAAACAGTTGTCTTACTATCAGAGAACATCGTCTCTCTTATTGGTTTAATATATCCCCTCATAATGCAAGTAATGGTATTTAAAGAAAGTGCTCCAATATGTTTTACTTTAACATCGTCAGGCCACTTTGATGTTCAGTTAAGCAACTTATTAGTACCTTAACTTGATATTGACTAACTCGAAAGTTCATCCACTTGTTTTTAGGAATAAAATAGGATCAAGTAGGCAACTCTTGTTGTCTGAACCTTAGAATTTAGGGTAACATTTTTTTACCCACCCTCTGGGTTGGGTACAATAGCTCATGCTGTCTCGAGATAACTCGAGAAACTTCGGATTAGTTTATATCACTTGCCCAAATTTAATTATATGTTAATTCTTGATTTACCATTCCTTATACAGGATAAACCTATTGTCACCATTAACTTGCATCAAGTAACTAGTGCCTTGGCCGCCTTTGGAAAAGTATTGCCGGCGGCTCTAAATGTGGCTATATTTGACACTGGTTGAGCATCCGTGCGAGGCATGAAATTTTTTAAAATTTTTGATAAATAAATTTTATAATTATGAAAAGTAAAATTATTTTTTTGAGCATAAAATAAATGTATGCTCTATAATTACAGATCTCATAAGATAATGTTAGAATGATATAAAGAGTTTAAGATAATAATTATTATTTTTTTCAAAAAAGATCATACAATAATGTTTTTGAGTATTTAAACTTACAACATTTAAAAAAGTTCACAACACAATATATTTGAGTAAACTTACAATATTAAAAAAAAATTGAACACAATGTATTTGAGTATTTAAACTTACAACATTTATAAAAGTTCATAACACAATCTCATAATATAATTTTTTTTGGATATTATCTGAGGACAAAATAGTTTTAATCACATTGAACTTAATTCTAAAAAATTATGAAAGTGTCATCAACATTTAATCATATAAAATTAGAATGGTGAGTGGGATAAAGAAGAGTGTAACGTCGTGATCGTTCGGATTCAAGTTTAATGGATTTGGTGTGGTGTTTGGGTCAATGCGTGGCCATTGAGTCTTGGTGGGAGCTCTAGTGTGTTGTGGGGGTGGTGTGGGTAGGAGGTTTGGGCCTAAACAGTCCACCGGTTCTGTGTTTGAGGACACGACGTGGGTGGGTGACACGTTCTGAACGCGACCTTTCCCTACGTCACGATCTCATTGCTATATTTTCCAAGATTTTGTCTGTTTATGCCACGTGTGGTGCACGTCAGGCTTCCACATTGCGCGCATTGGACAAGACCTTAGGATGCGTTTTCAACTTCGAGGGCTTTATGTTTGGCTTGTCGGTCAAACAGAGCAGGGAGCTCTGTTCGGCCAAGAGAGGCTCTGTTGGAGGTCTTCTTGGTGATTTCGGCTCGAGAGCTTCGGATGGGCGCGGTTTCCACATGAGGAGGGCGTCCAAAGTGTGGAAATGTCGACAGAATTGTGTTCTTCGTGTTCTTCACATTGGTAGAGAGTTTCTCTTGTTTTCTTATGTTGTTTAGATGATTTAAAGCATGAAAAGTATGGTGTGGTGTGTGTACGTGATTTCTAGTTGAGTTAGATGATTTGTAGAGGTTTGAATGGCATGAAAATGTGGTTTTATTGTGGCTTCTGAATAAGAACGAAGAGCTTGACATTTTATCTGAGAACGTGACGGGTCATATAGTCGTGTTCAGGTCGCGACCTCCTACATCGACTCGTTCTCATGGTGAACACGACATATTGAGCCATCGCGTTCATATCGTGGGCTATCGAGTAGGCGCGTTAAGAACACAGTCCATCGACCCGTCGCGTTCTTAATGAGACCATCGGCTTCGTCACGTTCTGCTTCCCGAAATTTGTAGCTTTGTGCATTGTAATGTGGGTCTAGTAGGGACCTGATTGTGGTATTCTCTTATTAGTTTAATGTGTTTAATTAATGTGGAAGTTATTTACATATAGTTTTAAGAGAATTGAGGAGGTTATAGATTATGTAAAGCTTTTAGGTGTCATGTAAGGTATCTTTTTGTAAGTAATGTGAATGGCATTAGTTATGGATTTATGGAGCATTGATCAGTTTATTGTTAGTTAAGAAATATGGTATAATATGTTGATTATCTCCACGTAAGTAGGAGAATGTGGTTTATGAATGAAAGATTTAAAGGTTATGAGTATAAGGTTTAAAGATGCTATTTAGTAATCGATAGTGACTAACTGTGAATGGTTGTAGTTTACCGAGTTCAGTAGTCTGTCGCTTAATCTAAAATGCCTCTCCAGTCGGGTACCACAAAGTTCTCTGTGAGTCAGACATGTTGTGCTCGAAATTTGTCTCAGTACTGTGTGTACTATTAAACTTTGTGTTCTCTTCTTGGATACCATCACTCATTTGTCAAGTAACATGTCTGGCTGAGGGAAAGACGACAGTGGGGTAGCGACTTATGGTGTGCGTTTGTTTTATTCGGTCACTTGTATTGTGCTCATGGTTGAGGGACAAATACTAGTAGATGTAGTGATCTCTAACTAGTCCTGTGTTGCCACAGCTTCACTCTAAGGCTCTGAAACCTTTAAAAGTGTGTTAGGTGTGGGTCTGCAGCTCATTATCTGCAAGTGTGTTGGTTGGTCTCCATAATTATTTGTACTTGTAGAGGTGGAGCCGCAGTTGGAGGTTGGCCTCCACAATTGTTTGTACTTGTAGAGGTGGAACCGCAGTTAGATTTTCGTATATGGCTGCAAGATTGAGAGATGTTTTCCTGTGTTGATTTGTCCGGGTCGGATACTAGCGTCATGAACCAGCAGTCATGGCCCGAGTGTTTACGTCATTCCTTCCGACTCTCCTTATTAGTTTAATCTGTAATGTGTGAAGTGAAATTCGGTATGATATCGATCGTTTGTACTGTTGACTAGTGTTCCCTAATTTCGTTTAAGTAGCTTACTTCTAGTGTTTGTCTAATTTAAGTAGCTTTTAAATGATGATTTATATTGGATTTATTGTTATTCTTGTTAATTATGAATATCATGATTATTTATTTGTTTAGCTGTGAATAATGTAATGTTTAATTGTGTTTATTAAAAAGTATGTTTATGTTCTAACTTTCTGTGAGTTTCTTTTAGATCGTCATATGAGGGCTAACCGATAAACTTGTGTTATTTAGTGCTTTTCCTTTGTTACATGTGAATTATATATTGTTATTTTGAAGAGTTTTTCTTTTAAGTCTGTGATTTTGTGAAGCTCACACCCTACACCCCCTTTTTAAGTGTTTTAGCAGTCGTGATTTTTCAAAGACAGATTTGTACCACCAACAGTAGTGTGAGTGTTGCTCATGTTATACATCTCGGGATATGTCCCATGTTGTTGTACTTTTATTTTGGACATATAATAATGTATTGAGATAATGTAATTATATGAATGTATATAAGATCATGTATTTTATCATACATTTTTATACCTGTGTGGTTATCTTTTGTATTATTACTGGACACGTATATGTGATAGTTCTTGCAAGACTTCGATTTATTCGTAGGTGACAGATCTAGATATGGAGTCTTCTCGAACATAAATATTCAGGGCCACTATAGAGAGAGTTTTAAGAAATGCCATAAAACAGAAAAAAATTATGGGACTGTCATCAACATTTAATCATATAAAATCTGGTTGGAGAGGGGGATAGAAGAGAGAGGGTGCAAAAGAGAAGGTGAGAGAAGATTTTAAGAGATGTCTCGTGGCGCTCTAGTTAGACGTAGTCAAATTGTGTTTTAATAATATATATAGATGGGGTCACAAGAGACCTTGAATTGACAAAAAAAAAAGAAGATAAAAGTTTGGGCCTTTCTGATTCCTAATCTTAAACGTGTCGTGCGTCGTAGCATATCTATCCATTCATCCTATATCAGATCAGACATTTCCATAAATTGGTATAAAGATAAAATTTAAAAATATTATTGATCACTAGCCAATGACAGTGCCTGATGTCGAATGTGTAATAAATATTTTTTAAATAGAATACATATTTTTGAAATGAACTGTTAGTATTATTATTATTATTAGACAAGTTTATCTATACTATTCGCACATGTAAAACATAAAAAATGACATCCTTAATTCTTGATTATCATCTGCACTATCATTATTCATCAATATATTTATATTTCCTATTCCAATGCTGTAACCAAATTAAAGATGATAAAATGTTAAGTCCTTCGAGAATATATATATATATATATATATATATATATATATATATATATATATATATATATATATATATATATATTCACTCATCAATAAAACTTTGGTAAAGACTGTTGTTCATGTTGTGCCGTTGGTGGCGGCCTGGGATTTCGAGGACACCGTCGATGCTGTCGGAGGAGTTCGTATCGTTCAACCTTTTCCCATTATTCTTGGCGTATTTCGTAGGGGAGCAAAGGGTGGAAATTTTCAAATAATGTCGGTCAACGAATGGTCTTCAGTATTCAGGATGATATTTTTCATGATATATGTTTCTCTTTATTATATATGTGCGTTTTAGGCTACGTATAGAAGTAGGTTTTTAACGAAAAGTCTTTTATGAGATTATGTTTATTTTTTATGTTAAAAAAGAATAGAGTTGAGCTTAGGTTTTGTGAGGCCCGGCCCGGCTCAATTTGAAATTTATAAATATAAATATAATTTTATTAAATATAATATTTATATTTAGAAAATAAATTATGTTTATTTTTTATAATAAATTTATTCAAAACATAATTTTTTATAATTTGAATGTTAATATAGATATAAGTAAAAATATAGATTATTTTTTATAAATATATTATAATAGATATATTAAAATTATATATATATATATAATTTTTTAAAATTTTCAAGTCGAGTTGGGCTCTTCCTGGACTTGAGTCAGGCCACTTTTCTCGGACCTATCTCTAGATCTCGATCGAACACGGCTGACTTTTGAGAAATCAGGCCTAGATCGGACCTGACACGGGCCCATACCCGACTCATTGACATTCTTATCACTTTACCATCAATATTTCATCACTTTCGAAATCAAATCCCACAAAAAGGAAAAAGAAAAAGCATAACTTATGATATTTAATATTTGTCTCATTTAACAATTTTTAAGATTATGATGTTCTCTAGCACGAGACCTAGAGGTGAAAACCCCGTCCATGCCCTTGGAAAAGTGAGGAGATCCTTTCAATACCAGTACGCAGAGAACCTGATAAGTAATAAAGGGGCTTTTTTTTAGAAAAGCCTCTCTTGTCTTTAGGTGCTAGGTGGGGTTGACTTATCGAGTTCCCTCAAACTCGATACTGAGAGGAACTCCTCTCCTTGAAAAAGTCTTGGAACTCGTTGTTCAAAGCCAAGGTCCTAGGCTCGCTCAGGTCTTTCCCTTCTTCCCAACATGGGTATTGCTGCCCTGCCAAATAAAGGTCCAATAAGAGCCTAAGGCCTCACAATCCCCCCCCTAAAAGGAATTTCCGAACATGTGAGGCTCTTGGTGATTCGACAGTTGGCACCCAACGGTCGGTGTCGAGCTGTTCGGTGCTTGACGATTGGCGTCCAGTGGTTCAACAGTCAGCAGTTGGCCCCTGACGGTCTCTAGTCAACGCCCGACTCCCAAAGGTGGGCGATCGGGGGTTCGACGCCTAGCATCAGGCGGCCGACAGTTGGTGCCCAGAGCCCGGTGCCCCGCGGTCCGACAGTCAGTGTCTAACAGTCCGGTGCCCGGTGATCTACGCCTGACAGTCTGGTGCCCGGCAGTCGATGCTTGGCGATCTGGGCCAGACAGTTTGGTGCCTGATGGTTCGCGCTCGGCGACCGACAGTTAGATGTCTGCAGTCAACGCCCGGCAATTCGACGGTCTGCATGAGGTAGCCGATACCAGATAGTCAACGCCTGGTGGTCCAACAATCGACGCCGGACACCAAGTGATCGGCAGCCAGTGCCGGGCAGTTGGCATTGGGCGACCGACATCGATTGTCCAGCGTTGGCTGCCCGACATCGGCTATCGCCTGTCGAACGCCGACCGTCGATTGTCGACTATTGAGTGCCGGCCACCGACAGTCGACAACTAGGCACCGGGCGTCGACCGTCGGGCATCGGACGCCAACTGTTCGGCACCGTGCGACTCCGTCGATCGTCGGGCACCTGCCCCTAAGCGCTGACTACCTATTGTCAATGTTGTTGGTTGCCAGTCGTGTCGACCGCTAATTACTAGCTGCTATCGTCGGTCACCAATCAAGATATTGATCATCGGCCGCTTTTTTTTGCTGCAACCAAATGTCGTCTCTAGTCATTAGGTGCATCACATTCTCATCAGATGTTATTTAAGTTGATTATCAAATAACTCTTTGTTTTTTAAATTTTAATATATTTTAATATTTTTAAATTTAAATTTAAAAAAAATTAGATGATGAATTATAATTAAAATATTTTAAAAAAAATAAATTAATTAATAATCTTTGACTGTAATATAAGAAATCTTTACTGTAATAAGACTTAACATATATTGTAACAGATGATAACACTTACTGTAATGAGTTATATTTCTATCAGAGATTAGAAAATAAATTAAATATTTGATTAAAAAAATTAATTAATTGACCATATTTTAAATAAGTGTTATCTAAGACCACTTTAAATTTGGACTGGTTAACGATGGGCCGCCCAACGTCAACTTGGGCCGGCTAAGCCGGTTCCAATTGTGCCGCGGGCCCTTGTTCACATAACCTCCGCATGCCGATCACCCCCTCATCAATTCGTACCAGATTAGATTCCCTACAAAGTTGGTTCTCAAGTCATTGAAATGGACAACAAACCTTGACGAAGTTGGAGACCTCGAAGAGTCTGGAACCACCGCAGAGCTGACAAAGCCAGACATGGGAGGTTGACGTAACGAGAGGAGCAGGAAAAAACACACACACACGCGTACGTACCACTCTCGGGACTTCACGGACAGATCTATCGAACACGCCCCACCCACGAAGGCCCCAACCACCCGCACACCCACCATTCCCCTCTCGCACGTGCACCATTCTGTGTTTCACGAGGTCTTGCTAGAACGATCAAGGTGACCCAAGCAACTGGCCGTCTGGCACCGCGGGCCGGCAGGTCTCCCACGTGTCGGCTCTGCAATAAAATGCCGGTTTTTGGCCAGCAAGGTGGTAACTCTTTCCCGAGATGTTCACGTTGCGAACGATTTAAGTGCACACCACGAAATTAGTATACCTAATCAGGAGGTGTTTAATATATCTTTCATCTCTTTTTTTTAAAATTTTAAGAGGTTAAAATGGCACATCTTCATTGAATTTGTTCATTTTATGTACACCAAAAGATGTATCTTAAATATTTTCTTTTCATATTTTTCATATGGAAGATGTTAAAAATGGTGTGGGTTACAGAAAAATATTTTTATTAGATGATAAGTGCTCTACAATACTTATCAAGGACTCTTCACTAATGAAAATATTTTGTTTTTCACAATTCAGCTCATATTTATGGCAAAACCCTTCTTCTTAATTCTAGTAAGTATTTGTCGTTCCAAGTTCTTAGTTTTCATTTTCGCCAGATTATTCGGCACGAGTTTGGTTGGGGGTGCAGCCACCTCAATCAATTTCGACGTTAGTCGGATAATTTTTTTACCCAATCACATGATATTTAAATATTTTTTATAAAATTTTGGCTATGAGAAATTCTATTGGGTTGCTTGTCATAACACATTTACATATAGGACCATCACATTTAGTGTTAGAATGAACAGACATAATGAAATATAGTTTAAGCTCAATACTCCTGAATTCAAAGATACAAGTTGAAGTTTATTCCTTTTCTTTTCTGTTTCCAAATTTGATATTTGCTCTCCCTTCTTATTATCAAGTACTGCGTCATTTATATAATCTTCTTTTCTCTTTACTCAGTTATTTCAAAACTTAAGACACACTCTTAGAAGAATCCCCATAAGAAACAAACTTCTAATTACTGGACTTCCACTCAGAAGGGGGAGCATACAGGCATGTAGAGGCTTGGGAACTTGTGAATCAATCAGATAAATTTTATCTCATACATAAAATTAAAGGATAATTATCCCGAAATTTTCATGCTTAAGACATATTTTAATGGTTAGTAAGTCAAAGTTATATTGGCGTTTGAGGAAATTTTTATCGTGTTCATAATTGTACCTTGTGAAGTCATGTTTGGTATCGGATAGATATCGATCGGGTCGATACCAAACATGACCTGTTTTTATCACCTATATTTAATCTTAAACAAATTAACCTTTGACCATCATATTTATTAAGGATTTTTAAATAATATTATTTTAATAAACACTTATCCAAATATATCTAGTTCTAATTTACAAATGTATGTCTAATTCTTGCCATATGAATAAACTTGTCATATCTTCTTACTTTCTCTCTCTTATTTATCACTCAGTTTTATCACTTATATTTAATCTTAAACAAATTAACCTTTGACCATCATATTTATTAAGGATTTTTAAATAATATTATGTTAATAAACATTTATCCAAATATATCTAGTTCTAATTTACAAATGTATGTCTAATTCTTGCCGTATGAATATAAACTTGTCATATCTTCTTACTTTCTCTCTCTTATTTATGTCAGACCAGCTTACCCCTTCCAAGAATTCTTGGCCCTTAAAAGAAAGATAAATTGAAAGAGAGAGAGAGAGAGAGAGAGAAAGGAGAGAAATTGAGAGATAGAGAGAGGTATGCAAGAGAAAGATGTGCAGAAGGGAGAGAAAGGAGGGATAGGCCGTGAGAGAGAGAGGAAATGGTGCATGGGGTACAGAGTGTGCATGGGGAGGTGAGAGAGAGGATGAACCGAGGTTGTAGGGGTGCCATATATATATATATATATATATAGAGAGAGAGAGAGAGAGAGAGAGGTGCAGTGGGTGCCAGAAGTATCTCCCCTCAGGCTTGGGCAATAATAGTAAGTTATATGATTGTACCATATTTGTATTGAGCAATATATTTGTATAAGTTGGATTGTTGTATCATGACATATTTGTATAAGTTATAACATATTTGTGTAAGTTGAACTGTTGTACTATATTTGTGTAAATTGTAACATATTTATATAAGGTGCATCACATTTGTGTAAGGTATAATATATTTGTGTAAATTATACTATTTTATTAAATTTGTATAAGTTGCAACATATTGGTATAAGGTGCAACATATTTATGTAAGTTACAACATATTTATATGAGGAGGTGCAATATATTTGTTTAAGTTATCTTATATTTGTATATTTGTGTAACATGTAATATATTTGTGTAAGTTACAGTATATTTATATAAGTTGTAAAATGTTTATATAAGTTATAATTACATTGTTACGTATTTGTGTAAATAGTAACATATTTATGTAAATTACATGTATTTGTATAATGTGCAACAAATTTATGTCATTTATATTAATCATGCAACTTCAAAGCTTCTCTCACTTATATATATTATTTGTGTAAACTCTGTCCACTGGAGCTAAAAGACTCCTGTGGCAGCCGGTGCACCCCAACCCCCCTCTCTCCCCCCCATCAATACCCTCTCTCTTCCCTTCCACCTTTTCCTCTCTTGCACATCTCTCTCTCCCCCCTTCACTCTCTATATCTCAATTTCTCTCTCTTTGGGGGGGGGGGGGGGGGGGGGGGGGCAAAAATTATGAGGAGACTGACATGGCATAAATAAGAGAGAATAAGTAAGGGGATGTAAATATTTGGGTTAATTACCCATATACCCCTAAAAAACTCACGAATTATCTCTATACCCCTAACTTTATGGAAACAACTTATATACTTCTAAAAAATCTAAGAACCTTCATTTGTACACCTACCGTCATCCGTTCGTTATTACAGCTAACTAGAGTGTTAATTATAACTTGATGTGGGAAAAGACTAACTTACCCCTAAGTTAAGTTAACTTGCCCCCAACATCCACCCACCCTACCCGACCCATTCCACCATCGCCCCCCTCCACTTGCTTAGATCCCAGTGCTCCTGCCACCATCGTCCTCATCTTCTTCCTGCAGTCGAAGGAGTGCCTCCCCCTAGTACAGCTCCTGACGAAGGTGACACAGTATCAGAGCCGGTTTGTGGGAAGGCTCTGTCCAAGTTGACATCCCGTCGCATTTGGACACCGAGTGCGGCAGGTAGCGTTGCCCAACCGTGCTCAGAAAAGGCATGGAGCGCGATGTGCTACAGGTCGCGACAGACCCATCACGTGCGGCGCAGCCCCCCACTAAGAGCTGCCACTACAACCCCCCCACCAGCACGTCCTTTTCCAGCCGCCACGGCGGTTCCCTTTGCTCCAACTCTCGGCGAAGTTGATGTGGCGTCGTTGTCCCCACCATAGGAATGCCGACGTGGGGAGATAAACTGACTACGACACAGGTGGAGCTGCAAATGAGATGGATCTACACCGGCACAAGTGGAGCTTCTATGGCAAGCACTCTAGCGGTGAGAGTTTTGATAACTCGATCGTCGGAGACCAACCCAATGACGGCGGCAAAGAGGAAACACTTTGGAGGGGGAGTGCGTAAAACAGTCTAAATAATTACATTGTTAACTCCGTCAAGACAATTAACCTCAGAGGTATGATAACATTGGTTAAGAGTTTTTAAGGATATTCTAATTATTTCCATGAAATTAGGGGTATAGAGGTAATTTGAGAGTTTTTCAGAGGTATACAGATAATTAACCCTAAATATTTTTAAAACAGATATATTTAAATAAATGTTTATTAAAATAAAATTATTTAAAAATTCTCTATTTATTATAGAAGTTACTACCTTTTTAAATAATAAGGAGGACGATTAATTGTTAAAAAAATAAATGCAGGTGTAAGGTGTGTCAGAATTACGCCAATCTCGAAGAAAGGACGTGTACACTCTAGTAGTGCATGCGTAATTAAGTTTCATATATAGACGTTTGACAAACCTAATTAAGTTTAGAATGATCAAAATGCCACGTCCTAAAAGACATGAGCACTCCTTCACACACATACACCCCCCCCCCTCCCCACCACCCACCACACATTGCACACGTTAGTCGTCAAGTGTGAATCATTCAGCAAAGTTCCTTGCATAATATTTTATTTTCTTTCATCTCAAATTTTCATTCGTTTAAATGAGATTGACGAAATTTGGAGTAAAAAAGTTCTTAAAAGGTTTACAATTAATGACAACAGCGCCCACACTTTGAGTTTTTTTTTTCTTCTCTTACTATTAAGTCCTATACCAACCAATGAGAATTTGAAGTGAAAAAAAGAAGTAACTTTAGGTGCGTATAGAAAGGGTGATCTAGATTGACAGAACATATATATACATAAGTGTGTAGTTTACTCAAACAAAAAACCTTACCCAGAAAGTATTATTCGAAAAAAAAATTTTACCACAAACATTTGCTGCAAAATAGTACTCGATTTTTTTTATTTAAGTCGTGATGCCAGCTGGTCAAAAGAAAAGAACAAGGAGACAAAGTCAAAGCCACCCACCAAACGCAATAAATATATAAGTAATATTTAATACACATCATTAGTATATACTAAGTTAGACACATTCAATAGAAATGTGCATCTCCAGACTTTAAGTTTTTTTAAAAAAATAGAAAAGTTAATGCACACAAAAGTATTTCTCTAAATATATATATACATGTTTGTCTACACGTCAGCACGTCACGTGCTGCCTCATGCCACGTATACAAGGAAACCAAAAGCTGGCCAGCAAATATCTCCGCCGCAGACTCGGTCTTCCTCCTCCCTCCTCCGAGCGCGAACTCCGCACGGAACACCTCGCCAAACCCAGAAGAAGAGATCGGAGGAAGACGTCATCGAGCTCAGGGAGGCGGCGCCAGCGCAGCTAGTCTGCCAGCAAGCTCTTATTGATCAGATGGTGTTTCTGGTCCTCCGCCCTCTGCCGGAACTCCCGGTGATCAATCGGTAGTAGCTAGAAGATCAGAACCGGTACTGCCGGCCGTGCCTACTGGTTTGGGCAGTGGTAGGAAGAGGAGATCAATTGGACGGGGATCGTAACCTAGTGGTGGTGATGGGAGCTGGCCTTGGCTTGCCGGCAACCTTTGTCTAGCTAGTCCTCGGAGCCGTCTTTGGAGGTGGAACGGGAGAGCATCTTCTCGAACGACCTCTGCATCATCTCCAGCTGCGTCGCCCGCTCCTCCATCTCGCGAGCATATGCCGCGAAGAACTCCTTGTTCTCCTTCTCCAGCTCCTTCCACACTGCGCCCCAAGGAGAAAGAAAAAGAGCCCAGTAGAGTCAGAGATATATAACACAGATGGATCGAATAAATAAAAAGGAGATAGCTAGAGAAAGCTACAGGCCAGGGGAGGAAGAACTGACGGGGATTGCCGAGGGTGGGGATCGAGTACAAACCAGTTGAAGTGATGACAGGTTTGATGTTGGCGTGCTTGGCGAGCGCTTCTTTGCACTCCTCCAGGCTCATGTGGAAGATGAGGCATTTCTCGATCAAGTGCTGCACCTGCACACATAAAAAAGATCGCCGCCAAATCAACTCCAAGAGCTAGCTACAGAGACCCACGGTAGCGTATAGCAAAGCTCCCTTTTTTTTTCTCCCATCGGTCTCTCTCTAGCAGCCACAGTTTACATATATACCATGCGGATGTAGGAAGCTGCGGAGTCCACCATGATAACTTCGACGCAGGAAACCCAATTGCCCACCTCTGATAACTCTCAAGATCGATCAGAAGAAGCCACAAATAACCAAAGAGCTTAGCAAGCTAGCTCGATGGAACGAGTCTCGTCAGCAGCTGGCTAGGGGACTAGAGAGGAGGAGGGAAGAGGCCGAGAGAAGAGGAGAAGGAGAGCAGGGTAAGGTGGGCATAGAGAGGGAGGAAGAGCCGCTATAAAATATGGGAGAAGAGGAACGAGCTGAGCCAGTTTCACGAGGGGATCAAGGGAAAAGAAATAATAAGATTATATCAACGTAAACAAATACCAAAATACGGAAGGAATGGAGGGGTCCAGAGATCACGTGGAAGAGCAAATCCCATTGGTGCAGAAGAGATGAGGAAGATTTTCTCTCTTTCGAGAATGGACCTTGCGAGTCTGCCCAGAGGGGCAGACGCCATATCCCCTTCACGTGAAGTTGGGCCCTCAAGTCCATGTCAGCATCCCACAACCCTAACTTCGGAGCTCAAAAAGTGCACCACAATCCTATTCTAACAATTAAGTTGTCACTTTATCACGTGTGAGACGGTGTCACATAATTTAGTATCTAAACTCTCACTTCTCACGTGTGAGAGTTTAGCTCAAAAAGTGCACCACAGTTTTTTTTATTATTCTAACAATTAAATTATCACTTTATCACTTCTGATACCAAGAGTGTCACATGAGTTTAGCATCGAATTAATAGTAAAAAAATAGTCAAAAAAGAGTTTAGCATCGAATTAAGTACAATATAAAAGTGTACTAACCCTTTCTCAATTATAAATCTCAAATTGCCTCCACACATAGGTAGGACTGTAAATGGAGCGGATACGGAGCATATATGAATTTTTCGGTTCCGATCCCAATAGTTAATCGGATAATTCGTATCCGCTCTGAATATAATTCGAATACGGAGCGGATAATTTAATCGGATAATTTTCAGATTCGGAGCGGATACGGATATTATCTGCTTCGAAAATATAAATTTAATAAAAAGATATTAAGTGGTCTAAAAATCATAAAAAATAAAAAATATATATGTTTTTAAATATAAATGTCAAAAATATTTTCTAAACAAAAAATTAGTATTAAATATATATATATTTATAAATTATATATATTATATATGAATCATTAGATCTAAAATATAATGGTTAAAAAAAATTCTATTTTGGAGCGGATCTTAAACGGAGCGGATCACCCGTTTCCGTATCCACTCTGTTTACTATCCAAATAATATCCATATCCGAAATCCGCTCCATCGGATATTTGTTAATCAGATAATATCCAAATAATTGGATGAGAATTCGAATCGGATCCGGATATTATCCGGATCCGTTTACAGCCCTACACACGAATAGGGACATGGGTAGCAAAAAACATAAAAGAAAAAAAAAACACAGCATCAGAGCTTTCTTAGAAGAAGAAAAATATGTCTTATTTATAAATATATATTTATTTATACTATATCTAGTAGAGAATTAAATTATATCTCTACACATTCTTTTAATGAGAATAAGAGAGTGTAAATTTTGTTATGATAAGATATTTGGATAGGACACATGACTTTTTATTTAGTGCCAACGAATGTATGAAATTTCAATGCGTCTCTCAAATATTATTATCCCCATCCATTAATTGAAGTTTTGTCTTTTTCTTGAAAAATAGGTAGAAAAAAAATGTGTTTTACTTATAAATATATATTTAATTTTACTATATTCAATATTTAATATGAGACTAAACTATATTATCAAAATAGACAAATTAAGAAAATTGCTCTTTCATAAATTAAGGTTGGACAAATTTAGTTCATTGCCATGAGAAAGATCACTTCTAATATCAAGTTATGGACTTTATATTCCTCTGATCCGTGTCGAAAAACTAATTCCTAAGAAATATCACCTCCAACATAGAAATGAGATATTAAAGACCCACCTGTACGTTGTCCTGGTCTCTGAACTTGCATTTTATATACCTCTACGCTGAGTTTAATTCGATGGATTTTTCAGATTTTTTTTCCCCCTCAGCTTCTTCATTGTAAAATTGAAAGACTGCCGAGTTACGTGTCAAAACGAGCTAAGTTTCTTCCACCACCGTAGATGATAACCTTTAGTCGACGGCAGGACACGTACGGTCTCCACACAAGCTCCATGGCACGAGGAGTTGCCTTATCCGGTTCGGTTCGATTTAGACCTCGCTTTAAAGAAAATTGAATTGAACCAAAATTTTATTCAAACCGAACCGAACCGAATCGATTCGGTTCGTTTTGAACCGAAAATAATAAAAAAAAAACCTAAACTACACGCGCGGGGCGATCTTAAGTTTCAAACCCAAGGTCATCCCAAAGGAAGAAGCGTGCCTAGCCACTGGACTAGGTGCGATTTT
This sequence comes from Colocasia esculenta, assembly GCA_014218235.1. Lineage (NCBI taxonomy): Eukaryota > Viridiplantae > Streptophyta > Magnoliopsida > Alismatales > Araceae > Colocasia > Colocasia esculenta. Next base: position 7,325,772 of record CM024757.1, on the reverse strand, counting down.
ATGTTATATTTATTAGGGAGAATTAATTAGGGGTCCTTGTCAGAGGGTTAGACTTAATTTGTAGTCCCTGTCAGAAAATCAGAAGTCATATGATCCTTACTTTTGTGTTAGTTTAATTTCTAGTCCCTGCTTTTTGTTTCTAGTCCCTGCTTTTTGTTTCTCAGCATTTAATGAGTCTTGGAAGAGGAGCCGTCCTTTTAACATCAACTTTTTCCTATTTTGCCCTTCCTTCTTCTTCTATTTTTCTAGTTACATTCGTTACAGTTGCCTTTGTATCAGTTACAGTAAGCTTCTATGTCAGTTACAGTAAGCCTTTATATCTGTTACAGTAAGTCTTTTTTTCTTTATGCACTATTACATTCATTACAGTTACCTTTGTATCAGTTACAGTAGGTCTTTATATCTGTTACAGTAAGCCTTTGTAACTGTTACAGACTATAGCTATAAGCTCTTACAAAAGAAAAAAAAACTTTATTTATTTGAAAGTGGTAGGATTCGAACCCAAGTCTTCACAAAGACAACATGAGATACCCTTACCACTAAGCTACAACTACATTTGTGTTACAACAGAACATATAATATATTTAATTAAGTATTGTAGTAAATATAATACTCTATTACAACTTATGTTAAGTCTTGTTACAGTCAATATCATTCCCTGTTACAGTATACACTAAGTTCTGTTATAGTAAACACTATCATCTATTATAGTAAACATAATACTCTATTACAACTTATGTTAAGTCTTGTTACAGTCAATATCATTCCCTGTTACAGTATACATTAAGTTCTGTTACAGTAAACACTATCATCTATTATAGTAAACATAATACTCTATTACAACTTATGTTAAGTCTTATTACAGTTAATATCATTCCATGTTACAATATACATTAAGTTCTGTTACAGTAAACATTGTCATCTATTATAGTAAACATAACATTAACATTTGTTACAATATACATTAACTTTTGTTACAATATATTAAGCTCCATTACAACTTGCGTTAAGTCTTGTTACAGTATACATTAAGCTCTATTACAACTATACATTAAGCTCTATTACAATATACATTAAATTTTGTTACAGTAAGTCTTTATGTCACTTACACTAAGTCTACATATCAATTACAGAAAGCTTTCATATCATTTACAGTAAGCTTTTATATCTCCTACAGAAAGTCTTCATACTTATTACAGAAAGTCTTTATATCACTTACATTAAGTTCTGTTACAACAAACATTATCATCTATTACAGTAAACATTAAACTATGTTACAACAAACATTAAACATTGTAACAAAGATTAATGTATATTGTAACAACGGTTAATGTATATTGTAACAAAGCTTAATGTACATTGTAATAGAGCTTAATGTATACTATAACAAGACTTAACATAAGTTGTAATAGAGCTTAATATATATTGTAACAAAGGTTAATGCATATTGTAACAAAGCTTAACATAAGTTGTAATAGAGTATTATGTTTACTATAATAGATGATATTGACTGTAACAAGACTTAACATAAGTTGTAATAGAGTATTATATTTACTATAATAGATGATAATGTTTACTGTAACAGAACTTAATGTATACTGTAACAGGGAATGATATTAACTGTAACAAGACTTAACATAAGTTGTAATAGTGTATTATGTTTACTATAATAGATGATAGTGTTTACTGTAACAGAACTTAATGTATACTGTAACAGGGAATGATATTGACTGTAACAAGACTTAACATAAGTTGTAATAGAGTATTATATTTACTACAATATTTAATTAAATATATTATATGTTCTGTTGTAACACAAATGTAGTTGTAGCTTAGTGGTAATGGTACCTCATGTTGTCTTTGTGAAGACCTGGGTTCGAATCCTACCACTTGCAAACAAATAAAGTTTTTTTTTTCTTTTGTAAGAGTTTATAGCTATAGTCTGTAACAGTTACAAAGGCTTACTGTAACAGATATAAAGACCTACTGTAACTGATACAAAGGCAACTGTAATGAATGTAATAGTAATGTAATAGTGCATAAGGAAAAAAAGGCTTACTGTAACAGATATAAAGGCTTACTGTAATTGACATAGAATCTTACTGTAACTGATACAAAGGCAACTGTAACGAATGTAGCTAGGAAAATAGAAGAAGAAGGAAGGGCAAAATAGGAAAAAGTTGATGTTAAAAGGACGGCTCCTCTTCCAAGACTCATTAAATGCTGAGAAACAAAAAGCAGGGACTAGAAACAAAAAGCAGGGACTAGAAATTAAACTAACACAAAAAGTAAGGATCATATGACTTCTGATTTTCTGACAGGGACTACAAATGAAGTCAACACTCTGACAGGGACCCCTAATTAATTCTCCCTATTTATTATTAAAATATATTTATTATATAATTTTGGTTCATTCGATTTCACTGTGCAAACCGAGCTGAATCGTGACACTTCTCAAACCGAACCGAACCGAACTGAATTAGCCGGTTCGGTTCGATTTTTCGGGTTGAACCGTATTATGAACAGTCCTATTGAAAGATACCATACTTGTCGGAGAAACTTTTGTTGTCCGTATCGGATACACCATTTTTTTGCATCCTAAATATAATTAAGGGAAAATTAATTAAGGGTCCCTGTCAGAGTGTTGACTTAATTTGTAGTCCCTGTCAGAAAATCAGAAGTCATAAAGTCCTACCTTTTGTGTTAGTTTAATTTCTAGTCCCTGCTTTTTGCTTCTAGTCCTTGCTTTTTTGTTGCTCAGCATTTAATGCGTCTTGGAAGACGAGTCGTCCTTTTAACATCAACTTTTTCCTATTTTGCCCTTCCTTATTCTACTCGTTTCCTATTTACATTCGTTACAGTTGCCTTTGTATCAATTACAGTAAGCTTGTATGTCAGTTACAGTAAGCCTTTATATCTGTTACAGTAAGTCTTTTTTTCCTTATGCTCGTTACAGTTGCCTTTGTATCAGTTACAGCAAGTCTTTATATCTGTTACAGTAAGCCTTTGTAACTGTTACAGACCACAACTATAAGCTCTTACAAAAGAAAAAAAAAAACTTTATTTGTTTGCACATGCTAGGATTCGAACCCAGGTCTTCACAAAGAAGACATGAGATGCCCTTACCACTAAGCTACAACTACATTTGTGTTACAATAGAACATATAATATATTTAATTAAGTATTGTAGTAAACATAATACTCTATTACAACTTATGTTAAGTCTTGTTACAGTCAATATCATTCCCTGTTACAGCATATATTAAGTTCTATTACAGTAAACATTATCAGCTATTATAGTAAACATAATACTTTGTTACAACTTATGTTAAGCCTTGTTACAGTTAATATCATTCCCTGTTACAGCATACATTAAGTTCTGTTACAGTAAACATTATCATCTATTATAGTAAACATAATACTTTGTTACAATTTATGTTAAGTCTTGTTACAGTCAATATCATTCCCTATTACAGAATACATTAAGCTCTGTTACAATGTACATTAAACTTTGTTACAATATGCATTAACCTTTGTTATAATATACATTAACCTTTGTTACAATATGTATTAAGCTCTATTACAACTTATGTTAAGTCTTGTTACAGAATACATTAAACTCTATTACAATGTACATTAAACTTGTTACAATATACATTAACCTTTGTTACAATATGTATTAAGCTCTATTACAACTTATGTTAAGTCTTGTTACAGAATACATTAAGCTCTATTACAATGTACATTAAACTTTATTACAATATATATTAACCTTTGTTACAATATACATTAACCTTTGTTACAATATGTATGAAGCTCTATTACAACTTATGTTAGGTTTTGTTACAGTATACATTAAGCTCTATTACAATGTACATTAAGCTTTGTTACAAGTACATTAAGCTCTATTACTGTAAGTGATACGAAATTACATTAAGCTAAGCAATAAGCTTACAGTAACAAAGGTTAATGTATATTGTAACAAAGGTTAATATATATTATAACAAAGTTTAATGTACATTGTAATAGAGCTTAATATATTCTGTAACAAGACTTAACATAAGTTGTAATAGAGCTTAATACATATTGTAACAAAGGTTAATGTATATTATAACAAAGGTTAATGCATATTGTAACAAAGTTTAATGTACATTGTAACATAGCTTAATGTATTCTGTAATAGGGAATGATATTGACTGTAACAAGACTTAACATAAATTGTAACAAAGTATTATGTTTACTATAATAGATGATAATGTTTACTGTAACAGAACTTAATGTATGCTGTAACAGGGAATGATATTAACTGTAACAAGACTTAACATAAGTTGTAACAAAGTATTATGTTTACTATAATAGCTGATAATGTTTACTATAACAGAACTTAATATATGCTGTAACAGGGAATGATATTGACTGTAACAAGACTTAACATAAGTTGTAATAGAGTATTATGTTTACTACAATACTTAATTAAATATATTATATGTTCTATTGTAACACAAATGTAGTTGTAGCTTAGTGGTAAGGGCATCTCATGTCTTCTTTGTGAAGACCTGGGTTCGAATCCTAGCATGTGCAAACAAATAAAGTTTTTTTTTTCTTTTGTAAGAGCTTATAATTGTGGTATGTAACAGTTACAAAGGCTTACTGTAACAGATATAAAGACTTGCTGTAACTGATACAAAGGCAACTGTAACGAGCATAAGGAAAAAAAGACTTACTGTAACAGATATAAAGGCTTACTGTAACTGACATACAAGCTTACTGTAATTGATACAAAGGCAACTGTAACGAATGTAAATAGGAAACGAGTAGAATAAGGAAGGGCAAAATAGGAAAAAGTTGATGTTAAAAGGACGACTCGTCTTCCAAGACGCATTAAATGCTGAGCAACAAAAAAAGCAAGGACTAGAAGCAAAAAGCAGGGACTAGAAATTAAACTAACACAAAAAGGTAGGACTTTATGACTTTTGATTTTCTGACAGGGACTACAAATTAAGTCAACACTCTGACAGGGACCCCTAATTAATTTTCTCTATAATTAAAGTGAAATTCGTAATTTTAAATGTATTGTGAGTCTTTGTAATGTTATTAGGGTGTGAGTCTATAGTCTCTTATCGAATTTCACAAAGAAAAAAAAAATTAATATGTGAGGGTTAATTTCCTCTCCTCATTACTTAAATTTTGGGGACGAAAAAAAGATCCATAACAAATAGTGTTTGAGTCCATCTTTTGTTGGATCCATATGGACATTGCAATGCATGGCGCATGAACGGATGTTATTGTGGAGAGGGTTATTTGTGGTTGTATTTTTACCTCTCCTCTTACCCCCTAGAGTGAAAGTCGTTGTAGACGCCGACTTTGTAATTAGGAAGTATTGTAACGTATATAGAGTGTGAGTCTATAGTCTCATATCAAATTCTACGAAGAAAAAAGAAGAGTTAATACGTAAGAGTCTTCTCTCCTCAACTCGGGTTTTGGAGACGAAGGAAAGATCCATAACAATCTCATTTTAAGGTGAATAATAAACGACGAATAATGAATCTTTCAATGTAATTAAAGTGAAATCCGTCATTTTAAATGTATTGTGACCTCATTTTATCGTGCATGAGGTGAACAATAAACGACGAATAATAAATATTTATCCACGTGTGGTTGTTGGCTGTTGGCGGCTTGTAACCCAAATGCGATCATTTTTGTGATAAGGGGAGAGGAATGCACTAGAAACGGTCCCCGGGGGGTACGTGTCGTCTTGCTGATGCAACTGGGATGTTGCTTTGTGGGTGGGGCCGTCCCTGTCAGCTTTTTTTACTGTTAACGCTATATGTTGTTTGGACTCTTTCGGGCGCTTTCGGAGTCTATAGATTTCAGATGGGCGGTTGGCTGATGCTTCGTCGCCACCTCATCCTTTCATCTTTCTTCTTTTGATACAGAGTTCAGACCCACCTCAGTTTTTTAAAGATATTTCTTTTGTTTTTTTTTGGGAGTTGCACCGTGCATGCAGTTGATGTGATCTTATCGGTGAAAGTTTTGAACACAACTTATCTACTCCTAGTTCTACACAATCGGGTACAAAAGCCCATACGAGGCCCAAGTCCGGCCCAAATTATTGAAGTAGGCACCATTTGATCTGTCAGCACGAGCTGAGCCCACTAATGCGGGTCCAAATTAAGCTACTGGCCCTACTTGTTTCCCCAAAACCTGTTCCGCCCAGTTTGGGAGGGGGGTTACCCATGGGTAACTCCAAGTTACCCATGGGTAACCCCCCTCCCACGGTTTGGGGAGGGGGGTTAAGGTTGCCCATGGGTAACCTGCTTTTTGCAGGTTACCCATGGGTAGTGCTGCCCCACCTCTTGAGGTGGGGCAGCACTACCCACCTGGGTAGTTTTTTTTTTTCTAAAAATTTTAAAAAAATATTATTAAATTGTAAATATTATTTTAACTATGTATATGTAAATATTTTTGTATTTCTTAATTACAAAAGAAAGATAACTTGGGTCAAAGTGTTAAGTTGACTTAAAAAAAAAGAAAGTGGGTAATCTAACCAAGTTATCCATGGTTAGAGGGGGTAAGTTGTCAAAGCAATTTTGGGTAAATTTGTGGTTAAGCAACCCATGGTTAAACTACCCATGGTTAGTTTAACCATCAATCAAACTAGGTAATAAGTCTCAACGAGAGAGGGGAGCCGGAGCCCCGTCTTTTTGCTTTTTTTGATGTGAGGTCCAAAGAATCAGTGCTACCGAACTATACAGGAGAAGCTCGAGAATCGCAAAATATCAGAGTTGTTCCAGCCATGTGGTACTGTGTCACGTCCACTTGGACGTGACATGGTGCGGCAAGCCAACTCGCGTAAGAGTAATTAGGCAGTGTTTGGAAACATCCAATCAAAAAGTGAAGAGAAAGGTTTTGTGCACTTTCCCATTGCACTGTCCCATGCACTTTTTGCTTTTCATTGGGTTGGCACAATGTGCCTCTAATGTATTGGCCAATAGGAAGGCCAAAGTGCAATGGAAAAGTGCAATGGGAAAGTGCACAAAGCCTTTCTCAAAAGTGAAATCAGTAAAAACCGATTTCCTCGTGAGCAACATGTAAGGAGGCGATTTTACACTTCTACTCTTATGCGACAAAAAAATTGAGTTGAAAACAGCGCAGACATAACTCTGACATAATTTTGAAAAATTTTTGGAAGCAGCCCTTCCACCGTTTTTGAAAAAACAGAGGGCATGGCAGAATTGTCTCTGCCTCTTTCCTCTGTCAAAAATCTCTACTACACAAACATCAAGAAGAGCAAATCTTGTTTGGGAAAGAAGGTGAGGTTGTCAGAGATTTTAAATTCTAAATTTTTTTCTACTTCACTTTCAAACGGTGCCTAAGTTTTATTGCACATCTCTCGGAAGCCGTGATAGCATCACGTCATCACGATAAGATATCGGAAAATCAATCACTGTCCAGTGTGTATAAACACCCCCTCTGTAGAGTGTGTCTCAAGATTTGTTCATCAAGAAATTAATGGTGTCCTCTACAATTTGACAGTGCAAATCGTTAACGACATACATAAAGATGTACTCCAACTCACATTGTTGGAGACACTATTATCGTAATTATAAATTCTTAATGTATCAGGAACAAAAAAAATACATTGAGAGAGAGAGAGAGAAGTGCGAGGCATATAACCATCATATGAGAGAAAACTCTGAATCTTATCTCACACAAAATCAATTCTCCTCAAATACTTTTTTGATAAACGATTTTGTCCGTGTCACACTCAAGTGACCAGAAAGTGAAATCCAAAAAGACACGAAGAGAATTCAAGAGAAATTAAATAAAAAAATATCATTTTCTTTTAACGGGACTCTTTGCTTTCTAGTTTTTTTTTTGGGGGGGGGGGGGGGGGGAGAGAGAGAAATATGGACTTAAACTGTTTAAAATTTAAAACATGGATTCCAACACTTCGTCTCTTGTTCCCCCACTCCCCACCACTATGACCATGTAGGCAGCCGCATCCAAAGACCTCTATACTTTCGCTCAGGCGCTCGGGCCATGAGCTAGCGCCTGAGCTTGTCTTCAAAGAGAGAAGTGTAAGCCAAGCAGTTGCATCCAAAGATCTCTATCTTGAGAAATATTTAGTGTGTGTATTAATTTAGGCAAATATTTATCTTTTGAGATTTAAAAAAGTGAGATAAGAGAGATATTATAATCTCTCAAATAACAAATGAGAAAGGCTTTGTGCACTTTCTGAAAGTGCACAAAGCCACGTCTTCCTGCACTTCTGTCTCTCCATTGGTCCACGTCAAAGTGCTTCAATGGTCCGCGGGGAGACGCCCCGTCACCTCAACCCCACTCCGCCGCGGTGACATGACCTAATGTCATGATGACATGGTCAAATCCCACTTCAAATGCCGGTTCCCAAATTACCCTCTCTCACCTCTTTCCCGCGTTCGCCCTCCCCTCACCTCCTCCTTCCTCTGCACTTTCGAAACCGGGAAGAACACCAGTGCCAACGTCCACGGAGGAGATCACGAACCTGGGCGATCATCCTACGCTATCAAGCAGTGCGGTCCGGCAATGCAGAGTTCCAGCATGCGGTCGAAGATGATCCCTAGAAGACAGACACCAAAGGCTTCTGGTGAAGCCGCATCACCGGCGCTTCCGGAAAAAAGAACGGAAGAGGAGGACAGTGCGCCATCAAGTTCGAGTTCATCAGATGATGGGGCGAAGTGCCAAAGTACGTAGAGAAAAGCTTCTGTGGCACAGAGGAAGAAGAATGGTGCGGATATATCTCTCACACTATATTTTTGAATTACAATTTTTTCGCTTGTCTCTCAAGATTTGTGTTTTCTAAATCTCAAAAATATAGTACCTTTTGGAGCATAAAATGAGCATTTTTTAGGTCATGGTAAGCATTTTGGAGACCCAAATGTGTGCGTTCTTCATATTTTAATATATATTTTTAATTTTCTCATGATCCGTACTTTGAGATGTTCAGGAAATCATCAACTATTGGAGCCCATGAATACTATTTTTGTATCCTAATATGAGTATTTTGGTGTACATCTTAATTTGGGATGCTTATGAGAGCTCCACATTTTGGAGCCCAAGTACTGTATTTGGTAGCCTAACAGTCCATTACAGCCTACATTGAGTATTTTAGACCTCAACTTGCCTTTATATTCATCTCAACAAAATTGTTTAGATCTTTTTTTTTTTTTTTTACTTGAGCAGAGCATGTGAAGCACATATAAAGAATTATTTCAGATTTCATTTAGCATGGCTTGTTAATTTGTGATGTTAACGTGTTTGTGGTAGATTTTGACTCTATATTTTAGGCAATGTTTCACATTTTGGAGCCAACTTTCCTGTTTGATAGCCTAACAGTAGAGTTTGCAGCTGACACATAGTATTTTGGAGCTCATCTTTTATAAAAAATCACCTTAATGTAGATTGTTTGGATCCTTTTTTTTTTACATTGCATAAGCATGTTAAGTATTTTGGACTCCCCAATTTTGTGCTTTCTTTACATATACAAAATTATTTCAAATTTCATTTGGCATGGCTTGTTAATTTGGGATGTTTAACCGGTTTTCCAAGAGTTTGTGTCTTTATTTTAGGGAAAGTTTCACATTTTGAAGCCCAATTTTCTATTTGGTAGCCTAACAGTAGTGTTTGCAGGTTATAGATAGTATTTTGGACCTCATCTTTTATAAAAAATCACCTCTATAGGATTGTTTGCATCCCTTTTAATTTTATTTACATGTCATAAGCATGCTAAGCATTTTGGACTCCCAAATTTTGTGCATTCTTCACATATCCAGAAATATTTCAAATTTCATTGGCATGGCCCATTCATTTGGGGTGTTTAAAACGGTTTCCTACATTTTGTGTGTACATGTTGGAAACTTGAAATTTGTGCATTCTTCACATATTTAGAAATTTTCAATTTATTTGGCACCACATTTTGGAGCCCAACTATCATGTTTCGTAGCATAACAGAGGTCATTTACAGCCCTACTGTGAGCAATTTGGAATTTGTCAATGACGTAAGCATGTTAAACAACTGTCAGCCTGAAATTTGTCCATTCTTTACATATCCAGAAAATTTCAATTTAGTCGTGCGTGGATTGTTAATTGAAGGTTAGAACATCTCCACATTTAGAACCCAAGTAGCATATTTGATAGCCTAATGGGTGTGTTTTGCAGACTATATTGAGCATTTTGGACCTTAACTGTCTTCATATTCATCTCAACAAAATTGCTTACATCACTCTTGTGACGGAATGCCTCGGCCAAGCCCGTTAAACCGATAACGTACTTGATCCGAGTCCGCCTCCCACGAACGGGCCGAAGCCTCGCAAGGGATACCAAACCACAGTCCGTGTAAACATAAAGGAGCACACCACATTTTATATATATTTCACAAGTTTACATAGCCAAATTTCCACAAAAAATGAAAAGAAGTACAAGATCCTGGGGCATACCCCGAGGTACAACTGAAGAGAGTAAACAACTACAAAACTACACTGCTGGAGCTACTCTGCTGGAGGTGCTGACCCTGCACCGCTACGACGCGGCCCAGAACTGGACGTCGGACGAGAGACGTCCTCCTCGCTCTCACCTGTGGGGGGGTAGGGGTGAGCCTCTCTAGTCACTGGCTCAGTAGGGAACTCCCCCAAAACCGAGCAAAACAAACACCACGAGTACGAATAATAAACAGCACTAACAATTATATAATAGCTAAGCAGGTAAGTAAAGCTGTAAAAGTACTCACCGTCTGCCGACTACGAGAAACAACAGTAATAATTAAATGGCAAACCAGTACAGGTGTACAAGCTAAAGTAGAGACAGCCAACACGAGCCACGTGAACTGGTTCGCGACACCAGAAACTGACTCGGACAACTAACACAAGTCTACCTCTCAGTCTCGCAGCCACGGACGAAAGGTCCAGCTGCCGCTCCACGTAAAAAGGTCAAGCAACTGTGGAGACCAACTAAACACCACCACCTACAGACCACACGGTCACAGGCCCATGCCTGACACCTCCAGAGACCCTGGCCTGGGCTCGCTAGAGTGAGGCACTGGAAAAGGACTAGCTGGGGTCCAGTACGTCTACTGGTGTCCGTACCCCCAACTACGAGCGCGCTACAAGTGACTAAAAACAAACTCAAGTGTCACTGTCCCACTGTCTTCTTTCCCTCAACCGGACGTACAACTCTAACACAAGAGTGAGGGTGTCCAGGTCAGACGACACAGACCTCGACGGTACAGCACAAGTACCGGGACAAAGCCCCGAGCTAACAGCCTGGCTCACAAAGAACCTGGGGCACCCAACTGGAGAGGTAACCACGGTAGGCGTCGTACTACTCGCCACATACACAGAACCACGTGCACATCACACACAAACCACGTGAAACCTCACGTAAACCACAAGTAACCATGGTCCACTCCACGTGAACCCAACTGACTCGCGTAAACAACACGCAGTCACTAAAGTAGGTAGCTAACTGAATACTTTGCATGCTAAACACGAGAACCATGTGTATTCAGTGCACCTCATGTGTCAACACACATGCAATAATGATAAATACTGTACTTAGTCATTTCTGCTCATATAGAGGTAGGCGGCCACATCGACTGCCTCTTACAGGGAGTCAACGGCAAGGGTCCTGGCCGTTAACCTCCTGGCTGAGGATCTTGGCGACAAGCGATCTTGACGCCAAGTTCTTCGGCCATAAACCCTGCAGAAACCCTAATCCGGCTCTGCGGGTTTCCCAAACATTAAAGCTACTCAAAAACATATAGAATTGATTCATTTAACATGCTGGAACCCAATATAACCATTTCAACATGCTTTAAACATTAAACTACTCAAACCACCCATTATCCCGTATGGTGCAACTTGATCCAAACATGCATTATCATGTTAATTCCGATGGTTATGATGAGTTTTAATGTTTCTATGGAGCTAAACGGGTCGTCCCCTACCTCAGAACGCGTTAGAATCTCCCGCAATCACCCGGTTCACGCCGAGCCCTCCGCGAGCTCCCACGGGAATTGCACCACGCCGCGACGTTTCCTCGCGTAATTCAGCGATGCCGCGCGTTCTACGGTCGTCCAACTACTCCTCGGTACCTATTAGAAGCTTTAGAGAATCCAGGACACGAAGTTGGGGCAAGAGGGAAAGAGAGTGAGCTGAGAGAGCTGCCCTCGGGTGAGCCTATAACCTGCACCATTCTCAGGTTGGCGTCAACCCCCATGCCGCCAACAGCAACCGCCACCCTCTGCGTCCACATCCATTGTCGCCAAGTTCATGCTGTAAACGTCCACTAATCTGGACACCAACAGGTCAACGGCCACACCTGGCCGCCAATTCCAACAGGACAGCAGCAGGTCCTGTTTCATTTCAGGACCAACCCTGCTCTTCACCTGCTCAAGCCACGCATCCACACCATGCATTCCACACAACCGACTCACACTGGCCTCACAACGGCCGCCACAACCACAATTCACATGATCCGCATGGATCCGAAAGGCACGCGACGTTACATTACTATCATCTAAAAAGAAAATTTCGACCTCGAAATTCATAACACAATTCGAAGTTAAACAACTCATACAAACACACTTTTACAAATACTATCATCTAAAAAGAAAATACACAAACTTACTCAAACAGATAGGGATACCCTTTAGCCATTTCTGCGGCCAACTCCCAGGTATCCTCACCACCTAATCTATTTTCCCATCTCACTTTAACTAGCTCAATTTCTTTATTTCTTAGCTTCTTCATCTTTCGATCTGTGATCTGCACCGGATACTCTGGCATAGTCATGTCCGGCCTCAGGTCACCACCTTGATATCTAATTATTTGAGCTGGATCTTCAATACACTTTCTCAACATGGAGACATGGAAAATATCATGCACATCTGCAAAATCAGCTGGCAAATCCAGTCTATAAGCCGCTTCCCCAATTCTTTCAATCACCTGGAAGGGTCCCACATACCTTGGACTCAACTTTCCAGATTTACCAAATCTCATAATACCTTTACTCGGGGAAACTCTCAGAAAAATAAAATCTCCCACCTCAAACTGAAGTGGTCTCCTCCGCACATCTGCATAACTTTTTTGTCTACTTTGAGCTGCCTGCAATTTTTCTTGGATAAGTTTTACCACTTCCGTGGTTTGCTGAATCAATTCAGGGCCTACTAATTGCCTCTCTCCCACTTCATGCCAGTTCAATGGGATTCTACATGGCCTTCCATATAAAGCTTCATACGGTGCCATCCCAAGACTGGTATGATAACTATTGTTGTAGGCAAATTCAACTATTCCCAAATGATGCTCCCAACTGCCTCCCCAAACCAAACAACAAGCTCGCAACATATCCTCAATTGTCTGAATAGTCCTCTCTGTCTGACCATCTGTTTGGGGATGATAAGCGGAGCTATATCTCAACTCAGAACCAATCACTTTCTGCAGACTCCTCCAAAAACCAGAAGTGAATCTTGGATCTCTATCTGATACAATAGTCTTCGGAATACCATGCAGTGGAACAATTCTTTCAACATAAATATTTGCCAACCTGTCCACTGTCCAAGACATACTCACTGCCACTAATCTGCATACCTTAGTCAATCTGTCAACAAACACCCATATTCCATTATGCCCGGAACTCGACCTTGGTAAACCTGCCACAAAGTCCATTGCGATATCATCCCATTTCCACTGTGGAATAGGCAACGGTTGCAATAGACCTCCAGGCTTCTGATGCTCTGCTTTAATCTGTTGACAGATAGCACATCTTGCCACAAATTCTGCTATTTCTTTCTTCATATGAGGCCACCAAAAATGCTTCTTTAAATCATGGTACATTTTAGTACTACCCGGATGAATAGTGTACCTAGATTTATGAGCCTCTTCCAGAACTCGCTGCTTCACCTCTCTCTCTGCAGGAACAAACAACCTGCCTCGAAGCCTGACCACACAATTATCATCTGTAGAAACTCCCTCCATCTTCACAATTTCAGGTAGATTTGAATCTGCTCTCTGAGCCTCAATAATCTGCCAATACAAAGACGGCTCTACTGCACTAGCAGCTAAAATTGCCCGTCGCTGACTGCTGGGCACATACAAGGAATTCTCTGCTATTTCTTCATACAACTTCCATTCTTTAATCATCATCAGATTCATATATGCCTTTCTACTCAAGGCATCAGCTACAACATTGGCCTTACCCGGATGGTAAGCCAAACTGAAATCATAATCCTTTAAATATTCAACCCATCTGCGTTGGCGAAGATTCAAATCTTTCTGCGAGAAAATATATTTCAAGCTTTTATGATCTGTAAAAATCTCAAATCTCTCGCCATACAGATAATGCCTCCACATTTTCAAAGCAAATACAACTGCAGCCAATTCCAAATCATGAGTGGGGTAATTTTCTTCTGCTGGTTTCAATTGCCTAGATGCATATGCTATCACTTTATCATGCTGCATAAGCACTGCACCAAGACCTCTCCTTGAAGCATCAGTATACAATACAAATCCACCACTCCCTGACGGTAATGTCAATATAGGTGCTGATGTGAGTCTTTTCTTCAATTCCATGAAACTTCTCTGACATTCACCGGACCACACAAAAGGCACTCCTTTCCTGGTCAGTCTAGTCATAGGTGCTGCAATCTTAGAAAAACCCTGAATAAAGCGTCTGTAATAACCTGCCAACCCCAGAAAACTTCTAATCTCGGTTATTGTCTTAGGCACTCCCCACCTAGACACAGCTTCCACTTTACTCGGGTCCACTGCTACTCCTTTAGCTGAGATAACATGACCCAAAAACTGAATTTCCTTCAACCAGAATTCGCACTTACTAAATTTAGCAAACAGCTGGTTATCCCTTAACAACTGCAGAGTAAACCTCAAATGAGCTGCATGCTCCTCTTCAGATGCTGAATAAATTAGAATATCATCAATAAAGACCACAATGAATTGATCTAAATATGGATGAAAAATTCTATTCATCAGATCCATAAAACCTGCAGGAGCATTACTCAACCCAAAAGGCATTACCACAAACTCATAGTGACCATATCTGGTTCTGAACGCTGTCTTATCTATATCCTCCTCTTTAATTCTTAACTGATGGTAGCCGGACCTCAAATCTATCTTAGAAAACACTTTTGCTGATTGCAACTGATCAAATAAATCATCTATCCTCGGCAACGGGTACTTATTCTTGATGGTCACATCATTCAACTTTCTATAATCAATGCACATCCGAAAACTTCCATCTTTCTTTTTCACAAATAAAATCGGCGCTCCCCACGGGGAATGACTCGGTCTAATAAAACCCTTCTGCAACAGCTCTTCTAACTGCTTTTTCAATTCTTTAAGTTCTGCTGGTGCCATCCGATATGGGGCTTTAGAAATCGGCATGGTACCTGGCAGCAACTCAATAGTAAAGTCCACCTCTCTATGTGGAGCTAAACCGGGCAAATCCTCAGGAAAAACATCAGCAAATTCCCTAACCACGGGAACTGCTTCCATTGGCTAACTGGCTTCTACCAAACTTACTGAGGCTAAATAGGCCACACACCCATCATTTATCAACTTTCTAGCTTTAATTGCAGAAATTAGAAACTTGGAGGTATAAAAAGGCATACCTTGATATTCAAACACTGTACCATTAGGATGACAAAATCTGATCCTTTTCTTTCTGCAATCTAACATTGCTCCATACATCTCAAGCCAATCCATACCCAGAATGACATCATAATCTGATAACTGCAGGGCATACAACCGACCCGGCATCTGGTTCCCTTCAATCATAACAGGAGCTTCATCTATATAGCTCGAAGTGAGTAAGAACTCACCTGAAGGAACCTTCACCACTAACTCACAAGACTTCTCTTCTAAAGGATGAGCTATGCAATCCAAAAATTCTTCGGAAATAAAAGAATGAGAGGCACCCGAATCAAATAAGACTCTTGCTGAATATTCATAAAGAGGTAAAGTACCTTCTATCATATTTGACGCCTCTGCCTGGGCTCGGGTGATAGCCATAACCCGGCCTCTCCCTCGCTGCTGCGGTGCTCCTCTGCCACGACCTGCCTGTGGCTGCTGAAACTGCTGAGGCTGCTGCTGCTGCTGCACACCTCTGCCATACCCATACTCTCTTGCATACGGACAATTGCGGATCAAATGTCCCGGCTGATTGCAATTATAACATCTATACCCTGGAGGAACAATAGGCTGCCTGGCAGTACTCTACTGCGACTCCTCCACCTCAGGCCTACCACGGCCTTGCTGGAACTGCGGACGACCTCCCCATCCTCTTCCTTTGTCTTTAAATGCTTGCTTTAATTTCTGGCCCCATTTCCCGAAACCAGATAAAGAAGGTCCTGCTAGTGCCTTACCCTTGCTTGCACCTACAGTCTGCTGCCTGCGGTAGCCGGAAACTACCTGAACCTGATTCACCCGCCTGACGAGTCCGGATAG
This sequence comes from Colocasia esculenta, assembly GCA_014218235.1. Classification (NCBI taxonomy): domain Eukaryota; kingdom Viridiplantae; phylum Streptophyta; class Magnoliopsida; order Alismatales; family Araceae; genus Colocasia; species Colocasia esculenta. The sequence goes on along the minus strand of CM024757.1, from coordinate 7,309,276 downwards.
ACCTCTGTAAGGTAGCTGCCCTCTGCGCTGCCTCTTCCACTGTCTTACACATGAGAGGTACTATCGCATCCTGCAATTCCACTCTCAATCCTCTGATAAAATACTCAACCATCATGTTATTATCTGAAACCACATATGGCACATAACGACTAAGTGCCATAAATCTCATCTGGTACTCTAAGACTGAAGAGTTACCTTGCTGGAGAGTTCGGAATTGCTCTCTTTTTACTTGCTGCACTTGGATCGGAAAGAATGTATCATTGAATACATCAAGAAACTCCGGCCAAGTGATAGCTTCTTCCGTCCTGCCTGCAAAAGTGGTTTGCATCTTCAATCGCCACCATTCCAAGGCAAAACCTCTCAACTGGTAAGCAGCTAATACCACTCTATCCGCTGCTGGACACCTCATGGTTGCAAAAACTCTTTCTATTTCATGAACCCAATGCTCAGCTGTATCTGGATTCGGCCCTCCTGAATAAGTAGGCGGCTGCAATCTCAGAAACTTCTCTACCTGCATCACGGGTTCTTCTGCTATCAACACTGGTGGTGGCACAGGTGCTACAAAAGGCACCTCCACTCTTGGCGGAACTGGAGCAACAAATATTGCCTCTCCATCCCCAGGTGGCACTGCAATTGGTGGTACTGGTGCCTGCTGATCCATTCTCGCCCGAATATCCGTGAGGCTCTCCCAAATTCTTTCTATCATACGCTGGGTGCTTCCCTCCGGATCATCTCCTCCACCACCCCAATCTCTCCTATCAGCCATTTCAGAAATTTCTACATACACAAAACACCAGACAAAAATCAAAACCACAAATGATCAAAAACCAGGGTCCCTACCAGCAGTGTATAATGACCGAAATAAGGCTATGTATCCTTTTAATTCCCTTATATTAACACGGACCTTGCTCTGATACCAACTGTGACGGAATGCCTCGGCCAAGCCCGTTAAACCGATAACGTACTTGATCCGAGTCCGCCTCCCGCGAACGGGCCGAAGCCTCGCAAGAGATACCAAACCACAGTCCGTGTAAACATAAAGGAACACACCACATTTTATATATATTTCACAAGTTTACATAGCCAAATTTCCACAAAAACTGAAAAGAAGTACAAGAGCCTGGGGCATACCCCGAGGTACAACTGAAGAGAGTAAACAACTACAAAACTACACTGCTGGAGCTACTCTGCTGGAGGTGCTGACCCTGCACCGCTACGACGCGGCCCAGAACTGGACGTCGGACGAGAGACGTCCTCCTCGCTCTCACCTGTGGGGGGGTAGGGGTGAGCCTCTCTAGTCACTGGCTCAGTAGGGAACTCCCCCAAAACCGAGCAAAACAAACACCACGAGTACGAATAATAAACAGCACTAACAATTATATAACATCTAAGCAGGTAAGTAAAGCTGTAAAAGTACTCACCGTCTGCCGACTACGAGAAACAACAGTAATAATTAAACGGCAAACCAGTACATGTGTACAAGCTAAAGTAGAGACAGCCAACACGAGCCACGTGAACTGGTTCGCGACACCAGAAACTGACTCGGACAACTAACACAGGTCTACCTCTCAGTCTCGCAGCCACAGACGAAAGGTCCAGCTGCCGCTCCACGTAAAAAGGTCAAGCAACTGTGGAGACCAACTAAACACCACCACCTGCAGACCACACGGTCACAGGCCCATGTCTGACACCTCCAGAGACCCTGGCCTGGGCTCGCTAGAGTGAGGCACTGGAAAAGGACTAGCTGGGGTCCAGTACGTCTACTGGTGTCCGTACCCCCAACTACGAGCGCGCTACAAGTGACTAAAAACAAACTCAAGTGTCACTGTCCCACTGTCGTCTTTCCCTCAGCCGGACGTACAACTCTAACACAAGAGTGAGGGTGTCCAGGTCAGACGACACAGACCTCGACGGTACAGCACAAGTACCGGGACAAAGCCCCGAGCTAACAGCCTGGCTCACAAAGAACCTGGGGCACCCAACTGGAGAGGTAACCACGGTAGGCGTCGTACTACTCGCCACGTACACAGAACCACGTGCACATCACACACAAACCACGTGAAACCTCACGTAAACCACAAGTAACCATGGTCCACTCCACGTGAACCCAACTGACTCGTGTAAACAACACGCAGTCACTAAAGTAGGTAGCTAACTGAATACTTTGCATGCTAAACACGAGAACCATGTGTATTCAGTGCACCTCATGTGTCAACACACATGCAATAATGATAAATACTGTACTTAGTCATTTCTGCTCATATAGAGGTAGGCGGCCACATCGACTGCCGCTTACAGGGAGTCAACGGCAAGGGTCCTGGCCGTTAACCTCCTGGCTGAGGATCTTGGCGACAAGCGATCTTGACGCCAAGTTCTTCGGCCATAAACCCTGCAGAAACCCTAATCCGGCTCTGCGGGTTTCCCAAACATTAAAGCTACTAAAAAACATATAGAATTGATTCATTTAACATGCTGGAACCCAATATAATCCATTTCAACATGCTTTAAACATTAAACTACTCAAACCACCCATTATCCCGTATGGTGCAACTTGATCCAAACATGCATTATCATGTTAATTCCGATGGTTATGATGAGTTTTAATGTTTCTATGGAGATAAACGGGATCGTCCCCTACCTCAGAACGCGTTAGAATCTCCCGCAATCACCCGGTTCACGCCGAGCCCTCCGCGAGCTCCCACGGGAATTGCACCACGCCGCGACGTTTCCTCGCGTAATTCAGCGATGCCGCGCGTTCTACGGTCGTCCAACTACTCCTCGGTACCTATTAGAAGCTTCAGAGAATCCAGGACACGAAGTTGGGGCAAGAGGGAAAGAGAGTGAGCTGAGAGAGCTGCCCTCGGGTGAGCCTATAACCTGCACCATTCTCAGGTTGGCGTCAACCCCCATGCCGCCAACAGCAACCGCCACCCTCTGCGTCCACATCCATTGTCGCCAAGTTCATGCTGTAAACGTCCACTAATCTGGACGCCAACAGGTCAACGGCCACACCTGGCCGCCAATTCCAACAGGACAGCAGCAGGTCCTGTTTCATTTCAGGACCCACCCTGCTCTTCACCTGCTCAAGCCACGCATCCACACCATGCATTCCACACAACCGACTCACACTGGCCTCACAACGGCCGCCACAACCACAATTCACAAGATCCGCATGGATCCGAAAGGCACGCGACGTTACAACTCTTCTTTTTTTTGTAAACTTGACGTCAGCATTCTTCACATATCCAGAATATTTTTAATTTCATTTGGCATGACCCGTTAATTTGAGATGTAAGTAATTTAACTAAATGTTTTCTATTTGGTAGCATGATAGTAAATTTTGCAGCCTATAGACTGGACCTCAAAGTTTTTAGAAGATCATTTCAATAGTAATGTTTGGATCCCCTTTATTTTTTTGGACATAGCATAAGAATGTTATGTTAATTAAATTTCAGCCCCAAGTTCATGTATTGTTCGCATATTAAGATTTTTTCAAAATTTATTTTAGAAGATGGTTCGTTAATTTGGTATGTATATGGGGTTTTGTACTTCTTGTGGCCATGTTTTAGGAACTATGAGCACTTTGAAGCCAATGTACCTGATCATTTTAGAGCTTATATTTTCTTCTTAATCACCTCAACAGCCTGCTTTACATTTTTTTGTTCACATGGAACCTAACAAATTTCTTGAAATTTTCTACAGAATTTAAAAATGCTTTGAAAGGCATCTGCTCCTTGGAAAACTATGTGAAGGAGAGAGATCAAATGGGCTTTCGTGATTGCCATAGGGCCATGTTGAGGACAACCCCGTTTGCTCCTTTTGTTGACAGCAATCATCGAGCCATATTCAAGATGACTCTTATAGAGGAGATTGCTCATACCTATAAGGGTGCAAGTAATTTTCAGGTAGGCGAGAAAACTCTTACATTTACTGTTGAAGATGTCGCCCTCATTTTGGGTTTACCTTCCTGTGGGCTGAGGGTCCCACATTATTCTTCACCAATTAAGTTGTCAAAGTTGCACCACCGATTTGGGGCGAAGCTAACTTTTGATCGGAAGGTAGTGACAAAACTTATCCGACAACTAGTACAATCGGATGATCCTTGTGATGTTGAAGACACAGCACGACTTTGGATTGTTTTGCTATTATCCACTTTTCTATGCCCACGATCTTCTCCATCTTGTCCACCACAAATGCTTATTTGTTTGGACAATATTCACGAGATTGGCCATTATAATTGGGTGGCTGCAGTCACAGAGATGACATTGCACAAATTTGATGACTTTGTGACTGTAGTCCGTGAGAAGAGATTTGGTCGGAACACAACTCCCAAGAGAAGGATAGCTGGGAGAGAGCATGGCAGTGCCAACATTTTTGGCTGTTCGGCTACTCTGGCTGTAAGTTTTTATTTAATATTTTTAGATTTTTCCATCATTCTGGAATATATGTATGTGCATAAACCAATGGTCCATACAGGTGTGGTTCTTAGAGCACACAAGGTTGCGGCAGCCAATTGACCGGGAAGCAATTCCCCGTCTATTTAGATGGGGATCTGTTTTGGACAAGAAGCTATCATTGTCTATTGATTCTCTACAGGGGCAGCAGGTAATCCACAAATGGAAGCTTTATATTTTAAATTTATGTAATAAATTGTTTCTGATTTTTTTAAAAATTGATGCTTACAGATAATTAAGCATTTGAAGTTAGCAACAAAGGAGAAGACAACCATTACATGTGTTAGCCAGAAAAAAAATGCATGTTCAAACTGAGGGTGTGGCTGCTCCCCCCCATCCTGCTCTTATGGCCCTTATTCAAGGTCTTGGGGATGAAATCAGGTTACTTCCTGAAAGACTTGAGCAGTCTAAGTCATCTAATGAAGCCCAGTTTGAAGCATTAACAACTGCTGTGACCATGGGGTTCAACAAAATTGAGAAGTTGATAAGTTCGACCTCAATGGCACAAGACCAACCTACAGTTGGCACAGATGCAGAAAACTTTTTTCTCCACCCCACCATCACTCACTCCTGCCCCTACAGCCCCCTCTTATAGTGATGCAAATGCATTTGTTCTGATCGTGGATCAGGGGATTATTGCACCAGATCCAGTAAGTGTGGTCCCTACCACCGTACTGCTTAGCCCAACGTCCCTAGTAAAGAATATCAAGTGTAGGGACGATCGATATCCTGGAATATATGACCAATTGCCATTCAGAAGGCTGGATAAGGCTCTAAAAAAACAAACATCATATCAGCGAAAGAAAGGGAAGAAGGTACAATTGCAAACTACATTATTTGATGCCCTGCATTAGTCATTTATATTTCTTTGTTTTCTAACTTATCTTTACATGATTTATGTTGGAGGCAATGAGCAAGCTTCTCAGGTTTTATAAGCAATGGACATGGAAATCTGAAGCCAGTGAGAGGCAGAGAGCATTAGTCGAGGCCTTCCTTGCCGAGGAGGGATATGTTGACCACAAGTAAATAACTTCTGGGACAATACAATTTATTTATTGTCTTCAATTTTCATAATTTAAAATGTACTTCATTTCTTGATTGTCATACATTTCAGTCACACTGTCTTGACCTTCACTAATAATTGTTCGTTGAAGTGGTCACATATTTGGAATATAGTATGGGGCAATATGACGGATGAATACTGGCCATTGCATGAACAGTACCCTTAATTACATTGTCCATTAATTTTCTTAATGTCTTCTTTTATATTATTTTTTGTGGTTGCAAGTTATTGACATTGTCTTACATGCTATGAAAGAGAGACAAAGAGAGCAGGAAGCCCTTATCCCAAATTCCTATCACCGATGGGAATTCCTTGGAACCATTTTGTGATCATGGATTAATCATACAGATGGCTCTAATGATGACAGGGGCCACAAACTCCATACTTCCCTCGGGCATGAAAACCTAGGATGCCCAATATCAGATTTTCACTTCCTTTTCTTTGTTGTCCATGTCTCGAACCATTGGGTCCTCCTTAGTCTAGAACTGGAGCAACGCCGCATCGTAGTCTACAATTCCTGTAGAGGACATGCAACTTATGACACATGCGCTAGGAATTGGGTATGCCCAACTAACTTTGCAGTCGGTTTTAAACATTATGAATTAATTACATTCTTTGTTTTATTGTTCACAGGAACCAATTCTCAAAGCATATTTTCGATATGAAGGCTACAGAAATGCTGATGAATTTCAGTTAATATTTAATGAGATATGTCCTCAACAACCAAGTTCTAACATGAATTGCGCTATGTACATTTTCATGTACGTAGACCGCTTAACGACGAAGCAGGAATTATGTTGGGACTTCTCTGACAATGATGTCAATAAATTTCGGCTCCTACTAACTTGTGATTTTCTGTCAATGTGTTTAAACAATGTATGAACAATTTAGAAACAATGTATGAATCGTGTTGTTACATTTTCATTTTTGTTTGTGTGGGAATGAGGTTGTAAAAGGATGCTTTTGTAATTACAGGCACACATATGTATATGACAATTAAATGTGAAGGCCCTCCTGGAAGTGTTCCACATGTGGTATCCATTTTTGGGTTTGCCTGCATGTTCAGTGAGATGTGATGTATGTGTAGAAATTGGGCTCCAAAAAAGTAATGTTTGGAGTCAAATTAATTGTCATGGACTTCAAAATAAGTTGTTGGACTCCAAACCGTGCAGGTTGACTCAGTATCTATCTTCCCGGAACTCCCTATTTTCTATCTGTGTATATCTGTCGACTGCTAGTATTCCAGCTGTCGACAGGAATGTATTGCCTGAACAAAAAATACTCTCACCAGTTGGGCTCCAAAATACTCCTGTTGGGAGTCAAAATAAGGGTCATGGACTCCAATATAGGCAGTTGCACACCAAGATGTGCAGCAGTTGGTGTCCAAACCTCCCAATTTTGTGAAACTTCAATAGTTTTTAGAATATTATGAATTATTTTTAATAAATGAATTGTTCAAAAATATTAGTGATATTCTTGGTATGAAGATGTGCCAAAGTAACGGTCATCATTAGACAAAAAAAAATAATAAAAAAATCTGAAATTCCAATGGTGATGTACTCTCACCGGTTGGGCTTCAAAATACTCCCGTTGGGAGTCAAAATAAGAGTCATGGACTCCAATATAGGCAGTTGCACTCCAAGATGTGCAGCAGTTAGTGTCCAAACCTTCCAGTTTTGCTTAACTTCATTGGCTTTTGGAATATTATGAATTATTTTTAATAAATGAATTGTTCAAAAAAATTAGTGATATTCTTAGTACGAAGATGTCGACAAACCAATGAAGTTGATAAGACCAAAAATAAATAAAAAAATAGAAAATTCCAATGGTGATGTACTCTCATGTGATTTGTCAAGTCCCTGTCGACAGCCACAAACTTGTCTGTCGACCGCCACAAACTTATCTGTCGACAACTTTGCATTCACAGACACCATGCTTTGAAGCCTGTGTGCATCTGTCGACAGCCATCTTCTTTGTTGTCGACAGGTAGACGCAGTATCTGTCTTCCCGAAACTCCCTATTTTCTGTCTGTGTATATCTGTCGACAGCTAGCATTCCAGCTGTCGACAGGTATGTAATGCCTGAACAAAAAATACTCTCACCAATTGGGCTCCAAAATACTCCTGTTGGGAAGCAAAATAAGAGTCATTGACTCCAATATAGGCAGTTGGACTCCAAGATGTGCAGCAATTGGTGTCCAAACCTCCCAGTTTTGCTTAACTTCATTGGCTTTTGAAATATTATGAATTATTTTTAATAAATAAATTGTTAAAAAATATTAGTGATATTCTTGATACGAAGATGTGCCAAAGTAACGGTCATGATTAGACAAAAAAAAACAAAAAAAAAATCTGAAATTCCAATGGTGATGTGCTTTCACCAGTTGGGCTCCAAAATACTCTCGTTGGGAGTCAAACTAAAGGTCATACACTCCAATATAGGTAGTTAGACTCCAAGATGTGCAGCAGTTCTTGTCCAAACCTCCCAGTTTTGTGAAACTTCAATGATTTTTAGAATATTATGAATTATTTTTAATAAATGAATTGTTCAAAAATATTAGTGATATTCTTAGTACGAAGATGTGCCAAAGTAACGGTCATGATTAGACAAACAAAAAACAAAAAAAAAATTGAAATTCCAATGGTGATGTACTCTCACCAGTTGGGCTCTAAAATACTCATGTTGGGAAGCAAAATAAGAGACATTGACTCCAATATAGGCAGTTGGACTCCAAGATGTGCAACAGTTGGTGTCCAAACCTCCCAGTTTTGCTTAACTTCATTGGCTTTTGAAATATTATGAATTATTTTTAATAAATGAATTGTTCAAAAATATTAGTGATATTCTTGGTACGAAGATGTGCCAAAGTAACGGTCATGATTAGACCAAAAAAAATCTGAAGTTCCAATGGTGATGTACTCTCACCAGTTGGACTCCAAAATACTCCTGTTGGGAAGCAAAATAAGAGTCATTGACTCTAATATAGACAGTTGGACTCCAAGATGTGCAGCAGTTGGTGTCCAAACCTCTTAGTTTTGTGAAACTTCATTGGCTTTAGGAATATTATGAATTATTTTTAATAAATGAATTGTTCAAAAATATTAGTGATATTCTTGGTACAAAGATGTGCCAAAGTAACAGTCATGATTAGACCAAAACAAAAAACAAAAAAAAATCTAAAATTCTAATGGTGATGTACTCTCACCAGTTGGGCTCCAAAATACTCCCGTTGGGAGTCAAACTAAAGGTCATGCACTCCAATATAGTCAGTTGGACTCCAAGATGTGAAGCAGTTCTTGTCCAAACCTCTCAGTTTTGTGAAACTTTAATGGTTTTTAGAATATTATGAATTATTTTTAATAAATGGATTGTTCAAAAATATTAGTGATATTCTTGGTACGAAAATGTGCCAAAGTAACGGTCATGATTAGACCACAAAAAAAGGTCTGAAATTCCAATGGTGATGTACTCTCACCAGTTGGGCTCCAAAATACTCCTGTTGGGAAACAAAATAAGAGATATTGACTCCAATATAGGCAGTTGGACTCCAAGATGTGCAGCAGTTGGTGTCCAAACCTCCCAGTTTTGTTTAACTTCATTGGCTTTTGGAATATTATGAATTATTTTTAATAAATGAATTGTTCAAAAATATTAGTGATATTCTTGGTACGAAGATGTGCCAAAGTAACGGTTATGATTAGACCAAAAAAAATAAAAAAATCTGAAGTTCCAATGGTGATGTAATCTCACTAGTTGGACTCCAAAATACTCCTGTTGGGAAGCAAAATAAGAGTCATTGACTCTAATATAGGCAGTTGGACTCCAAGATGTGCAGCAGTTGGTGTCCAAACCTCCCAGTTTTGTGAAACTTCATTGGCTTTTGGAATATTATGAATTATGTTTAATAAATGAATTGTTCAAAAATATTAGTGATATTCTTGGTACGAAGATGTGCCAAAGTAACGGTCATGATTAGACAAAAAAAATAAAAAAAAAATTGAAATTCCAATGGTGATGTACTCTCACCAGTTGGGCTCCAAAATACTCCCGTTGGGAGTCAAACTAAAGGTCATGCACTTCAATATATGCAGTTGGACTCCAAGATGTGCAGCAGTTCTTGTCCAAACCTCCCAGTTTTGTGAAACTTCAATGGTTTTTAGAATATTATGAATTATTTTTAATAAATGAATTGTTCAAAAATATTAGTGATATTCTTGGTACGAAGATGTGTCAAAGTAACGGTCATGATTAGACCAAAAAAATATAAAAAAATCTGAAACTCCAATGGTGATGTACTCTCACCAGTTGGGCTCCAAAATACTCATGTTGGGAAGCAAAATAAGAGTCATTGACTCTAATATAGGCAGTTGGACTCCAAGATGTGCAGCAGTTGGTGTCCAAACCTCCCAGTTTTGTGAAACTTCATTGGCTTTTGGAATATTATGAATTATTTTTAATAAATGAATTGTTCAAAAATATTAGTGATATTCTTGGTACGAAGATGTGCCAAAGTAATGGTCATGATTAGACAAAATAAAATAAAAAAAATCTAAAATTCCCATGGTGATGTACTCTCACCAGTTGGGCTCCAAAATACTCTTGTTGGGAGTCAAACTAAAGGTCATGCACTCCAATATAGGCAGTTGGACTCCAAGATGTGCAGCAGTTGGTGATGGTTGTCGACAGACGAATGCAGGTTGTCGACAGATGACTGTCGGTTGTCCACAACCGCAATTCTGTTCCGCCATGGAATGTGAACCGGTGTGAACCGGCGGTTCACGTTCTCTCTCGGTTTGGTTCTGGCAGTTCACGTTCTCTCCCGGTTTGGTTGTGGCGGTTCTATTCCAAAGAAGCCTACACTATATAATGAACCCTAGTTGTCGACAAACCCTATCACCTCTCCTTGTTCCTGCAACTGCCGCCGTATTCTACCCTAAAGTCCAGCTTCTTCTCTCCTGGGCGAAAAAACTAGAGTTTTCGGCACACGCATTCATTTGCTGCATTTCGTCTTCTATTTCCAGAATGAGTTCTAGGGGCCGGGGAAAACGCACGACTGTTGGGAAGTAGAGCGTTGAAGGAGAAGGTCAAAGTACAAGAGCCCCTGCTGAACGCCGATCAAAGTATAGGGATGACATACTCCCAGAGTTGAATGTTCCAACAAACATCAATATGTTAAATGTTAACGGCGTGTTCAAGAAGATCATACAACCTCGGTATGTGAATTTTCCTTCCTTGGAAAAAATGTTTCCCAGGTTGAGTACACTATTTGAAGAACAAAGCTGGGTTGGATTTATGAGGTCTTAGAAGTCTTATACTCCATCAGCAGTTTTGGAGTTTTACAACAATTTGGGTATACATGAAGATGACCTTTACACTACTGTCCAGGGTATCTCCTTTAAGATTACTCCTAATCTTTTTAGTAGAGCACTACAAATACCAAATAATGGGGTAGATGTCCTCATTGTCGAAGTGGATCCTGCAGTCACATATACAATGATGACTAACGAACCCTTTGATGAGATGAAAAGGATAGCCAAACTGAATGCAAACACATTTCCTCCTTTGAACAGAATGATACATCATATGTTCACAACTATCATCTTTCCAAAGGATGGAAGCAGGGAGCTAGTGAATGAAACACATAGGACATTGTTCTACCACATTCTTTGGAAAGAGCAAATTAATCTCCCAGAGTTGATGGTCGATGTCATACATGAGTGCTTCCATGATCCAAAAAGGTTCATCCCGTATGCTTGCCCTATCACATCTGTGATCAAGTTTCTGCGAGTATCACTAACTCCTAATAAGGTCATAACTCTCAAGAGCCGAAGTGCATATGATATCAATACTGCAACTAGGATGGGGTACAAAATGATCAATGGAAGAGTCCACAGGACTCTAAAAGGACAAGAAGATGAACAGCAAGAAGATGAAGGCAGAGAAGAAGATGGTGAGGATGTCGGTGCAGATGAAGCATCTGAAGAAGATGACATTCGTCAAGAAGTTCATCCACATATTCCTACTACATCTCAAGTTTCAACGTCCGAAGATCTGAAAGAATTCTTTGCCGAACAATTCACTCAACTTCAAAGAAATCTCAGATACGAATTTGATTACTTGAACAATAGAATGAATGCAATTGAAGAAAATCAAGGACACATGCAGAGGCAATTAGATACCATGGAATATGAAGTGATGCGGCTTCATGATGATTATCAGAATCTCCATCGCCCCACTCCTCCTGGGGATGACTATGCTTAGCAATGTATTGCACAATTTCTATTTTTAAAGAAGTAGTGGGCACAAAGCTTGTCATGTTTTGGAACATGTGTCAAGTGTAATGCTTTGCAAGTGTTACAATGAAAAGATTGAATTATATGCATGCTTGAAAAGTTTGTGCTTGCCAATTCTTGTTCACAAAAGCAAACATGAAACTTCATTGCTTTTTGATATTTTATGAATTCTTACTAATAAAAAAGTTGTTTAAAAATATTAGTGACATTCTTGGAATCAAAATGTTGCCAAGAGACAAGTACATGTCCCATATGAAGGGTCATGATAACCCCAGGAAGTGTTCCACATCCTAATCCATTTTTGTTTAATAACGTGATGGACTTCAAAATAAGATGTTGGTCTCCAAACTGTGCAGCAGTTGGGCTCCATTGATTTTTGATATATCATGTTTTGTATGTGCAGTTTCGATGTATGTGCAGAAGTTGGGTTCCAAAAAAAATGGTCATCATAATATTTAATACAGATCACAAAAATTTAACAGATATATATATCACATATCAATCAACAACCTTGAAAATTCTATCCACAATTTTACACAACATTCGACTATCACTCCGACTGATACAGTCCACAACTTATTCTTCTGAATTTGTCAGTTCTTTAAACTCATATAATCCTATTTCTTAATCATTTCTAGCATCAGTTCTAATTATCTTTTCAAATGATTAAAACATTTTATTAGTCCATCAAAAATACCAGTGACAATTACATGTCCCAAAGGAGGGCCATGATAACAAAAAAAAAAAGAAAATAAATTGTAACTCCAATGGTGTAGTTGTATGTAAATAAATTGGGCTCCAAAATACATAGGTTTGGAGTCAAAATAGAAACGTTAGACTTCAAAATATAACAACATTCATGAGGCGGACCATAGTTGTCGACAACCAGTCGTTGGTTGTCGACATGTGCTGTTCCACCCACAAACATATTCTTCTTGCAGGGTGGGCCTTAGTTGTCGACAGCCTGTTTGTGGTTGTCGACAGGACATGTTCACTCCATGTGATTTGTCAAGAGCCTGTCGACAGCCACAAACTTGTCTGTCGACAACTATGCCTTCACAGACATCAAGCTTCGAAGCCTGTGTGCTTCTGTCGACAGCCTCCTTCGTTGTTGTCGACAGCTGCACACATTATCTTGTTTGGAGTCAAAATAATGGTGTTGGACTCCAAAATAGTCTTTTGGACCCCAACATGTGCACAGTGGGCTCCAAACTACCCAGTTTTGGGAAACTTCATTAGTTTTTGATATTTTACCAATTATTTTTAATAAAAAAGTTGTTTTTGTGACATTCTTGGAACCAAAATGTTGCCAAGAGACAAGTACATGTCTCATAGTATAAGGGTCATTTATGTGTAGAAGTTGGGCTCCAAAATACTGTAGTTTAGAGTCAAAATAATGATCATGGACTACAAAATAGCCTTTTGGACACCAACACAACATGTGCAAAAGTTGGGTCAAAACTACCCAGCGTTGGGGAACTTCATTGGTTTATGATATTTTACCATTTATTTTTAATAAAAAAGTTGTTTAAAAATATTTGTGACATTCTTGGAACCAAAATTGCATGTCATCAGAACCCAAAATTGCATTCATTTAAAGTGTCATTGATATTCACACTCATCACTTTTATAAACACTTCTACTATATTCACACTTGCAAATGTACATGTAACATGAAGGCAACATTTAACCTTCATTGTGTTCACTGTGTTGCAAAAAAGGAAAAATCTGGGACATAGGTTTCTGTGACTTCATTTAAAAGTTGGCCTTCATGCAGTAGGTGATATTGTTCGTCTATTGGTTGTTCCACTTGTCGACCAACAACCAATCTTTGTGCTTTGCTCCGCTTCCTTATCTTCTCAATGGCTGATTTAATTCTTTTCTCACGTCTCCTCCCCTTTGTCACAACTCTCGGGGGATCATGGACTGCTGTTGACTCTGGGAATGCCTTCGATGTTGGTCTTTTCATATGCAACATGGTGTCTCTCACTTTTTCCATAAGTCTAGGCATTTCCCCCAAAGCAACGTCAAATGCTTCCTCTGACTTTGATGCTGCCTCAGCAATCTTCATGAATCTATGAATTAGAGTAGAATACCTTGAAGATATTGAAGTACGAGATTCATTATCAGGTCCACTCTCATTACTTGCATCCCGATATCACAAATCCTTTCGCCAACGGCTCAAGAAATATTTTTCTGGGATCTCTGTGACGCCAGAGAATTGAAATGCCAATATAGCATGCCTATATAAGTAGCCTTTAAATGTAAAGCTTCGGCAGCCACATTCCACCTCTTGTTCTTCCTTTCTATACAGCACATCATACTCTCTCACGAATTGCTTCAATATACATTTCATATTTACCCTTTCATAGGACCTCACTGTCAGTGCCAATGTGTTTCCTTGTAGATCAACCTTGATGGGATGACATGCTGCAACCTCAATTAATTCTTGTTGAAACTTTTGGAATATTGCACGAGTGTAGATGTGAGCAGCTTGCTTCTCATAGGGAGAGCGTGTTTTCAAGTAAGCTTCTGTCTCCCATGATTTAACATCAGCTTGGTTCTTAGCATCAAATCGACGTTCAATTGCAAGTGCATATTTTGATACAAATTCAGATAATGTTATTTTTGCCGTTACGAAACCATCAAAAAAGTGATTAATACTCTCACTCCTTTGACTAGTTGACATCCCTGCACAGTACAAGAGTAATAGGAAGTTAATACATGGGCAACTACTTAAGCAATAAAAAAAAACTTGCCAAAAAGAAAGTGAAGTACTTAACCAGCAAAAAATGTGTCTTTTAAGAATACCGGAGCCCACTTAGCTCGGCAATCATATAATCCTTTTAGCCACTCATTTTCACTAGTTGATGCATAATTGTCCATCATCTTCTCCCACCTTTCATTGAACTGAAGGGGCGATATCGAGTCATAGATGCATTCATCAAAATCAGACATAAATTTCAGATAAGCATTACATATGTGACCAATTTTTTCTGATATCTTTTTCAATATATGTCATAAGCAAAACCGATGTCTGGTATTAGGAAAGACTTGAGCAATAGCTGCTTCCATGGCTTTGTCCTGGTCAGTAATGATTGCATTTGGATGCACACCACCATTAGCTTTCATCCAACAATTAAACACCCATATAAAGCTTTCAATCCTTTCGTTGCTTAGTAAGGCACAACCGAGAAGAATGGATTGACCATGATGATTGACTCCCACGAATGGAGCAAAGGGCATTTGATATGTATTTGTCAAGTATGTTGTGTCAAAGCATATGAAATCAGAGAAATACGAACATGCTGTCCTTGACCTACTGTCTATCCAAAAGACATGTCTCAAAGTACCATTATCATTTACCTCCATTGTGTAATAAAAGGTGGGGTTGGTAGTTTGCATTGCCTCAAAATGTGACAACATTATCTTCGCATCACCTTCTTTCAATTGGGTTTGTCTTTCACGTTCAAGAAAGTTCTTACAATCCTTCTCCATGAAATCTAGTTGTCTAATCCCACCTTTTCTCTTTGCCATGCATGATACAATCTTTGATGTTGAAATCCCAGCACTTCACATGTTTACCATTTCGGCCTTCTCTGGAGTGCAGATATGTCGATGGAATCGCAAGTACACCGTCGATAATAGATTTAAGGAGTGGTTATGCTTCAGTCATACATCATATAAAATGTATTTCATGGTACAACTATCTCTTCTCACCTTCAGACTTGCTGGGCATCTGTTTTTCGCTGTGTCACGATGTAATTTTGCATTTGGATGTTGCCTACTTTCACCACTTTTATGACATGTGAATTTTTTGAAAATGCACACACCATTCACAAATTTGCTATCCCTGCTTACTATACCAAATCCTTCTTTTTTGGCATAATTATTGTAGAACTTTCTCACATCATCAATACATTCAAACTTCATCCCGTCACAAGGTTCTGCTATAAGTTCGGCTTCTGATATCTTTTGCTTCTCCTTGGTTGGAGTCCTCACGACATCATTCCCATATTTGATTTGCACATTGCCTATGATGACCACATATACAAGTTAATCTTAAAAAGTTAAAATCAAGCAAAAAAATATGTGCAGATGCCAAATATAAGGTTAGGCTCTATTGTTTTGGTCAATATACAAAGCAAAGTTCAAATTTTGGAGTTACAAGTAACTTCATTGTCTGCAAAATAGTGATCCTCATTTTCTCTGACAGGACTTTTTATTGGGACTTCTGTGAAGAAAATGTATATATAATTCTTCAGAAAATTTGTTCTGTTACCAAACTCGTTGAGGAAAACATTCCAAAATGATTGAATTAGTTTTACTAACCAGACGCATCTTGTTGAACATGGAATACATGCGCAGACTTCCTGTGCTCACCATCAGAATTTTCCTTCCTCTGCTCAACATCACAGCTGGCCTTCCTCTGCTCACCATCACAGCAGCTGGCCTTCCTCTGCTCACAATCACAGCACCTGGCCTTCCTCTGCTCACAATCACAGCACCTGGCCTTCCTCTGCTCACCATCACAGCTGCTTGTCTCGCCTTTTGATTCCATTGATGGTCCATGGGAGGAAAGAAATAAAGGCTCGAGTGGATGCGCCATTGTTTGTATAGGCATACATGCTCCACTGATCAAAGATTGACCGGAGAAAATGGGTGGCATGAATGGAGATGACTGCCACACCATCGGCTGGCCATACATCCATGGTTGGGCTCCATAAGCCATAGGAGGTGGAGGTAGAACTGATGGGATCATGTAATTTGAGGTCCTGCGTGACCCCTCTGACTTGTTGGATGCCTCCATTTCGTTGGACCTTCTACCTTCAAAGCCCGTCATTTCAACATTCTTAGACATGCTTCCTCTCCTACTTGGATGTGCACACAGGTCATAGATTGTTAATTTAGGATGATCTCTTGATAGCTTAGGATGATCGCCTAGGTTCGTGATCTCCTCCGTGGACGTTGGCACTGGTGTTCTTCTTGGTTTTGGAAGTGCAGAGGAAGGAGGAGGTGAGGGGAGGGCGAACGCGGGAAAGAGGTGAGAGAGGGTAATTTGGGAACCAGCGTTTGAAGTGAGATTTGACCATGTCATCATGACATTGGGTCATGTCACCGCGGCGGAGTGGGGTTGAGGTGACGGGGCGTCTCCCCGCGCTGGCGTGGCGGGCGAAGCAGCGGCGTAGAGAGGGCTGTGCTGATTTGACGTGGACCATTGAAGCACTTTGACATGGACCAATGAAGAGGCGGAAGTGCAGGAAGACGTGACTTTGTGTACTTTTGAAAAGTTGCACAGAGCCTTTCTCATAACAAATTGCACACCTTTAATCGATGTGCCATATTTAATATGTACTAAATATTTCTCCTCTATCTTCGAACTTTGCTCAGGCCCCGAGGTTGTCAGAGGGAGAAGAGATTACAGATGAACATCTCTTGCGGACTCATCTTGTTCTAAATAAGAAGGCGAAGGAAACTGGAGCCGGCAGAGAGCTGCTTATTCTGGTGGGTGGAGGAAGAGAGCAGAAATCCGTGGGCGGCCCGCTGGTTAAGAGTTAAGACCACCTTGGTGCCAGTTGTGTTAATTTGGCCGGTGAGCTCTGTGATTAAATAGCTACAGGCATGGCCAGATGCTGGTCTGGCAGGCCTACTATTGCAGCTAGGCTTCCCCCACGACTACAGGTGAATGAACCCTCGTCGGCACCGGAAAACTTACGAGGGTCCTACTTGAAGGCTGCAGAGAAATTTTTTTTTTTTATGCCTGGCCAAATTGCTGGAGAGGTGACGTTAGATTCTTGTATGGGCAGTTCTTGCGGAAGCCTGCTGTTTGGAATCACCATGAGACCAGGATTTTGAGGAAGATAACCCCCCGAGAGAGAGGATGGGAAAATCGGAAAAGGGAGGCAACACCACAAGAGATGGACGGAAAACAGAGTGTCGGAGCAGAAGCAGATTTGGGGATGTTAACCCGACTGTGAAGAAACGTAGGAACAGGGTAGGTGAGTCCAAGTTTAGTCCCATATCGGATTTTTTTAATTGTAGGAGAAGAGCGTAATCTATAAGTATACGCTTCCTAGCAATAAAAAAACTCGCCTTAAACTAATGAGTAAGGAAAACAAAGCGAGTGGTGGGAGCTGCTCGCCGCGCTAACTCATTTCTGCGCACCAATTTATGGAGGGGTTATAGGCTGGCCGAGCGTTGACGCTGCTTACTTTGCAGAACTCGCTCGTGCGGGCCTCCCAAAACCCGCCCCCAATTCCTAATATTTTAAAATTTTTTTTATCTAGTTAAAAATTTGAATAGAGGGAAATGATATTTTGAGAAAAGGGGATATCTTTTATTTATAACGGATGATAAGTAAATAATGGTTTACTAGGATCTATCTCGGTCAATTTATGATAATAGTTGATAGTCAAAGCAAAAAAATGTAATAATTAAGAAAAGAATACCCAAACCTGTACGGGGTCTAGACTTGCCTTCTTTAAAATATTATAATAAGATAGACTATTAATTAGGATTATAAACGGATTTAATTCGAAATTGAAAATAAGTATGTTCTTAATTTTAATAATTAAAATATAATTTAAAAAATAATTAAAAAGTTTCTGACGAAAGATCTTTAGTAACATAATTTAACTGTAACTAAAGATAACACTTATTTAAATAAGTTACAGTTATGTTAAGAATTAAAAAATAAATCAAATATCTGTTAAATTTTTTTAATTAATTTATCTTAATTTTAATTTTAATAAATTTAAAATAATTAATTTTGATTTTGTTCTAATTTTGATTATATTATTGGAACTAGAATTTTGACAAATTAAAATATTTATCATGACTTTATCTTTGAGTTAATAAATAATTTATCAAAATAACTAATTCCGATTCTAATTATTTTTTATTTTTGATTTCAATAGTTTAACAAAATATCCGATCTTGATAAATTTCGCTATCATTTTTCAATTTTAAAATTGATAATTTTTATTAAAATCGAATCAAAAATTCAGATTCCACATTTGCAGCTCTGCTATCAATGTATATTATCAAAGTACTCGATCTCTTTCGGTGACAAATTATTAGACTTTCGGAAATAAAATAGGGATCACTCCTCGCCTTTTGATGGCAATATCTAATCAGAGTTGCAACTTTTGACGAATCACATGATTCGGTTTAACGTTAAAGGGCCATAATCGGATTGGAAAATCAGAAAACAAATTTACCGATTGCTTTCAATTTTTACTGATTCCAGTCCTGGGTAAAGTGTCCTGAGAATCAGAAGGCGGTGCATCGAGATATATGGATAGGACAGAATCACTTCCCATATGCGACACCTTGAAGGATCGCCAAAATATTAAATGGGGTTTCCAGAAATACTCTGGCAGGCAATACGAGGACTCGCTGCTTGCAATATCTCCCCGGGTTAAGAAGACATGAATATGGCTTTGAAGATACAAATCCACAAAATTATAGAAATAGCAAAGCCAGATGTATCGCAAAATTAATTTCGACAATCAACCAGAAACAAGCAAATCATGCGTGCATCTCAGCATCGTTTTGAAAGAATGGAGACAACAATACGTTCATGCTAAAATTACATATGATGCGAGGTAATTACAACAGAAAACGAATCGAATGATTTCATGGGGTGATGCTATTTACACCTTCTCTTGAGATAAGAGAGGCTCTGTTTGGGGGGAGGAATCATCTTCACTTTGTTTCAATAATATTTGGAGATAACCAGGTTGCCTGTTCGGGTAAGATTCTCCTCTCCTCCGAGTTCTTTCATTTATAGCCTGAACGCGTTGAAGGCAGACCTGAACGGCGTCATGAATGCGCACAAAATACCATTCCTTGCCGATGAGATCGACAAGTCCAGATCTAGAAAGAGTTAACAGGACGTCTCGGTTTGGGTTGGAGATGGCAATCTGGCAAGACAGCAAATAGTATGAGCTTTGGAGTTAAGGGGGGAAATGGTAGCAGTGACAGCATTAAGACTCGATCCACAAGTAATTTCAGCAATTTCAACCTGGATGTCACGTGAACTGTATTCTTGATGCAGATCTTTCAAAGCTTGAACAGCGCTGGAGTCTATATACGTAACAGCTGCATAATCACAAAGGCAGTTTCTTAGAAAATAATAATAGGGAAAACCTTCCGACATGGTATACAGGTACGACGTTTGTTGCCTCTGGAAAGAACCATAAATGACGAGGGACAACTATGGGCACTAGTAGTTTCATTCCCTTCTTCCATAGCATACAGATATCTAGAATCTAGATGGTAGTGTTAGAGAGGGAGCTTCAGATGTTGGTTACTGCATGACCAAGTACCAAGAGATATTCCATGACATGTAGCATAGCAGATGAACTAATGCAGATGTAAAGAGATGCAAAAGCAGATTGTAAGACAAATTTCAAATTATGGCCCCACAAAATTTGGGTTCTAAACAAAGCAAGGCTAAATTTGCTCTGAATTAATTAAAAGATAGTCTCTGCTCAAGACCCGTCATACCTCACAGACTCTAACCCAAAACCTAGGTGTTCAACAGATAAAGATGAAAGGAGCCCCCCCAAGATTATCTAATGTGGGGACTAAGTCTCAAACCTCAAACTAACCCAAACCCTAGGCAGTGAGTTGAGGGAGACCCGACAGATAAATAGGGAAGGCACCATAGATTATCCAATGTGGGTCTAAACCTCACCAGTATAAATTGTGATAGGCCTTTTGGGTTAGCAAGTTCTTAACTGACACAGACCTGGAAATTCTTGCAATCCAAATCACATTTTGGGCCAAGGCAAACTAGAAATGAAATGAACCTAAAATCTAAGTTCATAAGAAAATCATCAGCTTTCAAGTACATTTGTCAGTCAGCAAATAATGAAATTCATAGCAACTTATTTCAATCACCTTAAAAGAACAAGTTTTAGTTTCATGCTTTGCTTTTATGAGACCGAAAGAAATTAGGACAAAAATATTCCAGACTTACGTGCCATCTCAAGAATCACAAAATAATTTCTTTCAACCTCTGGCCCACGTTTCACCGAGTCTGATGTATCAACTTCAGATTCCTGTAGCCTGGTGAGAAAGCACCATAAATGATTCTCAATGAATTATTACACTACAATTGAAACAAAAGCATTCAAAGTTTCTGCTACTATTCTGTCAAAAGAAACATGTGTGCACCTCTCCTTTATGTAACTTATATTTGCAAAATAAATTGGGGAATCAACTCGAACAATCACAATCCCATTGTATGTATATGCTTCAGGATACTGTCGGATGTTTCTATATACAGTAGTTCCAGGAAGACGACCCAAGATGGCTTCAAGGAGGAAAGCATCACAAAGTTAATGTGTGGAATATATGTTGCAATAAACAACCTAACCAGAAACAGCAATGCATATAGTTAATGGTGCATGTCACCCGATCGCAGAAGGTAATAGCACTGACATCAATATACAACCAACAAAGATGAAAAGAGGAAAGAACAATCCTTCAAGGTGTGGGCTTCTACAAGTACAGAGAGAGAAAAACTTGTTTAAATATGAATTTAGCATGGACACCCGAGGAATCAACTTCACTATAATTAAATGTTGGCATAAGGTACCTGTTGAGGATATAAGTAATAGAAGCTTTAGACAATCACCAAGGCTAAATAAAATAACTTCATTTTCTCCCTCTTCTGCTTTTCAAAGGTGATTGAAAGTGCTGAAGTTATGAGCTTTTCATTTTCTAATAAAAAGACTTGCAGGATATTTCAGGCCCACATGTACAGACTTTCCTCCTCGTCTATATTCTTTCCATTGACTAGAAACTGGAGAAGGAATGCTCATTGATCATATGATCTTAGGTCTCAACTGTCCATCTAAGGATTCAGGCACCCAATAGATGCTGATATCAAGCAGGAAACATGTTTGGAAATTTTCCAAATCCTCATATCTCAAGTAGGATATAGGAAGCTGATAAAAGATGGAGACAACAAGGCTATCTGATGCCTGATTATCATTGTTGATAAGTCAATTTTCGCAGTGGATGATGGGGGGCTCACAGATCTGGTGGATGTAGGAGAGGCCCTGACTGGTGCTCTGCGCTATCATGATGGTCAAAGATTGGACAGTTTACATAATGTACTGCAGCAAGCTAACTCACCAATGTGTGGATTTGCTGATTCATGGATGACAAATGCAAGGGAGGAACCGACCTGAAAAGAAAATTTTCCATATTAAGAACTAAATCTGCGCAGCCACAAACAAATTATAATTGTGTATCATCCATTTACATTAAACCCCATGAAGTTTTGCTGGGAGCTTAACCCACAGCTACATATCACATTAACAACAGGAACCATTAATGGCAAATCAACCTAGAAATTAGGCACAGAACATTTGAAGCTGAAACAAAAAGGAAAGCATAGATCATTTGAGTTAGGTAATCATTTGACGTGGCCAGAATAAAGCATATACAAGAAACATACAAATTGCCACTGATACAAGATGTTAAAGAAGTACAGTAGGTATGTATGTCACCAAACAAAGGTAAAAAATGTACAAACAATTTATACGTGAAATCAATGGCTCAACTCAACCACATAGACACATTTGAATATATGACTGCATATCATATTCAGAAAACAAATGCTGAAAAGTACAGCTAACACACATAGTTGGCACAATGCCATCCTCACAACTAGTTTAACTGGACAGTACAAGAACTCAGCTAGCCTGAAGCATGTTATGCATTCTTTGTATTTCTGAAAAGGCACACTAGATAATTAATGTTGTCTGTGCTGAGTAGAGGAGTGCATGCATGGAACAGGGTTAACAGAAATAAACCAACATTATAGGATGGAGGAAAAGGAGTAATGATCTATTATTATATTCATGAAGATGAAAGTTGTAACTGCAACAGCTGGAGAAATATCCAGCAAATCATAAGGCAGACAAAAGGAATTACGCCAAGCCTCCAAAGAGACTAATCCCAATTCCCAAGGACCACCATGAAAGTACCCCAGCCCATGGGGAACAGTTATTTTGACAGCTTCAAGAGCATACTTATTAGTTTTCTTATGAGACGTGTATTTTCCTTATCCATGCCTAGACTAAGCTGAGAAACCCATGCTGTAACAGAAGTGAAATCCTTAAAACAAGGAAAACAATTTTATGTTTTAATAAAATAAAATTCCCACGTCAAAAGAGTGACACAATCTAGAACAAAAAATTGAAACAAATTCCTCATTTCTTGATGATGAGAATTAAATCAGTAACACTACAACAATAAGAGGAAAATAGCACTTAAGGGTGACTCAGTTTGTTGCTGGTTCTTGATCATTTTATGCAAGATATTATTTGAAAGAATACACAAAAAAAAATGAAAAAGAATCAGAGTATTTTACATGGGTCAAGAGTGACAGAGGCAATTCAAATCGTCAAAAATGACAGGCAAATTCAAACGTTCACCCCAACAAGAAAGCCAATCTCCATAACAAAGAAAGATGCATTCTACGTATAGAAGTTGAAATTTTTACCCCTACAAGAACACCAATCTCAATACCAAGGAACAATGTTGTGATGCTGGTAATTGTCCAAAGAAGGAAGTCCTTCTTGTCCACATGCCACAAGAAGATAGCCTCCTCATAGTCCACCTATAATAAAAAGCAGCAGAAAGTAGATCTCATTAGTCGTTGTAACTACTCAAAACTACCACATGGGCAGTGCTCAAGCTGGTATTAGGAAACTTGATCGGTCCACACATTTTTAAAGAAAATGCAGATAGAAGGCATCCGTAGGAAGAGATTGTCCAAGGTTCTGTGTGCATATTGAAAGGAAATCGGCACTGATCTGAAGAAGATTCAGAACATAAGGGCTCGGTTATGCTTCACCACCAACATAAGTAGTGGATCAACTCATGTGTCCCGAACAAAGAGAGAGAGCATGAATTGGAGAGCTTGACTTCTCCTATTGTATTACCAAGTATTTATACAAGTACAATGGCCCCAAGGAGGGCAAGGCCAGCCGGCCAGACTTCCTATTCCTAGCATATATATAATATAGAAAGAAAGATGAAAGGGAGGAAGGCTGTACAGAGGGGCTGATCCTAATAGGATCTGGGGACCCCCATCAAACTCATGGGGGATTGTGGACACAAAAAAAATTTTTGTGCCAACTCCCCATTAAAATCCCCATTCCCAGAAATGCCCCTCCCTTAACCGATGGGGCTACCATCGGTTAAGGGGTTTTCTCCCCCCAACCGATGGTAGCACCGTCGGTTGGAGGGACAAACCCCTCTAACAGATGGTACTACCATCTGTTAGAGGGGAATTCCCCTCTAACAGATGGAACTACCATCTGTTAGAGGGACCTCCCCTTTAGAGTCCCCTAACCGATGGGACTGCCATCGGTTAGGGGAGTCTTCCCCTCTAACCGATGGGAGTTCCATCGGTTGAGGGGAAATTCCCCTCTAACCGATGGAACCTCCATCGGTTAGGGGAATCTCCCCCTCTAACCGATGGGTGTTCCATCGGTTAGGGGGGGATTTCCCCTTTAACCGATGGAACCTCCATCGGTTAAGGGGAATCCCCTTAAAAAAAAAAAACAGGAACAACACCCCTAACCGATGGTACTACCATCGGTTAGAGGGGTTCCCCCTCCCCCTAACCGATGGAACCCCCATCGGTTAGAGGGGCTTTAACCCTCTAACCGATGGTACCCCCATCGGTTAGAGGGAATTTTCCCTCTAACCGATGGAACCCCCATCGGTTAGAGGCCCCCATTCCCACACAATGTAAGGGGGTGCCTTCCCCTATAAAAGGCACCCCCATTCCCCCATTCGAGAGGTCGGGCCCCGATAAGGAGCTACAGCCCTCTCCCCAAAGTGCTGTCCCTTATTTTCTGAAATCCCCAAAGAATAGAAAAATTCCAAATTCCCAAAGTTTCCCGATCTCCTCCTTAAGCTCCCCTCTTGTGTGTGAAGGTACCAGCCCCCCTTTCCTCGTTCGGAGCAAAGCGAGAAGCCTGAGATCGTCTTCATACGGCATCGGCAAACTTCATCGGCTAAAAGTCCGCAATAGCGGCACCGGCCCTCACGGGCTATAGGTTCTAAATACCGTCCATTCCGGACATATGGTATTTTAGATACCTTTGTAATTCATGCCACCTCCCATCGAGTCTTTTAACTCTCCGGGATGGTGTGTTTGTGCTATATGCATATGTTTCTTAGAGGAGACTCTGCCCAAGTGGAGATTCTGCTCGAGAACATATTCATATATTCACATATTCGTATTTTTATATATGTGTTTCTTAGAGGAAACTCTGCCCAAGTGGAGATTCAACCTAAGAACATATCTATAAATTTCAAATCTGTGTTTATATTTATATGTTTCTTAGAGGAGATTCTGCCCAAGGGGAGATTCTGCCCAAGAATATGTTTGTATATTCACAAATTTGTATTTTTATATGCATGTTTCCTAGAGGAAACTCTGCCCAAGTGGAGATTCCGTCTAAGAACATATCTATAAAATTCGAATTTGTGCCTATACATATGTGTTTCTTGAAAGGAAGCTCTGCCCATGTCAAAGTTTTCCTTCTAAAAACATATTCATATAATCACAAACATTGTACTCATATACATGTGTTTCCAAGTGGAAACTCTACCCAAATGGAGTCTTCGCCTACGAACGTGTCTATATAGTCATAAATTCGCAATTATATGCGTATGCTTCTCAAGAGGGATTCTGCATATGCAGATGGTACCTTTTGCCGGATACTCCACTCAAACAGAGATACCGGTGAGAAAATATGCATAAACTGCAAATTTGTGTTCATACACGCACTTTCTTAAGGGCAAAATCCCTCCGGGCAAAGATTCTCTGAAGACACATGGATATAAGTACATGCTCATATGAATATATCTCCGTGAAGGCCGTATAAGCAGAAATTCTGCCAAAATAAATTTATGAAAATTGTGTTGATATACACAAGACCCGAACTGTACTCAGATACTCCAAAGAGCAGCACGAATGCATACTCACAAGAACTGTGTTCATGTGGACAGTTTCCAGAAAGGAACTTCAAGTTGACAAGAACGTCCATGGAGATATGTGCATACGTTCTTCGAAAATCATATTCATACAAGTAAAAAAAAATGAATGAATGAAATGATGAACGAGGAGGAAGGAAATTCCGCCTCAATTCGGACTTCATTTAAAAGAAGGATGTTGTAAAAGAATATCACGTCATAAAAAAATTTAAAGTAGCAACTCTTCTAATGCAAAAAAAATGCTACTTCTAATCATGACTTCCCCCAAGTTCAGAATCAAATGCACGGATATACACCCGTCTGCAATAATAATCCTCCGGTTTTTTCCAAAATAAGACCTTCAAACAACTTAAAAAGAAGAGGAGGGAAACCCCAAATGGGTTCACGGAAATATATCCGTTCCCTTTTTAAAAGTTGTATCTCGGACTCCACAAAAGGCAGTCTTTTCAAAATGAAACACTCAAGGCAAAAGCATTTCAAAAAAATAACTAAAAGAAAAATGATCCATCATGACCAGGATTTTCTAAAAGAATATGTATTCTCTCATCCCCTTTGCTATGAATGGTATTCGGGTTAAAACTGATGTTAAATGACACCAAGAGTCTTAACTCGATGTAAATGTAACATCGGCTTCGGTCGATGGAGACAGAGGTCCAGCACATGCTACTCCAATCATCTGATGAGTATAGATACGGGACTCAAGGAGTTCAGATAAAAAACGGCGCACCCTAGTCGCCCGTCACACGGGCATCCCCGTCCATTTCATGGACAATCCAATTGTCCGTTCTACGGACATTATACCCGTCCGTTCCAAGGACACCCAAAAATACTCTCTCCGCATTGTGCGGACTCTTTCTTCTGTCTGTTAGACAGACTGGCACGCCCCGCAAATCCCAACAAAAAATCCAAAGCATGTGAAATGAATACATGAACCAGATAAAATGAAATGAATTTCAAAACCAAATGATATGTTAAAGTGATATCAATCCCGTGTCAACAGGGATCATATACCAAGAGTTTGCCAATAAATTCTCTAAAGCATGGAGTCATGAGACTTCGTAAAAGATAAGCAAGCTACTCAATAGAGGAAATGTATGGAAGTGATAAAGTTCCGAAGAGATAATGGTGATAGACAAAATGATGATCAATATCAAATTCTCAATATGCTTTGTCCGTTTATGAAAGATGGGATTACCGGCAATTCGAAGAGCACTCCGGTTGTCACAATAAAGTGGTGTGTGAGCCGAAGAACCGATGCCAAAATGACAAAGAAGTTGACAAAGTCAAACAATCTCAACAAAAGTGCCGGCCATGGCACGACACTCGGCCTGAGTGCTAGAGTGAGAGACAACAGCTTGCTTCTTGCTCCACCAAGAAATGAGAGACAAGTTGAGAAAAATACCAAAGTCGATGGTAGAACGGTGATCAGTAAGATCAGCCCAATCAACATCTGAATAAGCACAAAACTCCAATGTGCTTGAAGATGACATAAACAAGGAGCGACGAAGGGTGCTACATAGACATCCAAGAACATGCAGAAGAGCAACAAAGTGAACTGAAGTTGGTGCACTAACAAGTTGACTCGACCAACACAACATGAGCAACGTAAGGGTGAGAAATAGTCAAATACACCAAAACTCCAACAAGTTGTTAATAGCAAGTAGGATCCTCTGAGAGAACACCATTGGATAGACAAAGCTTGAGATGAAGCTCCATAGAAGTATCAGCGGTGCGAGTACCAGAAAAAGCGACACGCTGAAGAATGTCGCTAATATACTTCTGCTGAGATAATAAATAACCACAAGAGAAATAGGCCACCTCAAGAGCAAGAAAGTAATGTAAAGGCCCAAGGTCCATGTTTAACACGCGAAATTTTCTTTTCAAAATCTTTTTATCTTTTAGAAGAAAAAGATAAATTGTTGATGTTTGTCTATTTTGCGGGCGTGCCAATCTGTTAAAACAGACAAATTTCGTTTATCAGGCGATTTGGGTGTCGAGTACTGGACATTTCCCCACCGACCGAAGTCGGTGTTAATTTACATCGAGGTGACCTCGAATACCTTTGGTTCTCTGTCAAAGAACGCCTTTTGTCTCTATTCGTTGTGACAATATTGATCTTGATGATCGTCCTCCATGGATATATACTCTTGCAAAGAAATTTGAAGTATTCATTGCTTATACACATGCAATTTGAAATACAATTGGTCTTTCAAGACCTTTACAAATGGTGCCAATTATATAATCGCTCTTCAGAATTTCATTCGGTCGCGATCGGACCCCTTTGGACTTGCATCTATCACGATCTGATCGTTGATTTGCATCTTCATCACGATCGGACCACTGGATTTGAATATCATCACGATAAGACCGCTGGATTTGAATATCATCACGATCAGATCGTTGGATTTGAATATCATCACGATCAGACCGTTGGATTTGAATATCATTACGATCAGACCGTTGGATTTGAATATCATCACAATCAGATCGTTGGATCGCCAAGATGATCACTGTCGGCCCATTGTGTTTGCTTTGTGGTCACGTCAGGTTTCTGCAAGTTTGTACCCCTTTTGGGATTTCGCTGCAATCTTTTACCCTTTCCGGAGGAGATTTGGACAGCATTGTATCTATGACTGTTCAAGGGCTCCTTGCCATTTTCTGACATTTCCAGGCACCTCTGTCATTCCTTGGCCTTTTTAGACTTTCTGTCATCAGTTGATATCTTCGAGTTCTCTTCGTCATTTCTTGACATTCTCAGACATTTCCACCATTTCTTGGTTTTTTCGAGCAGTCTCGGGTATTTCTGTCATTTGTTGACTTGCACGGATGCTTCTGCCTTTTCTTGGCATTCTATGTCTGTTCTGTCATTTCTTGACCTTCTCGGACATTTCTGCCATATTTTGACTTTTTCGAGCGGTCTCGGGTCTTTCCATCATTGATTGACTTCCTCGGATGCTTCTGCCATTTCTTGGCATTCCTGAGTGTTTCAGTCGTTTATTGACGTTCTCAGGTGTCTTTGCCATTGATTGGCATGCTCGGACATTTCCGTCATTTCTTGGCTTTTTCGAGCAGTTCTGGGTATTTCCGTCATTGATTGACTTCCCCAGATGCTTCTACCATCCCTTGGGACACTTGGATGTTTCCGTCATTTGTTGACTTTTCCGAGTATCTTATGTCAGTTCTCGACTTCTTGGGGATTTTCAGGCATTTCATGCCTTGCGTGGGTATATTTGTCATTTCTTGACAATCCCAATACTTTGTCAGCCATAAACCGGACTCAGGAGAGCGCACGCCGCTTCAGAGAAGTGACGTGGGTCCCGCTCCACCGAGTCAAGTGAACGGCATGGACCTTGTATAGCTTCTTCCTTTGAAAAGGGTTTCATGCAATTTCTGAACTTCGATGGTATTTAGTTGACTTTCGTGAAGTTCAAACATGGCTTGAATGACTTTCTCACAAGCGGGAGCACTTATGCAATTTCCCCCTTCAAGGTCTTTGGGTTTGGGACCTTTTTAGGGACATTTCTGCAATTTCTATTCCTCGGGGGTACTTCTGTAATTTTCCCAATCATCGGGGTATTTTCTGCAATTTTCCCAGTCACGAGGGTATTTCTGCAATTTTCCCTTGGCAAGGGTATTTCTGCAATTTTCTCATACATGGGGATATTTCTGCAATTTTCCCTTGACATGGGGGTATTTCTGCAATTTTCCCAGTCATGGAGGTATTTCTGCAATCTTCCCTTGACATGGGGGTATTTCTACACTTTTCCCTTGACATGGGGATATTTCTGCAATTTTTTCAGCCCTTCAGGAGTATTTATGCAATTTAAAAAAATGTTGGGTATGGTTACAAGTTTTTGTCAATCATGTAACAAATACCTCCATTCTCACATCTGTAAACAGACCAACATATATTTCATATCTTCGTGGCAACATGACTTTCACTTGCACTTTGGACAGTTTTGCAAACCTCAAGGGGTTTTCTTATAAAAAGCCCATGAACAGAGGAGAGGTCCGGGTTTCAGATCACCCAAAACATGGCATCTTTCAGCCCCTCCAAAACTTGGCAGATCTCCGGGAGTGGAGGGATTTCAACTCTCCCCAAGCTTGGCATTTTTTTAGAACTCTCCCCGCCCCTCACTTCTTGGAGCTCCTCTCCTTTTATAGGAGTTTAGGAGTGGAGGTGGGCATCCCACCGGGAACATTCCATCAAGACGCCGGGGGAATCTCCACCAGGTATGTCAGATTTTTTTTTGTTTCGGAGGGAGAAAAGGGGGCCGGTGGGAGGCCCACCGGTGCGTTTGGCACCCGCGGTGGGGCCCACAGGCGCGCAACCCCGGTGGGCAGCCCACCGGGCATGCGGCCCTGGTGGGGGCCCCACCGGGCGCGCATGCGGGCGCCCCGGTGGGCGCCCCACCGGGCGCGTGCGCGCGCAGGCCGGTGGGCGCCCCATCGGGCGCGCGCGTGCGCGCTGGTGGGCACCCCACCGGACGCGCACAGGCGTCCCAGTGGGCGCCGCGCGCAAGCGCACCGGTGGGCATCCCACCGGGCGCCGCGCGCGGGCGCACCGGTGGGCATCCCACCGGACGCGCGCGGGGTCCCGGTGGGCGCCCCACCTGTTCATCCCCCCCTTATATATATATATATATATATATGTAAAATTGCGTTCAACAGTCCATCATCTCAAACTGCTAATAAAGGCAGTGCTTAAGAGACATAATAGCAACAACATCATCTCTAGTGATGATCATGTCGTCAACATAGAGAAGAAGAACAAAGAGAGCATAATCTTCTACACTTTCTTGAAAACTAGCATCAAGAACAACCTGACGGAACCGCTCAAACCATGCTCGAGGAGTTTGTTTAAGTCCATATAAGGTCTTTCAAAGGCGCAAACATATAGTGGTGGTGTAGAAAGACCAGGAGGAGGCTGCATGTAGACATCCTCAGAAAAGTCACCATGAAGAAAGGCATTCTTCATGTCTAGCTGAAAAGGGGGCCACTGACGAACAACCGCAATAACAATGAGAGTATGAATAGTGGTCATTTTGGCCACCGGTGCAAAAGTCTCCTCATAAATGTCCTACTCTTGTGTGAAACCCTGTGCCACAGGCCAAGCCTTATGACAGTCAATGCTACCATCAGACTTGGTCTTGATCTTGTAAGTCCACTTGCATCTGATTGGAGAAACATCGAAAGGAAGTGGAACAAGATTCAAGTCTTAATTCGCTGAAGGGCCTGAAGTTCCTCTACCCTAGCCTGTCGCCACTTGAAAATTTGAATTGTCCAGTGATAGCTCTTATGCTCATGAGAGGTGTGAAGGGATGCAAGAAAAGTAGAGAATTGTGGAGAGTAGGAGTCATCTAAAAAAAGGCTAAGAAGATTGGGAGGATGGCGATCACACAAAGGGTTATGATGTGAAGAGTTCGCAGGAGGCAAAACAAGAGCATAAGTGGGGGAGTCTTGTCTATGAGAAGTAGCAACATCATCAACCAACGGTACAAGAACATCTCTAGGATCACGAGGACAAAGACTATAGACATGGACAATGGGAGGCCGAGGAGGTGAGGAAGGCTCAAGAGGTAAGAGAGATGGAGTGGTAGAGGGCTCATCATGAGGAAAACCTGGAATAATGGTTAGAGGAGAAGGTTTAGAATCAGATACGAATGAAAGATTTAGAATCGAATCCTGAGACGAAAAGGCAAAGAAAAGAACATCCTCAAAGAAGGCAACCTAACGATAGATACAAAGCCGATGAGCTACAGGATCATAACAACGATAGACATGGTGCTCCATGATATGCCCAAGTAGAACACACTTAACTGCTCGTGGAGAGAGTTTTCTGCACTCATGAGAAGGGAGAAGAA
Organism: Colocasia esculenta; assembly: GCA_014218235.1. Taxonomy (NCBI): domain Eukaryota; kingdom Viridiplantae; phylum Streptophyta; class Magnoliopsida; order Alismatales; family Araceae; genus Colocasia; species Colocasia esculenta. The sequence continues at coordinate 7,277,568 of CM024757.1, read as the reverse complement.
CAAAACGCGTGCAATCAAAGGTACGAAGGTCCTGATAGGTAGGCGTCAAACCATAAAGATGCTCGTAGAGAGAACACCCAAAAGAACTGAGGACAATGCGATATTGATCAGATAAACAAAAGTGAGAATGGCTTTTGCCTAAAAGGCACGAGGCGCGAGACAGAGAGAAGAAGCACCTGAGCAATGTTAAAGATGTGAAGATCCTTGCTGCTCAACAACTCCATTCTGTTGTGGGGTGTAAAGGTATGACTATTGAGAAAGGATTCCATATGAAAATAGGATGTCTTGAAAGTTAGTAGAGAGGTACTCACGGGCACCATCAAGACGAAGTATCTTTGATGCGACAATGAAACAAGGTGTAAACCATCTCAGAGAAATAACGATAAATAGAGAAAGGTAAGATCTCCGGTGCATAAGAAAAAAAAACAAGTGAAGCGAGTACAATCATCAATAAAATTGGCATAATAGAGAAAACATGCATGGAAGGCAAAGAAGATGGACCCCAAATATCATAATGCACTAAATCAAAAGGTTTTGAAGATGTAGACTCACAAGAAGAAAAGGGAAGCGTAGAATACTTGGCAAGTTTACAACCCTCACAATGAGACAAATGAATCGAAAACTATTGTAACCTTAAGACTCTAGATTGAAAGAAGGATTGAAGACGTTCGAAAGGATGACAAAGACAATGATGCCAGAGATCAACAATAGAGAATGCCGACCTATAAGCATAAGAGGAGATGATGGCCAAAGGTGGAAGATGTAATGATTCTAAACGGTACAAGCTGCCCACTATATGATCGGTTCCAATCCTCTGAACTATATGCAAATCATGCACAAAACATGATGAAGAGGTGCATGAGATAGTGTATCCAGCATCGATATGCCTGCTAATTGAAATTAACTTCATAGAAAGTTTTGGAACATGTACTACAAGAGAGCGAGTTAAACGGCCAGAAAGATTACATGTGCAGGTGATAGTGTCACACTGAGAAGCACGAAAAGGAGTGCCATTAGCAGTGTAAATCAAAGGAGGCAAACATAGCAGAAGATTCATGTAAAATCCAGGGACTAAAGGAGTTGCTAAAGTTGAGAGGCAAGCTGAGTTTGTTGAGTAGCCAATTGTGTCACATCTGGAGTAGCAAGAGACGTGATCACATGGTGTGGAGTTACGTAGAAGACTCCGCAACAACGGCAACAATTGCAGGATGAGCAAAGTGATTTTGTTTGTTAAGAAGCTGAGGACAAGCATCTTAAGATGACCTCAAAGATGGCAATAGCGGTTAAAGAGCCAAGCTGCAAAGCCAGTAGGATCCCTAGAAGAAGCATGAGAGGAGCTATTTTGGAAAGAGGGACGTGTTGAGGCTGCTAAGATAGTCTCAGGAGTAGAGAATGAGCCAAGAGCACAAAGGCGCAACAATGAGCTTAGCAAGGGCATCATCTAAAGTAGGCAGAGGAGAGCAATGAAGAAGCTGTGCTCGAAGAGCCTCGAACTCAGGATGGAGACGCATGAGAAAATGAGAGTTGTTGACCATCCTGTTGTTTGCTACATGAACAATGAGAAACTCGGTCAGCAGTATGCATCACATCTAGTTCAAACCAAATCAGATAAAGCCAAGTGAAAAAAAACTTGAATAGAGAGCTCACCCTGAAGGAAACCATCAAACTCATTGCGTAGTTGGTATTCATGAGTACCACTAGCCTGAATGTAGCACTTGGCCAGATAAAGCCACTGAAGGCGAGAAGTAGTGAGATCAAGCAAATCCAGTGGGATGGAAGGATCAACTGAGCAAAAAATATAGCCCATGATGATCTCATCTGTATCCTTCCAAGTCTGAAGAGTAGCAATATTGCATTGGGCATCGGTGTTTTAACAGTCTGCAATAATACCAACAACGAAAGCAGAGGCAAAATCAACAATGATGGAACCATCAACATATCCCCATAGTTTTGGAGTACGCAAATTCAAGCATAGAATAGCGGCCTACACAGCATAGTTGTCGACTCATATGATGCCGAATGACAAAACCGACTACGGGGATGCGATCGGAGAGTTGAAAAAAAACCCCAGATGAAAGTAACATATGCTGGGGCAGAGGCTGATGTCAGGCTAACATCAGTAGATGACTTGTGGGCATAATAGACCAGGGTGCATAGTCAAAAGACAAAAGAGAGCAGGAGGAGGCAGTGCAATAGACCAGAACAACCTTTTAAATGGATCTAGAACTGAGATCGAATCCACTTAAAAGAGGGTCCTAATGGGCCTACGAATGGGTCTGTAGAGACCCCATCTCCTTTCTTCCCCACCCAATCAGGGGTTCAGCTGTGCCATGGACCGATCCGATCTGGATCGAATTGGCTGATCTGGCCGATCCGTCAGAAGTCAGATTAAAAAATGATTTTGTTTGGAAAAAAATCAGAAAAAATTGGAAAAATCAGGGAAAATGTCTTCAATCTTTACATATATATTTATGATATATGTAATCATACTAAAAAATTTACCCATTAATACATGTACAATATATATATGTAATCATACACTATATACATGTCATATTAACATAAAAACATAATTAGTATGTATATCCTTATATATGTATACATGACACATATATCACAATCATTAGATTGTGAATAGTGTTGGAAAATGGAGCACTTTATACATATATATCATATTGATGAACACTTTATACATACATACATATATGTGTGTGTGTGTGCGTGTGTGCGCGCGCGTGTTAATGTATGCACAATCATATATTAATGTAAATATAATAACAATATGCACATATATATAGTTAATGCATATATATATGACAATGAATGTATACTATATATATATATATATATGTATGTATATATATATGTATGTAGGAATATATATATTGTCTACATACATTTGTGTACTTATATCATAAATATGTAAATTAATGTACACAATCATATTAGGGAGCGTTTGGAAGTCATTTTCCAAAATCAAATTCTTCCCCAAATTAGATTTCTCTGCACATTCTGACACCAACCAGATTTCTGACAACTATGGGAAAACACATCTTTTTCATTTGGGAGTGCGCTCGGAGAAGTCCAATGTCAGTGCCTATTTTCCAAGAGAAGACCCCCATCAGCCCTCGTAACCAGTAAAAGTTAAAGGACATTTGTGTAAAATTCATATAGAATCGGACTGTCCATCTCAGGAAGCGGTCTGTGGTTAGCTTTTGGAGAAGGAGAGAGAAAAATTGTTGTCTCCATCTCTCTCTTCACTCTCAAAATCGCTTTCCTCGGATTTCTAAGGGGGTGGGGTGACATTTGAGAACACGTTTTGAATTTGTCAGAGATTTTGATCTCTAAATCCCTCTCGACCTCGTTACCAAACGTTGCCTTAGACATGAATGTACGTGTGTATATATATATGCATTAGTTTATATATGTGAATGATGGTTCATGGTTTAATACATGTATTAATTAATGTATATGATAAAAAAAATTGTGTGGCAGAATCAGTCTGGGATCAGCCGTTCCAGGCTGATCTTGACAGATTCCAGTCGATTTGGCCGGAATTTAAATGATCCAGGGGCTTCCCTTGTGGAAATCCGATACAGAATCAGCCGATCCCAATCCGGATCGACCGATTCTGCATTCCATGATGTGCAGGGATTCCTTAAGCAGGGTTGTTGGTGGGCAACGGCAGTTGCAAGCCTCGAGTGGGGCGGTGGCATTGCCGCAAGCAGGGGTGCCGGCGGGCAGCAGCAGTTGCAGGCCTCAAGTGGGGCGGTGGCATCATCGGGTGGATCACAGGCAAGCAGGCGGTCATGAAGTAGCCGGTGGAGGAGCATGGCTGCAGCGGTGGCACAGCAGGATGGCCCCGGGTTGATGGCAGCTCTGTGAGGGAGGCCGAGTTGATGCCTGTGCAGCACGCTTGGTGGAGCAACACTGCAGCAGCAGCAGCAGCACCACAGCAAGGAGTTCGCAAGGCCATGGCAGTGATGTACAGGAGGATCCAGCGACAGTGGCGAACTTCAAGAGCCCAGAGGCTCTGATACCATGTCATGAACAAAGAGAGAGTGCAAGAATTGGAAAGCTTGACTTCTCCTATTGTATATCAAGTATTTATACAAGTACAATGGCCCCAAAGGAGGGCAAGGCCAGCCAATCAGACTTCCCATTCCTAGCATGTAGATAATATAGAAAGATGAAAGAGAGGAAGGCCGTACAGAGGGGCCAATCCTAATAGGATCTGGGGATCTGACTCTTAACATCACGTATCGGTTCATATCCACATCATATGATCATGATTAATCACTTTCTTATCCTCTTAAAATAGGATTGTACTAATTTCACATCCTTCATAAGAATTCTAAGATACAAGATTTATTCTGAGAGACATCAAGACAGGAACTTGAAAATCTTACCAGGCCCATTACAGCAGATATCACAATGGCAGCCAGTGCACACTGAAACAGGAAACGAATACACAAAAACTTTTAGGATGCAAAATATACCTATCAACACAAGGCAAGATGTATTGACATTTTGTATATGGTACAAAGAGAGGCAATGCAGTCAGATCAATGGGACAAGTTCCTCTGGAACATGCCAACAGAGATATATTTTCCCATTTGATAGGAGAGAAATCTCTGAAAAGATAAAGATATATGCATGCTGTAGGAAAAACAAGAGTGACTTAGGGCATCTAACATGCTACCCACAAGTACGTCTGTTCGCTTAACGTTGTCATTCTCTTGTAAGTTCAGATTTTTACCGTGGTCCTTATTCCTTCAGAATTATAGTTTTAAAACTCAAAAAGAGGCATTGAACAGAAAGCTGCAAGCTGAGGAGGAGATTCAAGAGGAAAGAGAGAGGTCACTTAGATGCTGAGCTTTCCAGAAATGTTCTGAAAGGTAAAACCAAGAAAACCAATGGTTTATTTAATTCTGAATTACCTAATACCTGACTCATTTAGTTACACATTACGAACTTGAACTTCACTAAAAAAATTGCATAAAATATGTCCAACATTACTCAGAGGAACTTAACAGAAAGACCACTCCCCACTTGCTAACAAATCCCCATAAGTTAGATACAATTTTATAACTATTATATGAATTCGACAATTATTTCTAGTAATTTTAGCAGTCATTCCAGAAAACAAATTCATCATCGGAAAACCAGTTTTCCAGCTGGCCGCCGGTATAATGCCAATGTCTCTTTTGATGTGATATGGTGACTGGCAACAATAAAGAATTTAGGAGGTGGAACCTATTGTTAGTAATGGGAAATGAGTCAGAAGCAAGTAAGCTTAATTATCATTTGCATAAAATATCATGGCATCTAGATAACAAACGGTTCTTTTAAATGAAACTACAAAGCACATAGATCATATTTTGGGGACTTCATCAAGTTATATCTCTACTTATAAACCCAGAACTGGAACAAATGTCAAAACTTTCTTTTACATTAGCATATCTATAAAATTGCAATAAAACTACTCACGATCAAGTGAACAGGAATTACATTTCACACTGCTCTTCTAATAATCTAATGTTCTAGAAGAGATGAGAAATGCTAATATCAAACTGATGCCTTTTCCTCTTAGACAGAGTGTGTCTGGAGTATTTTCTCATTCAACCATACTTACTAGAGTGAATCACATAAAACAAGACAGTGCATGGGTGTTGACACGGGGAATTTTTCTTTCTCAATTTTATTCATCCCATTTCATTTTATTTGGTTCATGTATTCATTCATCTCGCATGCTATGGATTCTTTTGTATTTGTGGGGCGTGCCAGCCTGTCTAGCAGACAGAAAAGAGGGTCCGCGCAATGCAGAAGAGGAATTTTGGTGTCCGTGAAACGGACGGGTGGTGTCCATGAAACGGACGGGTGCGCCGTTTTTTATCTGAACTTCTTGAGTCCCATGTCTATTCTCATCAGGCGATTAGGGTAGCATGTGCTGGACCTCTGTCTCCATCGACCGGAATCGATGTTACATTTACATCGAGTTAAAACTCTCGGTATTATTTAATACCGGTTTTAACCCGAACACCATTTATAGTAAAGGATGAGAAAAATATACATGCTTTTTAGAAAATCCTGATCATGGCATGTTTTTCCTTTCTTTTGATTATTTTGAAATGCTTTTGCTTTGGGTATTTCATTTTTTTATGACTGCCTTTTTGGAGTTCGAAGTATGATTTTGAGAGAGGAACGGGTATATACCCGTGGACCTATTTGAGGTCTTTCTTCTTTTTGTTTTTGAAAAGGGTTGATTAGAAACTTTTATTTTGGGAAAACATGAGGATTGTTGTTGTAAACGGGTATATACCTGTAGATATTGATTCTGAACTTGGGGGTATTTATAACCCGAAGTAACACTTACGTATTAGAAGGATTACTGTGTCACTTTTTTTTATATGAGGTTCTTTTACGGTGCCCTTTTTGAGCAAAGTCCGCACTTGAGGTAGAGTTTCTTTTCTCCTCATTTCTTGCTCATGCGGGTATAATTTCCGGAGAGCATATGGATGTGTCTCCATGGAAGTCCTTGTCATATTATAATTTCTGTCCAAAGTCTATTTCCACGGGTATAGTTCTCGTGGAGGTGCATATGTGCCCCCATTTGGAGTATCTGAGCACAGTTCTTATCTTATTCCCTTTTTTCTTTGGATGTGTGTATATCATCATAGTCCTTTTGAATGCGTGAGTATATCCTGATGAGCCCCTGCTTAGGCAGGGTGTCCTTGTAGAAATGTATTTATATGGGCGTATGTTTATATCCATATGTTCTCGGGAGAAACTTTGTCCGGAGGGATTTTGCCTTAAAGAGATATATGTGTATAAACACAAATTTACACCTTATGAATATATTCTCGAACGGCATCTCTGTTTGAGCAGAGTATCCGGTAGAAAGGTGCCCCCGTATGAATGAGATTCCCTTTGAGAAACATATACACAATGGGGCATATTGATGATTATATAGATATATTCTCGGGCGGAGTCTCTATTTGGGCAGAGGTTCCACTAAGAAATACATTTATATAAACATAAAGTTCGTGATTATACGGATATGAACTTGGAGGGAATTTTTGTCCGGACAGGATTCCCCCTTTGAGACATACGTATATAGACACAAATTTGTAATTCTATGGATATGTTCTTAGGGGGAGTCTCCATTTGGGTAGAGTTTCCCCTAAGGAACATATACATAAGAACATAAATTTGTGAATATACGAATATGTTCTTGGGCAGAACCTCCGCTTGGGCAGAGTTTCCTCTAAGAAACATATACATATAACACGAGTGTGTATTTATATGGATACGTCCCCTCAGAGAGATTTTGCCTGTGTGAGATTCTCCTCAAGGAACATATTTGTATAATTACAAATTTGCGATTTTTATATGTATGTTCTTGGACGGAATCTCCACTTGGGCAGAATTTCGTCTTAAGAAACATATATATAAGAACACAAATTTGTGAATATACAAATATGTTCTTAGGCAGAACCTCCGCTTGGGCAGAGTCTCCTCAAGAAAACATATACATATAAGCACAAAATCCACCATCCCAGAGACTTGCTCGAAGGGCGGGGAGAACATGGGTATTTAAATACCATGTGTCCATAGAGACTTGCTCGATATGGACGGTATTTAAACCCCGGGGAATATCACCCCACAGAGACTTGCTCGATGTGGGGGATGGAGGTTAAGAAGGAATGTTGATGACGATTGCGCCGACAACTCTCCTCTCCGCGCCTGGCCTATCGGGCTAAAGAAGGGGATTTATACCTTCGCACACCAAGCAAAGGGAGGGGTTGGAGAATGAGAGGGGGAATGAGCAAATGCTCTTTTCTATTTTCCTGGATTTTTTTGACAGGGCTTTGCCGGAGCAAATTGGAAGACCCCCTTTCTCTTGAAATAGGGGGGGTATTTATAGGGGTTTTGCCCCTTTACATTGCGTGGGAGAGAGGAGAGAACCTCCCCCAACCGATGGTGACATGGGCTTATGTCACCATCGGTTGAGGGCTAACCGATGGTGACACCCCATGATGTCACCATCGGTTGGCAAGGGCCAACCGATGGTGACACATGCATGATGTCACCATCGGTTGGCCTTCTAACCGATGGTGACACATGCTTGTGTCATCATGATGTCAAAAAAAAAATTTTGTGTCAACAAATGCCCCCCACGGGATGTGCGCTGAAGCCGAAGGCGAAGGAGGACGTCCCGTGCGTTCTTCGAACTTTGCTTCTGGTCTTCATGACTTGATAAAAACTTGAATCGAAAAGTTGTAGCCGCAGTTGACGCACTTCAATACTTGCACTGTGAAGCCAGCAACCTCGGGCAACGATCGACTTTGTCATGCTTTTTGTGCTCAGCCATCAGCTCCGCTTCTCTGGATTTACTCAGAGCTGTTTTTAACCTTCTTCACCTGAGTCTTGTCTTTCTGATTTTACCTCAGGTCTGAATTTGATATTTCTTTCACGAGATTCACCTTCTTGGCACTACTCGGATTAGATTTGACCTCTTTTTCTTGAATCTTGTCTTCTTAGCTTTGTCTAAGATTTGACACAGAATTCTGCTACTGAGGTTGACCTTCTTGGTTTCGCGGCTATCTTTCTCTTCTTCTTTTTTTTCTTCTACTTCATTCATCATCTTTTTTTTATATCTGTTTTGAATTATCAACCATCCTTGCTCCGGAAGTTGTTGGAGACAGGAATGGTGAAGCTCATTTGAATATTCCCTTTTCTTCCAGACCCAGGAGAGCTGGAAAAAGAAGGGTGGCGGATTCCACCTCATCTGGCGGTGACTTTCTTTTCTTTTCTTTTCTTCTCTCATCATTGTCATTCATGACTCTTCTTCTCGATTTATCACTTATCTTTTCTTTCCTTTTTGACTTATCTACCTCAGATGACGAGATATATGAGGAAAGGTGCCGGTCCGATTGCTTCGGGCAGCCATGCCTCTTTGCCTGGAGGTTCTCCTCTCCTTTGTGAAGTGGAGCGTGAGAATTCCTCACGGGTAGCTGCCGATTTTATGCCGAAAATTGATGATAATGAACCATCATCTGACTGTCTGTTTCTTGAGATAGCTGTGACGGATAACGGTGGGGTTGAGCACCACTCCATCTCTTGCTGATGAGTGTGATTCTTTGCCTGAGAGTCCCTCTATTTTTCATGGCGAGGGAAACGGGAGCACTCTACAGGCTATGGCAGATCCTTTACCCGAAGAGCGAACTGATGGAGTTCCCTCTCATTCTGCATTTTCTGGGATGGCAGAAGTAGATGTTGACTGCCCAGGCTTTACGTATGCAGAACTGGGAGCTTCCAGGGAAGAGTGTTCTTCTGCTCCTGTTGAAGTTTATATTCCGAGACCTGTGGAGGAACCTCCTGTAGGGACAACTTCTTTTGGTGAGCCGATTTGCTTAAACTCGTATAGAGTTTTTAATGACATATTTCTTTTCATGACGAATCCTTCTCCCTTACTGTATTTGTTTTAAAAGGGGCAGAATTCTGTGATCAACTGTTTGGCTGGGGAACGACAGATTCATATTCTGTCTCAGGGGTGAGCTTCTCCATCCCGAGTTGGGGAATTTCAATGAGCCCGCTCTTGGACTTCCCAGCTCAATCTGCCTTTCAAGTGGGCGACACCACAGGTGGAGGTGGAGGTCTTCAACAGGCAGATTATACCTGTGTCCCTCCAACCTTTCCATATAATGGGGAGCAACTTTATTCATCTCCACAATATTTTCCCAGCTCCTCTCAAGATCCGTGTCCTGGACCATCAAATTTCGCTCAACCTACAGAATCTGAGGCTGAGGAGGAAGGCGAAATCCCCCTTCCAGGTGAAAAGGGGCCGAGCTTTATGCCTTGCATTTTTTGACTTGATGTTTTATTAGCTTTGTCTTGCTAACAGCTTTTCTTTTGCCGCTGATTCCTTTTCTTGAGCAGACACTGTGCCGAATTCTGACGAGGAGAGCTCTCCGCCCTTGGAGGTTGGTGCTCCCCCTGAGCATGGTATAAGATGGCCTGCAGGTGCGCAACCAACCCCGCATTTTGCTGATGATAGCTGCTGGGAATTCCTTGTTGGCCGAATAACGGCATTGGTGGATTCCACGGACCCGGCGCCTATTGAAGTTATTCGAGAGGCGCTGGAGCAACATACCGGATCTGCCTTTGGCATGGGAGTCCAGCAGGAGCGTTGGATGAATTTTATCACCGATGTTTGGAACAGGGTGTACACCCGTCAGGTCAAAACGACCTGGGCCCGGCGGATTGAAGCTCTGGAGAGCGACACTGAAGCCAGTGACCTCCGGGTTGCTGAAGTGCGCAAGCGTCAGAAGACGCGAGAGCTGCGGATGGCCGCAAGAGAAAAGAGTGTCGCTTGGCTGGAACGCGAGCTTGGCGAGGCAATATCTTGTCAGGATCAACATGCCAGAAATGAAGTTGAAGACCCCGAAGAGGGAGGCCTTTATATTAGAGATGGAAATGACTCTCGCCGGCCCAGATATTCTAAAGCTAAGAAGGCAGAGCGGCTGCAGAAGAAGACACCCTACTGCTTTTGTTTTTCAACATAGCCTTTATATATTAGGCTCGTTGCCCTGATTTGTTTTTTTTTTTTTTTTTTTGTAAATAGTGTGTGACTATCTGATGCGGGACAACGAAAGAAGAGGGAGGTGTAGCCGGCGTCTCACCGGAGCCTTCGCGGCATAGCCTTCGCGGCGAACCCTTCACGGGTTTCTCTCTGTCGCGGAGGAAGAACAGAGCAGAGCGCAGCAAGCAATTTTCTCAATATTTCTGTTCCCCTTCTTTAAACTGGGGGTGTACATATATTTAAAGGGGTTTGGGCTAATCCCAATCCCAATGGACTTCTAATTAAAAACAGATTCTATCCCTAACAAGACTTAACATAATAAACACCTAAAGAAAGAAAATACATATTCTTACCCAAATTGGACTTGACTCAAACATAGAAATGAAAATTACACAATAACAGCTAATTAGACTCTAATATGACTCTTTTGGACTATTTTATTCTTGGACTTAAAAATAGTGCGAAAATTGCACCAAAAATTACAGAAAAATAAAAAATCTTCAAATGGGCTCCAAATGAGCCAACCCATTGCTTCAGCTTCTCGCTCCCCATCATTCTCCCCTGGTTCGAGAAAACTCGTCCTCGAGTTTTGAAATGTCGCAATATCCATACAAGTGGCAGGGGAATGATGAAGTCATGCTCTAATAAAGTCACTATAAGGAAATCCAAACCAAGAAGCCTTCTGAAAAATTGCAGTCTGAATAGAATGTGTGCATCAAGATCTGACCATATCATATCATAGTTGCACTGATCTTTGGTAACATCTGGCGGTTCACTGGTTGCTGTCAATGATGAGCTTATCTCGAATATATCATCATATATCAAGTGAAGTCCAGACTTAACGAATAAGTCTTGATCCCAAGTGTCAACAAGAATTGTCTTCACACATACATGCTCAGTAGTAGTTACCAACTCCAATGGCTTTTCATCAATCACAGTCTTCTCCGGGAGCGCTGGCTTGGCCGCAGGAGAAATATACTTGAGAAAACAAAATTTACCTCTTAAATGCGGTGGCTGGATGAAGCACTGGTTTGAGTCGAAAGTAACATGTCGCTCTTCCAACCACTCTTTTCCCAAAGTAATGTAAGACCTCGAGGGATCAATAGTGCACCAAGCTCCATCAAAATAATTAACTGGTCTCTTTTGAGTTCTACCTAAAAATTTTAGGTGAAACTCTACAAAAGCTTGATCACCATCAACAATGACCTCACCAGTTTGCAACAAAATGTCAACAATAGCCCGAGAAATATAGTTGTTCTGATTCTCTTCATCGAGTATAATTTTTGTTGGCTTCTCATTTGGTAGAAGGATGAGAAAACTAAAATTCATATGGCACATGTAAGAGATTACCCAAATTGATGTGACATTGGATGGACGGTTGCAGGGCGTGGGCCGCTGAGTGACAAGAATTCGTCGAGATGATCACAACGACGCAAACGGCACGTGAATCGGAGCACGAATGACGCTTTTGTGCTGGCGGTGCGATAACAGTGCTGGTGCACCGCCCAGGGTACTGTAGCAAACCGGCTACTGTAGCGGACCTGGGTCTGGCCTAACCAGGTCAAACCTGGTTTGACCGGTTATCTTTAAAGGGGGCTTCCTTCCTTCCTCCTCCCTCTTTCCTCTAACCACGCGCAGGGAGAAGCCAGAGAGAGGGAGAGAAGGACAGCTGCGATGGCGGGGAAGGGGGTTGCCGGCGGTGACGATGGCGGGTGGCGGGTCCCGTGGCGGCGACGACGGCGCCGGAGGGCGGGTCCGGCAGCGGAGGCTCCGACGACGTCTCCTCCTTCCTCTCCTTCCTTTTTCTTCTTCTCCACGTCTGGCGAGAATAGACGGTCGTGGGTGAGCCGGGCCGGCGCGGGTGCAGTGGGCGGTGCAGTGGGCGGTGCAGGCGCTGGGGAAGCGGCGTGGTGCTGGCGCGTTCACGGCGTTCGTGCAGGCGCTGGAGAAGGGCGCCAACGCAGAAGGGGCGCGGGCGCAGGGCGGCCAGGGGCGCTCACGGGGCAGACGGCTGGCCGACGCGGCGCCGGCGGGGTTGTGCTGAAGCAGGGGTGGCGTTGGGCAGCGCGGAGGCAGACGATGGCGGGCCAGGGGCTGTGGCAGGGCGGGCGCGGTGTTTTGGCGAGGCGGGTTGGAGAGGGTCGGGTGGCCACAGAGGCGGGACTAGCGGGGTTGGTTCGCGGCGCGGGCGAAAGCGGGCACTGTCGTGGGTGAAGGCGGACGCGGACAGGGCGGCTACAGGCGGGTGCCGTCAGCGGCCTAGGCGCAGGGTTGACGCAGGCGCTGGAGTGAACCCGGTGTCGTCGCAAGCGCAGGTGGGTGCGGCTGGTGGGCGCGAATGCAGGGCACTGGCGCGTTCGCGGGGTGGCCAGGGCGGTGCTTGAAGTCGGCGGGTGGGAGCGCAGGGGCTAACACAGGGAACTGGGTTTCACGGCAAGCAGAGAGAGAGACCGGAAGGAAGTGAAGGTGACGATGGCGACGGTCTGCGAGGGGTGTCGCAGAGAGGGCGGCGAGAGGGGGCTGGCCAGGACTCGGCTCCGTAGAAGAAGTCGATGATGGCTCTGATACCAATTTGATGCGGGACAACGAAAGAAGAGGGAGGTGTAGCCGGCGTCTCACCGGAGCCTTCGCGGCATAGCCTTCGCGGCGAACCCTTCACGGGTTTCTCTCTGTCGCGGAGGAAGAACAGAGCAGAGCGCAGCAAGCAATTTTCTCAATATTTCTGTTCCCCTTCTTTAAACTGGGGGTGTACATATATTTAAAGGGGTTTGGGCTAATCCCAATCCCAATGGACTTCTAATTAAAAACAGATTCTATCCCTAACAAGACTTAACATAATAAACACCTAAAGAAAGAAAATACATATTCTTACCCAAATTGGACTTGACTCAAACATAGAAATGAAAATTACACAATAACAGCTAATTAGACTCTAATATGACTCTTTTGGACTATTTTATTCTTGGACTTAAAAATAGTGCGAAAATTGCACCAAAAATTACAGAAAAATAAAAAATCTTCAAATGGGCTCCAAATGAGCCAACCCATTGCTTCAGCTTCTCGCTCCCCATCACTATCTGTCACCCTTTATGAATCTGTAACAGAGTAGTCTATGACTTTATGAATGTAAATATGAAGGACAAGAGAATTTCTTCTTTCATTCTCTCTCTTTATATATATATATATTTTTTTATCTCTTTTTTTTTTTCACATTACCAGCCTTAGCGCCCTTTCGGGTTTTCACCAAGACTGGCCCCCTTTAGCTTTTTCCAACGCGCCCTTTCGGGTTTTCACGTTGAGGGGTCATCCATTTTTGCCTGAAGCGCCCTCTCGGGTTTTCACCTCAGTTGGATTTTTTGATCTTTTTACCCTCAAGTATACAAGGAACCATATACTTAAGTCCATCGGGGTATCTCTATTTTTAACCCCTTCTTTGTTTCTCTCTTTTTTTTTACCAAGGCTGTCGAGGACTCGACTGACTTGGATGGCTGAAGGGCTAGAGGTTTGGTTGTGGAATGAATAATGGTTTCAGATGCGGTTTGAAATTTGAGTTTGGCCGATGATTTGGAAATTCGGATTTGGAATTTGGATTTGGATATGGATTTGGGTTTGAATATGAGTATGTTGGGTTACCTTTGTGGTATTTTGGGTTTAGATATGGATATGAACATGTTGGGTGACTTGGGTCACCTTTGTGGTATTTTGGATTTGGGTTTGGATATGGATATGAGATTTGGGTATGATTTAGCCCTGGACTTGGTTTTGAATGGGCTCTGGAGTAGTATCCATTGTTTGGCTTTAGAATTTGAATTTCGCCCCTTCTTGATGGCTTTGTGCCGGGAAAAAGGGGGTTTGCACTCGGATTTGAATGACTGGAGAGGAAGAAGTCTTCCCGCCTTTGTTTCACAGCACAACATTTGTATATTGGGCTTGTTGCCTTGATCTCCTTTCTATTTTGCATGTGGTATCTGTCACCCTCTGTAAGTTTGTAATGTGGTGACTTGTATGAATGGAGGATTGAGAAATCCTCCTTTTCATCATTTCATCGTTTTTTTTTTCTTTCTTTTTTGTCACATTACCAGCCTTAGCGCCCTTTCGGGTTTTCACCAAGACTGGCCCCCTTTAGCTTTTTCCAACGCACCCTTTCGGATTTTCACGTTGAGGGGTTATCCATTTTTGCCTGAAGCGCCCTCTCGGGTTTTTACCTCAGCTGGATTTCTTGATCTTTTTACCCTTAACTATACAAGGGATCGTATACTTAAGTCCATCGGGGTATCTTTATTTTTTTTTAACCCCTTTTCTTTCTTTTTTCCTTTTTTTTTTTTGACTTTGGGTATTATTGTGGACTTTGGTATGAAGTTTAGGTTTGGATTTGGGGTTTAGGTCATTTTAGTTTTGGTTTTGGTTTTGGATTTGGATTTGACATAGCCTACCTTTGTGGTTTGTTGGCTATAGTAAGATTTGATATGGGTTTGACATAGCCTACCTTTGGGGGTTTGCTGGCTATGGTCATGGTATGGTTTTGACATAACCTACCTTTTTGGTTTGCTGGCTATGGTCATGGTATGGTTTTGACATAGCCTACCTTTTTGGTTTGCTGGCTATGGTTTTGGTATTTGGATTTGACATAGCCTACCTTTTTGGTTTGCTGACTATGGTTTTGGTATGGTTTTGACATAGCCTACCTTTTTTGTTTGCTGGCTATGGTTTTGGTATTTGGATTTGACATAGCCTACCTTTTTGGTTTGTTGGCTATGGTTTTGGTATGGTTTGATATAGCCTACCTTTTTGGTTTGCTGGCTATGGTTTTGGTATGGTTTTGACATAGCCTACCTTTTTGGTTTGTTGGCTATGGTTTTGATATTTTTGGGTTTGACATAGCCTACCTTTTTGGTTTGCTGGCTATGGTTTTGGTATTTGGATTTGACATAGCCAACCTTTTTGGTTTACTGGCTATGGTTTTGGGATTTTTGATTTGACATAGCCTACCTTTGTGGTTTGTTGGCTATGGTTTTGATATGGTTTTGACACAGCCTACCTTTTTGGTTTGTTGGCTATGGTTTTGGTATTTTTGGGTTTGGGATTTTGGATTTGACACAGCCTACCTTTTTGGTTTGTTGGCTATGGTTTTGGTATTTTTGGGTTTGACATAGTCTACCTTTTTGGTTTGCTGGCTATGGTTTTGATTTGATTTAATGTAGCCTAGCATTGTAATTTGGAACCCCATTTGGCGGGATATGCAAAATAACCCTCCATCTTTCATTGGCTCTTCTTTTTTCAGGTTTGTACATGGAATGCCCTTGGCTTCATGCTCAGTAGGGACTGAAAGGTTTGGGGTATATGACGGGCAAGTGGAAGTTTGATTTCTTTGTCCCCATCTATGGCAAACTTCATTTCAACATTTTTATTTTCTTTCGGCTTCCTGCCTTTTTGGGTGATTGGTTTCTTGTTTTGGTGGCTGGCCAGGGAATTCATGTTCTGGCGCGTGATACAATTTCAGGTGTTTCCCGTTGAGTGGGGGAAAGATTACAATACCTTTATGGTCCACTAGCCGATATGCGCCTCCTTCATATGCCAAAGTGACGATATATGGACCAAGCCAAGTGGGTTGCAGTTTGCCACATGACTTTTCAGCCATTGCTTCTCTGCATTTGACCATGACAAGATCCCCTTGCTTAAAAGCTCTGGGTCTTGCTAACTTATCGAACGCTCGAACCATTCGAGCCTGATATACTTGGAGAGACTTATATGCTTCAAGGCGCCTCCCTTCCAGGTTGGAGAGCTCCTCAAGTCTCCTTTCCATTTGATCTTGATCTTGATTTTGTAGTTCACCTTGGATTGCCACCCGATAGGATGCCATTTCAATTTCTATAGGGATCATAGCCTCAGCTCCATATACCAAAGAGAAAGGCGAACATCCAGTAGGGTTTTATACACAGTTCGATAAGCCCATAAGGCCTCATGAACCTTTTCTCCCCATTCCCGTTTCCTATTGCCGATTATCTTGGCAAGCAGCTTGCAGAGGGTTTTGTTGAAGGCTTCTGCCAACCCATTTGACTGTGGATTATATACTGAAGATGTTCTCCAATCAATACGATATTTGGCCGCCAAGGCATATATTGTTTTGTTTCTGAATTGTGACCCATTGTCAGATATGATCCTGTGAGGAGTCCCAAATCTGTATATTATATTTTACTTGACAAATTTGGCGACCGATTCTCCGGTTACCTCCCTCAACGGGATAGCTTCAGCCCACCGAGAGAAGTAATATGTGGCAGCCAGTATAAACTCATGGCCTTGAGATGAGGGTGGGAATGGTCCCACAATATCCATACCCCATTCGGCAAACGGCCAGGTTGGCGCAGTGGGATGTAATACATTTGGTGATTTCCTCGGTACAGGGCCAAATGTTTGACACTGATGACATGTACGGGCATATTGGATGCAATCTGCGTACATGGTAGGCCAGTAGAAGCCTTTTAACTTAATATTGATTTTCATCTTTTCTCCTGTCTGATGTGCACCACACAGCCCGGAGTGAACTTCCTTCATAATGATTTTAGCTTCTTTGGGGGATAAGCATCTGAGGAGGACTGGTCCTTTCTTTTCATGGACCAGCTTATATAATTGATCTGCTATTATTTGATATGATGTGGCCCTGCGTAAGAGCTGAATCCTTTGCGCTCGATCAGGAGGTAACCAACCTCCCTTGATTTTGATAATCGGCTCGCGCCAATCCTCAGATTCATTTGTTGTATCTTGCTCCATAGTATATGCTTCTTCGATTGTAACATTAGACTCAGCGTCAAGGACACTGGGCATGAGCCTTCTGTGACGGACACTTATGTCCAATTCCCCTTCAGGAGGCAATTTTAAGGCAGAGGCCAATTTGGCTAAAGCATCAGCCTGAGAATTTTCACTTCTCGGCACATGAGATATGTCGAAGAAGTTGAATTTTTCTTTGAGCTTCATGACCATAGCATAGTATGGAAGCAACTGTGGTTTACGGACTTCATACTGGCCCAATATTTGTCGGATAACCAACTGTGAGTCTCCATAAACTTGTATGCCTTTGATTCCCATTTCGAGAGCCAATTGAAGCTCAATAATTAGAGCTTCATATTCAGCTTCATTATTTGTGAGCGTCTTCATAAGAGCGCAGGATTTGTACAAGATTCCTCCATATGGAGTGACTAGGACGATCCCTGCTCCAGTAGAGACAGTGGTAGAACCATCAGTATAATGAAGAGTTCGGGAAGCTCTATCGAAATATAATTCCCAGGAGGGCAGCTCAATTGTGGCAACCTCTTCGAGAATTGAATTTTCACTTGCAGGAGAAAGAGTTTCTTCTTCTGGGAGGTTTATAGATAAAGGGGAATCTTCCGGCACTGGATGTGCGGCCAAAAATTCGGCCAAGGCTTGCCCTTTGATTGCCCTTTGTGGGATGTATGTGATATCAAACTCCATAAGGAGCAGAGCCCATTTTGCGAGTCTTCCTGACAATATGGGTTGTCTTAGCAGATATTTGATTGGATCATACTTGGAGATGAGTTTAATTTCATGAGCCAGCAGATAATGCCTCAAATTCTTTGCAGCAAATACCAGTGCTAGGCATACTTTTTCCATCGGAGCATATCGGAGTTCCGGACCGATTAGCTTTCTGCTAAGATAGTATAAAGCTTGCTCTTTATCATCTTCATTTGTTTGCGCTAGTAGAGCTCCCAGAGAAGCATCCATAGCTGCAATATAGAGTATAAGAGGCTTTCCAATAACTGGCGCCCCTAGGACTGGAGGAGTGAGAAGATACTCTTTGATTTGTTCAAGAGCGTCCTGACATTCTTGGTCCCAGATGAAGGGAACACTCTTCTTCATTAGTTTGCCGAACGGCATGCATCTTCCTAAGAGATTGGATATGAATCGCCTGATATAGGCTAATCTCCCTTGGAGTGACCTTAGCTCTGTCAAATTTTGAGGAGAAGGCAGTTGCTGGATTGCCTTGATTTTGTCAGGGTCTATTTCTATTCCCCGATATTTGACGATGAAGCCCAGGAACTTGCCACTTGAAACCCCAAATGCACATTTCATAGGGTTCATCTTCAATTTGAATTGGCGAAGCCTTTCGAAAACACGGCGAAGATCATATAAATGGTCCTCCCGTTTTTTGGTTTTGACGACTAAATCATCCACATAGCATTCAACCACATCATGGATCATTTCATTGAATATCTTGGTCATGGCTCTTTGATATGTAGCTCCTGCATTCTTCAAACCAAAGGGCATCCTTTTATAGTTGAAGATACCTTTGGGTGATCTGAATGCAGTATAATTTTTATCTTTGACCGCCATCCGGACTTGATTGTAGCCGGAAGACCCGTCCATGAAAGAAGAGGCTTCATAGCCGGTGGTCATATCCACCATTATTTCTGTGATTGGAACTGGGAAATCATCCTTGGGACATGCTTTATTCAAGTCCCTATAGTCGATATATATCCGGATTTGACCATTCTTTTTCTTCACAGGGACAATATTGGCGAGCCATATTGGATATATGCATGGCTCAATGAAGTCTACTTCAGAAAGTTTGTCGACTTCAGTATTTACTTTCAATTCTAGTTCATGTCGCATACGCCTTTGAGCTTGTTTGACAGGCTTGGTCGTATGCAGTATGGATAATTCATGCTCAGCAACTGATGGCTCCAGTCCCGGCATTTGTTTATAATTCTAAGCAAAACAGTCTTGGAACTCCAGCAGGAGAGCCTGGTAGGATTGCCTCTCTTGTTCATCGAGAATGGCACTGATAAAAATTGGTCGGGGATCTTGTTGACTCCCGAGGTTGAGTTCAATTAATTCATCAACAGTGGCCTGTCCACCATCTTCAATTTCTTGGGGAGCTGGCTGCAGATCTATGAAATCTTCTTCATCATCGGAGTTGGTGACGTAGACTTCATGGAGATCTATATTTTCAGAATTTGTGGATGAAAATTGCTTGCTGAATTCTTCTGGTAGCTCTTCATTTGATAGAGCTGAGGTGATATCTTGAGAGTCGGAGTTGGAACACTCCTGATTATTCTTCGTGCTGCAGACCTCTGATGATGATCCAACAACATTGACTGTATAGGAGGATTCGGTATCATAACCTAATCCTCTGGTATCTCTTCTGGAGAATGGAGATTGCCCCCGGACTTGGGAAGGTTCCCATAGTTGCTTGAAGAAATTCCTCCGGGAAACATCTTGCACCTGAGGGATTTTCTGCTTTTTGCACATCTCCTTAATCTTTTCTGGCATATCAGCCATTTCTTGTATTGATTCCAGTTGGTTATTGGACCTATCTTCCCAACCAAAATCATCCCCTATATAAGTTTGAAGGATCAATTCCCCTTTGTAGAAGAGGATTGGCTTGGTCACCTTTCTTGCATTCTTTCTTTCTTTTCTTTGATAAGTGACGACGAAAGTTTCTAGTCGCCGAACACTTTGTTCTTGCTCTAAAGAACAGATTTGCATGCAGTTGGATGGCAGAGGAATGCTCCCATTGATGACTTGACTTATGTGATCAGCTTCATAACTGATGGTCCGCCGTTCTGGGCGGGTTGCTTTATTTTGAGAAGTATTTGCAGGTAATTTGGCAAGGCTTTTATTTACCACAAAAAGCTCGCCGGTTTCATTGTCTTCATTTGAGGGCTCAATTTGCTTACTTTTCCCTTTAGAAAGGGAGGAGGGTTGAAGATTTGGTCCTCCAAGATATAAAGGGGCATCAGTCAGATTGCATTCATCTTCCCGAAACGGGGCTTGATCAGCAAAGACTGTATGCTGCTTCCCTTCTTTCGCATATTTAATGCATTGATGGAGAGTTGATGGAATGACCCAATTTTCATGCAGTCAGGGTCTCCCAAGCAAGACTCTATATGATGTATTGGCATCAATAATGAAGAAGGTCACCCTGGTGACAAAATCCCCCAGAGTCAAGTTGACAGTGACCTTTCCGTCGGCTTTTTCCGAATTCTGATTGAATCCCGTGATCTTCACATCTGTCACCCTTTGCATATAGGGCATTAGATATAGAGATCGAAAGGTCTTGTAGGGCATTACATTGATGGATGCCCCTGGGTCAACCAAGATCCGATTCAATTGCATGTTGTTGATCTTTCCCTTCATATATAAGGGACGATTATGATATGGGGAAGATAATAGCAAATCTTCATCAGTGAAGGTGACATTTGCCGCCAGTGCTTCACATGCTTGCGCTTGAAAATCTGCCATATGGGCTTCATAAATTTCTGGTTCCTGGAGTATCTTGACGAGAGTTTCCCTCAAGTCTTTGCTCCAGGCAATCGCTTCCTAGACAGTGATGTTGACGGGAAGTGACTGTAATTGCTGAAGAATTTTGTCGTCAGCTTCAGAGCGTATCTGGTCCAAGTGGGAGGATTCCCTTGATGAGGACCCAGAAAGCTCTTTTGATTTGACGGGCTTCTTTTGAGAGATAGGAGCCAATAGCTTCTCATTGGGAAGAGGAGGGACATTGTCTGGCTCATTTGATGAAGCATATGGACTTAAGTCTTTATCTTCAGACTGAGAAGCCTTGTCGGGTAGTGCCCCTTCTCCATCTGAAGGATCAAATATATAAGAATCCGCCCGGATTTGAGGTTCGGGCAGAGGCTTTGCTTCTTCGCCATGAAAGAGAATGATCTTATCTGGATGCTTGGTAGTGAAAGATGCCACTTTTTGATGCCTGCCACGACCCTTCTTAGGATGACGATTTGAATTACCTGGAGGTCGACGATAGTATACAAGCGTCGTTGGTTTATCTCTTGCTTGTGCAGTGGTGTTACTTGTGGGAGTTTGCAATTCCTTTGGAGGAGGAATGAACACCATGTAGCAATGGAAAGAGATGAACATAGAGTCCAACTGTTCCATGGTGATTTCTTCATCTCCATTGAAGAGACTCAGATTCGGCGAAGGAGGGAGGTCACCCTCTTGGAGTGCTTCATGTTGAACTTGCAATAACCAATTCCGAAGCCGCCTCTTTCGCTCGATCTCTTCCCAAGGGATATATTGGTCGAGCGTTGGTTTATCAGAGGGCTTAGAGGCTTCATATTCTTCCAGCTTATTAATCAACAGTTGGAGTCTTTAGACAGCCGTCAGCTGCTGAGGAGCTTCTGCTACCATAGCATCCTCCATTTGTTTTTTCATTTTTCTTTTTTCATTTCTTTTTCTGTTTTTCTCTCTATTCTTCATTTGTAGAGCTTCTAGTGAATTCATCACTTCTTGCTCTGAGGATGGCTCAGGAATACTTTTTTTGCTAGAGTGACTCTTGACGATAGATTTGCCGGGTCTTCTAGAATTTCTTGACTTTCGAGGGCCAACAGTGACCCATTCAGCCTCCGAGGGTTGTGCCTGAAAGGTTGAGTTGATTGCTTCTTCAACAATTTCAGGGGGGAGTTGGTAATAATCACCTACAAACTCCTCAGCTTGCTGCGAGATTGATTTCACCGCAGCTTCTTCTGATATTCCGTTTCTATATTGAAACAGGCCAACTCTGAATTGCTCAACATCAGCCTTACTTCTATGTCGTCCATAGCCCAACTGACGATGATAATATTCACATAGATCTTGATATTGTGCTTGGAACTGTGGACTTGGATCATATATTTGTGATGAGGGGGTCAGGAGATTTCCCTCCTTATCAATTACTCCCTCTCGGATCTTTGTTTCGATCCAATCATGGAGATCTGGGCAATCTTTGGTAGAGTGCATGACTCTGGCATGATATTCACAGTAGAGATGTGATTGCCTCTCCCTTTCGGAGATATAAGGCTCGGGATCAAATGCTTTTATCAACCCTCTGATCTTAAGCTGATTGAATATGGATTGAGTATCTTTTAGATCAAATGAGCGTTGATGTAGAGGATGCCAATCATCATACCATCGGCTGGATAGATATGGATGCGGCATAGGCGGTTGTCCTTCCAGTTCAAGAACCCCAGAGGATGACGCATTAATGACATTGACCGAATGAGGCCCAGAGTTGTGTGGCTCACTTGGTGGTGGCTGAATATGAGGTTGTGGAGGATTGACCAGAAAATTACCCATATTGATGAGTCCTTGCTGGATCATTTCTTCCACTTCCTGTTTGAAATTTGGACAGTCTTCAATGACGTGACCCAGTAGTTAATGATATGGGCAATAGTTGGGTCTCAATTCTTCTGGGACTAGATAGTCCATATATCCCGATCGCAAACATAGCCGAAAGAGAGGCAGTGTATGCTGGCGACGGAAAGAATATGACCTTGCCGGCTTGACAGGATTTGGAGGATTTTCAAGGAACCACCCGATTGGGTCTTGAAATGGCGGCATAAGGGGCAGCTCCGGATATGCAGGTGGATAAACATAAGCAGGTTGGAAGGTGTGGGATTCCTGAATAGGCACATCCTGACGCCTCTCCATACTTTGCATGATTTGGCGCAGCTCCTGTTGGCTTTGTTGTAATTGCTCGAGCTGCCTTTGTACTCTTTGTATTATTTTTCTTGTACCCCGATACCTAGATCTCGGCGGAGAGTGAGCTCCAGAAGTATCTTGAGGTGGGTTACATGAGGACCCAACCTCAGGATTCCTCGAGCTTGTGGCGGGTTCCGCCGCATGTATGACATTGACAGATTGTTCTGGCCAATCCGAAGTATGAAGCTGTGGAGGATCAACCAGACCATTTTGCATAGATATACGGCCTTCTTGGATTGCCTTTTGAGCCTCATTCTTGAAGACAAAGCAATCTTCAATTGGATGCCCCACCATACGGTGATACGGGCAATAATTGGGTTGATTGATCTTGCCGATATCCGTCGGCTTCTTTGGTGTCGACAGTGATATTAATTGATTATCAAAGCAGAGATCGAAAAGTTTTCAGGTATGCTCTTTTCTGAAAGAATAAGGAGCCTTCATACCAAGGTTTGCCATATCGGATCTCGGCTTCGTCTCGGGAGGGTCAAAGAGAAGAGATCTCGGAGAGATCAGGATAACATAAAAGTGTGGATCACATAGGTTCACATGGATAATTCCTTAAGGAACATAGATAATTACATACATTCTCAAGCCTCAACCATGGATGACATAGGTTCACATATATCATACAACAAGAGTGTGAGAATTGGACTTCGAGATGTGCATTTTGATTTTTCTCTCCTTAGGATTCTAGTTTATTTTCAATTAGAAAGTGAAAAATCTCATGAGTTTAGGTGATGATAGCTTAGGTTTGACCAAATCTTGTGAGGTCTCAAGCAGACTAAGTGTTATCAGTAGGAGAGTGGCTCCCTTGGAGAAGTCATATGCACGTTTGACTTTTTTTACCGGACTTTAGATTTTTAGTATTCTATTAGGTTTATTTGAATTATGAAATTTTTAGATATGCCAAATTATAACAAATTATGAAAGATTAGAAAGTCACTATTTTGATTGGAACCATCGAAATCACGATATTCTTCTTGGATGGGAGAGTTGACTTTTTATTTGTAAGAGATATGATTTTTTTGATATTTTTATTGGATTCAAATGGGGGGTACTTCCTTATTTACATATAATATCTTAAGTAAATGAAACAATAATATTCAGGTAAATAAGGTCCTGACAACCCTGCCTGAAGAGGATCCTAACTGACAACCCTGCCTGAAGCCTGAAGACATATCTCGGCCATCTCGTTTCTCGGGGAGGGGCCGAGACCGAAAATCTCGCGAGAGTCTCGCAAGATTACATACCATGCTTCATACGCTCGGCCAATGTAGGCGGAGGTATCTTTGGCTCTGGTTTCTTTTTTGAGGTAGTGGGGACTGCTGCCCCCTTTGTTTCATCATTGGGCAAGAAGTCGATAGTATTGACTACTTTTGCAGGCGAATTGCGCTCTTTAGGGAGTTTACCCTTTTGAGCTATATGAATTGATTGCTCGGCTAAGAACCCTTCGATTTCTGCCACAGCAATATTCAACTGGTCAAAGCTTCGGATATTTGTAGCCAAGAGTCTCTCTTTAATTGCTATGATGAGGCCTCTCCGACAGATAATTACTGCATCTTGTTGGATGGGAGGATTATCGCATTGCATGCTAAACTCCCTCCATCTTTGGATGAAGTCAATTGCCGACTCCCCTTTCTTTTGTCTGAGGGAGCATAACTCAGCAAGAGAGACCTTCCTTTCTGCCGTTTGAAAACGATCATAGAATTTTGATTGCATATCAGCCCAGTCGAGAACTGAGCCAACCTTGAGCTTTGCATACCATTGGAATGCGACCCCTGTTAAAGAAGTTGCAAAATATCTGAGGAGATAGGATTCCTCAGATGCAAGATCACCCATGGCAATTATATAATGTGCCACATGCTCCCGAGGTATCCCATGCCCATCATATTTAGGTAATTTTGGGACTTTGGGACATGATTCTGGCAGCTTCTTGAGTTGATGATGTATAGGGAACGGGACAGAATATAAGCCCGTAGCCTGAATACCCTCGCCCTGCTGGGCGAACATATCTTCGACCATCTTCTTTATTTCATGCCTTTGAATAGTAATATTTTGCAATGCTTCTGTTTGAGGAGGCATGATATTAGATGGGTCATTGATATCCGGACCCGTAGCTTGAGGAAGAGGACCAGTTGAAGAAATTGCTGGATTATTTAATGAGATAAATCCATCCGGATGCTGGCTTTGTTGTTGATGTTGAGCAGCAACCAGTTCTGCGGATTGTCGATGGCTTGAAGTCGCCAATCGTCTCATTTCATTGACAAGTGAGGTCATTTCAGACCGCCACTGTTGCATAACTTCATATTTGTCATCATCCGCCATTGCATGGAAATTTTCTTTTGTTGGCAAGTTGATGACGGGATGACTGCCAGAGGTAGAGGACCCACCTTCTTCAAGTCGAATATTTGTTTCTTCAAAGGAGGGAACTTGAATACCCTCATGCTGGATATCAGTGGAAAAAGAATTTGATTAGACGAGCCAACTTGCCCGCCAGGTTGTTGAGTTCTTCTGACGAACTGTCTAATATTAGGATGGACATCTTCTGTGGGAATATTGGGGGTGGTGATGGGGGACCGGGAGAGGGAAGGACGAGGAGGGAAGGGAAGCGTGGGTTTTTCGGTGGGAAGAGGAGGGAGAAGCAGAGAGAGAAAAACGCAGAGAGAAAGAAAGAGAGAGAGGTGACGGCTCCAAAGGGAATTCTTTAATTCAATAACATCAACTAACCCATTGTTGCATACAAGACACATATATATAGGGATTAAACCCTAAGACTCTCAAAAGACTTAATAAAGACCAACATAACCCTGAGACCTAAATTAAGCAAAATTCGTAATAATAAATAACAGAAAAATAGCAAAACCCATGTCGGGCCCCCAGTGGGCCAACACTCACAATAAGACTCAAATAAGATAGAAAATACATCCACAAAGCCAATCATCAGTCCTCAAGCCAAATGGATGCCGATGTCGAATCTGGGACTCTCCTCCGACGATAGACGTACGCCGGGTCGAAACGAACACGGGCTCGGGTGTCCTCACCAATCCTCCCCGCCTGGGAGGAACTCGACCCCGTCGAGTACGGGTCCAGGGCGCTCTGACGCTGCTCCAAAAGATCTGGATCGACCCGCTGCAGCTCCTCGCGTGTGATCCATGTGTCCTCAGAAGGAGGCTTGCCTTTCCAACGAACCAGATAGCGCTGATAGTCGCCGCTCTGGGAGGTAATGACCTGCTCATCCAGTATCTGGTCAATTTGCTCACGCCGCTTTGCAGTGAAGGCTGTAGGTGGACGCTCGGGAGGTGGCTCACTCACAACGGTGGAATCAAGCTCGAAAGGCTCACTGGGAATCACTGTCGGTTCTCGATAAGCAACCAGATCAGATACATTAAATGTGGAACTGATGCCATAATCATCTGGAAGTTCAATCACATAGGCATTGGACCCAACACGTTTGAGCACTTTAAAGGGCCCAGCTCCCCGAGCATGTAGCTTTTTAACGACTCCCGAAGGGAACCGCTCGGGTCTAACCCGCACCATGACGTAATCACCCTCCTGAAACTCACGGAAGCGACGATGTAAATTTGCTGCATTCTTGTATTTTTCATTATTCAGTTCAATTTGTTGACGGATGTGCTCGTGCAGACTCCTAATGTGCTCGGCCAAGGACTCAGCTGACTCAGAAACTCGAATGTGTGGAGGCCGGGAAGCAAGGTCTATGGGTTGCCTAGGTCTATAACCTGAGACTATTTCAAAGGGACTCATACCTGTAGACCTGTTGACCGAGTTATTGTATGCAAATTCTGCCAGAGGTAGGATCAGATCCCAGTTCCGCGCATGGTCACCCACCAGACAACGCAACAAATTTCCCAGACTCCTATTGACAACCTCCGTTTGACCATCGGTTTGGGGGTGATAAGCTGTTGAGAATTTGAGTTTGGTCCCCAAAAGATGCCAAAGGGTTTTCCAAAAATAGCTCACAAAACGGACATCCCTATCAGAGACAATGGTCTTAGGAAGGCCATGCAGACGGACAACCTCACCCAGAAAGAGACGGGCAATCTTAGACGCATCTGAAGTTTTAGCACATGCAAGAAAGTGGGCCATCTTGGAGAATCTATCCACCACGACCATGATAGAATCGTGCCTACGAGCCGTACGTGGCAACCCGAGGACAAAGTCCATGCTCAAGTCCTACCAAGGACGGTCGGGAACTGGTAGAGGAGTGTACAACCCAGTATTTTGCTTGCGCTGCTTAGCTGTGGCGCAGGTGCGGCATTGGGCCACGATGCGGGCAACGTCTCGTTTGAGACTGGGCCAAAAGAAGCGATACTCTACCAGCTCAATGGTTTTGTTCCGACCGAAGTGACCCGCTAGGCCCCCCGCATGAATCTCCCACACCAAGAAGTCACGGACAGATGTCCGGGGGATACACAGTCGGTCGCCTCGGAAAATGAATCCGTCGTGAAGGACATAGTCCTCATACTCTCGGGAGGGACCAGACTGAAGGGTAGAATAAATGGGACCAAAATCTGGGCACTCCGCATAGCTCTCCTGGAGCTTCTCAAACCCAATGACTTCAGTGTGGACAATAGAGAGCAGATTCGACCGCCGACTTAGTGCATCGGCCACTCGATTCTCCACGCCAGCTTTATGCTTCAGAACAAAAGTATAGGCCTGGAGGTATTCGATCCATCGACTATGCCGGGAATTGAGCTTCTTTTGGGCTTGGAGAAATCGGAGGGCTTCATGATCTGAGTACAACACAAATTCATTCGGGAGCAAATAATGGCGCCAATATCGCAAAGCTTGGACTACCGCATAAAATTCCCGATCATAAGTAGAGTACCTCAGCTTTGCGTCATTCAACTTTTCACTGAAGAAGGCGATAGGGTGTCCCTCCTGACTCAATACACCTCCTATGCCAACTCCGGACGCATCACACGAAACTTCAAACACCCTTGTGAAATCAGGAAGCCGTAGCACGGGTGCTTGGGTCATGCGCTCCTTGAGTTCCTGAAAGGCCATCTTAGCTGCCTTGGTCCACATAAAATTGCCCTTCCGAAGGCAGTCCGTAATGGGAGCAGTGACCGTGCTGAACCCGCGAATGAATCGGCGGTAGAAAGTGGCTAGGCCATGAAAGCTTCGCGCCTCATGAAGAGTCTGGGGTTCCGGCCAGTCAACTATTGCCTTAATCTTCTCCGGATCAGCAGAGACCCCTTCACTGGATACAATGAACCCCAAGAAGGTCACTTGATTGGTCACAAAAGCACATTTCTTGAGGTTACCATATAGGCTCTCCTGACGAAGGGTAAGGTAGACCTGACGTAAATGCTCCAAATGTTCTGCCCGAGTGCGGCTGTAGATGAGAATGTCATCAAAATAGACGACAAGAAATTTTCCGATGAAAGGCCGCAAGGTCTCGGTCATAAGCCGCATGAAGGTACTAGGAGCGTTGGATAACCCAAAGGGCATAACCAACCATTCGTAGAGCCCATCCCGAGTCTTGAAAGCAGTCTTCCATTCATCACCAGGTCGAACTCTGACCTGATGATAGCCACTCTTGAGATCAATCTTGGAAAATACAGTGGCCCCCGCCATCATGTCTAACATGTCATCCAAACGGGGAATAGGAAAACGATACTTAACAGTAATGCGGTTGATGGCGCGGCTGTCTACACACATCCGCCAGGTGCCATCCTTCTTGGGAGCAAGAAGCGCGGGTACTGCACATGGGCTAGTGCTGACCCGAATGTAGCCGCGCCGTAAGAGGGCTTCGACCTGCCTCTGGAGTTCAGCAAGTTCTATTGGATTGAGGCGGTAATGAGGCAGGTTTGGTAGGGAGGAACCCGGAATGAAATCAATGGCATGTTGAATGCCACGCATTGGAGGTAAACCATCCGGTAAGTCCTCGGGGAACACATCCGCAAATTCTTGGAGTAGGATTATGACCTCAGCAGATTGCTCATCCGTTGCCTCAGCATCCGACTGAACGATGTTAATACGCAACAGCAAGGCGAATACATCGTCGGTTTCCTGAACCTCTTCCTCAAATTCCCTAGCAGTAATGAGCTGTAAGGTGGGAACAGTGGGGGTGCGCACCCTTTGAGTGTGCGAAACAGATGCCTTACTAGGTGGTGGTGCGGGAAGATGAGTGGGTGTGCTAGAGGAAGGGGTGGCGGGGCTGGCCTGAATGCTAGGAGATGGGGAAGCTCGAGATGGCGAACCTTTTGGTTGGGTTGGATGAATGGTGATGCGATGCCCGCCATGCTCGAAAACACAAGTGTTGGAGCGACCATAAAGAGTGGCATCAACATCATAAATCCATGGTCGGCCCAGAATGACGCTCCCAACCTCCATGGGTAAGACATCGCACCAAATTTGAGCCTCATAAGAGTGGAGCTGGATCGGGACGAGGCATCTCAAATGGATGGGGATAGAAGTAGTGTCCACCCAAGACACCTGGTATGGGCGGGGATGGTCCACGGTAGCCAGGCCCAAACGGGCAACCGTACTAGTGGAAATCGCATTGATGCAGCTCCCGCTATCAACGATGACTCGGCAAACCTTGCCACCTAGACGGCAGTAGGTCTGAAAAATAGCAGTGCGGCGCCAGTCATCCGTCTCCTTTGGTCGGGCAAAGATGCACCGAACCACCCCAAGCCGTTCTCCCCCAGGAGCTTCAGTAAAATTGACGGCCTGACTGGTGCCATTCACTTCCTCTTCCAGGAAATACTCATCCGCCAAGTCGGCCTCAGCCTCATAACTGACATCCACGAGCGGTGGCGAAGAGTCCACTGGAACACTGCTCTCTATAGCTAGGGCACGATGTGAACAAGAACTAGCAATGTGCCCTATACCCTGGCAATTATAACATCGGATGCGAGAGCTACCTTCCTGAGGAGCAGCTTCCTTTAAGGGCGCCTTCCCTCTGTCCTCCCGCGTGAGAGGTGGAGGTCCAAGAAGGGAACGAACGGGAGGAGGTGGCAGAGCGGGCGCGACTTCCCTCTGGCGTTGCCCTTCAGGAGCCCGAAAAGGGGAAACTCTCTGAGAAGAAGCCGGGGCAACACGCTGATCGGTATGACGCTGGAAAGTGGGTCTAACTCTAGGTGGGGACGCTTGCTCAAGCTCAAACTGCTCCATCTCTCGCACCACCTGATAGGCGTGGTCAAGGTCGGTGACATGTTGGCGGAATAATTCTTGCTGATAGACGCGACGAAGGCCCTTCCGGAATCGAGAAAGGGTTAGTGCACCCTCCTCGCGGACTCCACACCTCAACAGGAGATCATCAAATTCATCTATATACTCAGACACTGTCCGAGATCCCTGAGAGACATTCTGCCACCGATCAATCAACCGATGTCTGTACGTCGAAGGGACGTACTTCTCGCGCAGCCGAACTTTCATCTCATTCCAAGTATCAATGGGCTCCTCATATCGTTGAGCAAGACGATCCTCCAGGCTGGTCCAAAAAGTGAGGGCTCGTCCCCTCAACATGGTCTTGGCGAAGAAGGTTCGCCGAGGATCAGACATACCCATCCACTCAAAGTAGCGGTTCATCCGCGCTTCCCAGTCAAGATAATGTTGCGGTTCCAAAGATCCGTCAAAACTGGGAGCCTCAAGGCGGGCGTTGCGGATATCCTGATCCCGCTCACGAAAAGCCCACCGCTCATCCTCGAACTCTGGGTCATGTCTAGGACCATACCTCCGGTATCTAGGGACAACAGGAACTCGAGGGGTCTCGCCCACCTCCTCACCCAACGACTCACGGTCATAGTCCCGTAAGTGACCCTGACGATCCCCAGCACGGGCAGCTCGGGGGAGGGGTACCCCAGGGGATCGCGGGCGCTGAGGTTGTGGCCGGTCCACAACTTGTTCATGCCTCGGCGCACGATCGGCCCCTTCGAGAACGGCAATACGACCAACTATCCCCTGGACGGTACGACCAGACTCGGTGACTCTCTCATCTAAGCCTGCCAGACTCTCTCCTAAACGATGGTCCATCCTACGAATGTCCTCACTGAGTTTGTACACTAACTCGGTCAGGGCCTGGATGTCAGGATTTGCAGCACGTGACCCTGGAGCTGGATTGTGTGATCCCGACATGGCTGGGTGTGAATCTGACATAGGAGAGGTGATATGATACACTGTACCGCTACGTGTGGGCATGGAACAAAGACGTCTCCCAACTAACGAGACAGAAAGGAAACATGGGAATTGGACACACTACGAGCACCCTTTTTTTTTTTTTTTGTCTAACTGCTGATTTAACCTTTTTTTTTTTTTAAATGCTGATTGACTACTCTCTGATTTTGATGTCTTTTCTTTTTGTTGTTGTTGTTTTTTTTTTTTTTTTTTTTGCAGCAAATCGCGTCACAAGATGAATTGCAGGAAAATGCTACGACTAAGGCGTGCAAGCTAGACGATCGGAAAACGGTCCAGAAGCACTACAAAATGCCAAGTCAAATACCAGTGTGAACTTCTACAATGTATATGAAATTAATTCCACATGTAATGTCTCTACCAGTACAACGAGTTGGGAAAATCACGACTCACAAACGACAGTGACACATTATTTAGCTAGCTAGGTAACCTATCACACACACGGCGGCAAATTTAACCGAATACTAGAAAAGCAAGTGAGAGAGAGACTTGCGACTACGCGCTAACCGACTCGCTGAAAAGCGAGGTCCATCGAGAAACGTGTACACACGCGCATCGCGCTCACGAAGTCGAAGCCAAACGCCCGTTGTTGTGGGGCTGTGCCTCGCTATCTCTGTCCGGTGCGATCCTCAACGTAGCAAAACACGTCGTACGGACTCCACGCGCCGCACTGCAGGAGGTGAGACGACCGGTCGTGTCGGGTGCTGACGCGGAGGCGTACGTGGACGACGCGGCTGAAACGCCTCGTGTGGTAACGCCGGGAGGTAGACGTGAACGGGGTACTCTTCGTCAGCGTTCAGCACGCCGTGCAGGTTCATCCGAGCGGGGCAGGCGGCTGTGGGGTAATCCACAGACGAGGCTCTGTGTCGACGGAGGGGCTGACGCGTTCGTGGCGTCGGTACCGTCGCTGGAGAAGAGCAGGGCGATCACGGAGGCGGCCACGGGTGTGGCGAAGGGCGCACCGGTTCTGGGCGGGCTCGCGGTGGGGAGGGGTCCGCGGGGCAGGACCAAGCCCGCGGTCGCGAGCGTGCGGGCGAGCAGCACGAGGGAGGGGCCCGGAAGCAGGGGCGCAGACCGGTTTGCGGAGGCGGGCTGCGGCAGGGGTCGGCGCGGAGCGCCACGCCACCGCTGCGGGGCCGGGTTGGTGGACGCGATCACGCGGAGGGCCTCGCGTGGGGCCGCCGGCCGCGTGGGGTGCGCGGGCTGGCCGGCTCGCAGGGGACGCGAGGGGTCGAGGGCGGGAAACTGGGAGGTGTCGCGGGCGGGAGGGCGCGGGGACGGGAGGGCCTCGCGTGGGGTGCGCGGGGGCGGGTGCGCGGGGGCGGGAGGGCGCGTGGACGTGGAGGGCCTCGCGTGGGGCCGCCGGCCGCGTGGGGTGCGCGGGCTGGCCGGCGCCGGGCAGGGGCGTGCGTTTGCGGGGGCTGGAAGGCTCGCAGGCGCGCGGACGGGAGAAGGGGAAGACCGGCGTGGACCTCTTTGGCTCTGATACCAGGTGGCTTCCGCGATTTGTTCCGCAAGTTCGCCAACTTCCCTTCCCGTAGTATAACATGAGAAGATTATAAGCTTAGGCGTTTCCCGAGCTGCCCAAGTGACACGTCGTCTTTTTGACGGACGAGTACTGGTGCTAGGAATTGCCCTTGGCTTATCAAATTCTGGAATCCGCGATATACGGTCGAAGACCGATACGCGAGCCCTTGATTGTTGAGTTGGAATTTCCTTGACTACCCGGGTATTCTCCGGGCCTTGAGGATTGTAGTTTGATTTTCTGTATATCCCTTTTCTTTTCCATCCCCTGGGATGTTCAGATCCAACATATTGACGAGAGGCATCTTCGGTGTTGCTTCTTCTTTGAATCACCTTTGATGCATCTACTTGATCTTTTTTGAACTTCTGGACTTTCTTTTTGGGAACCCAGATTTGTTTCAACTTGGTAAAGCGCCGTGTCTTTTGCTTGACACCGGCTTTCACCATGGAATCTTCATACTTCCCCCGGAACCACCGCAGAGCTGAGAAGCGGTTCGAGGTTGGAATATTTGAAACATACCTATCACGAAGAGTGGTAGGTGGGGTACCATCAAGGCGCACTCGCACATTTCCGACCATAACGGACTTGCCGGATCTGGAGATGGCAGCGAGCGGCCTTTTGTCCTTATGGCGTTTATATTGCCCCTGCTGTGAGGAAACAAGAGCCACAATAGTTGAAGAAATCATATGGACCGAATAGGTCCGAACTTGAGTTGAATGGGGTTTACCCCCTTTGACAGCATCATTTTTCACGGGCATTTGGGTGCCCTTATTGACAGTAGCAGAACGGGCCTTGACACGTCCGCTGTTGTTGGAATTTTTCTTTGTTGATTTATGGAAGGAAGGGGATCCGACGACTGCAGGGAAATCTCCGAACATGATCGGAGTCACTAGGTAGCCGAACCTGGCATGGTTGTTGACGACGAGCGGTCCATAAGTGACGGCCATCTTCAACAGCTTATGATTTGTCTTTTCTTCGCGTACCTTCGAAAAGGAAATATTAATATCAGGATTTTCATAAAGAGTATGTAAGTCTCATCCTTTATTACTATGAATGGTGAGAAGAGGTCCCACCAGGTGTGCCAGCTGTTGACACGGGGAATTTTTCTTTCTCAATTTTATTCATCCCATTTCATTTTATTTGGTTCATGTATTCATTCATCTCACAAGTTATGGATTCTTTTGTATTTGTGGGGAGTACCAGCCTGTCTAGCAGACAGAAAAGAGGGTCCGCGCAATGCGGAAGAGGAATTTTGGTGTCCGTGAAACGGACGGGTGGTGTCCGTGAAACAGACGGGTGCGCCGTTTTTTATCTGAACTTCTTGAGTCCCATGTCTATTCTCATCAGGCGATTAGGGTAGCATGTGCTGGACCTCTGTCTCCATCGACCGGAATCGATGTTACATTTACATCGAGTTAAAACTCTCGGTATTATTTAATACCGATTTTAACCCGAACACTATTCATAGTAAAGGACGAGAAAAATATACATGCTTTTTAGAAAATCCTGATCATGGCATGTTTTTCCTTTCTTTTGATTATTTTGAAATGCTTTTGCTTTGGGTATTTCATTTTTTTATGACTGCCTTTTTGGAGTTCAAAGTATGATTTTGAGAGGGGAACGGGTATATACCCGTGGACCTATTTGAGGTCTTTCTTCTTTTTGGTTTTGAAAAGGGTTGATTAGAAACTTTTATTTTGGGAAAACATGAGGATTGTTGTTGTAAACGGGTATATACCCGTGGATATTGATTCTGAACTTGGGGGTATTTATAACCCGAAGTAACACTTACGTATTAGAAGGATTACTGTGTCACTTTTTTTTATATGAGGTTCTTTTACGGTGCCCTTTTTTAGCAAAGTCCGCACTTAAGGTAGAGTTTCTTTTCTCCTCATTTCTTGCTCATGCGGGTATAATTTCCGGAGAGCATATGGATGTGTCTCCATGGAAGTCCTTGTCATATTGTAATTTCTGTCCAAAGTCCATTTCCACGGGTATAGTTCTCGTGGAGGTGCATATGTGCCCCCATTTGGAGTATCTGAGCACAGTTCTTATCTTATTCCCTTTTTTTCTTTGGATGTGTGTATATCATCATAGTCCTTTTGAATGCGTGAGTATATCCTGATGAGCCCCTGCTTAAGCAGGGTGTCCTTGTAGAAATGTATTTATATGGGCGTATGTTTATATCCATATGTTCTCGGGAGAAACTTTGCCCGGAGGGATTTTGCCTTAAAGAGATATATGTGTATAAACACAAATTTACACCTTATGAATATATTCTCGAACGGCATCTCCGTTTGAGCAGAGTATCCGGTAGAAAGGTGCCCCCGTATGAATGGGATTCCCTTTGAGAAACATATACACAATGGGGCATATTGGTGATTATATAGATATATTCTCGAGCGGAGTCTCTATTTGGGCAGAGGTTCCACTAAGAAATACATTTATATAAACATAAAGTTCGTGATTATACGGATATGAACTTGGAGGGAATTTTTGTCCGGGCAGGATTCCCCCTTTGAGACATACGTATATAGACACAAATTTGTAATTCTATGGATATGTTCTTAGGGGGAGTCTCCATTTGGGCAGAGTTTCCCCTAAGGAACATATACATAAGAACATAAATTTGTGAATATACGAATATGTTCTTGGGCAGAACCTCCGCTTGGGCAGAGTTTCCTCTAAGAAACATATACATATAGCACGAGTATGTATTTATATGGATACGTCCCCTCAGAGAGATTTTGCCTGTGTGAGATTCTTCTCAAAGAACATATTTGTATAATTACAAATTTGCAATTTTTATATGTATGTTCTTGGACGGAATCTCCACTTGGGCAGAGTTTCGTCTTAAGAAACATATATATAAGAACACAAATTTGTGAATATACGAATATGTTCTTGGGCAGAACCTCCGCTTGGGCAGAGTCTCCTCAAGAAAATATATACATATAAGCACAAAATCCACCATCCCAGAGACTTGCTCGAAGGGCGGGGAGAACATGGGTATTTAAATACCATGTGTCCATAGAGACTTGCTCGATATGGACGGTATTTAAATCCCGGGGAATATCACCCCACAGAGACTTGCTCGATGTGGGGGATGGAGGTTAAGAAGGAATGTTGATGACGATTGCGCCGACAACTCTCCTCTCCGCGCCTGGCCTATCGGGCTAAAGAAGGGGATTTATACCTTCGCACACCAAGCAAAGGGGGGGGGGGGTTGGAGAATGAGAGGGGGAATGAGCAAATGCTCTTTTCTATTTTCCTGGATTTTTTTGACAGGGCTTCACCGGAGCAAATTGGAAGACCCCCTTTCTCTTGAAATAGGGGGGGTATTTATAGGGGTTTTGCCCCTTTACATTGCGTGGGAGAGAGGAGAGAACCTCCCCCAACCGATGGTGACTCACCATCGGTTGGGGGAGGCCAACCGATGGTGACATGGGCTTATGTCACCATCGGTTGAGGGCTAACCGATGGTGACATCCCATGATGTCACCATCGGTTAGAAGGCCAACCGATGGTGACATCATGCATGTGTCACCATCGGTTGGCACTTCTAACCGATGGTGACACATGCTTGTGTCATCATGATGTCAAATTTTTTTTTTTTGTGTCAACAATGGGTCAGTTCAACAAATTAGTTAACATACATCAGACACAACTGGGGAACCAACATATGTCATGCAAGCCAGTTGAACCCTTCTAAAACATTCTTGACTATGTTAATTTACACAAGAAGGAAAATCAGCACAAACACACACAGGAAAATATTTATCTGTGTCTATGTGTATAATACTCACAGCAACCGTACCTGAGGTATTTCTCTAAACAATGGTGTCAAAAACATCAGAGCACAGCCCATTATAATTCCCATGATTATTCCAGAGAGTCCAGTTTTTGCTCCACTCTCATGATTTACAGCAGACCTAGAAAAAGAGCCTGTAAAAGAACATGATACAGTCAATTGACCAACCATAAGTCTTTATAAATCAATATGATGACATGATAATTTCATATTAAATGGCACAGTTGGACAATAAACGAAAGGTAAGAAAGTACATGTGATGAGATGTGAAATAGATAAGTGAACCTTTTTTAAACAAAGCAGTGTATAGAGAATATTCACCTGTTGTTGGGTACGCAGAGAAGAATGAACCACATATATTTGCCACACCAAGCCCAAATAACTGTAAAAAAAATAATTACATTTCTTATAGGCCATAAAAACTTTGAAATTAAATAACTAAATTTCTATTTACGTGGTAAACAAAATGTAAATGAAGCTTCAAGAGGAGATCACCATGTAAAAGTACATTTTAGAAAATACACAATGTTGGCTCTCATTCCATAGGAAGCTTACTTAGATCAGAATTATGCTTAGACAAACCTTAGAGCTGAAATGCATGCTTACCGCTTGCACTGATCAGTAGATAAGACATAATGATTTTCGTCTTATCAGTAGCTTAGAAAAAACATTTAATTTGCAATTAAGAAGAAACTTAGAAAAACACATTTAAGTTCGTGAATTTCCAAAAACCTTGGTGTGTTTGCAGAAGTTTATTGACAACTTCCAAGTAGGACAGAGAGAAAATGAGAGAAATCGGGACTTGAATGCTCCCCTAAATTAATAGGGAGAAGTTTGACACCTCCTTCCCCTTCCCTGGGAAAAGAAAAAGAGGTTTTTACCTGTCTTCCCCACCCAAAACAGCCGAATGGGAACACCCATGTCCCCATGGCTTATCCATAAACTGCATGTATGAAGACCATGACAGATCCTGAAGTTTGGCATCATCACAATTGTCATGCAGCAAAGCCCGATGATGCCACCACTGCCACCAGTAGGCTGTAAATGCCTAACTGAGAAGTTGAAGAAGAAAGTTTGGTGCCTTTGGCCCTTTGCACCATCTTCAACAAGATAGACATGTTCAAGGCCTTCAACCTCACCAAGTATCAATACCTCAAACACCTTTCCCACCCTCCAACAACTCCTTCATGACAGAGAGCTCCCCAGAGACAGGCCTTCATGATATCATGAGGCGTGGATCTGACCATAGAGTGGATTGATTAGGTAATAACCACAGAAGGAAGAGCATAGATCAGGGGGAAAGATGGGCCGCTCTGTTGGTCAAAAGAAGAATGAAAGGAGGAGGTATAGTCATGGTGATGCCACATAGGGCAGCCAGGTATATCACACAGTAAATAACTGACCAGCCACCCCCATGAACAGAAGAGGGTCTCTCCTGCTAATCATGGGGTACAGAATCCTTGCATGATCATCCAAGAAGGCCAAAGTCTCATAGTTCTCTGTTTCCCCTGGCAAAGAACAGCTTGCCGGACGAAGGCAAATTGTATGAGAAGGAGAAAAGGAGTGCATGAAGCATGCGGAACAGCGGAAGATGGAACAAGACCGAAGAAAAAAGATCGTATCGGCCAATCCGACCGATCTGCCAGAAGTCTGGCCAATCCCAGATCGGCCAGATTTAGAAATATTTTTTTTGAAAAAAATAAGAAAAAATTAGGGGGGGAAGTCAGGAAACACAATATGTATTTGATATTTACATATTTTATATATATATATATACATCCGTGTGTGTGCATTTGTCAGTTTTTCAGGATATATAGAAAGAAGAAAGCCTTGAGCTTCCTTGACTTCACTTGATGGACATGTTTTTTCAACTAAAGTAGCACTAGAAGAAAATCAAATGCAATTCGACTCTATGAAAGAGAGAACCGATCAGTTAAATGCCTCTTTCTAATATCAGCTGTGCCATCGGTTTTGTTCTATCTTCAGTTGAGCTTCCTTTCCCTTCACAGTGACTGCTCGATAGAAAAAGCAGATAATCAAGCACTAGCCCGCAGACAGCTTAGGGAAGAGAAACACAAAAACCAGCAGCAGACTGCCAGACAGAGAACCACTATACCCTGCCCGCTATAGGTAGTACCCGTCGCCTGATACAGAGCTCTTTCCACTCACACCATTCAGTTCAGTAGGGAAGCCAACTCTCATCAGAAAGTCAGTCAAGTAGTTTCGGTAATAGAATGCAAGAAGAACCTTTGAGAAACTCCTGGATTTTCCGGTAGTTTGATAGATAAAATGACTTCTGCTGCTCTGGGCTTTGGAAGTATCAGAGAAAGCCTCCTTGACGTAGTGCTGTAGTTCACTTCCATATGTGTAATCATGTACATATATACATATCACATTAATGTACAACATAGTTCGCAAGGTCAAAAACTCGGCTGGATCGGGATCGGATCGGCCGAGTCGAGTCGGTTTGGGCCCGGCCGATCTGATCCGGGGTAACCCATCCGGTCCCGGCAAGCGGATCGGACCGGATCGGCTAGGCTCGGCCGGATCGCCGAGCCCGGCCCGATCCTCCGCGGATCGGCTCGGATCGGGCCGATCCGGTTCAAACGACTAGTTCAAAAACTAGCCGTTTCTAGCCGTTGGGGGGCGCTCCCCAACGGCCAGAAACAGCTAGTTTTGGCCCTTGGAGGCCTTGGGGGTCTATATAAACCCACCAAAGGCCCCCATTATGCTCCAAACTCAAGTGTTGAGTTCTCCTCCCCTCCTACCAATTTTGGGCATTCTCTCTCTCACTTGGGCGCTCTTTTACACTATTGCGAGGCGATCTCATCTTTCACGCTCTTGCTCTTCGTCACCAGACAATATAATGTGTGATTCCAATAAATATAATTTTATTGCTTTTCCTCGGCACCAATGATGTATCATGTCCTATTTTTTCATGTATTTCAGTTAAAAAAAAACACAATGTTTATGTTTTTCCTATTTTTTCCTATTTTTCTAATTTTTTTCAATTTTTTTGAGGGGGCCCCTCCAGCCCCCTTTAGCTCGGCCAGACTCGGCCCGGATCGGCCGATCCGGGACCGATCCCCGGATTCTTGAACCTTTTCAGTTGTATATCCCTATAAATGTATAGATTATACATAAAAATATGTGTTAATATACAGTTATATATTATACATAATATACATTATGTATATAACACTTCAATATGCATTTATGATAGAGAAATGCTTACTGCCTGGGCAGGGCAGTATGGTAGAAATGCCCTACTGGAACATCCGTGTAGAATGCCATTAGATCACCTGTGGGACCCACCGTCTGTTTCCCCTCTTTTTTTATATATAAATATACTTTCCCAATGCAAAAAGTTATTTGTCTCCCTTAGTTGGCTATGTGTCACCCTTAGTTGGCTATTTATCACCCTTAGCACTAAGGGATCACAAATAGTAGGTTAAAGATGACAATAACTTTATGGGGAATGATGTAGACTATTTAATGCTCTTGTTGGGATGATATAAGAACATTTAAGGAGCATTAAATACTCATGTTGGGTGGGGTCTGTACAGGTAGCTACTTCCCTAACTTGTTATTTGTCACT
Source organism: Colocasia esculenta (assembly GCA_014218235.1). NCBI lineage: Eukaryota > Viridiplantae > Streptophyta > Magnoliopsida > Alismatales > Araceae > Colocasia > Colocasia esculenta. Next base: position 7,237,397 of record CM024757.1, on the reverse strand, counting down.
TTTAATACTAAGGGTGACAGTGATGCAGGAACATTTAAGAAGCATTTAATGCTCCTATTGGGTGATCTACTTGTCTCACTTATTGGTGAGGACACCCGAGCACGTGTCCGATTTGACCCGGTGTATGTTTACCATCCGAGGAGGCCCCGGCTATGACATCGGCATTTGGCAAGAGGATTGATATTTGCTCTCTCTTGATGTATTTTTATTTTATTGAGCAGTCATTAGTGTGCATGGAAGGAAGAATCGCCGGGATCGAGCCAGAATCGCTCGATCCCGGATCGGATCGACCCCCCAAGGACCGATTCCCCCTTGAAGCCCCCCAAAACCCCACATTTCCGGCTGGATCGACCCAACTCAGTAGGATCTGAGTTGGATCGCTCGAGTCGAACCGGGATCGATCGATCCCGGCTCGATTCAGTCGATCCAGACTGATCCAGGTCGATTCCCTCAGGCTACCTTCAGGATCCTCTTCAGGCAGGGTTGTCAGGATCTCCTTATTTACCTGAATATCATTTAAGTAAATGTTAGTATTTGTAGTTTCATTTACTTAAGATATTACATGTAAATAAGGAAGTACCCCCCATTTGAATCTAATAAAAATATCAAAAAAATCATATCTCTTACCAATAAAAAGTCAACTCTCCCATCGAAGAAGAAAATCGCGATTTTGGTGATTTTAGCGAAATGCTAACTTTCTAATCTCTCGTAATTTAGTTTATCTAAAAATTTGATAATTCAAATAAACCACATGGAACACTAAAAATTCAAAGTCCGGTAAAAAAAGTCAAACGTGCATGTGACTTCTCCAATGGAGTCACTCTCCTACTGACAGCACTTAGTCTGCTTGGGACCTCTCAGGATTTGGTCAAACTTAAGTTATCATCATCCAAACCTCTTAGAATTTGGTCAAATTGAGCTACCATCACCCAACTCATGACACTCATGAGTTTGGGTAATGATAGCTTAGTTTGACCAAATCCTAAGAGGTCTCAAGTAGACTTAGTGCTGTCAGTAAGAGAGCGGCTTCTTGGAGAAGTCATATGCACGTTTGATTTTTTTTTGTTGGACTTTAGATTTTTAGTATTTTATTAGACTTATTTGAATTATAAAATTTTAAATATGTCAAATTATGAGAGATTAGAAAGTTGCTACTTTGATAAAATCACAAAAATTGCGATTTTCTTCTTGGATGGGAGAGTTGACTTTTTATTAGTAAGAGATGTGATTTTTTTAATATTTTTATTGGATTCAAATGGGGGATATTTCCTTATTTACATGTAATATCTTAAATAAATGAAACTACAAATTTTAACATTTACTTAAATGGTATTTAGGTTAATAATACACCAAGTCTTTAATATTTTATACTTTTCTTGTATTATTATAGTAGTAATAATACACAAAATCTTATGTTTCATATATTATGAATGCATGTATGATTGGTTTTTTATGCAAATATTAGTTCTTTCAATTTATCAGATTTTCCCTCATTTTTGCTGTTTTTTTCTATTTTTTCCTGAATTTTCCTGAATTTTTTCCCCAAAAAAACCATTTTATAAACTGGCCGATCCAGGATCGGCCAGACTTCCCTTGGATCCATGGGATCTTGCGATCCGATCCGATCCAGGATCGGATCGAGCCTGGTCGATCCCGATCCCGATTCCGATCCTGCCTTCCATGTTAGTGTGAGAGTTGGCCCATTAGGGGCCCAACAGGGTCCTTTCCTATTGTCTATGATTTTTTGTGCAATTTTAGCCTATTTTTAGGTCTCAGGGTTATTCTAGTCATTATTGGGTCAAATGGAGTCTTTAGGGTTTAGTCTCTATAAATACTCTTGTCATCCTCTTGGAGGAGGCACTGAAGAGAAAGAAAGAAAAAAGAATCCCCTTTGACTCCCAGCCATCTTCTCTCCCTCCTCCTCCTTCTGGGCACGATTCCCAAGGCAAAGACTCCCTTCTCCCCTTCCCCCACTCTGTGCCGCATCACTTACCTAGTTATTTGTCACCCTTAACTAATTATTTGTCACTTTTAACTTGTTATTTGCCACACTTAGTGGAAAAGATGACAGTGATACAGGAATATTTAAGAATCATTTAATGCTCCTATTGGGTGAGCTATTTGTCTCCCTTACCTAGCTATTTGTCACCCTTAACTAGTTATTTATCACTCCTAACTTGCTATTTGTCACTTTTACTACTAAAGGTGACAATGATGCAAGGACATTTAAGAAGTATTTAATGCTCATGTTTAGTGGGACCCATGCATCAATACATGGACCAATATCATGTTGGACGAGTAATTTTTCTACCCGTCTACACGTGTAATTAGCATTTCTCTTTATGATATATGTAATCATATATATAAATTTAAAAATTCGTATATGTATGAAATATATATGTAATCATATACATATCCTTAATGTCCAGACATAATCAATATGTATATTTTGATAGTATACAATATACATATCATATGAATGAACACTTTATACATATATATGTGTTAACGTACATACAATCATATATTAATGTCAATATCATATTTACATATATAGACAATGAGCATATACATATACGTAATACATATATATGTTTGAATCAATATATATGTATGTCAAATATGATATATATTACATATATCGTATGTCATATATATATGTCTACATGTGTTTGTATACTTATATCCATAAATATGTAAATTAATGTACACAATCATATTAGACATATTAATTTGTGTGTGTGTATATATATATACGTATGTACTAATTTATATATGTGAAATGATAGTTTAATGCATGTATTAATCAATATATGGAAGAAAAAAAATTGTTTGGCAGAATTGGGATCAGCCAATTCTGTTAACCACAAACAAGTCGATTGTAAACATAATTCAATTTTTGCAAACAGATCTAAAACTGGTATTTTTAAAATGAAAACAATATTTAAGTCGGTATAATTGTTTTGGAGAAAAATAACTTCTGTGTTCTTGAGCATCCTATTAGGCATAAAAGAGATCATCATTAAGATATTTTCATAAACCTATGCATTTGCTTGAAAGTTCTAGTAGTATGTACATTACATTTCAAAATAATGTAAAGCAACATCAGTTTTCTGTCACAAGGGAGAGAAAGTCAGAAGAAATATATATTACAAAGAATAGACCTATCTCTTACCTCTTGATTTGAGTCCAACTCATAGCCATTTTTGGCTGCCAAGGCTTTGGCAATCCCTACAGACTCCTACAAACAGAAGTCAGAAGAATAATCTGCATATGATATGATACACTGTGAAAACTGGAAGAAGGAATGTTGAACATGAAACATTGCAAGTAGTGTTCCATACCAATATGGCCACACCGGTAATAAGGATCGCAGTTGGTATTAAAGACTTTGCAAGGGAAAATTCTTTGGGGATGGAGAATTTTGGAAGTCCTTGTGGTATCTCCCCCACCTAAAAAACATGGGAAGCTTCACTTATTTAAGTTGGTGTACTATTAGTAAAGCTCATTAAGTGAAGACAGAAAACAATAGAAGATGCCTGTCGATGTGCTAATGCTGTGTCTCTGTCAATGAGACTTTCACCATCATAACATGGTACAATTAGAAGGATGTAAACTTGTTAGTAAAACCTAGCTGGCTAGCTATGCATCCTTTTTCCTAACTGCAATAATAAACTACTTGCCAATCATGCACTTGTGTCAAAAAAATTTAAAAGTGGACACATTTTAAACATAAGATTGTAATAGAAGCAGCATCTTATTTTGCTAATTCAATATTGCTGAGAGAGATGAGATACAAAGCATAAAATCATGAACTTGTCAGTAAAGCACCCCAGTCAGATTGTATGACTCAGTGCAAACTCAGTTACTCAGGTCAATCAGATAATACTTATGCATATGAAGTATAGAGCTGCTAAAACTGTATAGACTCGTTCAGTCAATGACAAAATAAAACAGAGATGAAGAACAAGGATATTCTAAAAAATTGAACTCCTTCTTAATTGGGATTTCAATGGTTTTTTTCATAGTTACAACAATTAGAAATAGGATTTTCATATTGATGTCTTTCTTGTATAGAAGAGGTCAAAGTTATAATTCAATCCTGCTGCATGCAGGTAAGGCTAACAGCCAACTTAATTAATAATCTAAGTCACATTTTTCTGAGAGCCCATTTTAGAGCATCACGAGGTTGATTGAACAGGTAAGTTATGTTTATGGGTCTTTCTTCAAAATCAGAATTCTCTTAGAACTGGATAGCGCTGGCAGTGCCAAAGTGCTGTTGGCTGGTTGAGCACAATTGCAGTATAATTTGTCCAGTTTGAGAAAACATACTTCTTCACACCACAGGCCAGAATCTTCCTTCCTTCCAAGATAGCCAAACTACAATATACCTCATAAGAATGCCTTCCCTCTTACAGGAAGAAGAAATGGGAACATCTACCAGTAACAGACACCAAAGACCACTAGAATATTAGAAAGCATTTTAAGCATCTGCTATTATCTAAAGATGCATAACTATGTAATGTCATGGAATACAACAGTCAAGATATGAGAAGACATCTTTCATCTTTGTCCACATTTTAAGCCCCTGGTGATAGCTACAAGGATTCCATTTGTCATAAATGCAGTAGCTAAGACCCTTTCTCAGAATTCAATTAACACTCAATGGCTACCCTCCTCTTTCCTACTTTTTCGCTAGTATTTTTCTGTTCTTCTGCATGTCACAAACAAATCAAGGTGTTGGTTCTTAAGCTTATCACAAATATTTTCTACCTCACCCTAATCCCACAGCATCATCAGTTGGCTTCTTGTTTTCAACATTGATACCCTGAACCATTGCCACAGCTTTAAATAACCGTGCAACAATTTGTTCATTTCCAGAAGCACAAAAGATTAGAAACGCTAACCATTTCTCTCCATTTACCCACAATTATCGCATGTAGTGAAGGGCAAACAGAACATGATAGAACCAAGGAAGCTATTCTCAATTTCCACACAGGTGCACAGGACTGAAAAGAATGAGTAACAAAGAATTAAATCTGTTCTACAATTTACAAACTGAGAAAGAACAAATAAAGAAGAAGCATGTCAAAAGATATGATCATGGAGCTTATATTCAGACTCTATGTAATTTTAACAGACATATCTTACCACAGAAATCGAAGAGGGATGAAATATTTTCACAAACATTGTACCCAATACAACTGCAGTGAGAGGACCTGCTGCTCTTAAAATTCTCAAGCTTTTCCTAGTTTTCCCCTGTAGCATATCAACAACAATAGAAGTCAAGCATGAGAGGAAAAATATTAGCCTAAAGATGAAAAGGAAACACAACCTTTACATGAGTCCTACCAGATGCTTCATGAGAAGAAGCATTGCAAGCATGCTGGATCCCATCACAAAAGGTGGCCATGAAAACTGGAGGAAGCATTGCATAAGCCAAGAAACAATAGTTAAGCAGGCATTAGTAGACATAGAAGCAACTAGCAAGTAGCATATAATGGGCAGAAGAAAGGTTTGGGTCTAAAAGCAAGAAGGAAATAGTGCTTGTGGAGATGCACGTAAAATTATGAATCTCAGTCCTTAAAGGAAAAAAAAGTATTTTATACGAACCACATATGTACAATAAGTGCAACCAAAAAAAAAAAAAAAGATTCCACGCCATCATGCACTTTGCATGAGAATATTTGGCGAGGAGTTACATTGATTAAAAATTCATCGACTGCAGCACAATTTAAAGTTATGAAGACATGTAATGTTAATTTAGACAAAATTTATGGTTTATTTTGAAACATAGGTTGTCAATATAAAGGGGGTACATCCCTGTGCAGCACAAAGGACATTCCCTCAGACAACAAGACATCCCAACTGATGCGCCAACAAGAAAAACAGAATGAAGGACAATACACATAAAGCAATATTTAGAAGACTCTCAGAAGCTCCCCTTAATGAAGGTTAGCATATCCAATCGGTTTACCTATGATGGTATATTCATCAAGTATTAAATACTCAAATTCAGCTCTTATTGAACCAAACTGCTGATACAAAACTTGAGTTAGTGGTTGGAAAAGTCCAGATTTAATATAGGTATGAAGTTGCTCATGAACACCCAATTTGAGACTAAACAACTCTTGTCAATGTCTAGACCCTTATGACAAACCTCAGTGAAGTCAAATGCCAAACAGCACTGCCTGAAACTGCAAGGCCAAACAAGGGAACCTGGTGAACAAAGTGCCCCGGATGCTCTTTCAACAAACTGAACCCCAGTCCAAAACTCAACTTAGTGGGTGAAAAAATCCTGAATTAATGGGCATAGAGTAGCACATGGGTACTGGTATGGGACTAATGCTGTTACATTCCTCCTTATTCTGACCTGGCCACCTCCGCTTGCTATACTATAAATACATTGCTGTATTAGTCACTTTTTATCAACGGGTAAACTGTATAATCCACTGTCTCTGCTGCAGGTTGGTCCAAGTATATCTTCCCAGGGCATAGTATCCTATCCCTAGCAACATGGATTGCGGAGTCGCCCGATCCGGATCGGAATTGGCCAATTCGGATTGGAATCGGCCATAACCAATCCGATTCTGTTCCAAACGGGCCGATCGGGATCTCCCTACGATATGGCGAGTACTTAAATGTAACTATACAAAATCCTGGCCGATCCCCCCAATCCATTCCCTCGATCCCGGCCAATCCCAGCTGATTTTGGCCGATCTGATCCGATTCCGGATCAGGATTGGGTGGTCTGATCTCGGACACCAATCCAATCCGGAATTCCTTCCCTAGCAAAGATGAAGAAACTAGTAAGAGGTTAAGCTTCGGGCAGTCCTAAATTTGATGGTTAATGATCTTCTGGGCATATACACCAAGTAGATATTTTTTATTTTGACAATCATACCTGTAGAATCGGGCTTTGGGCAAGGTTGAAAGTTTCCAATTTACCAATCACACTCACTCCTCCTTCCTTCATGTCCTCAGTTGAAGAAGCTGCCAGACCTCTATGATCCTCCTCAGCGCCTCTTCAAAAAGAATGATTTCTGGCTGGTTCAGTTCTCTTTTCCACCATTATAGAATTAGGAAAAACAGTCAATAATCTGTTCTCATGCTTGGTGGATGAGCCAACTTTTCATTTGATAACACATCCCCCATTCTGTTTGCATTTCCCCAAAGGTAACCAGCTTATCTCATTTTCACCATGTTTTCAGAGACAAAAAAGTTTTTTATAATAGAACCATGTATTTTTTTCCAACATATCTTTCCTTTAGAAATTGCAAATTACAGGGGCATGGTCCCGCTGAGTTCTTATTTTTTTCAAGTTAAGATGGTGCTTCTCATCTTTGGCTGATGAACACAATTTAAATAGTTATAATGACCAAGGAGCTCTGACAGAAGTTACCGACATTGAGATTTGACCCTGACGCACCAAAATTGCACCTCTTATAACAAAGTTCCTATTTGAGAACAGAAGTCAGCAGTTTCCACATTGTTATCTTGCTCATTCTCAAAGTTTAACATACAATGACAAGCTACAAGATCTTAATAGAGTGCACATGTTTGTTTCCATGACTTACACCACATAACCACGTTGACTGTCATTCCTAGGCATGTCAACATTGCAAACCCATGTGCTTCCGAGTGGCCCATTTTCCATCTATTGCAAATCTGCATAAAGAGTTTAGGCTCTAAATGTGCAGGAAGAATGTTTCCAATTCCCATCATATGTTTTTCCAGGATCTCAAGAGTCAAGATAAGACCAAGTGTTTACTAAGTTAAATATCAGTAACAAAGAATGAATGTCCGACAAATAGCAGGCTCTACAATCACCAATCTTCCAATGAAGGAACCTCCACAGAGAGGAGGAAATTTATGGCGCAACATGCCATAGAAATTACATGAACCAAGGACAACTTTTCCAAACTAAAGGTAGACAAAAGAAAACTAATCATGCAAAGTGCAAACAGCTGTTTAAGAGATAACCATATGGAATTTTTGGATTTTGAAATCAAAAAGAAAGAGAAAGCAGGTTCTGAGGACCATACATTACCAGCCCCAGCGATTATACTCTTAACAAGTGGTACAATTTTGCTGCTTCGTACAATACTGTATCCCAAGAAATATTTGGCTTGAGATAATGCAATTACAATGGCTGAAGAAGTAGTAAAACCAGAAATTACAGAATGGCTGATGAAACGGATAAGCCATCCAAGCCTGTAGTTAAGAGAAAAATTAAGCTACAATCTACAGATAAGAGTACAGGTAACAAACAAGGAAATTGATGAAGATCATGGTATGAACATTTCAATTTCATAAAAGTCAATTTTGTCAAAACACTAGTGTGAGACAATTAACAGTGCAATGGGACCCTCGATTACAAGCCAAATCATTTTAGCTGGGGGAGCTTACCAAAATGCACATTAGGTTCTGTGAACCCCATGGATATCAGCAAATCAGGGCTCCTGAGTGTGCTTGACCATGTCATACACTAAGGAGAATGATGAAGAATAAGAATTTATATTAATGATAAAGTCATTTCATACCATGTTCCATTGTTCCCATCATCAACCAGACGCGAGACAGTTTATCATTATGTTCAAACTTAGTTTCACAAATGGAGGGCCAATAGATTTTGGTAAGACTGGTAAGATGCATTTTTTTATCAATAGACATAACCTACATCAATATAGTTCTCTGCTTCAAGCTAATATATACAATCCATCTAAGTAATAAAATCCACTTAGTTAATGTGTGTTAGGTTCACTTTACTCAGATTCAGGTCTTGTTCATCCATATAAGGGCATGTTATGAAGCTACAAGGACAGTATCCCAGCATAGTAGTATTGGCGTCTGTTTCAAATGCATCCAGGGTTTGCCCAATCCTCCAAAATGGAAGCTCATCCAATGATGATGTTGATGAAGAAAACACAAAAATAACAATGATAATCACTTCATCAAAAGCATAAAAAAGCAGTTGTCATCATAGAATGGTACTTATGCATCTTAACACTTGACTTTTCGGAATGTATTAATACGTTAATACATTTCCTATACTCCAGAGTGGAATAGTGAAGAGCTTAATGATACTGCAACTAACAGTTGCATCAGAGTCAACGCAGGGTGAGCTTGTGGTAAGTACTAGAAATTCAGAAAGTAGAGTAATACACAGAACTAATAAAAAAGAACCAGAGGTGATTGCTTGCATACCTCAATAAACCCATTATACATTCCAAAACACCAACCATGAATGCCAATAATATAGCTAGTTCTGTATATAACTTGTCTGATGAATCAACAATATTGCCCAGGACATTAGAAACTAGTAGAGACACCAGTGCCACTGGACCAATGGCAAGCTGCCTTGATGAACCAAAAATGGCATATATAAATATTGGGATAAAACCCGAGTCTGCACGTTCAAAGATTGAGATTCAGACAATATAGCAGATGAGAAAAATCACAACGTGTGCAAAACTTAGAGAACTGAAACAGTGGAAATGCAACTCAAAATACTCACAGAGCCCGTAAATGGGATGAAGCCCAGCCAACTTTGCATATGACATTGCCTGAAAATTCATAAATAAATAAATAAAAATCAAGAAAATCTGACAAAAATCCTATCACGGTGATTAGCATATGAGAAGGAATAAAACACGTCATGGAAAAATACAGGGAGTAGGAATGTCTACAAAAAAACTTTAATCATCTAGAAATAACCACCACGGCTAATTACAATGTCAATTCGGTACCATAACTCGGCATCCAGTAAAGAGGTCGAAGAGCACCGTCCTCAAATATTTGAAAGATGAACTCTCTGTACATCAGTTCCGAAATACCAAAAAGTTACCACTTCTCCATTTCACGTCCCACCAAATACTGTTTGTGTACCTCAGATGCAACCACCGTTTACATTAAGCCTAAACTAATCTACGGAGGCAACCTTCATCTGAAAATTCAGTAATCATATCACATGTAACTGTTTAATAGTATGACGGAGATTTGAATTTACAGGGGAAGAAAACCAAATCAACTCCACAAGCAGATAAAATACCGCCATAGTGAAAATGGCAAAGCGTGATCCAACTACATGGCCATAGAGAGAGGAAGAAACACTATGTTACAAGCGAAACGAGAAAGAAACCCGAAGAAGAAAGAATTTCCCACAAACCTGGGGGACGAGCATGACGCCGACGGTGATGCCGGCCATGAGGTCCACCTGGAAGTACTCCCTCCACTTGTAGGACCTCACCCACCGGGAGCAGGGGAGGAGGAGTTCCACCCACTCCCGCCCCGACATGCCCTTGAGCTTCGACCGCCACCTTGCGAATACGGGCGGCGGCGACGGGGTCCCAAAGTCGGCCGCCGCGGGGTGCTGCAGCGGGATCACCTTCACCGGCCTGCTGCCCCCGGCGGCGAGGCCGGACAGCGACCCCGTCATGTCCACGTTGCTGGACGTTGCGTACGAGATCTCCATGGCTCCTCCCCTCCGGCGCGGGCCGTGGGCAGCGTCTCCCCCGCTCCCTTCCCGGCGGCAATTCGGTAGTCAGAACTGACTGGGAACGGAGATGGAGGGAAGAGCGAAGCGGCAGAACGAGAAAAAGGCGACGAATAGAGAGCAGCTTCGTGGCCACGAACCTGGGCGGGCCCACCTGACCACCTCCCTGCTGCTTTCGACCACCTGGGAATATAACTATTTATCGTGCTCCTACAATCCGGTCACCGCTCAGCGAGGCGGGCGCGGGAGGAACATGTGAATATGGTGGTTTGCTCTCTGGGAGAGGCTGGGCGGTAAGATGACTTCCGTGACCGGATCCCGAGCTTTCGCCCTTAGAGGACTCAGAGGTGATGGGGCCGGGTGGTTTTTTACAATTTTCCGGGTTATAGGGCCCGGAGTTGGAGATGGTTTATCGGAAGTTTACGAAGGTTTTCGCCGTATCAGCGTGTTGCATTCTATGATGAATCCGGACGGAATTGTGGGCCAGTTGCGTTATGAATGATTACGCAACAAGCTAGTTCTACTCAGCATGTATTAACTAAACGCGGTGGAAGACACTGGGAAACCATTCGATCTATATACATAAATACCCTTGTAAAAGCTGGTATTCAAATATATCCTCCAACTTTCTTAGGCTGTTAAAGATACCTAAAAATAGTAACAATTATGCATTTCACATTCTAGTACCACCAAAGAATACTAGGATCAAATTAAATACCAAAGTTAGACTACAATCAAGTAAGGATGGGGATATAATTTCCATTTCTTGGATGTTATAAGAGTACTTAATTTTGATAAAGTCGTGAAAATAAAGAGTATATACACAAATAAAATGAATTGCAGCGGAATGTATGAAAAAACTATTTAAAACAGGAACAAAGATACGTTCTGGGATATGGAACCTACGTTTGACTTTTGGTTTTGATTTTAATTTTACCTTAAACGACACTGCTGAGTGGATATTATTATTTTTTCAATAAAATTATTTATTTTAGAGAAATGAGCAAGAAATAAAACATGCCATATATTATAAATAGGTGAGGACTCAAATCCATACTTTTGCTACCTTGCCACTACAAATAAAGTTTATATTCTGCGCCATATCATGAAGACAAGACAAACTATCTAAACCTTCTTCCATATCATGTTCTAGATTTTTGTGTGACCAAATACCATAAAATGTTTCTTTTTCCATACTAAATTGCCAGCGGGAAATGGATGCTGGGAAAAAAAATTATTAATATTTCAGTCCAGCCCTTGGTGTTATCGCATTTCACAAGTAAGAAAACGCGGGGCCTCCATTATGGGCCAAGACAAGAAACCCAGCTGGAGGAAGGCTTGCAGCAGCCAGCTTGTGTCCACATCGGAAGGGGACGGGGTGCTCCGAGGTGCCCCCTCCCTCTTGCCCTATCTTCCCCTTCATGGAAGGAATCCTCTCCTCTTGCTTGGATGGGGAGGTTTTGTTCAAGGAACTCCAGTTTCTATATAGGGATTTTTTTTTTTTTTTGGTTTCTTCGGCACAATGGTCGAGGCCACTGTGCTTGTGCGCGTAGCCATGTGCGGCTAAGGATCGATCCCTAGCCGTGCCCAACCCACACTATGTGATGTACACTCCACCATTGGCGGGGGACTTCTATGTAGAGATTTGAGATCTATAACCCGTTAAGGACCTAACAGTAACATGGTACGAATCCTGATGTACCACTTATAAGATTCAAAAGAGTCAAGTGACTAGTCTAGTGAAGTGTATAAAAATTGAAACAATTATAATAAAAATTTAATTGTATTATGTGCCAAGTATAGAGTGACCCAAATGCAAGTACAAGTAAAAGAAATGCTACATAGATCATATGGGCATATACCCATGAGGATCTCACAACTAAATTTTGCAGGTTTATGAGAAGTTGCTCTCGACGAGCTACTCTCTAGACCGAGATGGGTGCTACTAACGTGAACTCTAACCTGAAAATAGTAGAGAATGAATCTTATGAGTCATAGGCTCAATAAATATCATTCAATCCCTCCACTCCATCAAAATTGCAAGAAACGATAACATGATATAATATAAAAAGATAACTAAACAAATTAAACTACACAAGAAAATAACAACTAAACTAGCACAAATGTATAAGGAATCGAGACCAGTTATACACTGTAAACACAAGGTACATGTGCACGGAGTCAACAACAACGCACTAAACCAGCCCGGGCCAACCAACTTGTACTAACCTACTATCGGTCCAATTGACATTTTAGTCTCGACAATAGAAAAACACAACCACTAATCTCATAAATAGGAGCACTAACAAACATCTCACCTCCTAACTACCACCTCACACCTAACCACCTCCTCGCACACGAAGTGAGGTAAGTGAGAACACAACAAAACCAACATAATAATAGTCTAGCGAAGCTACGATCTCATGCCTAACCACATTTGCCAAGCTCTAGAATCTCATAGACTAAGATAAGTGAGAAAAGTAAGATTAGTTAGGGACCCTAGCTCTACAACCCATCAAGTTGTCCTCTCCCCCAACTACATATGTACACAAGTGGATTAAAATAGACACTAATAGGTACTGCCCTCGACCATTTTTCCTCCAACCTTGATATAGGCTCAAGAGCAAGGGGGATCTCAAGAAATGGCTCCCAACCAATCATGCTCAAGGCATAAAGACATTCAATCGCAACATGTTCAAAACACTAGGGTATATGACTAGTGGGATGTCGTCCTAAAAACGTACCAATAAGATCGATCATATGAACTCAAATGAAAATGTATCATCTCACAATGACACCTTTAGACTAAAACATGATAGTCATTGCAGATGCCTTATAAATGCGTCTATTCAGGCTGACACCTCCATAATGCATTAGCTCAGATTGATGGAACTCATAAACCACAAAAAAACTTAGATAATAGATCCACCATAAAACTTCCAGAAACTACAAAGCTAAACATGGTAGGTCATGTCAAGAGTCATTGGCACGTTAACCAAAACATGTCAATGTTGGTTGAACCTTTACCTCGTCAAAGAAAACCCTCCGGAAGACTGATTGTACACACCTCTAATCAACTTGATACATTCAGAATGCGTCAGGAGAGACTGACTCATCTATACACAAGAGTCCATACATAGTCTTCCTTTTTTTGGAGCCCCATTCATTACCCAAAGTTGCTCAAATGCGATGGGGAAGAACAAAAGAGGAGGGGGTAGAGGTTGAGGAACCCATTCCACACATCCACAAACATGTAACTGCCGATAAACCATAAGATATATGAAAAACCTTTATTGCACTAAATAAAATCATAGTTTTAATAATAAAAATCCATGAAATGGAGTGTGGGGAAAGTCACATAATTACCTCTTAATGAAGAGCCTAACATGTTGATGCTTTCTCATAGGTTTGCCACCTCCTCATTGCAATTACCACCATATCCACCAACACCACTACTCGGTGTTGAGTACCATACCACCATCATCCTCATCCACTAGCCATCATTGACCACTGGAGGAAGAGGAAGAGGGGGAGAGGGAAACTAAGGAGGAAAGGGTAAGGCTTGGTGGGGTGGGTGGTGGGGCTATATAAAGACCCAACATTGGAAATGCAACAATAAATTATAATGTAACTTTGTTGGAAATGAGTTCATGTAGGTAGACAGAGGTACGAATTTGCAACTCAAGATAAGGAAGAATGACACCTTATGTTCTTAGTCCTTGAATGTGCAAGTTCCCCTAACTCTATTCATGGATCTGGAAGGAGAGACTGAGGCTATATAAAAATCCAACAATGAAAATGCATCAACACCCCATGACACAACTTGGTTGGAAACATGTTTGTGTAGGCAAAAGCAAGTACAAAGTTGCAACTCACGGTGAAGAGGAACAAATTTGCAACTCATGGTAAGGAAGAATGACACTTTTGGTTCTTAGTCATAGCATTTCTCTTGCATGTGCAAGTTCCCTTAGCTCTATTCATGGATCTAGAAGGAGAGACTAAAGCCTCATTTGATAATGCTTAATGAAAGTTTAAAGTCTGAAATATTTAATTTTTAAGATTTCATATTATTTGATAAAATATCTAAAACTATATCTTAACTAATCATTTAAGTCTAAAAAATCACTTAATTTTTAAGTTAAGATGAATCACTTTTTTTTTCAGATCGGCGACCAACGGGGAACATCATCGGAATCTGGCAACCGTCGCCGAAATCTAAGGATCGTCGACGGCAAGCTCCAGTAATCGCTGGCCAGTAGCCGGCGGCCAACTTCGTCAACCGCCGGTGGGAATCCAGCGATAGTCGCCAGATTTCGGCGATCGTCGGCGGCCAGCTCCGAAATAGTTGTCGGATTCCGACGATCGCCATATGGCCAGCTTCAACGACCGTCGGTTGATCGCCGGCGGCCAGCCAGTCAGCTCCGACAACCGTCTATAAATCGATTCTAAAAAGAATATTTTTTGTAATTTTGAGTTTTGAACTCAAGACTTACCCAATAATAGTATAGCATCTTAACCAATTGTGCTACACTTCAGATATTGTTTAAGCTAGTTATCAAACACCTCTTAACTTATATCTTATATATATTAATTTTTTTAATTTAAGATTTAGAGAATAGATGAGAAATTAAATTTAGACATTTTAAATAAGTATTATCTAATGCCACCTAAAACTATATAAAGACCTAACATTGAAAATGCATTAACACGTACGTCATGACACAACTTGGTTGGAAACATGATCGTGTGGGCAAAAGCAAGTACAAAGTTGCAGTAAGGAAGAACACCACTTTTGGTTCTTAGTTGTAGCACTTCTCTTGCATGTGCAAGTTCCCCTTGCTCTATTCATGGATCCAAAAGGAGAGACTGCATACCCACTTTTATTTTATTTTTTAGTCAACTTAAAATTTTGACTCAAGTTATTTTTATTTATAATTAAAAAATAAAATAATATTTACATATATATAGTTAAAATAATATTTATAATTTAATAAAAATTTTAATAAAAATTTTAAAAAAATTATCTACAGATAACCTGCAAAAAACAACTTATCCATAGACAACCTTCCCCCTCTCTCTTTCCCCAAACCGTGAGAGGAGATTTACCCATGAATAACTCCAAGTTACCCATAATTACACATGAGTACCCCCTCCCAAATCGGCTTAATATCTCTTCAGACAAACCCGAGCAACCCAACCCCTCTCGTAGGTGAGTCCTCGAAATATCAATGCCCGAGGTAACCATGGATGTGTCACCCCATTTTCGAGGTTGGATGGTGACCCACTTATATCCCTCCCCCCCCCCAACCCCCAACAATTTTTAGGGAGGGAGAGGTGTTGTCAGATTTTTGTCAAATTTTTTTATTTATTTAAATTTCATATAGTTGATTAAGTGAATAAATAAATTGAATGAATGATAATAACATGGAAAATATGGTCTCCTCGACGTGCTCGAGTCGTAGACCCTGACTGTTTTGATGCTTGCTGGACAGAGCAAGGACCTGCATAATGTGACGCCAAATGGGCGAGTACTGACGTGATTGGTCGGGTGCCCGACCCCACCATGCATGGGGTGGGCACTCCAACCAATCACGCCCACGTATGCCTAATTACTCCACTTGTTAGATAGTAAGATTTTCTCCAAATGGACAATGTAAATGGCATATTCATGGACATGTTAAATCAAGTAAATAAATAATAATAATACTCAAATAAACACTTAATAATCAAGTCCACAAAAATTGAAATAAAATATGTCAAACAACCAATCTGTGAGTCAATTAAAAATAGCAATAATAATAACAACATATATAATAATGATTAATAACAATAAATAAGCATTAAAAATGAGTAAATATTAAGTGTCATAAACGGATTAGAAATATTATAAAAGGCAGAAAGGAGAAACATATGGAAAAAGTGTGAGGTTTGGAGAGTGGCTCGGTGTCCGATCATCACGTGCACAGGATCATCGATACCAGATGATCCAGCACCGGATCAATTCCTTCCAACTCTCTCACGCAATAATAAAAAAAGAGGAAAAATAATGGATAAAATTGAAAGAAATAAATTCAAACTAAGCCAAGCAAAAAACAAACATTAAACTCAAATTTGAACACAACTCAAACCCCACTGGACAGACTAGTCAACGAACATGCAAATATCGATCGGTCGACTCTGAAATCTACTGATCTCTGGGAGGATCGATATGTAGTGATCGATCGACCAACCCAGTCGAATGAGGTTTTCGATCTTTAGGGAGAATCGATCGATCAATATGTAGAGATTTGGTCGACCAACGTTAATCATGTTTGCAAATATATGTATATTATAATTAAAAATAATAAAATAAATGATAACAAAATTAAACAAACACTTATATAATAAGAATAAATTGAAGAAATTGGGTAAATCAACAAACCCCAAATAACCGGAAGACGCTAACTTGAAAATCAAGTCAAGTAAATCTCAAATCGATATAAAATAAATCCAAATGGAATGAAATAAAGCAAACGAGGACGACTTCAAATCAAAATAAAGTAAAATTCAAATAAAAGTGCATCTCACCTGTCATAGCCAACTTCATATTTTTTTTATCGGATGTCTTATATTTTCGGCCATATATAAGACCCTTCTTCTTAGTGATTAATCAAATATTTTCTTCTTTCAAAAGAAGATATAATTAATATTGTTACGTTTAGATACTGACCGATCTTTGATCTCGATCTAATATTGATTCTTGCTTGACAAAGTCAAATGACGCATATATATTTTAAGTCATTTGATTCTCGAATACATAACACATGGTTATTTATGTGACTGATACGTCAACTTTTTATGATTGTGAATTCATCTCTCAACAATAGTTCATAGTTAGTATATCAATGAGACTTAATTTACAATATTTATGTGACTGATACGTCAATTTTTTATGATTGTAAATTCATCTCTCAACAATAATTCATAATTAATACATCAATGAGACTTAAATTTACAATATCTTCACATATCCACATATCTAAACATTCAAATATTGTAAATTAAATTAAACTTAAAAAAATCAATCCCACACATCTTCCTCGGCTAGTTCTATGTGCAATCTCTCCAAGAACCCTTCTTGGTAAACATTCCAGGTGCTTGTTGCCAAACTACTATATTTTCTAGGTAGCCCCCACATTTGTCGTTTCTGTCGAGCTCATCTATTTTCGAATGGTGATCTTCATCTCGTCAAACACTATCCTCTACAATTTTCTCCAACGTTCCTATCCGACCGACAGAATCTTCCTATAATTGTTTCTTTTTTAAGTATTACTGGGGTTTTTGTTGCTTCCTTTGCAAGAACCTGCAAGGTTCAGCTCTATGCACATTACTTGATCATTGGTGTGTACTAGGCTATCAACGAATTTTTGATTTTTATTTAGTTGACATATTTTCATACTTTTTATAAGATGTAAAATTTTGAAAAAAAAAATTGATAATTTAGCAGAAGTAGTAATACAGATTTGAATTAATATTATAAGATGTGGAAGTGGAAACACCCGTTCTCTCCGCATCTGCTTTTTCATTTTTTTTTATAACTTGTTAATATATATTATATAATATTTCTCTAATAAAACCTCATCAATATCGAAGTTTTGGCTCTTAAATTTTTAACTTATTTTCTCTCACCTCCAATCCATATATAAATGTCATCTATCATATATGATAGTTTTTTCTCTAATAAAACCTTATATTATATAATATTTCTCTAATAAAACCTTATATTTTCCCTTCCAGTAGGTCGTCTTCTGGTCGACGAATTTCTCGACCATCTCGAAAAAGGGGTGTTAGGATTTGTCTCCCGAATACTCGAGAACGTTCTCCGAGCCCACTGCGTTCGATATATGCTATTAATACGCCAGTTCTACCTCCATCTTCAGACTTGCGGATGAGGGCTTCTTTTGTCGCTGACCTTGTTAAAGCGGAAAATATCTTCATATCTGACTTTCGATTTGATCAAGAGATATCTGAAATGAAATCGGCTGAAAAAAATATGGAGCGTTGCCCTCGACGACCAGGCTTACGCCCTCGGGCTGTTCTTCGGCGAACTCACTCCTGGGATAGATTATCCTTGGAGTTTTAGATAACTTTTGTTTTGTTAATTTTCTGTATTCGGTTTGCCTCTGGTTGTTACAATCTCCTTCTATGAATAAAATACGTCCTTCTTTGGCCTTAAGAAAAAAATCATTGTCCCAATTATTAGTTAGTGGTCATACTCTCATGTCATTATATATGATAGTTTTTTTCTCTAACAGTCTTCATATCTACATATGTTAATTATCTATTACTCAACCATTATATATAACTATATGATTTTACCATACTAATTTGATCTTGTCATACTTCATTTAGTAAGAGTCATTATAATATACATGATGAAGAAGATATGGTAAAAAAAAATTATTAAATTTACATTTAAAATTATTCATAAATTTAATATTCAATATATTTGTAATTTATACATTAATTCTAATTATGTAAACATTGTTGGATTCAAAATTTCTGTTTTATTTTCATTTCCTTTTTTTATTTTCTGACTCAAACCAAAAATGGATTCAAAAGCAGAAACACCATTTTCCCATTTCAATTTTCGACTCTAAATTTTTTTATAGAAAGAAGAAATGAAAATACCCATTTCCGATTAAACACATATTTTCGATTTTGACTCCGACCCATTGACAACCAACTTATTTGTATAAATTATAATTTAATGGTGTAAATTAAAACATATTTGTATATCTCAAGAGGTAGTTGTGCAAATTGATGTGTTACATACTAGTGTATTTGCTAATTAATTTATGGGATACACAAATACACTCCAACGTACATCAATAAGTTACAATTCACACAAATAAAAATCTTTTGTGTACTCAATTTATTCTTTGTAAAAATGACAAATTTTAAACTTGGCCATATACACAAATATATTTAAAGCTACACACGCATTTTCAAAATTATACAAAATATTTTTAAATTTATATAATTATACATCAATGTCACACTTTTACAAACACATTGGTATGTAACAAAACTAATATGCGCAGGTAACTCCCTAAATTTACTCTAGTTTATAACCATTAAACTATAATTTCCATAACAAGAAATTTTATGCTTGCTTAAATTATTATTTATGACCAAGACTGATGACGTGGACACGCTATTTGAGCTGCTTGCTATTATTGTATGTGCTAACAAGAGGAGTTAGGTATCGGGGAACTGGAATAGAGAACGAGGAGTGCACGGCTAACTTATAATTTTGTAATTAAAATTTTCTGATAAAAGGTTGTCTGATTTTGTTGTAGAACTAATTCAAAATTTTATAGTACTTAGTTCTACAGGACATTAAAAAATGACATTTTATATATGTTATAAGCAATTTCATGTCGAGTAAGACGTTATTAAAGTGGCAAAATATATTTAGTAGGAGAGAGTAGAGATGAATACGAGTCGTGTGACGGAACGCCTCGGCCAAACCCGTTAAACTAATAACGTATTTGATCCGAGTCCGCCTCCCGCGAACGGGCCGAAGCCTCGCAAGGGATACCAAACCACAGTCCGTGTAAACATAAAGGAACACACTACATTTCATATATAATTTTTCACAATTTACATAGTCATATTCCATTAAAACTGTAAAGGTGTACAAAAGCCTGGGGCATACCCCGAGGTACAACAAAAGAAAGTAAACAGCTACAAAACTACAAGGCTACACTGCTGAGTACTACTCCGCTGGAGGTACTGACCCTGCTCCGCTACGACGCGGCCCAGAACTGGACGTCGGACGGGAAACGTCCTCCTCGCCCTCACCTGTGGGGGTAGGGGTGAGCCTCTCTAGTCACTGGCTCAGTAGGGAACTCCCCCAAAGCCGAACAAACCACAAACCACAGGTACAAAACAGTAAACAGTACCAACAACATATAAAACAGCTAAGCAGGTAAGTAAAGCTGTAAAAGTACTCACCGTCTGTCGACTACGAGAAACAACTGTAGTAACTAAACGGCAAACCCAAACAGGTGTACAAGCCAAAGTAGAGACAGCCAACACGAGCCACGTAAACTGGTTCGCGACACCAGAAACTGACTCGGACAACTAACACAGGTCCACCTCTCAGTCTCGCAGCCACGGACGAAAGGTCCAGCTGCCGCTCCACGTAAAAAGGTCAAACAACTGTGGAGACCAACTAAAACACCACAACCTGCAGACCACACGGTCACAGGCCCATGCCTGGCACCTCCAGAGACCCTGGCCTGGGCTCGCTAGAGTGAGGCACTGGAAAAGGACTAGCTGGGGTCCAGTACGTCTACTGGTGTCCGTACCCCCAACTACGAGCGCGCTACAAGTGACTAAAAACAACCACAACTGTCACTGTCCCACTGTCGTCTTTCCCTCAGCCGGACGTACAACTCTAACACAAGAGTGAGGGTGTCCAGGTCAGACGACACAGACCTCGACGGTACAACACAAGTACCGGGACAAAGCCCCGAGCTAACAGCCTGGCTCACAAAGAACCTGGGGCACCCAACTGGAGAGGTAACCACGGTAGGCGTCGTACTACTCGTCACGTACACAAAACCACGTGCACGTCACACACAAACCACGTGAAACCTCACGTAAATCACAAGTAACCACTGGTCCACTACATGTGAACCCAACTGACTTGCGTACACAACGCGCAGTCACCGAAGTACACAACTAACAGCATACCTTGTATGCTAAACACGAGAACCATGTGCACTTAGTGCACCTCGTATAATTCCACGCATGCATTATCGATAAAACACCATAAATAGCAATTTCTGTTCATATAGGGGTAGGCGGCCACATCAATTGCCGCTTACAGGAAGTAGACGGCAAGGTCCCTGGTCGTCAACCTCCTGGCTGAAGATCTTGGCGGCAAACGATGTTGACGCCAAGTTCCCCGGCCTTAAACCCTGCAGAAACCCTAATCCGGTCCTGCGAGTTTTCTACTTGTTCTAATTACTGGAAAACATACAAATGCATACCCTCTAGCATGACAGAACCCAATGCAACCCGTTTAAACATGATTCGAACAATAAACTACTCAAACCACCCATTATCCCATATGGTGCAACTCTATCAAACATGGATTATCATGCTGGTTCAAGTAGTTATGATGTGTTTTAATGTTTCTACGGAGCTACCAGGGTTCGTCCCCTACCTCAGAACGCGTTAGAATCTCCCGCAACTCCCCGGTTTACGCGAGCCCTCCGCGAGCTCCCACGCAATTGCACCACGCCGCGACGTTTCCTCGCGCAATTCGGCGACGCCGCGCGTCTCACGATCGACCAGCCACTCCTCGATACCTGTTAAACCTTCAGAAACACCAGGGCGCGAAGCTGGGGCAAGAGGGAGAGAGGGTGAGCTGAGAGAGCTGCCCTCGGGTGAACATATAACCTGCTGAACTGACAGTTGGCGTCAACCCCCTTGTCGCCCACATGCACCGCCAACATAACGTCCACAACTACTGCCGCCAAGTTCATGATGTAAACGTCCATGAACCTGGACGCCAACAGTCAACGACCACCCCTTGGCCGCCAACTCAGACAGAACAGCAGCAGGTCCCATTCCAATTCAGGACCTACCCTGCTCTTCACCTGCTCAAGCCACGCAATCACACCATGCATTCCACACACCCAACTCACACTGGCCTCACAACGGCCGCCACAACCACAATGCACATGATCCGCATGGATCCGAAAAGCACGTGACGTTACATTACTATCATCTAAAAAGAAAATTTCGACCTCGAAATTCATAACACAACACAAAGTCAAATGATTTAAAGATACACAACTTTACAAGCACTATCATCTAAAAAGAAAATACCAAACTTACACAAACAGATAGGGATACCCTTTAGCCATTTCTGCGGCCAACTCCCAGGTATCCTCACCACCCAACCTATTTTCCCATCTCACCTTAACCAACTCAATTTCTTTATTTCTTAACTTCTTGATTTTTCGATCCGTGATCTGTACCGGATATTCAGGCATGGTCATATCCGGCCTCAGGTCACCACCTTGATATCTAATTATCTGAGCTGGATCTTCAATGCATTTCCTTAACATGGAGACATGGAAAATATCATGCACATCTGCAAAATCAGCTGGCAAATCCAGCCTATAAGCCACTTCCCCAATTCTTTCAATTACCTGAAAAGGTCCCACATACCTTGGACTCAGCTTTCCAGATTTACCAAACCTCATTATACCTTTACTTGGGGAAACTCTCAGAAAAACAAAATCTCCCACCTCAAACTGAAGTGGTCTCCTCCGCACATCTGCATAACTTTTCTGCCTACTTTGAGCTGCCTGCAATTTTTCTTTAATAAGCTTTACTACTTCAGTGGTTTGCTGAATTAATTCAGGACCCACTAATTGCCTTTCTCCCACTTCATGTCAGTTCAATGGAGTTCTACATGGCCTTCCATATAAAGCTTCATACGGTGCCAACCCAAGACTGGTATGATAACTATTATTGTAGGCAAACTCAACCATTCCCAAATGATGTTCCCAACTGCCTCCCCAAACTAAGCAACAGGCTCGCAGCATATCTTCAATTGTCTGAATGGTTCTTTCTGTTTGACCATCTGTCTGGGGATGATAAGCGGAGCTATATCTCAACTCAGAACCAATTACTTTTTGCAAACTTCTCCAAAAACCAGAAGTAAATCTTGGATCTCTATCTGATACAATAGTCTTTGGAATACCATGCAGTGGAACAATTCTTTCAACATAAACATTTGCCAATCTGTCCACTGTCCAAGACATACTTACTGCCACTAATCTGCAAACTTTGGTCAATCTGTCAACAAACACCCATATTCCATTATGCCCAGAACTTGTCCTTGGTAAACCTGCTACAAAATCCATTGCAATATCATCCCATTTCCACTGTGGAATGGGTAACGGTTGCAACAGACCTCCCGGTTTCTGATGCTCTGCTTTAATCTGTTGACAGATAGCACATCTTGCCACAAATTCTGCTATTTCTTTCTTCATATGAGGCCACCAAAAATGCTTTCTTAAATCATGGTACATTTTAGTACTACCCGGATGAATAGTGTACCTTGATTTATGAGCCTCTTCTAGAATACGCTGCTTCACTTCTCTTTCTGCAGGAACAAACAACCTGCCCCTAAGCCTGACCACACAATTATCATCAATAGAGACTCCTTCCATTTTCACAATTTCAGGTAAACCTGCATCTGCTCTTTGAGCCTCAATAATCTGCCAATATAAAGACGGCTCTACAGCACTAGCAGCTAGAATTGCCCGACGCTGACTGCTGGGCACATACAAAGAATTCTCTGCTACCTCTTCATACAACTTCCATTCTTTAATCATCATTAAATTCATATATGCCTTTCTGTTCAAGGCATCAGCCACAACATTGGCCTTACCCGGATGGTAAGCCAAACTGAAATCATAATCTTTCAGATACTCAACCATCTGCGCTGGCGAAGATTTAAATCTTTCTGCGAGAAGATATACTTCAAGCTTTTATGATCTGTAAAAATCTCAAATCTTTCGCCATACAGATAATGCCTCCACATTTTCAAAGCAAATACAACTGCAGCTAATTCAAATCATGAGTGGGGTAATTCTCTTCTGCTGGCTTCAATTGCCTAGACGCATAGGCTATCACTTTACCATGCTGCATAAGCACTGCTCCAAGACCTCTCCTTGAAGCATCAGTATACAGCACAAAACCACCACTCCCTGCCGGCAATGTCAATATAGGTGCTGATGTAAGTCTTTTCTTCAATTCCATAAAACTTCTTTGACATTCACCGGACCACACAAAAGGCACACCCTTTCTGGTCAGTCTAGTCATAGGTGCTGCGATCTTAGAAAAATCTTGAATAAAGCGCCTATAATAACCTGCCAACCCCAGAAAACTTCTAATCTCGGTTATTGACTTAGGCACTTCCCACCTCGACACAGCTTCCACTTTACTTGGGTCTACAGCTACTCCTTTAGCAGAAATAACATGACCCAAAAACTGAATTTCTTTAACCAGAATTCACACTTACTGAATTTAGCAAACAACTGGTTATCTCTTAACAACTGCAAAGTAAACCTCAAATGAGCTGCATGCTCCTCTTCAGATGCTGAATAAATTAGAATATCATCAATAAAGACCACAATAAATTGATCTAAATACGGATGAAATATTCTATTCATCAGATCCATAAAACCTGCAGGAGCATTAGTCAACCCAAAAGGCATTACCACAAACTCATAGTGACCATATCTGGTTCTGAACGCTGTTTTATATATCTTCTTCTCTGATTCTCAGCTGATGGTACCCGGACCTCAAATCAATTTTGGAAAACACTTTTGCTGATTGCAACTGATCAAATAAATCATCTATTCTTGGCAACGGGTACTTATTCTTGATGGTCACATCATTCAACTTTCTATAATCTATACACATCCGGAAACTTCCATCTTTCTTTTTCACAAATAAAACCGGCGCTCCCCACGGGGAATGACTCGGTCTAATAAACCCTTTTTGCAACAATTCTTCTAATTGCTTTTTCAACTCCTTGAGTTCTGCTGGTGCCATCCGATATGGGGCTTTAGAGATCGGCATAGTACCCGGCAGCAACTCAATAGTAAAATCCACCTCTCTATGTGGAGCTACACCAGGCAAATCTTCCGGAAAGACATCAGCAAATTCCCTAACCACGGGAACTGCTTCCATTGGCTGACTGGCTTCTACCAAACTTACTGAGGCTAAATAGGCCACACACCCATCATTTATCAACTTTCTAGCTTTAATTGCAGAAATTAGAAACTTTGAGGTATAAAAAGGCATACCTTGATATTCAAACTCTGCACCATTAGGATGATAAAACCTGATCCTTTTCTTTCTGCAATCTAGCATTGCTCCATACATCTCTAGCCAGTCCATACCCAGAATAATATCATAATCTGACAATTGCAGGGCATACAACCGACCCGGCATTGGTTCCCTTCAATCATAACAGGAGCTTCATCTATGTAGCTCGAAGTGAGTAAGAACTCACCTGAAGGAACCTCTACCACTAACTCACAAGACTTCTCTTCTAATGGATGAGCTATGCAATCCAGAAATTCTTCGAAAATAAAAGAATGAGAGGCACCCGAATCAAATAAGACTCTTGCTGAATATTCATAAAGAGGTAAAGTACCTTCTATCATATTTGATGCCTCTGCCTGGGCTCGGGTGATAGCCATAACCCGGCCTCTCCCCTGCTGCTGCGGTGCTCCTCTGCCACGACCTGCCTGTGGCTGCTGAAACTGCTGAGGCTGCTGCTGCTGCTGCACACCTCTGCCATACCCATATTCTCTTGCATAGGGACAATTGCGGATCAAATGTCCCGGCTGATTACAATTATAACATCGGTATCCTGGAGGAACTATAGGTTGCCTGGCTGTGCTCTGTTGCGACTCCTCCACCTCAGGCCTACCATGGCCTTGCTGATACTGCGGACGACCTCCCCATCCTTTTCCTTTTCCTTTAAGTGCTTGCTTTAATTTCTGTCCCCACTTCCCAAAGCCTGATGAAGAAGGTCCTGCTGGTGCCTTGCCCTTGCTTGCACCTGCTGACTACTGCGGTAACCGGAAACTACCAGAACCTGACTCACCTGCCTGACGAGTCCGGATAGACCTCTCTAAAATAGCTGCCCTTTGCGCTGCCTCTTCCACTGTCTTGCACATGAGAGGAACTATCGCATTCTGCAATTCCACTCTCAATCCTCTGATAAAATACTCAACCATCATGTTATTATTAGAAACAACATAAGGTGCATAACGGCTGAGTGCCATGAATCTCATCTGATACTCTAGAACCGAAGAGTTACCTTGCTGAAGAGTCCGGAATTGCTCTCTTTTTACCTGCTGTACTTGGATCGGAAAGAATGTATCATTAAATACCTCGAGAAACTCCGACCAAGTGATAGCTTCTTCTCTTCTACCTGCAAGGTGGTCTGCATCTTCAATCGCCACCATTCTAAAGCAAAACCTCTCAACTGATAAGCAGCCAATACAACTCTGTCTGCTTCAGGACACGCATAGTCGCAAAAACCCTCTCAATTTCATGAATCCAGTGCTCAGCTGTATCTGGATTCGGCCCTCCTGAATAAGTAGACGGCTGCAATCTCAGAAATTTCTCCACCTGTATCACTGGTTCTTCAACTAACTGCACTGGCGGTGGTGGTAGCACAGGTGCTACAAAAGGTACCTCCACCCTCGGCAGAACTGGAGCAACAGGTACTGCCTCTCCTTCCCCAGGTGACACTGCAACTGGTGGTATAGGCGCCTGCTGATCCATTCTCGCTCGAATATCCGTGAGGCTCTCCCAGATTCTCTCAATCATACGCTGGGTGTTTTCCTCCGGATCATCTCCTCCACTACCCCAATCTCTCCTATCAGTCATTCCAGAAATTCTACATACACAAAACACCAGGCAAAAAAAATCAAAACCACAAATTATCGAAAATCAGGGTCTCTACCAGCAGTGTATAATGACCGAAATAAGGCTATGTATTCTTCCAATTCCCTTATATTAACACGGACCTTGCTCTGATACCAACTGTGACGGAACGCCTCGGCCAAGCCCGTTAAACTAATAACGCACTTGATCCGAGTCCGCCTCCCGCGAACGGGCCGAAGCCTCGCAAGGGATACCAAACCACAGTCCGTGTAAACATAAAGGAACACACCACATTTCATATATAATTTTTCACAATTTACATAGCCATATTCCATTAAAACTGTAAAGGTGTACAAAAGCCTGGGGCATACCCCGAGGTACAACAAAAGAAAGTAAACAACTACAAAACTACAAGGCTACACTGCTGAGTACTACTCCGCTGGAGGTACTGACCCTGCTCCGCTACGACGCGGCCCAGAACTGGACGTCGGACGGGAAACGTCCTCCTCGCCCTCACCTGTGGGGGTAGGGGTGAGCCTCTCTAGTCACTGGCTCAGTAGGGAACTCCCCCAAAGCCGAACAAACCACAAACCACAGGTACAAAACAGTAAACAGTACCAACAACATATAAAACAGCTAAGCAGGTAAGTAAAGCTGTAAAAGTACTCACCGTCTGTCGACTACGAGAAACAACTGTAGTAACTAAACGGCAAACCCAAACAGGTGTACAAGCCAAAGTAGAGACAGCCAACACGAGCCACGTAAACTGGTTCGCGACACCAGAAACTGACTCGGACAACTAACACAGGTCCACCTCTCAGTCTCGCAGCCACGGACGAAAGGTCCAGCTGCCGCTCCACGTAAAAAGGTCAAACAACTGTGGAGACCAACTAAAACACCACAACCTGCAGACCACACGGTCACAGGCCCATGCCTGGCACCTCCAGAGACCCTGGCCTGGGCTCGCTAGAGTGAGGCACTGAAAAGGACTAGCTGGGGTCCAGTACGTCTACTGGTGTCCGTACCCCCAACTACGAGCGCGCTACAAGTGACTAAAAACAACCACAACTGTCACTGTCCCACTGTCGTCTTTCCCTCAGCCGGACGTACAACTCTAACACAAGAGTGAGGGTGTCCAGGTCAGACGACACAGACCTCGACGGTACAACACAAGTACCGGGACAAAGCCCCGAGCTAACAGCCTGGCTCACAAAGAACCTGGGGCACCCAACTGGAGAGGTAACCACGGTAGGCGTCGTACTACTCGTCACGTACACAAAACCACGTGCACGTCACACACAAACCACGTGAAACCTCACGTAAACACAAGTAACCACTGGTCCACTACATGTGAACCCAACTGACTCGCGTACACAACGCGCAGTCACCGAAGTAAACAACTAACAGCATACCTTGTATGCTAAACACGAGAACCATGTGCACTTAGTGCACCTCGTATAATTCCACGCATGCATTATCGATAAAACACCATAAATAGCCATTTCTGTTCATATAGGGTAGGCGGCCACATCGATTGCCGCTTACAGGAAGTAGACGGCAAGGTCCCTGGCCGTCAACCTCCTGGCTGAAGATCTTGGCGGCAAACGATGTTGACGCCAAGTTCCCCGGCCTTAAACCCTGCAGAAACCCTAATCCGGTCCTGCGAGTTTTCTACTGTTCTAATTACTGGAAAACATACAAATGCATACCCTCTAGCATGACAGAACCCAATGCAACCCGTTTAAACATGATTCGAACAATAAACTACTCAAACCACCCATTATCCCATATGGTGCAACTCTATCCAAACATGGATTATCATGCTGGTTCAAGTAGTTATGATGTGTTTTAATGTTTCTACGGAGCTACCAGGGTTCGTCCCCTACCTCAGAACGCGTTAGAATCTCCCGCAACTCCCCGGTTTACGCCGAGCCCTCCGCGAGCTCCCACGCGAATTGCACCACGCCGCGACGTTTCCTCGCGCAATTCGGCGACGCCGCGCGTCTCCACGATCGACCAGCCACTCCTCGATACCTGTTAAACCTTCAGAAACACCAGGGCGCGAAGCTGGGGCAAGAGGGAGAGAGGGTGAGCTGAGAGAGCTGCCCTCGGGTGAACATATAACCTGTGAACTGACAGGTTGGCGTCAACCCCCTTGTCGCCCACATGCACCGCCAACATAAACGTCCACAACTACTGCCGCCAAGTTCATGATGTAAACGTCCATGAACCTGGACGCCAACAGTCAACGACCACCCCTTGGCCGCCAACTCAGACAGAACAGCAACAGGTCCCATTCCAATTCAGGACCTACCCTGCTCTTCACCTGTTCAAGCCACGCAATCACACCATGCATTCCACACACCCAACTCACACCGGCCTCACAACGACCGCCACAACCACAATGCACATGATCCGCATGGATCCGAAAAGCACGCGACGTTACAAGTCGGTTCGATACATGTTGACTCAATTTTTTAGTCAATCCCAATCAAATGAATTTCAGATCAATCCGAATCGAATCGATCGGTTCGATTTAACTGAAGTTTAATGGGATGTTTGAGAGCAATTTAAAACAAACTATGCTACTTAAAATGATGTTGAGTTCTCTTCAAATTTAAATTTAAATTTATAAAAAAATGTTGTTATGTGTTTCGTAAAAATGAATAATTTTTTAAAAATTTATGTTGAAGTGTTTGGCGGCGGGAAGAGATCCCATGGGAGGGGTGCCCCCGGGGGTGGGGCGGCTGGGTTTTTGGAGGAGAGGAGGGCCGCAGTTGAGGGGGGGGGTGTCCCGGTAGGTGGGGGGGGGGGGGTGCCCGGCGGGGTGGGGAGTTGGGTTTTGTTTGGGGGTGGGGGGGGGGGGACAAGGTGGCAGTGCCGGCGAGGTGTGGGGGGGGGGGGGGGGGCTGGGTTTTGGGGGGGAGAGAAGGGCCGCAGTTGAGGGGGGGGGGGGGGGCAGTGCCGAGCGGTTGGGGGGGGCGGCCGGGTTTCGGGGGGGGTGCCCGGCGGGGTGGGGGAGGGGGCGGTTGGGTTTTCGGGGGGGGTGCCCGGGCCGGGGGGGGGGGGGCGGGTTGGGTTGGGGGGGTGCTCGGCCGGGTGGGGGGCGGCTGGGTTTGGGGGGGGTGCCCGACGAGTGTGGGGTGGGGGGGGCAGTGCCCGGCAGGGTGGGGGCGGCTGGGTTTGGGGAGTGCCCGACCGGGTGGGGGGGTGCCGGCGGGGGGGAGGGGTGCCCCCGGGGGTGGGGCGGCTGGGTTTGGGGGGAGAGGAGGGCCGCAATTGAGGGGGGGGGGAGTTTGAGAGAAAATTGTGTGTTTTTTAAATAAAAATAGGTTAGGACTTTTTTTTTTTTTGGAAGAGATTTATATAGGGTAATAGGGTGTTTGGTTACACTTTTTTTTAATTTTCTCTCTTAAATTTAAAAAAGAAAGAGACCAAACACAATGACATGTTTGGTAAACAATTTTTTATTTTAAAGAACAACTTTACCTAATTAAATCTCCCTTAAAATAAAAACAAGGATGAACCTGTTTTTTTTTTAAACACACTCACTCCTCTCACAACCACCCCCCCCAACCAACACCCCCCCATCCCCGCGTCCTCCCCATCCACCACCCTCCCCCCACCCTGCCCCCCCCCCCCCCCCATCACCCCCCACGCCTGCGGCCTCCCCATCTCACTCCCCCCCACCCCCTGCACCCTCCCCATCCCCTCCCTGCTCCCTGCGAACCACACCCCCACCCAGCACCCTCCCCCCCATCCCCCCTGCAAACCCCCCACCCAGCACCCTCCCCCCGCCATCTCACCCTCCCTGCCCCCTGCAAACACACCCACCCAGCACCCTCCCCCCGCCATCTCACCCTCCCCACCCTTGTGCCCTCCCCACCCCCCCCCCAACCTGCAGCACCCTCCCCCCCACTCTTGTGCCCTCCAATCCCCCCATAGGCCTGCAAACACCCAACCCCCCACCCGGTGCCCTCCCCACCCCCCTGCGCCCTCCCCCATCCCCCCCCTCCCCCCCTGCCCCGCCCCGGCAACTCCGCCCCCCCTGCCCCGCCCAGCCCCAAACACATTAATATAATTTTTAAAATTTTTATTATTTTTATCAAACACATAACATCACATTCTCATAATTTTAAATTTAAAATTGAAAGAGAACTTAACATAAATTTTTAGATAGAAATAACTTTTTTAAAAAATTGTTCTCAAACACCCTATAAAATTTTACACTAAAAAAAACTACTTATCAAACTCCTCATTGTTGTTGTCTTCTCTTTTTTTAAAATTTTAGAAAAAAAAGAGACATAAAATTGTAACCAAACACCCTATAATATCTTTTATTATACAACACCGCGTTTGATTTGATGGCTAAGTAAAAACTTGTGATAAGAGGGTGGTTTCAAAGTCACGGTGTCGCAAACGCCATGCAATCTTACGCTAGCTAGTTAGCTGTCCGACATTATATTTGAGTTATTAATACATATTATATATATATATGATTTTAAAAGATAAAATTAAAATGAACTGTATAAAAATTTAAATCAAACCAAACCAAATCAAATTAAACGGATCGATCCAATTCAATTTTTCAACTTGAACTAAATTATGAACAGTCCTACGAGAGCGACTGTAGAGGGCAATATAAAGTGGGAGAGGAAGAATAATGACGGCCGGTGCGGCTCACAGCTACCCACGTGAAAATATCAAATAATTGGTAACGATCAGCTCCATAGTTCAGCTGATAAGTTCGAATCGTTCAAAGCCCTAGACAACTTGTGTTTGCTTGTCTGAAAGAAACTCTATTATGATGTGACCAACACATGCGAAAAAAAAAACAAATTATCAAATAGCAATCCCATTTGAGTTTCTCTTCTTAGTGATGCATGTGGAGATAATATAAAGATGTTTAAAGCATCCCGTCGGGAATTCGCTTAAACCTTGTGTAAGGATATGAATTTATTTATTGCATAGGCGTTTGCTTTAGACTTCAGCAAAAGATGAGTCATCGGAGGCGGACGTGGAAGAATTGGTAACTCATCTCCCACTCAAAATTGGTGGAGAGATGTTTTGCGTTCGGACAAATGATTTGTCCGAACGTCAGGGGTGGTGCGGGCGCGCCCCGCATTACGCGCTTGGGTGTTGCGGAGTGCACACCACTTTCGGTGCCCGGGCGTCCGGATAATAAGAAATTTTCAAATTGGTGAGTTGGTGCCACCCATAATATACTCTTCTCCACTCGAAATTTTTTTTACAGCAGAAAAAATATAATACGTGCAAATACCACAGTTATGACAAGATTCGAACATTTGACCTTCTGAGTCCTAAGCCACTTCATTGGGTTCCTCGTTATTAAAAAAAAAAAATAAAGGAGTTATCAAATTGTAGACAACTGTTTAAAGCCCACCGTTAAATCATACCATTTGGACAACGCTACGTAAAGGGGGTCCAGTTGCAACAACCAAGAAACACTTGATGTCGATCAAAATATCTAGTCATTTGTGTCTGTAGACGCAAACGGATGTAGATTCTGTTGTCAAAATCTATACGTACTTGTATCTACGAGCAGATAATCTAACACTTTTTGAACACTAGTATCAAATATTTCTCAAGTGCAACCTACATCTGAGCGGGAATGGGCTATCATCCTCCAATGTGAAGGCAAATGGGCCCTCGTTTGTTGTACATAGTGTTGGCCAAAAAAACTACAGAGTACTAGAGTTGTAAACGGGTTGGATTCAAAATTAGAAACACATCGATAATCGAAATATAGTTTCGATTCCGATTTCGATAAAATCAGAATGATTAATTCAGATTTCGTTCCGATTCCGATTATATTATCAGAACCAAAACTCTGATAAATTAAGGTACTTACCATGACTTTATCTTTTGATCTTAATAAAAAATTTATCGAAATAATCGATTCTAATTCTGATTCTAAATATTTTTCAATTCCGATTCAATATTTTATCGGAATATCTGATTCCAATTCTGATAAATTATCAATATCATTTTTCAATTTCGAGTTTGATAATTTTTATCAAAATCAGATCGAAATTTAAAATTTTTGTATTCTGTTTGCAGCCCTAACAAACACTATTTTGGATAAGAGTTTAACTTTGGTGGTCGGCAACCAGCGTCAATAAGATTTTTTTAAAAATGTTAATATGTTTCATCACGATTTATATATTCTAGAATTTGATTATTAATTGGATAGTCTGAATTAAAAAAAATGTGTAGATTAGTCTTCGTGTAATTTTGTCATCAGTAAATTAAGAGAGGCATTCTTCGTGCACGTAACAAACTGCCAAAGATTGTAAATAGAAAGCTAAGTAATGAGGTATGTGCAGCGAAAATGGGCATGGAATTTTGTACTCAAATTCTTGTACGTTTAAACAGAGTCAATCACGGTATATCAAATGAGAAAAGTGTACAGACTAACTTGGCTGCCATCCTTGCCATAGGCCCATGGTAACAACAAAGAACAGAAAGCTGAACTCTGCTGAAGGCTGAAGCCCAAGATTTCGACCAATTCCGACCTGTGCGGTAGTAAAAATCCGGAAGATGAGTGTTGGAACTTAGATATTTAAGTGACGTTTCATAACACTTATTTAAACTGTCTAAATTTAATTTCACATCTATTTTCTAAATCTAAAATTTAAAAAAACTTAATATACATCAAATATAATTTAAGAAGTGTTTGATAACTAACTTAAATAACATCTGAATTGTAATATAATTAGTTAAGATACTACACTTCTAATAGATAGCCACTTCTAATAAATAGGTCTTGGGCTATCTATTAGAAGATCATTCTAAGTTTTGAACCCAAAAACTACTTATTAGAAGTGTAGATATGTTTTTAACTATTCTGAGTTTTGAACTCAATACCTACTTATTAGAAATGTAGCATCTTAACCAACAACACAACAATTCAGATATTATTTAAGTTAATAATCAAACATCTCTTAAATTATATCTGATATATATTAAGTTTGTTTTAAATTTCAGATTTTGAAAATAGATATAAAATTAAATTTAGACATTTTAAATAAGTGTTATCAAGAGCCACCTAAATATTATCAAAGAGGGCCATTTCACATAGATTTCTGAATTAAGTTCCAACAACGAGGAGTCTTCCACGCCCGTCATCTAATAATAATTAAGACTAGAGCTTAGAAGTACCTTGCATTAACATCTTGATTCTTCTAACAGGGCACATACTGAGAAGCATAACATAATTGACATACCAAGGAACTACGTGTCCTGTGTTTGTGCATGCTCGGGCTTATGGGTGAACTCGTAGTCCAGGTGCACAAAGGCTCGTTCGATCTCCGGCAGCAACTCGAGCTTTTCTTGCAGAGCTTCCCCAATGTCATGTGCTTCTCTCAAGGGCATCTCGGATGGCAAGACGATGTCCACCTCCACAAAATAGTGAGAGCCAAATGTGTAGGCTCGGACGGTGTCTATGTGTCTTACGGCCATGTGGTGGTTCCAGCAAAGATACGTCAACTTTTGTAGGAACTCTGGTGCAGCTGTGCGACCGACGAGGGAGTTCACATTTTCTAGCACGGTCACGGACCAGGTTCGGATGGTGTATAATGCCAGCTGAGGAAGGAAGCAGAAGTGTCAAACATAATATTTTAAGAAGAAGGCATCAAGAACATTTCTCTGGATAAGGAACGCGAACAAAATTAATGTAACATATTAACTGCAATATCGCGACTTCTTAGCACTCACTGAGTGCTAGCTGGTGGTTTTGATGCCAACAAAATATTCACCAGGCCATAGCATGTTTCAATTGTTTGCACTTCGGCATTAGGCACAGCACATTGCAACCTCTTGGAGTTAACATAATGTTCATATAACCACTATATCCACCCAGAAATTCAAACAATCGTAGTAGGCAAAGGTGCAAGGGAAACTTACAATAATAGCTCCAACAGGGTCTATCCACTCCTCGATATAATTGGCGAGAAGTGCGGCTACAAGGCCAATGATATTAGTCACAACATCAAAAAAGTGGTCCTGAGCGTATGCTTTGACAATCTCGTTGGTGAAGGAACGGCAATAAATAACTAGAGCAAGCTTCACGAGGGTCACGGACAGCATGATGTCAACGACCCAACGTTCCTGCTCCTTAGTCAAGCTGAAGTCCGCCTCCTACATCAGACCATATTGCTGAATATTTGTAATAACTGATAGATGCAGTAAAAAGTCTCCTGCGTCAGATCATATTGCTGAATATTTGTAATAGCTGATAGATGCAGTAAAAGTATAATTTGAAACTGAAGATTTGCTGACACTAGCTGCATACTGATTTTCATGAATCAGCCACTTCGGATGGCTATAAAATAGTCGGCTTAATGATGAAGATCTTTAATGATGTTTACATGAGACACTTTAATAATAACTTTGTCCTCGTTTAAAAAAATGCTGAAGTAAGAACATCAAATGTTAGGTACGCAAACGTGATTTCTTTACTACCAAATTAAGAAGGAAAGGGAAATCCAACGAAGGAAAGAGAAGAGAAGAAGTCCGCATACATCTGAAATCAGTGAGCGCAAGGACTCCAAGATTATCTGCAAACCCAGTGTTGCCATGACAGAGGCAAAGACCAAGATTCCCTGCATGAATTTTCGGTATTGCATGAGATTTGACAATCAAGGTACACAAGCAAAATATAATGAGATACTAGCATGTTTTTAGAAACCAATTTGCTTTCAAGGAAATAATGACGTCTTTCATGTTTGATGAGAACAAGAGATGAACGTGAATTTATGGGAATCGTATAATTTCAAAAGCACAACAACTGACATCTGAAGGGTGCAGTTTTAAATTGTGAATGCTACAGCAAGTGTTTTGGAACTCCTCAGCTGATAGCATAATCCAAAGTCAACAATATAATGGTTTCTTCCCAGTCATGCAGGCTACATTTGCAGGCAATATGCTGCAGTTTTTAAGTGAGGGAAGGCTAGCAAAGAAAAGATTCATAGTTGCTGGGCTCCGTAAAATGTACACCATGCCTTTATGGTGAAAAAATTGAGCTGGATTGCATATAACATAATTATGAACGGCATAACTTAACCAATTTGATATCAAATTAAGTCTGAAAGGAAAAAGAGACGGTTATTATAACAGAGCATGCATGGGAAACCAGGAGACAGGAGAGACAAAGGAACCAAAGCAAAGGCAAGACACAGGGATATGGTCCAAAAGGAATTGTCAG
The DNA here is from genome assembly GCA_014218235.1 of Colocasia esculenta. Classification (NCBI taxonomy): domain Eukaryota; kingdom Viridiplantae; phylum Streptophyta; class Magnoliopsida; order Alismatales; family Araceae; genus Colocasia; species Colocasia esculenta. The sequence goes on along the minus strand of CM024757.1, from coordinate 7,201,194 downwards.
GGTAGCAGAATAGCGCTAATCGTCCCACTACTAGACTCCAGAAAGTCATTGCATCCACTGATTCGTTTGAAAATGGAAATCCAAGGTTCCTGCCAGATGACATGAGTAGAAGTACCACCTTACACAAAAATTAGGTGGTAAAGGCGTGTAACCTTTTAACTTTGCTGAATTGTCTAACAGCATTTTACTTGAATGTGAATTCACCATCTATATATAATGTCCTGTCAAGGAGAGAACTATTGAAAGAACTAAAAAAGTCCTTCAAGAATCAGATTAGTTCAACACCGATTGATTTAAAAAAGAAGAGTTTAAAGTTTGAGGCTTCGAATTCTTGAGTAAGCAGATAAGCAGGCATGTTGATTGAGCATTCTATCTGGATGAAACAAATATTGCTATCTAGTTCTTAATTGACTGACTGGGTCTTCGTGGGAAAGCGAAGGATAGGGTTCGAAACATTGAATGGTCAAGTAAGCTGAAGAAAAAGGCATGTATCGAGCAAATTATCTTGGCCAGATGAAACAAAGGTTTGCCATTGCTCCATTCACGAACGACTGCTTTTTGTCTTAACAATGTAAAGAATGGACCTAACTATGTCAAGACACTATTACAGAGAAGATGAAGAAATGGTAAATTTTTATGAGTGGAGATCCCCTCGGTATACTAGTGGAGAGAACTCCATCAGTACTTAGAGGGCATTTTACAAAAAAAGCCTCTTTTTCCAAACTTTTTTATATTTCGGTTTTGACTTTTCTGCAAAACATAGTGGGTCCCACAAAACCCCCTCAGCAATAATGGAGTTCCCTCTACTAGAGTACTGAGGGGATCTCCACTCAATTTTTATTTACATGTTTATGCTAAAAACATCCAATTAGTCTTTTAAGGCTTCTGCCCAGGCCAAATAGGCTTACGTGCTTGAAAATGTAAAAATCAGTAGAAAACAGTAAACAGGAATTACAGAAACTTAAAACTATTTTCTTTTAGGATGAAAGATGATGGAAATATTTTTTTATCATGTTTTTGTCGTAAATTCAAAATTGTGTCTAGCCGAGATTGAAAATTTGACAACCACAAACTGCAATATACCTTAATCTATTACGAGAATCTTCCCACAACAAAGCAAGATCCATTTGTGTGGGAAAATGCAAAAGACTCGTTTCTAAGTCTATAAGGATGAAGAATGTGGGACCTAACAGCAGAAAATCCTCTGAGTGGCAACTCTGTCATGATCAAAAGTAAATCACTAGCCAACCAGAGTCTAGCAGAGAAAATATGGATGGAGAACGCATGGAGGAAGAAGGGGAATAAGAAGCACATTACTCTTGCATCGTAACTGCTAGCTATATGTTCCGTTCAGTCCTTTAATTATCGATGTAGCAATAAGTAAAATTCCCAAATAACATAATAAGACCTGAACATGGGTGGAAGGAAAGAAACTAATCAAAGTTGGGGGAAATAAACAATGAACTTACCACCGGCTGCATTCGCCTTTTCCCAATTGGGTACTTATAAGGATTCGGGGTTTGCATAGAGAATGCTGTAAACCAGAGGATGAAACCTGATAAAAGATCAAGGAGAGAATCCAATGTGGATGCGATAATCGCCAAAGATCCACTCCTGATGGAAGCATAAACTTTTGCTGCAAATAGAATGATGTTCGCTATATTTGATATCTGAATAGCTGTTCGCTCACTTCTGGCAGTCCTTTCCCGCTCTTCCTAGATTATTATTGGAATCATGTTAATCCCTCTGCACAGTAAACTGTGAAACTAATCTATCGCTTCTTCAGGGTCATGAAGGAAACAACTTGTACTCCAACCTTTGTCATTCCAGGAAGGAAACCACGGTCGGCTAGGGTATCCATTTCATTGAATCCCTCGAGCATCTCCACTTGCTGCTGATAATACTCCGCCACAACGTCTCCGCTTCCTGATCATCGAACAACAAGTTATCATCAGATATCGAAAAGTTTCAAAGAGCTCTCTGTGGAGACAAAAATAAGAAACATATACGAAACAAAAATAAGAAACATATACGAAGTAAAAACTTCACGTAATCACGTTTGGATTTTACAAATAGTCATTAATTATCAGCATCAATTAATTCAATGCTGTTTAATTACACGCCGACCGCCGCGAACCCTGACGCTGAGCAGCATCGTTAATTCGTTATTTAGTCTCTGCTCTGAGTCCCAACTGGACGGAGTTTACCCAGTCATGGTCGCTGAAATCGTAACAAAACTGGCAGGTTTCATACTCATATCAACAGCGAAGCTTGGTAGAATCGGTAGCAAACTTAGAGCGACCTCTCAGATCGTGGCTCATCGTCACATCCCCAAAAACTATTACCTCGACGCTTACCTCATCTTGATTCGAAACGGCTACTCTTCGAAGCGCATCGACTCAGTTCGACAACAAAAACAAAGAGCTAGCGGAACGAATCCAGATTATTAAAAGATAACCAAATTAAATACACCACCAGAGTAAAAGAACACTTGTCTGCAAGCTTTTTCTAGAAGCGCAGAGGAGGTCGACGCAAGCAAGACCTAGAAACATCTTTTACGAGAGGACGATCGAAGACTAGAGATGAGACAGCTACCAAGAACACCGAGGCAGTCCTGGAGGCCGCGGGAGGGCTTCTCCTGCAGAGGCTCGGCACGCCGGAAGCCATCGAAGTTGAGGCGCCAAGAGCGCTCCCGCTCGCCGGACTCCGGCAGGAGCAGCTCCGCACCCTCCGCGTCGCGGGGAGCCGCAGGATCCACCATCGCTCTCGTCTGGGAGAGATCACTCCGCTGCGGTCGATGCCAAGGGGAGGGCGGCGGGGGAGGGAGCTTATAGGCGAATGCAGTGTTCAGTTGTTGACAGGAACCGTTGCGATCCTCGTGTCCCGGTGGAGCGGAGGGGAGGATTGGGTCACTTGAGGTGAGTTTAAGCCCAAGGTCACCGCCGTCGACTTACCTAATCCAAGGCACTGTGCTCTGGAGTTCCGAGAATCAGAGAATTTGGAATAGTGAAACGTGTACCGGTGCGCGGCAACAGGGTCAAGTGGGCAGCGCGAAAATAGCTGACATGGAATTTGATTTTAAATTAAGTAGGTTTTTTAGTTAAAATTATGTGACCAGTATTTTGATTGGTGATGAGATGAGACTTCAGAGGAAAATCGCAAAAAAAAAACATTTCAAATTTTTAAACAAGTCCGTAGGTTGGAATAGTTTATGTTTCTTTGTTAATTTTATGAAATAAAAGGATGAGAATATTTTGATTAGGTTTTATTGACTCTAAAAAACTTCCGATTTTAATTCATGTTTCGAGATAATTGTTAACCTGTCGGCCCGTCATAGCTAGGTGGGTTGGTGGGGTGGGAGGACTCGTATTCGATATTTAATAAAAGGTGTTTAATAAGTGGCTTTGGCCACTAAATTGGTACCAAAAAAGAAAAAATATATATAAAGTGAATAAGATCTCCCAGATTACTTGATGAAAGTTGAGGTGTAGCATATCATTACTTATTGAAACGTTCTTATTTTTTAGAGAGGGGTTCAATCCTTTTTATTATTATTATTATCTTTCTAAACTTTCCTTCTACATTATGTGATTATCTGATATTAAATCTAGCTAGGTTATAAGTTTGTCCCATCAAAATATATAACATCAATCTTTATTCTCTGATATTTGGATCAAATGATCATAGTGCGATATATCAAATATCATTCCTCATATTAGTGTTTCCCTTATTCTAAAACAGTTTTAGTTGCTGCTTTGCAAGGGGTGCAACTAGATGCTGCACCTTAAATATTATTTTTTAGTTTTTTTAAGAAAATTATGCCAAATCATGTCCTTCCTACATATATGCTCATATAGTTTGCTCATTGAGTGGATAATTATAAAGTCTTAGAGAATAAATATCATACAACTTCTTATCATGCATATGGGCACATCACTTATGTCGTTTTGATGTATTAAGAGTTGCATAATATTCATCTTTTTAATTTCTAAACTATTATATTGATAATATAGATTTTCCTAGTATATTTGTTTGGATGAGATATGATATGATAAAATAAAATTATAAATCGCCAATTCGTGAAGAATGTCCCAATTTCTTAAAATCTTTATAACCTTGTTAATAAACTATATACGTTTTGAGACTTCGGTGATTCTATCCACTCCGGGAATGGTACGGACGGATGATCCGAAGCGAGGATGCAGGCGGAGGCGGGCCAAGGAATTCCCAACGTGTCCGCGCCTAGGGCGGTGACCCGACTCTGGTATCTGCAGGTCGTTGCATTATTGGTAGATGGTGCCGCCTAGAATATTGCGAAGTTTGGTGACGGACGCGTGTACGACCGCGATCGGTGGAGCACTAGAAGGACCACCGCTCACACTTGAAAGAGAAATATACGTCTAAATGTACATTTAAATATTTATGAACTAATTTAAATTTTTATAAGCTCACTTATAATTTATGTGTAAATTTATATTTAAATTATTTTGTCAACTTCAAGAGATAAGCTGAATTTTTTTATAAAAAAAAATTCTGCTTGTCCCATGCATCTGGCGTGACTCGCGTGGTTGTGGGTCCCCCGTAGTTAAATACTCACGAGATAGAACCAACGACGGATGCTGTTGAAAGAAAAGTTAGCGAGGGAGAAGTGGAAAAGGAGTGGCTGGTCTCCTAGTCCAAGCTAGCTATATTCCACATGGCAGGCATCTTTATGATTGGCGTAGAATCGGACGAACGTCACCATTGCAGGTTCGGCCAATCAAATACCGGAGGTCAGTGTTGGTTTTCTGTTTTGAATTCAAATATTTTTTCTTGTATGGTTATGTATGTGTGTAAAATTTTGTTTCATCAGGTGGTCTTGAGAGGTTTGAGTCGGAAACCAATTAAGCAGACGCGACGCACGTAATTATTGCGCGCAAGGAGGGAGGCAAATTCCCAACCCGCGGGCCCGTTTGGTTTGTAACTTTTATTTTTTATTTTCCCTTTTCTTACTTCGGATTGGATCGTTTTCGTGAGGAGGTGGGTCTCCTCGGATTCTGCGGCGCCGCCTTCGTCTCTCTTCTCTGCTCGCTCTGTACCGTTGCTTCTTTGTCCCGCTCTGTTCCGCTGCATGTCATGTGATTTTTTCTGAGACGATCTGAGGTTGAGTCTGTAAGCGACGTTCGTGTTGGAGTGTACCTACGGACACCGCAAGTGATTGTTAGATCTTGAGAAAATCTTACCAACGAACCTCTGCACTGTAGGCGACAATATATTCTCTAAAAATCTTCTGATCTCTGTGAACACATCATCTATCTATTTCATACATTCTTGATACGATTTTTCTTAGAGTCACAAGATAGGTCGTTTTAGAAGGTCGGCTGATCCATCCTCGGTGGGAGATGGCGTTCAAGAGATTCTATCTCCTCCACGTCACCGGGTCTTTGGAGGGAGAGGGCGGGCCGTGGTGTGGAGAGGTTCGTCTCCTACACGTCACCTGGAGGGAGAGGGCGAGTCGCGCCAACTTGCCGTTTGCGCGGCGGTGAGTCGTAAAGGTGGTAGGCCGTTCGTTGTTGTTGTGGATCTCTAGCTGTCCTGGTGCGGCATAGTTTGATGTGGAGTGGCGGGAAGAGAAACCCTTGGTGGCCGGGTGGTGTGCGCGGAGTGTTTTCGCTGTGGGGAATCCATGACGTGTCGTTGCTGGCCTTTCTCGCTCCGCCATTGGCTAACCTGATTTGAATGACGTGGTCGAAGTTGCTGCATCCAATAAAATATGTATATATATATATATATAGTTTTTGCAGATAAATTTCTATTAGAGCAAACAAATAGATTTATTAATCCAGTGTTTATATTTATATTAAAACTACAGAAATCTATATTTTAGGACATGTTCGTGACGCGGATAAATTACTATTAGAGTAGGGGTGTTAACTGGGTCGGGCCGGCCCGGAGACCCGGAAGCCCGGCCCGATATAACATGGGCCTGGGCCTAATTTTTTTATTAAATTTTATATTTTAGCCCGGCCCGACCCAGCCCGAAAAAAATCTGGGCTAATTCCGAGCTTGGCCTGGCCCGGCCGACCCGCCTCCCGCGCCCCTCGGCCTCCCCGTGTCCCCGCCCGCCTCGGCCCGCGTCCCCGCCCGTCTCGGTCTCCCCTCGCCCCCGCCTCGGCCACGTCCCCGCCCGCCTCGGCCTCCCCGCGCCCCCGTCTCGGCCCGCGCCCTCGCCCGCCTCGGCCTCCCCGCGCCCCCCGCCTCGCACGCCGCTCGCCCCAGGCCGGCCGGACCGAGCCTGGGCCGGGCCTCAAAAACTGACCCCGGGTTGGGCTTTTTTTTTTAAACCGAGCTTTGCCCCGGGCCTGGGCCAGTTATCTGGAGACCGAGCTGGACCTGGGCCAGACCAAGCCCGTCCAGACCTGACCCATTGACACCCTTATATTAGAGCAAACGAATAGATTTATTAATCCTGTGTTTATATTTATATCTAAAACTATAGAAATCTATATTTTTAGGACATGTTTGTTAGATGACGTTTTTGCACACGTGTGCGTAAAAATAGATATTAGAGAGAAAAGATCACGGCCCTCTGCTCCAAATCACAAGGCCTTGTGACTTCAGCTTGGCTTAGTAGATGATATTTCGATTATCAAGCCCACGAAAGCTCCAAAATAAGACCCGCTTGATAGAGAAACCCAGTTATGAAACCAGGCTCGCGAAGTTCCCACAACCACTCGATTTGTTGGCTTTAAGGGGAGGGCCCTTTCTCTTGGGGTTGACGTCATAAGGACAATCCAAGCAACAAAGGATGGCTCTTGAGTTAAATATACTCAGAACGTACAATGATAGGATACTGTGGGACTGATGTAGAAATTTTATCTAGTAAAATAATTTGAATTATTTTTTAATATTTATATAATTTATATATTATATATAATATAAAATAAAATTTAAAATATATATTTAGAATAAAAAATATATGAAGCTCCAATAATATGACAAATCAAGAGGGCGGATTGCGAAGGTCGCGGCGGGCGTCAGGGGCCGACAGCGAGGCCCGCGAACGCGAAGGGAGGAGGGCGACGTCGCGGCGAGCCGATGAACTGGCGAAGGGCGGTGCTGCTGCTTTAGGGACTGCGATTTACATTTAGTCGACTTTCGCGAGCGCCTGGCCTGTGACTGCAAGGTCTGCATTTGGTGGGACAGGGGGGCAAGGGTTAAACTGGGTGAGGCTTTAGAGCTAAAAAAATTGGAAATTTGGGGTCTGTTACCTCGATCTGGCTATTGGAGACAGCCCACAGCTGCACCACGCCGTCGGTGCCCAGTGGTGTATGTTGTCCGCCTGTCCGGGCTCTGATCGTCCGGGCATCCGGCGCTCTTGTGAATGGTCAAGTGAGCCAGGCCAGCCGGCGAAGTCGTAAAGGGGGGAGGGCGGTGAGACAACGAGCGAAGGAAGGGCCACACGCCAACGTCGCTGCTTGTGGGAGTGGGATGGTGTCGAGGCGATTGCTGCGACGGCGAGTCGGAGTGTCTGCGGCTACTCAAGCGCGCAATGAGAAATTGGTTGAGGCCGGGCGAAACTGGGTGAGGCCGCAAGGGTTTAGAGCAAAAAAAATTAGAAATTTGGGTTTGCCGATTTGGGGTCGCCACCTCGCCGGGTCGGGTCACCGCCAAGTGATCCAGTGGGGTCACCCTTTTTTCTAAAACCTCTCCAGGTGGCCGATTAAATGGTCATTTCAGAAGAAAAAAAATCCAGTGAGGTCACGTGACCTCACTAAATGTGTTCTACATCTGTCCCTGAGGATACTAGTTCAGTCTACCCCACACCTACTGTAACACCCCGAAAATTTAGCAATTTAAAATTTTCAGAAATATAGAGGGATAAAAATAAATAATCATATTGGAGACTTCCAACACCATGTAATTATGAACCATCAACAATAATGGGCCTATAGAACACATTTGGCCCAAGGATATGAATGAACTGGACAGGGAATTACCCAGAAATTCGTGTATGTAATTATGCAATAATTAGAGAGGGCAATATAGGGTTAAAGATGGGTGATTAGTCATGTAAGGTAAGCCAAAACCGAACTCAATCCCAATTGGTGGTTTCCTAAACCTTTGCTACCTCTTTTGGGTAAGGGAATCCCAGATTTCCTGGAAACTAGGAAACAGAGCTCGTAGCCCCTTTCCTAGTATCGTTAGGACTCTTAACAACATCCTAAAACTATAAGAACTCGTCCCTAAACTCTTGGGGAAGGTTTAACAACGAAGTTTGGGTCGTTTGGAGGCAAGCAAGAATTTCTGAGGAGCAGGAGAAAGGCTGGGAGTCCGTAGCTTCATCCCCTGTATCTTCTGTTGCATCCAGAACATCAACGGGTTTTAGATCTTCGTAAAGGTAGGTGTTCTCGGGCCAAGATTAAAGAAAACCAACACCATCATGTAGTTCTCTGAGTCTAGGATCATTTGCATTTGGTTTGACTCAATTTCATGGATTATACGTTGTGTATTCGTCGGTTTTCTGAAGTCTTGCACAGTTAGGGCTTTTTCTTGTTCTTCTTATTATGCACACGATTAAAGATCGAATTTGACTAAACTTTCTTCATGAAAGTTCTTCTAATTGACATCACGAGCATCTTCTATGTTGGACGTTTTGTCTAAAAATCCTTCGTTAGAGAGTTAGGAGCATGACAAGAGAGTCTCTGCATGATACTGCGATTTCGGGCTACTATTAGCTCTCTGTTATTCATATGTTTTCTCGGGATTTGCGACCGAATTAGATCAAACCCTCAACATAAAAGTTCTTCTACTTGTTGTCCTCTTCATCTTTCATGTTGAACGTTTTGTCTAAATGTCACTCTTTAGAGAGTTATAAGAGGTGGAAGTGGATCGCTACACTGCAGTCATGTGTTTTTGTCTGGAAGGGGCACTCGTGTCGACCTGACCTGAGCCCGTGTCGACCTGACCTGAGCCCGTGTCGACCTGACCTGATCCCGTGTCGACCTGATGTCCCAAAACAGCCCAGAATGTGTTCTGGGAAGCCCTCTAGTGTCGACACAGTCCCATCCCGTGTCGACACACTCACCCAGTTTGACCCAGAAAGTGCTGGGAAGCTGATCTAGTGTCGACACCACATGTGCTAGTGTCGACACACTGTCCCATATTAGTTAGGGGGTTTTCTGGAAGCTGTCTCTAGTGTCGACACTACTTGATCTCGTGTCGACACTACTTGACCTTTTTGCCTTGTTTTTGAAGCACTGTGTCGACACCACCTGAACTAGTGTCGACACTACCTGACCAGTTTTGCGTGATTTTGTCTTGTGTTTGAAGCATTGTGTCGACACCACTTGATCTAGTGTCGACACTATCCTTACAAGATTTTTGTATAATTTTGGTCTAATCATTTCATGATGTCTTCAAGCATGTACATGGTGTTATAAGGTATGCATGGACTTAAAATAAATCAAACCATTAAAGGAAATGGTAATGATATGATTATGATTCTAATGTGTAAATTTTGATTGTTCTTATGATCCTTGGATTATCTTGTGATCTTGCTTATTGTCAATTGATAAGATAATAATATGATATGAATGTGGGGATGAATACATGATTAGTATGGACATATTAGTGGTGTAAATGTTATGATTTGCATATAAGTTTCATGGTTTCATGTTTTTCGGTGTTTAATTGATTATTGTCATATGCATACATGCTAGGAAATTACATGTTCTACATATGATCTGTCTTTAGAAACACCCTCGTGTCAAGACATTAATGAACTATGAAACATAAGATATGCCATTATCCTGCCTTGTTCTTTTGAGTTGTTTGTCATTCCTTGACTCTATGAATGATCATGTCCTTTTACTATGAGCTTATCATTGAAACTCTGTGGCCATAATGTGAATATGTTTGTTTGGCACAACGTGGGACCTCGGTCCATTTGACCAATGCCAGTGCAATAAGGGCCCTGTCTGGTCCTGGGGAGGAGCACCCCAACGTACTTATTAACCGCGGGAGTATGGACTTGTGGTGCGTGGCATGGCACTGATACGATAAGCAAGATTTGTGGGAATGTGCCTTCGTTTGATATGATAAGTTTGATTTGATCTGATATGATAAGATTTGATATGATACGTCTGTTCACGTGAATACGTGGTATCTGTCTGAATATGGCCAATCTCTTTTGATATGATTCTACTCTTGAAATATCTGTCCATTGTATATGCAATTCGACATTTGATCTGATACGATATCCGTTCTATTCTGCTATTCAATCTGTTAGAAAAGCATGCATTGTCATCATATTCATGTGCATATCTGCCTATTTAAAATGTTAATCATGTATACTAGTGCCCGCACAATATTGAGATGTAATTCCTACTGAGCTAGTTCGCTCACCCTATCATCCTACCCTTTTTCAGGAAGTGATGAAGAACTCGTGGAGTCGGATGGGACTGGAGAAGAGTGACGAGCACCCGTCCTAGAATAGATGACAGTTTAGAAATAGAAATTTAGTAGTCTATGTAATAGTGAAACTTTTCTGGAAGTTATTTGAATAATGGACCCTTTGGTTAATTCTTTCTTGTAAGGTTGTATCTAGTTGAATGAAATGAAATAAAGAGTAACTTTGAGGATATTATTATGATTTGAAAAGTGTTAGTATATTCAATTGTGACTCTGCGCTATTCAACTGTGATATGTTTGTTTGTATCGTTCACGTCCCCCGGTATTTATTCCGCTGCTAAATATCGGGGCGTGACACCTACCTTGGTAGGCCTTAGCTTGGGGGACAAAAAACCAGCAGCCTGACTAAGAAGATCTCTCGTCCGACCAACTCCTAAGTCGACAAAATCTTAACTTGGTGGGGAAGCTACATACACTCCTGATCTAATTAACTGGTCTACATATGAGTGAGGAGCAAAACTCTAGAGCCCATAACGTATGTCTACATTGAGCACCTCTCCGCATAGGCACTAAAAGGGCATGGTCCACAACACCCTCGTACCCCTTAAAGTCAACATCAGGGAATGATATATGTGCGGGACCATGAGTAAATGACTTAAGGACATCTTCAAGTTTTTGTATTTTGTAGATTTTGATGATCACAAAATATTACTTTTTATTCATGATTGATAAGATCATAAAACACTCATTTGTGTTCATGTTGATGACCCAAACGTTTGATTTGTTACAGTTAATCTAATAGTTTAATTTGTATGCTAAGTGTGCAGGTATATAGGCCAAATTGTATTGGTGAGTGAGTCTTTCAAGGCCAAGTTTTGGTTTTGAATAAGAGTGAAAAATCAGTTGGAAAAGTGTAAAATTAAAAGTCAGTCGATCGAACTCTGGGTTTCAATCGACCAAACATTCCAATGAGCCCAGCCAACACTCTAGGTCAAAACAGTGGACCAAACTCTGGGTTTTGGTTGACCAATACTTCCAAAGCTTCAGGATCCAAGGTCAAGTCAAAAATGGTCGACCGAACTCTGAGTTTCAGTTGACCAAACCTCTCAGAAAAATCAGATTCTGAGTTCTAAGGAGAACGGTCAACCAAACCATGAAGAACGGTCAACCGATAAGCAGAGCTACTTCGACAACTTGTGGACCATCTGAAGAATGGTCAACCGAACCCCTGAAATTGGTTGACTGATTTTCATCACGTAGTTTTCAAATCTAGATGGACTCTTTCCTTGAGTGGGACTCTTGTCTTCATTTGCATAGGGACGACTCTTAGAAGTTTACCAAGGGTCTCTAAATATAAAAAGTAACCTTATTGGAGAGAAAGTCGGGTTGTTCCATCTACGCAACAAGAGTTTTGCTTTAACAAGGATTTGTGAGCGGCTCTGCACATGTTTTTGACGTGAAGCCCCATCTGAAGATATTCTCAAACGATCAAGAACAGTGCTACATCCCCAGAGGTTAAGGATCATGGTCTACATTAACCACACCTTTAGGAATAAATTTTTCACGGAATGTGAGATAATGGACGTAGGCACACGCGGTATTATCGAATCACTTTAAAATCCTACGTGCATTCTATGGTTTGCTTCCTCATTCTATCTTCGTTCTTCGCACGTTAGAATAGTTAGGTACGTTGTGCCTTGTCTAAAGTTATATTATTTTCACTGTGTTACTCAAGCTGTTTATTCTCTTTAATTAGCCTTAAGTGTGTATTAGGTAAAATTTTGTAATTTATAATTAACTAATTCACGCATTCCCTCTTGATTGATCATCACACATTCATAACATATCAAAAACATGGCCAACGAGATGATCCGCATATGGTTAATAGATACCGACTAAATTTTACATATGAGAAACTTCATCACGAGCAAGTCAGAGACTAATAGCCTCAGTCATAGTTGTAACCTCATCGCATGAGACCAACAAGGAGGCTCAAAACGAATAAATCTCAAAAGACCCACTCGATGCTAGACTTCTAGACCCCCAAAATCTTTTGGGAGAAATTTCAAATCATTTACACCATTGCTCTAAACTCTTGTCAAAATCTGACTTAGGTAACAAAATTTTCTCTGGAATGCGGCTCCCGAGACCCCCTTATCCCTTTCTCCTTGTGAGAGTCTCCATCACAGTTGCAAAAAGTCCCCAATTTTCTAATCACTTCAAATAATGCAACGATCGACATCGTCTTTATCTTTTATTTATTTTATTTTATTTTGAATAAGTAAAGACACAACTACCTTTTGAATTCTAATTTCAAATTTTGTAATATATATATATATACACTTAAAATTAGAAATTGTTATATTTATATATGTATGTAACTACTTTTCGATATTTATAATGTGTGCAATATGTAGTATTAATGAAAAGTATAATAAATTCAATTTATTCGGTTCAAATCAAATCATTTAAGTGGACTTGAATTTTTTGTTTGAGCTAAATTATATATGTAGAGAAATACTTATTTCAAAACTCCTCGTGCAATACAATTACTGTATATTGCAAGAAAAATCTGGTTGATGGAGAAAGAGAAGGTTTGCACCACCATCACGCTACCTCTCCGGAGTTTTCTTGGTGGCAGATCCATCCGGTCCGGCGAGGGGGACGGCGGCAGCGACGTGGTGAGAGGGACAGTTGGTGGTTGTGGTGGAGAGGCCTGGCGGCGGGATAAGAGGGGGGGGGGGGGGGGGGGTTTAAACTCTCTCTCCAAAAAGAACGGGATAGTTTAATCCCACTCTTATCCCTTTTAACCCCTAAAATCATCGAATTAATTTACCCCCCTCTTAAAACATCATTCCTCCTTAACTCCACTCTTGCCCGTCTCTAACCCCGCCCAAACCCATTTGTCCAGGGGATAAGAAACTTTCGATTAAAATAATCAAAAATTGTTTAACCCTATGTTTAAGATAAAATAATTTGCGAAGGGGAAGTGAGATTCAAAAGTTAAATAGAGGGTTAAGATAACTCACCAAGAAAGGTGAGGTACCTAAGGGTGTCAATGGGCCGGGCCTGGACCGAGCCTTGCTAGGTCCGGCTCAGACCCGGTTTTCTAAAAGTTGGCATGGGCCCAGCCCAGACCCAGTTTTTTAAAAGCCGGCCCGGACCCGACCCAGGTCCGGAAAAGCTCGAAAAGCCCGACCCGGCCCGAAAATATTATTTTTATTTATATAATATATAATATATCTACTCTAACTCATTTTGCCATCAATTTTTTAGAAAATTTTAGACGGTTTTATTATGTATCAAAAATGTTTAAATTTTTTTTAAAAGAAAAATTGGGTGCATAGCTTTAATTTATAAAAGATTATATTTGGAGTAGATTTATTGTGAAAAAAATAAATATAATTCTCTTTTAAATATAAATTTTATATTTAACATAAAATATATTTATATTTTCTGGGCCGACCGGACCGGGCCTCACAAAGCCCAAATCCAGCCCTATTTTTTTTCTAGGCCGGGCCGAACTGGACCAAAAATTTTTAGCGGGCTCATTTTTTCGACCCAAACCCGGTTAAAATCGGGCCAGGCTTCCGGGCCTCCGGGCCGGCCCGGCCCAATTGACACCCTTAGAGGTACCTTACGTTAATCTCACATTTACCCCTTTTTATCTTCAAAACTTCCGAGTTAAGCAACCTTCACCACCAAATTGTCATTCCTCCCTATTCTCATCCGTTTAAGCAACCTCCACCACCAAACTGTCATTCCTCCCTAATCTCATTTGTTCCCCTCTCTAACCTCATATATATCTCCTGCCAAAGTCGCCGGCCCGCATTCATAACTCTCGAGGAGAAACGTGAATACATGGTTACTATAGTCTCATAGTCATTAGTCATCAATCTCGAATTCATACACGACATATTTTACATAAGAAAGAGAGATGCGAGGGTTTTGTTAGACTCTTAATTAATAAAATTATTTTTTAATAATTTATATTAATTTTATTATAAAATATATCTTACAATAACCATTTCACTATGATATATGGTGGGTGACTTAGAGGACTCCGATTGGGTCGATCGGTTAGAACTCTTATTTAAAAACAGGAGGTCCCGAGTTCGATTCTTAGGGGGGGGATTTACCTGATTTACATGCAATCTTCGAAGTGTGTAGATCCGAAATTTTTCGGATCAAGTGAGGTAAGAACAATACGAGTACACGAAAAATAAGAGCTGCCAAGTCATAACTTTGGAGTTCACGAACACCAATCTTTAAACCCACAAAATCACACGGAACGGGATTTCCTCGTATCAAAAAAAAAATATGGTGGGTGACTTGCTATATTTTTTATGTCTATTTTTTGGACTCACTACTTTCTTATACTCGAAACACCCAATGTGTTCTTTGCTGGACAATATGAATGAAACAGCACTCGCCCTCTTCTCCTATGGATGTAGCCTTAGATCGAACCATATAAACCTAGTCTTTGTTCTATTGGCTATGTGTTTGCTTATTTTTCACAATAAGGGGTAATTGTAGACGGTAGACTGTGCTTCAGACATTATTTAGAGAAAGTACGCAATGCTTTGCTCTTTATTATGTTGTTGAAATAATCGGATGGTCTATTATTGACTATCTTGAGATGAAATATAAATCTCTATAAAAATAATATTTAATATTTATCAAAATTATTTATTTTAATTGTGTATTTATTTGTTTCATTTATAAATAGATCAAATAAAAAGATAAGTAAAATAAATTAATACGTAAGTAGAATAAAAATTACACTTATTCATAATTTATTTGTTTCACTTATCAGTGAATCAAATAAAAAGTTAAGTGGAACAAATAAACATATAAGTGGATTAAGTGAAAAAAAATATTTTTTCAATTTAACTATTTATTTGTTCTTTTTATATATTTATTTATTTTACTTATATTTTTATTAGGTCTTGACAAATATCTAACGTTATTTTTTGTGGAGACTTGTGTTACACGTCGGGACAGTCAATAAAAATTCACCTGATTATTTTAGGGTGATAAAAACTCTCTCATAAAAGAGAGAATAATATTTCTCTAAAATATTATCAAACAACTCTCACTGAAGAACAATGATCCAAAATAACTTGCAGCAAAGATGTTCCTCTCTGATAAACTTTGCAGCTTATAATTGGACTATATTATCATTGTAATCTCACTCACAATCTAACAATCTATATATGTTTTATTTTGGTTGGACGCTTAGCTTTTACATTATCCTTCAAAAATTATTCATAGTCTTGCTCTAAGTGGATTCTAACCTTAGATCCTACAAACTTTTTTTGGGTAGCATAACCTAATGATCATAAATCACAAGCTATTGTTTACATAACCTAACGCATCTAGAGATCGAATGCTAAGCGCAGGAGGACTAGACCCTACAACTTGATGTACATAGAGAATGACTACTAAACCACTTATTGAATACTCCAACAATCTAAATTGTTAGGTCTCAAATACATGTTTTGATTCAAAGCTTTTTTCTTTTCTTTTCTTTTTCCCAAATAAAATGCTTCACAAGTGTGATCCTTAAAAGACCGTGGCAATTTCTCAACAACCTTTAAACTATTTGGATCTATGTTTGATAGGGTCTTTGAGTCGACCCAATAGTCTTAACGAGTCCAGCCCAACATGGATCAATTGACACATAGTAGGTGAAGAGGAGAAGGGATTTCAAGAGAGAACTTAATATCATATTGAAACTCACACTTCTCGTCACCCGTGGTCCGCTCTTCTCTTCACCCTTAATTCACTTTCAAAGAGTCACCAGCAGCCATATATAAAGGTTAAGAGGGACATGTGTCAACTAGACATAATCTCGCTCGCAATTTTCTCTGCACATTATCTCTCTTCTTGAATTGAACTCGTTTCTTCTATTGACTTTACCGTCGAATGGTCAACCTCAAGATCCCTCTCTCGAGGTTGACTATCTTATAAGTCGAAGTAGCATCAAAAGATGACTAAGCACTTCTTTACGCTTCCCATCTCAACGGCCCGAGAGTTGGACTCGAGTTATCTATGATCTTTCCTCTTCAAGATCTATAGAGATCAGACTAACCATATCAATGTCCAAATTGGTTGATAGACGTCTATATATATAGGATTTTGGTCTTGGAGATAAAGGCTCCAACGTTTTAACTAATAGAATGTTTGAAGGATTAGGTTATGCCAAATGTAGAGCTTTTTCGTGCCTATGTCAGACTTTCCATCAGTGTTTAATGTTTGACAAAGAAAATGGCAAGGACACTATGAACGACTTAACATTGGATTGGGCTTATACTGGGCTGAGCTACGAACAAAACAAACAGCTCAGGGCTAGTCCTGCAGTTAGGCCCGCCGGCCCAATGGGCCTCGGGGAGGCATGTCGCCCACATCGTTCTTGTTGACCCAGATGGCCCACCGGCGCTTGCCTGCTGTTCCGCGCAAACAGAGAAGCACGCCCAATGGGGGCTTCAGGATTCAAATATTTGAAAGGAGTAATATTCGCTGTATTATTATCTTGTGTAATTTTTCCATTTTTTTATAAACTCATATATGATTGGCCTGAATAAGATCATAGGATTAAAATAGTAACAATAATATATAATTTAATAATAAGAGGTAGAGCTATTCTCCTTAATTTGGTTTTATTGCCTCAACAACCAATTTGCTGCTAATTCTAAAAACATTGAGTCCCCCATACGTTAGAAATCTTTCTTATTTACTTAACAATTATTTTCCCAACTCCTCTCTTGGAGATATGTTTTTTGTGGAATATTTTTCATCACTTTTTTTATTTTACCATAAAAATAGCAAGACCCACATCTTATATGAAAGTAAGGAATGTCGATTGGTTGAATATTAAAATCATATTTGGTATCGGGATAGATCTAGAATAGAATGAAAATCTTTAAAATTTAAAAAAAAATTATTTTTGATCTATCTTAATACCAAACAACTTCTAAATATTTTTCATTTTTTCATATGATTTAAACATATTCCTCAAATATATCATCGTCTAGTTTTCTTCCCAGTTAATTAGAAACCAATGTAACGAGTAACGACCTACCACAAGACTAAATGGCATATTCCTAGGTATCCACAGCGGGACTTTTAACTGACGTGACATCCCTCAGTGGACAGTGTCCGATTTCGAGATTCGCACGGGCCTCGTGCGCCCCATCCTCCGCAACACGAGGTGCGGACGTTTTTTGTCGTCACGTAGGATATGCGCTTCCCTAGTCGAAGCGCACATTCTCGGTGCGCATTGAGGCGAACCCGATGCGAATTCTTCCCTCTCGCGGGTATTTAAAGATGCTCGTGCTCGACCTCGCGCTGATAAATTGGTATATCGCGTTTCTCGTACCATTAAAATTCGCCTTTCAGTCTTTGACGTCTCAAACGCCAAGGTTGCCCGATGTCTTCCATGGAAACTTGGAGAAATCTCTCTCTTATATGGATAATTATATAATTATAATCTTTATATACATATTTTATATGATAAGTTCATTGTAAAAAAAAAAAGAGAAATACTGCGCGCTCGAGCAAATGATTTGCCCAAGACTTGCCCGAGCAACCGGGTATTAAGTATTTTTCAAAAAAAAAATGATAAGTTCAAATCTGACTTTCAGATATGTAAAGAAGATGACTATGTTGACCTAAGCTTGGACTCGCATGGTGAAC
The DNA here is from genome assembly GCA_014218235.1 of Colocasia esculenta. Classification (NCBI taxonomy): domain Eukaryota; kingdom Viridiplantae; phylum Streptophyta; class Magnoliopsida; order Alismatales; family Araceae; genus Colocasia; species Colocasia esculenta. Next base: position 7,183,104 of record CM024757.1, on the reverse strand, counting down.
TAGAGAAAGGGGAACAATCGCCTCGCTCTTAATTTCTCTTTCCCTTGAGTTCTTGATAAGTCTGTCGGACTCAAGTGGGATGCCCAATAGATCTATATAGGTTAGGTCCAAATGGGCGGCCCATGGCCCTATCAATACTCTTGTATGTAAACTCATTATTATTATTATTATTTGCCAAAGCTATCTTATTTATAATGATTATAATTAATTGCAATAATGTCAAATTATATTTTTATATTAATATGATAAGGTTCTAACGATGATGATGATGAATGTGATATAGTTGAAGCTAATGTGCATTGACAAACAATAATGGTGATGGATAATATTAATGAGCGATAATAAATGACCAACAACATCGACGAAAATGGGACAAGGGAACGTACAAGTCAACGTAGGTTGCTCACGGACCAAGGACGCCGTGGGTTGCTCTCCTCGTCTGTTTCCTTGCTATGTGGTGTCCATCGGGGAGGGGGCACTTTCGACACGCCAGAATGCCCCCTTCCCCTCATCTCTTCCTGCCTGAGGTACATCTCTTCCTTTCGGTGAGATGTTTTACTCTGGGGATTTCATTCCTCAGTCTGTCCTCCCCTTTGGAGAGAGATTTTGTTCTCTAGCTTGCTTGGAGGTTCCTCCTCCGACTAGGCCAGGGTCTTCTTCTCCAGCTCACTCGGCTGGAGCTTGGTATCTGACTATAGTAGCCCCTTGTTCTTGGGATGCTTATGTTTTTCTTTCTGTTTTGTCCTTTGTGTGTAGTTGATGTTGACGTTAGTGGAGTCTCCCACACCGACTGTGATCCCCTATTTAGGCATGATCTTTGTGGATATGACTTTGATCTTTGGCCGCTTAGACCTCTCATGTTTCATCTTCAGCGGTTCATACTCCAACAAATTTGGAGTTTTTCTTGCACTCTTCGTTGCTGTAGTGATTTTCTACATTCGAAAGTGTCGAGCTCTCCTCTTGGTGTTTATGGTGCATGTGGGTTTCATCCACCATGCCAAAACTTTTGTCGGCATTCGCTAGCAGTCGTTCCTGACAACTTTTAGCGACACTCGACATGTGCAGCATTGAACTCCCCTCGACGCTTGTGTTCGCGCCCCATGGCTACTCCTTTTCCGGACAGTCTAGTTGAGCTACTCCCTAATGATCGAATCATTCGCGGGCACGTTTCATCACGGTGGCCTATTGCCCATGATGTGTGACTTTCTTCCCCACTATCTCTATGTGATCAATAGATTGTGGTGTTCACTTGTGATCATTCTTTTGAGATTTTTTATATTTGCCTTTTATGTTTTGCTCTATAGTTGTTAGACTGTCTTGTTCACGAGTGGTGTCTTTACTGGGAGCGCACACTACCCAAGTTTGTTGGGTGGCATTGTCACCGCCCCCTCCTCTTGACTATATTGCTTTCCTAAATGAAATGACAACATCTTTAATTGTCAAAAAAAAAAAAATAATGACGAAAATGACTGATGACAACTTGTGGTAACATATGGTGGCCAATGTGGTAAAAACATTTTTATAATTATTTAGATCAAAAGGTCTTTTATCATAGTTTACCATTTCGATTAGGGATCAACTGTTTCTTATCCGTTTTACAGTTTTTATAACTTTATTAACGGCGAACGAACGGGATTCTCAGCCTCGGCACTGCGTTTCCCGACCATTTTCTCGGCTTCTCGCGATCAACGGCAGCTCTAAATCTCGTCCTTTCCCTTCTAGGGTTAGAAATCTCTTGCGCCGGTGCTGGGGCTCCTCAACCTCGCTGGGGATCGGCGATCGGGGCAGCAGATTGAGATGAAATTTGATATCCAGGGTTGGGGATGGAGATTGGCAACGTCGAGGAGTGGATCTCCTGCCAAATCGATGTTGGCAGCCTAGGTCGCCGGGTTTCCTTCCGTTTGAGCGTGGATTGGTTTGGTCCCAATTGTTGTAGATCGAGAAGCGAGGGGGAGATAAAGGAGCTGGTATGATGGAGTCGCAGTGGATCACCGAGTACTCGCATGCCAATGTTATGGATAAGCGCCCAAGGAAGAGGGCCAGGGTGAATTGGGATGTAACTGCTGCGGCGCCTCCTCCCAAGGTTTGATCCACTTGTTCCTTCTCCTCCTATGTTTCGTCATTTTTTCAGGGCATGTTTGTGTGGTGCGTTACAAGTGGTAATCCCTTGTGTGATTTCTCTTTAAAAGTTTTGCGTTTTAGGTTTATAGAATGCCTCTTTAATCCAAATGCATCGTGCATGTTTTTGTAACCCTGTGGTAGTGCTTTCTTTTCCTGAGGTGAACACTGGTTTTTAGTTCCCTCGAATACTAAATCGCTGCCCTTGGTGTTCTTTTATATTTTTATAATTTTTGGATTGATATTTTTTTTCTGGTGTATCGATGTGACTTGACCATGGAACCAGTAAATATTCGGCTGCGATCTTTTTTACATGGTAAGTTGAAAAAATGCTACTAAATGCTTTTCATGATCACCCGAAAGGTGGCTTAGTTTCTTAGCTCCACTTCACATGTTCTGCGACTTTTTGGTTTCGTGTCAAGCAACGATTGAATTTATGTGCCAGGCTTTGCCATGAATATGTCCGTAAATATCTGGAAGATCTGAACTCTAATTTTGATGTATTCTACAACATAGCTGTTAATCATTGTGTACCTTTGTTTTTGAAACCTGGTTTATGCAAATATGGAACGAAGAGGGAAAATAAGTAAGTTTTTTTGATTGGCTGAATTGGTGCGGGCGATCAGGTGCTATATTGTGCGCAAGAAGTTGCGAACAGGTGCGGCCCAAATCAGCTATTTGCTTCATCGTATTACAGTGAAGAAATACCTCGAAATGCATCACCTCCATGGAGAGACGATGACAAAGATGGCCATTATGTTTTTGCTGTTGGGGAGAATCTGACTTCCCGGTGTAATTGCTCTAATCATCTTTATTTTTTCTACTTTGTTTCATTCTTCTTTTTGTTTCCTCTCACATATGCTAATCTTCTTCTTCTTTCCATCTCTCAGATAGGATACTAAGCAAAATGGGTGAAGGTTGGTGTCCTCCATCTTTTTTCTTGCTTATGACTTCTTTATTTGTCTTTATTCTTCAGATTGTCTTTAAATTTACTATTGAAAAGACACTTTAGCTATCATTTTGTGTGAATACGACTTACAGGATGTTATATTTAGCCTTTACCATTTATACTATTTTTTTTTTTATATTTTACCTTGGTCCTCTGTTTATCAATTTTCAAACATTTCACAGGAACATTTGGGCAAGTCTTGGAATGTTGGGACGAGGAAAAGAAAGAAGTTGTTGCAATCAAGATAGTGCGCTCAATTCACAAGTACCGTGAGGCTGCCATGATCGAGATTGATGTGCTTCAAAAGCTAGCGAAACATGATATTGGTGGCAACCGGTAGGGTCTATTCTCTGTATTTCACTTTGTTACATTTCTTTGTGTACATTTAAGATGTATTTGTGTAAGCTGTTTCATTCTTTGCAGTTGTGTGCAAATACGCAATTGGTTTGACTATCGTAATCATATTTGTATTGTAAGTATTTTGTTGGTACTGCAATTTGATTAGTTTATGATGGTGACTATTTACCTTATTGCTCAATCCTTGAGCCAGTAAAACTTGTAAATGGATTTAAATGGTTATCAGGTTTTTGAGAAGCTCGGACCAAGTTTATACGATTTTCTCCGGAAGAACAGCTTCCGTTCATTCCCCATTGACATGGTCCGTGAATTTGGCAGACAACTTTTGGAGTCTGTAGCATGTGTGTGAACGATACTGGCTTATTCCTTTCTTTCTCCACTCAGCTGATTAACAGATATTTTGTGAAGATTGGCAGTTGGAAACAGTGACTCTTCAGCTTCACTGTTTCCAAGTTGATTCTCTTGTTTGATTTGGCATGCGGTTGAGCTTTACATTATGTTGACAGCTCTTTCTGCAGAAAACTATGTATTGTGCATATTTAATTTATTATTTTTTATCTTTTTCACTTTTCCTGCAGTTATGCATGATTTGCGACTTATTCACACTGATCTGAAACCAGAGAATATTCTTCTAGTTTCCTCAGAATACATCAAGGTGCCAGATTATAAGGTATTTCTCTTTTGAATATGTTGCTTTATGCTTAGGAGAAGTTTTTTTGTTTTTTGCTCATCCTGTTTGTGGACCTATTTCACTTTACAAGCTACAGATTTGTTTTTCCCCTAGTTTCCTCTTGGGGGGAGTGGCATTTATGAGTAGTGGATAATTATATGTATCTGATCTGTTTGGCTTCTTGTTGCCTAACCTGTCATGAAGCTTTGGATGCGATCCACTAAGGACACTGTTCTTTTCAAGAATTTACCAAAGTCTAATGCCATCAAGCTTATTGACTTTGGTAGTACAACATTTGGCCATCAAGATCATAGTTATGTGGTGTCAACACGTCATTATCGTGCTCCAGAGGTTATTCTTGGTAATTTTCCCTTAAAGTCTCGCAGGCTTAGAAACCTAACTCTTTTATGCTAGATGTCTTATGTTCTGAAGCCTAATTATTCTATTAGACTTTAATAATTTCTTCACTTACACAGGACTTGGATGGAATTATCCCTGTGATTTATGGAGTGTGGGCTGCATACTCATTGAGCTTTGCTCAGTAAGTTCGATTGGGCTATTGTATGTGTTTTTTCTTCCCTAATTCTCCATGAAACTACACACTGTTGTACTCAAGGAAGTAAACTCTTGTCTTTTAAAAAGTCTGAGGAACATTTGCTTGTTGAGTACCTTGTGATGACAGTAATTTGACTCAACTTGGTGCTTTAAAGGTTCTTTATGTATATCAGTTGTTGGCAATTGCTATTCACATCAACCTTGAGTTACTGCCTGATGCTATGGATTCTACAACCTTATTTCTAGAGGATGTTTTTGTGGAGTTAAGATTGAGTGTTATATATGGGCTTAAAAACAGAATGAGAGACTAAGGAAGATATCTTGAATGTTTTGCACCTTGATTAGTCACTACTTTTATGCATGGTTTGGCGTGGCGGATCGAATCGGTCCGATTCGGCCGAATCGGATCGAATCAAGAGAAACCCGATTCGCCCGATTTCCATCGAATCAGACCGATTCTCATCCGATTCCCATGCGAATCAGCCGATTCAGGCGAATCGTGGCGGATCAGGAAAAACCCGATTCGCCCCGATTCCCCGATGTGTCGAACCTTGCTTTTATGGTGGCCGTAGTCATTTTGAAGAGTTTGGAAGCTAAAAAAACACTGCAGACAGCGAATTCATGGGGCAAAATAAATGTGAGACTTTTAGGAGTTGCCTTTTTTTATTAATCTTAAAAATGACATTTTGTTATATTTCCACTTGGAGTTCATAGTCTTGTGATCTTAGACTGCCTTTTTGCCCTTCTAGACTTCATCCTTGGCCCGAGTGTACCTCTCAACTAAACAAGTTATGAATTTGTCAAGGACGTGAGGCGGATTTCCATTATTTTGTTAGGTTTTCTTACATAAGATATCTATAAATTATGAACATATTTTTTAAAGAGATGCTTACTTCCCGTCCTGGACGGGTAGCAAAGGATGGGATTGGCGCACGTGCCACCACCCACTTGGCGGGTGCCATTATGCCAAGTGTCATTCCCCCATGTAAAGCTATTTGTCCACCAACTGGGGCCCACACACACCAATCCTGAAGGCACCCTTCTCTTTCAAGAGGATTCATGGCAGTCATCAATTCTCCTAAGCAGCCACAATTTCATTCATGGCAGTCATCAATTCTCCTAAGCAGCCACAATTTCATATGTGGCAATTCTGCCTAGTCTATTTGCTGGGCTGCCCACCTAGACCTAGGATGTCCATGACGGTTACGTGTGGGATGAACCTGGGATAAGGATGGGGATAGAGGAAGAGGAAACAAATTTGCTACCTGTCCAGGACAGGAAGTAAGTATTTCTCTCTTGTTTTTTTTTTTTTTTGAGGACCGATGGATATGGATATGGGAAAAGGCTGGTTGCTTCTCAGTCAGATCTGCCTGTAGTATCATTTCAGATGGTGGTGTTCAGCATGGATTACATGCTCAGGTGTGGAAGCCTAAATAGTCCATTAAAGGTGAAAGTTCTGATGTGGAGAATTTTTATTGGTAGGCTACCCACACATGACAAACTTCGTGGTTTTCTGCCGGACGTTCAGATCTCTTGTGTTCTTTGCGGGGTGGAGGGTGAATCTATTGATTACATCTTCACTGACTGTTCCAACTCCTCTACCGTCTAGACGGAGGTAGCTCATTGCACCATCCCCTCTCACTTGAAGATCAAGCAAATGATTCTGAAGTGGAAGAGACAATGGCCTACCAAGTGTGGCAGGACAGTGTGGTGGCTCATTTTGCATGTTACTATGTGGATGATTTGGGGTGAGAGGAACATGCAGATTTTTTCAAGGATTGCTCGGGATGCTGAATCTCTTTTCGGTGGGGTCTGTTGCATAGTTAGGGAATGGGCGTCCATTATTTGTAATGTGCATCATGCCAACTCCTCACTTTTTGCCTTGATGGCGGGTAGAGATGCATAGTCCATTCTGGGTTGGATGGGCGCTGTATAGGTAGGTGTGGCTGTTTTTTTCTTTTTTGTGAGGGTCTCCTTTTGATGGCCTATACTTGTGCATTCTTTCTTTCATTTTAATATATTGGTGGTACTATCCACTTTTCAGAAAAAAAAAATATCTTTTTTAAATTACATGTGTTGAGACATCTGACATGCTAATGTGGTATTTTTGTTGCCAATTCAGTTTGGATGTTTTCTTAAACATTTCTGTACTCAGGTTGGTGTATGAAACATTGACTTGCCTATAGGGAGAATGGGGAAAATATCATAGACTAAATGTATTGATGTCCCGACAAGCTTAAAACATCAATGGCGTTAAATTATTGGTATCGAGGATCTTATTGATGTTTCCTTTAGGGATTCTAAAGCTTTTATTTTCATCTTGACGCTTGTTGGGCTATTACTTTTTCAGGAGACTCATGTTCAACCTCCTATCATCAATTGTCATTAGCTTTTTTCCCCTATATGCTAATTTTAGTGCTGACGAGTGTGCTCCTGACGTTAAAGATGTTAATTTTCTTGGTTTTTTCTCCTGACCTTTCTTGGAGGTTGCCGTTAACATATGTAAATTTAATCAGTTAAATGTGTCACGTTTTAAAGCATGAAGATGTTGATGCAGTAACATGTTTTTGTATTAACTCATTAAGACATTAAAATATAATTTATTAAAGTGTTTACATAATAAAGTTGTAATACATTAGAATGTTAATCTACTAGTGAACATGTTGAAACATTAATATGGTAATATGTATTGAGGTATTCATGGTTTAGAGCATTGACATAATTAGAGTATTAATATGTTAAAGTATCAACACAATAAAATGTTAATAAAATTAAAGGCATCGGTATCTTTTATTCTTTATTCTGTTATTATTTTAATATGCCAGTGTGTTGATATGTTGGTACTTTAATAACTCAATAGAGCAGTATCAGGTAGAAATGTTTGGGTCTTAGTTTGATTGTTGGCTCTCTGGTTTAGCATTACATCCTGTAGTTCTTCTCCCATAATAGCTGAGAGGTGCGAATACCTTATACATAGATGCCTCAGTTTCTTTACGTGCAACCACAGAACTTTACCGAAGCATTTTATTGAAAACATACATAATATGGTGGGGTTACTGTGGCATACCATCTCCGACAGGTATGTGGAAACAGAACAGTCTTAAACAAAAAAGGAAAGAACAGAAACATAATGATTTTAAGGTGGAGGTGGAATGTTGCTGATTCTTCCTCTTTCAAGAACAGCATTCTGTGTGTGGCAGCATTATGTTATTCCTAGTGCTGTCTGTGTGTAATGTTTATTTCGCCTTATTTTGGTGCATTGTAATGCTTTGTTCTAACCAGAACCCAATGGCATGAGGTCGAACATGTCTAGATATTATTCTTTTCTGATACCTCAGGGTGAAGCACTATTCCAAACTCATGAGAACTTGGAGCATCTGGCTATGATGGAGAAGGTGCTGGGTCCACTGCCTCAGCAGATGGTGAATAGAGCTGAGTAAGAATCGTGGATGTGCATTCTTTACCATGCTTTCTTTTTTTGTGAAACCGGAAGCTTACGTTCTCTTTCTTTAACGCAGTCGAAGTGCAGAGAAATATTTTAGGCGTGGTGTGCGATTGAATTGGCCCGAAGGTGCGGCTTCCAGGGAAAGCATGAGGGCAGTTTGGAAATTGCCTCGTCTTCAGGTAGCCATTTGTCTTTTTCTATGGTTGCATGTTCAAAAACATGATATGTTTTGACAATATTGCAACCAAATGATATCACCTTTCTGCCTAAAAAACATGATACATCTTCAAATTCAAATAATTTTAAAATCTCTTTTACCATGTGCTTTCTTCAAGCGGGTTCATTGAATATTTATCGGATTTTGATGCCGCAGAACTTGGTCATGCAACATGTTGATCATTCTGCCGGAGATCTTATTGATTTATTGCAAGGGCTTCTTCGTTACGATCCTTCTGAGCGCCTGAAAGCACAAGAAGCCCTCCGACATCCTTTCTTTGCTGGAGTTCCCAGAAGGTGTGGTTACGCATTGTAGCTTACTCCTTTTCTCCACGACTCTCGCAAAAAACACAGAGAAAATTAAATGGAACACAAACGAAGCTACAAAAATGATAGCTGGATGGTTGACTTATGCATGCACTGTAAACTTACTGTTGTACAGGTAACTCTGTAGCATCCTTTTGTGAAACAAAAAGTAATAAAAGGATTATTTGTCTCAGCTGTGTCACCTCTATATTTTGATCCGTTTATACATATGGTGTTCTTTTCCTCCTTTCCCTCCCCCCTTCCAACACTGGCGATCACACTCCCACCGTCGCCACCGCCGGGGAGCATGGACAAGGATGACAGGATGCCATCAACTTCTCCAGGCAGGGAGTTGCACAATTCAGATGTCATTGCAGAGGGCCCAGTTGGGGGGAGGACTCTGCACAGGGAGTGGAGGGTGGGGAGGGGGAAGTGTTGCACTGTGTGTACAGACGGCGACGAGTTAAAGCTGAAGGCTTCCATGTGCCGGCCATGTCTTTAGCATTGGCAACGTCATCAACATGGACCCTGTCTTTCTTTTGGGCGTCTACTCGCCAACAACAGTTCCTCCGGTACGGTATGCTTCCTGTGTTAAGGAAAAGTCTTGTTACCTGTTACTTGCACCATTCTTTTGTGTCTGGGGCGGATAAAGTGCGGATAATAAATTATTCTCTTTGCTTACGGTTAAAAAAACAAGATTTGTTAAAATTATTGGTTAAAATTAGTTTTTTGAAACATAGTTCTGTATTTTTCTATTGTTAAAATTATTGGTTTGTTCATGAAAGGGACTTCCTACTATACTCTCGATTACTGTTGTCATCCTTGTTTGTGTAAAGATTATTTAACGTTTCTGCTCATGTGTGGTTTAATATGGATCACTCGTATAAACAATAACAACAATAGAACATGTAGTTGAGATGTACAAGCAACTGTAATTTATACTAGTAGATCAACATGAAGGAAGCGTCCAACTAAAGGGGTGGCAGGTTGCCTTCCATGTGCATCAGGATTCTTACAGGGAGCAGTTTTTATAAAGAATTTCAAAGGGACAAAAAAAAAAAACTTCCAGAGTACATGTGAAGGCAAGGTTGGTCGTACTGCGCTAATTGGTCGACTCGGATTTTTCCTGACACGGTTTGGATTGATCCGCATTATATCAATTGGTCGATAGAAAATATAAAATCGATCGATCGTTTTTTGTTCGCCAAACAAATCATGAGATCTGAATGTAAAATTGTTACTGTGATAGAAATCAGTCGATCGATGAAGAGAAATCGGTCGATTGATTTTAAACTTTTGGCTTGTTGAACACCTGAGGCGCTCACTAAATAAATCGGTCAATCGATATGAAAAAATTGGTCGATTAATTTTGAACTCAACGGACTGATGGTGCCGTAACTCGCAAACGTCTTGACATGCGTTGAATCGGTCGTACTGTTGTATAATACGGTACGGCTGACCATGTGTGAAGGTCGGATTTTTTTTCTAAAGATAAGTTAAAATTTGAGTATTTCTTGAGTAGTTTAGGATATTCTTTTCTATTTAATCTCAAGATAAATTCATTTATACAAGTAGCTATTCCTCTTAAATCTTGCCATCTAAGCTATTGCAATACACAAAACACATCTGTTTCTTTAAATCAAGGCATCATGCACGACAGCTCGGATTCCCCAAAGGCACGACTTTGATCTCATGCGATAAACACAATAGTCATGATCCGTTCATGCACATGCAATGTCGAAGACTGGGTGGCGGATGGAAATTAGGACTCGAGAGATTCTTTGTTAATTTTCCTCTTTTTCTATTGATTTATTATATACATAAGCCCACACCACAGCGTGTCTTGCTTCACAACCAATTTAAGCCACCGACACTTGATAAGAATTTTTTTTTTTTTGAAGCCCATGTGTAGGTCATGTGTAGGCTGATCCGTCCTATTCAAGATTATATAAAGAAAATTTTAAAGATTTTGAATTTTTATATTCTAGACTATCTTATCCAAATCTATCTTATTCTTATGCCAAGGACGACCCCGGTTGGGTCGATCGGTTAGAACTCTTGCTTAAAGTAGGAGGTCTCGAATTCGATTTCTGAGGACGGAGTTTATCTGATTTACATGTAATTCTCGAAGTGTGTAGATCCGAGATTTTTTCGGTCAAATGGGATAAGGACAATACGGATACACGAAAAATGGGAGCTGTTGACTTTGGAGTTCACGAACACCAATTCCTGAGCCCACAAAATCACACGGGGCGAGATTTCCTCATTACCAAAAAAAAAAACATGAGGCTTGAGAGTGCTATTTGGTTCTCATTACTAGATGAATTGGTTCATGCAAACAATTATCTCCCAAAATTCATATTTGGTGGGATGCGTACGAATGGAATGGAATATACTTGCCTTAAAGAGTATTTACAAACAAAAAGAATAAAAAGAGAACTTAAATTATCCTTCACTAGGGAACAAAGTATGTACACAAGGTGGGGACCTTTATCTTGACCCTTCTTTACTCTCCGAAGAGAAGTGGTCTACCTACAAGGATACAGATAGGACCCTCTTTCTAGGGAAGTAGTTGAAGTAGGAATCCGATGCGAGCATGTTGCTAACTATTATTTACAATTGGTCTCTCTCTCTCTCTCTCTCTCTCATGTAGGAATACAAATATTCTGTGGTAAAATAGTTACCCATAATATGGGTTTCTCTAGTTTGCGTCAAGTAAAATAACAAAATATTAATTAAATATACTACTTAAATATAACCATTAAAAGTGTAAGTGTCTCATGTAATTTTCTTTTATTTAAATGCAACCGCTTTTTTTAATTCGACGAGGAGAATAGGTTATTCCAAAGTAATTCCAAATACGCTGAAACTCGCTCAGTTAACTGTGGGATCGACATGTGAAGTCCGTCTTCTTATTCCATCTTGGTAAATTAGATCATGCACCCTCAAAAAATGAGAAGGCAAAACTTGACACTATTGTTTACTCTAGCCAACACAAACAAACTAACCAAGATCATATATATGAAGGAATATGTGTGGAGCACCGACCTTTCTTTGAACCTCTAGATTTGTTGATGAGAGATGTCATTTATATTTGCAACCAATGAGAACGATCAAAAAACTTTAAGAGTGATTTTGAAGGAGAACTCTCTAATGCTCAAATTAAAAAATTAGTCGAAACAAGGGTGCATGGTAAGATGGATTATTAAGTGTGTGTATGAAGCCCCCCATACCTACTACGTCTCTTTAGTGTTGTCTGGCCATTAAAAGTACTTGGAGATACAATATGTGAGATCGAAGTAATCTCAAGTGAGTGTTGTAATGTTGTTTGACTTTGACGCAGCACACGGGTGAAGCCATGTTACCATTGCTGATCTCCGAAGGAGAGGAGGCATGCTTAAGTAAATAGAGAGACAATCTCATGACATGATAGAAAACGTGTTAGACAATTGACGAGGCTTTACTCTGGCACAATAGGTGCATTATTTGGTTGCGAGTATGGTCTTATTGTTGACACCAAAGTAGCAAATCTTACCATGGCTAAGAAGATCGAGAACTCGACTTTAATGAGTAGATGATCGTTCAAAGACAACGGGCTTAGGGGGTTGTTTCTACCTACTTTAGACTAAATGTCAATGGTTTAAGAGATTGAGGAGATAGAATTTTAATAAGCCGGATCTATGTCATTTCTTTTACATGAGCCACTATTAAGAAGTGAGGCAATGGATAGGGACTATCTCTATTCTCTCTTCGGGTACATTTTAAAACAATAATGGTATGAGATATCTCAACTTATATTAATATCTTATAACAATATAATAATTCGATTTTGGATAAGTCGAAGAGCGAGAAACCCTGAGGCTTATCGTTAGACGCATTGCGAACAATTTCTCCGCTGGCCTCCCCCCAACGTCCGTGGAGTCGTGGACAACTCCAGCTGTTGTTGACCCCACCCGGCGCGAATCCACACACCGTACTTCCACTTACCCACTCCCCCGACACCGAAGCACTCACCCTACTACTGCCTCGCCACTTGCCCGAAAGAACCGGCCGAGAGGTAACCACACTCCTTGTGACGCAGACTAGCGTCACAGTTCACTCCCCGGAGCCGTTACCCAACGTTGGCCGCAGCATTCCAGATCATAGCGCAATAAACTTGCCCGGCGAAAGCGGAGATCGGCAGGGCGAGCATGGCGCCCGGCTGCTCCCTCCGCCTCCTGCCTCTCCTCATCCTGGTTGTCTCCGCCTCCTTCTATCTCTCTCCCGCACACGCCCGGCGGGTCCCGGCGTCCAACGACCGCCGCCCGCCGGCGGACGGGCCGCTCCCCTACCTATGGCCGCTCCCCAAGCAGTTCCGCCACGGCAACGCGACGCTCTCGGTGGACCCCGACATCCTCTTCCACCTCCACGGCGATGGCGGTAACTCCTCCATCCTCGGGGAGGCGCTGCAGCGGTACAGGGGCGTCATATTCGGGTACCGCACGCGGCTGCCGGGGACACCGCCCTTCGACCTCAGCAGGCTGACGGTCGTTGTCTCTTCTGGCGACGAGATGGTGAGCTCTTCGATCCTGGCTCGTCTCTGTTGTTCTTGATTTGGTTCCCTCCCTCTCGCCGGTCGCCATCGGATTTACACGTGTTTCTAACAGCTGCGGCTCGGCGTGGACGAGAGCTATACGCTGCTGATTGCGAAAGGAGACGATCGGTCCGTTATAGGGGAAGCCACGATCGAGGTGCGGTGAGATCGCTTTCTTTTCGTCCATCTAGGTTTGCTGTTTCCGTGAATTGCGTGTTGTAGCAGTTAGAAATGAAGAATCCAACGGGAATGTCTCCGCTACCGGGTTGCCTGCAGCAGTCAAGAGGAGGCCTCTGGGGGAGGTGGACATTTACACCCTGGAATGTTGAGAACTGTGCAGTCTCACGTGCAAAGCCGCTTCCAAAGTATTTCACATCCCGGTAGATTATTGGTTTTCATGTAACTGATAGCTTAATTCAACGTTCAGAATAAATGTGGGGCTCATGTGAAAAGGCAGAGGCCAGAGTTTGCAGAAACATGGATGCATGTCAGTCTCATTTTCGGATTTTATTCTCTTCGCTGGTACAGAGATTGTTTGGTGATCCATCCACATGCGGTAAATTGTTGGTATTTTTCAGCATTTAGTCCGGTCCATTTTAATTCAGTAGGAACGATTAAAGAATATCAAATCAGGTTCAAGAACTGTTTGGGAAGATAGACACTACTTTGCCCGTGAAGCCTGGAGAAACCGGTTGGTGAGTCCGTTGTTGCCTTTCTGAAAAAATTGAGCTATTGGATTGATGTCCGTAAATTCTCTGTTTGGTTAGTAACAATGAGATTACAGTGTCGCTATTCTGTAGCCATGGAGCCATGTGATAATTGAGGTGCTTTTGCTTGTATTTGTTTTCCTTGGAGTAACTAAAGGCCACTTTTTCTTTCGAGGAAGAAAGAAAGTTCTTCAGACAAAGGAGGCATATATAACCAGGAAAAACTCAGAGATATGACTCATCCAAGGCACTTTAGTATGGTGAACCCCTGTTCGAATCCCCCAATTTTTGACTGGAAAGGACACCAAAACTCTGCCCTCCCTCTCTATCTATCGAAGGGATGGAAGGGCCATACCATGTCTTTCTCAGGAACATCTACACAATTAGTATTGTAATTACAACATCATTTCTTCCCCTTCTATATGGTGCTTTGGCGTGCTTGGCATGCAAATTTTATTCAAACCACCTTTGCAGTGTATTGAGTATGTTCTTTTGTTTCTTCTGGCAGGCAAATACAGTTTACGGGGCAATCCGTGGTCTAGAGGTATGTTTTTACACCTTATTGTGATGCTCAAGGAACTGTTAAATGGATCAATGAATTTACATGTTATAAGCCTCAGTAAAACGTGTACATTAAATATAAAAGCATTGTAAAGAATTTGTAAATATTTGACTAATGCACCTGTATTTTTTTTTTGCTTATTTTCCATGGGCCTATACTTTTCCTTTTCAGTCTTCTTTTCATGATTTCCTTTTTTTGTCGGAAACTACGTAACCAGATTTGTTGTTCATGTTCTTCTTTGCCTTCATTAGAGCCAAAGCTCCGAAAATTTTATGCTCATTTCCTCATCAAATTTCTGGCTCCAACTTGCAAATCATGACAGACATATAAAACATATAACTAGTGACAGAAGAAAACGACAATCTCCTGTTATAGACACTGTTGTCATTTGTTCTATTTTCGTACATAGTGCAAACTGTTATATCTGAATGGTGCATGGTCTTTAAAGTCATTATTTATTTTTCCCAATCTGTCTCTTTCAGACATTCAGCCAACTGTGTATTTTTAATTACAAAACCAAATTAGTTGAAGTGCACAAGGCACCATGGTATATTCAAGATGAACCAAGATTCACATATAGAGGGCTCATGCTTGGTATGCAAAAGCTTTTAATGTTGCACTGTGTAAGCATGTGCCTCCTCTACATTATTCCTTGTACCAGTACACCCAACATTCAACCATATATGTGCATTTTTTTGCAGACACTTCACGGCACTATATACCCGTCAATGTGATCAAGCAAGTGATCGAGTCCATGTCATATGCTAAACTGGTAAAAATGGTCTCTATATCCTTCTATAATTCTCCGCGAACACAACTATTTCCTCTGCTGATTACTATGTTTTGTCATCATTTGCATATTCTCCATGTAATGCTCAGTAGAATGTTCTTCATTGGCACATCATCGACGAAGAATCGTTTCCTCTAGAGGTCCCATCATATCCGGACTTGTGGAAGGGTTCTTACACAAAGTGGGAAAGGTTCACAGTGGAGGATGCTTATGAAATTGTTGAGTAAGTGATTCTCTTTTGGACCTTATAAAACCTGTATAGTACAGTATACCTTGCTTTGGTCTCATCTCATTAGAAGTTCACTTCATTTCTTGTTAAAATGGTAAGGAATTCCCTAACTTTCCAAGAAGATTGTCATCATAAGCATCCAAGTGTAACTTTTGCTTCCGCCCAAACACCTCTATGTTCTCTATGATTGCTGATGTTTATTCAGAACTGTATATATGTTGGTTGTATGTAATTGTACAAGCTAAACACTATGATGAAAAATGCAGTGGGAATGTACTTTCTAGTGAGTGCTTCTATGCTTTCTGGTTATGCATCTCTATGAAATGTTTGTCAAAATAATTGTAGATATTTCATTGGAGGAATAATCTATTGAAAACCATTGTTTCTAGAAAAAAAACATCTTTGGCTTCTCAGTTGTCATAACAGAGGATAGGTCCACATGTTGGGATAGAAGTCAAATGGAAAGTCCAAGGCAGTGAGATGTCGCTTTGTATAGATTCCAAGCAAAATCAAGAAAAAAAAAAAAAAGAGTTCCGACGTGAGAAATTTTCAATTCTGATATTTAAGCTTAAAATTCAGTTATATTTTCACTATTTTTGGGGGAGAAAAAGTGTCTCCATGTGTATCATAGGCACTCACCATAAACAAGGTTTAATTGGCTAGTTGGTTAAAGTCATTTCAGGTATCTGCAATCATTGATCAAATTGTACCTTTAGGCATCTTGTTTCAAACTGTCTTTCTCAATAAGCTAAATATTTTAGTCTCCTTGAGTTGCTTATGTTGAAGTATTTTGTATTCTGCAGTGGTTAATTGTTTACTTTGTAGCATTTTTTAATTGCTTTCAACTAACTCTTTGTTTGTGTGCTTTGCTTCACTTTGATGTCTACCAATCGCTTTATGCAGTTATGCGAAAAAGAGAGGTGAGCTCCATCTTCCATTTTCTTAAAAGGAATCTTTCTAAACTTCGCATTTTTAAAAAACTATTTTCCATTATTTTAGCACAGTTCTATATGTTATATCAAATCGTGCATGCACACTCCATGCACTAGTCTCTTAGTAATACATTTGAAATCTAGAATACTGTACGAAAATTTTAAATCAACTTTTGTTGCTATAAAAACTCAAGCAATGAAGTGAAATTTATAAAAAAAAACATCAATTCTTGTGACTTACTTTTCAGTTGATTTCACTGCAGGTATCAACATTATGCCAGAAATTGATGTCCCTGGACATGCAGAGTCATGGTACGTCTATTTGGATATCTTTTCTCTATAATGACAAATTCCTCTAGTCCTGCATGCAATGCCCTGCTTCAACCTTTCCTTCTAGCAATTCGGTTAGTTGGCCATAGCCTTCCACTTTGGCAAGTAGGTTATCCATGGGTAAAAGGGGGTAAATTCTGGGTTAGTAGTTACCTGGGTTTGGTTGAGGGGTATTGGCTAATCTGGGATAACCGGGTTTATCTTACCCAGGGGTAACTCTGCCCACCCCCAGGAGGTGGGGCAGGAAAGTTGCCCCTGGTTAGGCAATTTTTTATATTTTTTTACACATACCATTGCCTTTTATACACATTCCACTAGCCATTTCTTTTTTCTCCTAAGAATTTAGTACAGTAGCAAAAGTGACTGGTGAAATTTTCAAAGATGGAACCCGCTGGCTTTGAAGATGGTGCATATGCGTATGAATGTGAAGTAAGTTGACGTTGGGTGCCTATGTACTCTAAGAAGGGTTAACTGATTAAGGGATGCTTCGTGGCAAAGTTAAGGCAAGCTTAAATTGCAGGCAACCCCACCAATCTAGCCATTTCCTTCTTTCATTCTTCTGTTGAGACAATGTGCCTTGAGTTGTCCATTGATTCTCCTGCCGGAAGTGGAAGATTTTTTTATTATTTACTGTCATAGAAGATCATCTTGTCAGTTGATAGCAAATGTCATGATTACATTGCATAAACTTATGTGATTAAAGTTCATTAGGCATGGTTAGTTTGTGTAGTTGTGCAAGGAAACACTTTGCTGGTAACACTTCCCATTCCTTTTTATTGTTTGTTGTTCATGATGAGGGTTATATCTTTGGCATGTTTGCTTATGAAAGTTAAATCTGACATTCAGAATTTTGTGCATTAAATGTGAGTTCCTCTTGTTAATTTGGAGAATCGAGATTCTATTGTCTGAACGGAACTTTAAGTTACTCAAGTTTTATCTTTAGACCTGGAAATGGAGCATGGATAACAACCCTGTGATTCTTTATGTAGGGGCATAGGTTATCCTGATCTTTGGCCATCTTCTACATGTAGAGAGCCCCTTGATGTAAGCAAGAATTTCACATTTGAAGTGATTTCTGGAATATTGGAAGGTAAAAATTAGAGGATTCGTTAGCTGTCAGGTTTAACATTTATCCGCTGTTTACTTTCTTGTTCTTATTTCAGATGTCATCATACTTTATACTGATTTTATGTTATGTCCATTATTGGTGAGAAGTCACTAGAAACAGTATGCAGTATCAGTCTGGCTTAGAACTTCATGGTGGAATGTACTGGTAATAAACAACAAATATAAAGTATTTTGTGAAATTTCTAGCAGTTAGTGTTTTTTTTCATCACTGCAGCACCAGCTGGTGGCTACAGTCAGTTGTCTACATCTGGCTGGATACAAAGAAGTTCTTAAGTATGTGCGATCTCCATTCTCCACATCCCCCTGGTAACCTCAGGAAAGACAAGGTTGTCTCCACACCTTTCATTTCTCCCTGAGCTGCAGCAGCTGCAGCAGTGAAGGTTCCTCTTATTACAACTCTGAGTTTGGAGGCAAAACCTAAGAAGTTTCATTGCCAGGAAGTGTTTGTCCTTGCATTTTTGCATGACTGCACCATAAACATTTCCTCATGGAGTTGCAGAATTTGGTGTTTGTAATATCTACTTAGTTCCCCACATACAGCTGCCATTTTTGGTGGCCAACATAGAAATAGAGAGCAGAATGTGTTTTTCCTATTTAAACTTTGTTGATTTTGGTAATCCCATTTTCTTGATACCTTTCTCTGGCATGTACAGCTGGCTCTAAGTACTATTCTGAAAATTGAAACTCACTATTTATATTCTTCTCTTTTCTTTTTTCTCCTTTACAGATATGAGACAGATTTTCCCATTTGAGCTCTTTCACTTAGGAGGAGATGAAGTACACCCAGGTTAGTTTAGGAAGGTTGCCCCTCATAAGTTGATATTATGCTGTCTTTATTCTAACAAAGCAGTCTTTATTTTAGTTTCAAAAGAGTTTAATTTGGTGTGATAAATAAAAATGAAGGTGGAAGCATTATGTTTTTGTACAAAATAAATGGAATAGTAGCATATTCTTATACAGTGTTTGTTTAGTTGTTGTCGACTGTTACTCCTTTTGCAGACTTAAATAGCTTGTATAATATTTGAGATAAATGTGATTATAACTGCTGATTTACTCTCTTTGGCTAAATGCCAAAATCTTCCGGCTTCAAAGGCTTCATCAAAGTCTGAACTTCAAGCTTAACTATGGTAGTTTTGATGCATCTATGCTGCCATGGTATATTGTTACTGAATTCTTTGTGAGGCATGTTAAATGATAGTTGAGAAAACATTATGCGAGTTGTGAATTCTTGGGAAAGAAGGAGATTTGTAGTGACATTTCTTGATTAAAGGTGAACCAATGGAGAATATAAGGCCTTATGTTGAATGCATTTTGTTGGTGCAACATGCATTCTTGTGGTGGGAATGTATTAGTTTTGTGTCTATTATTTATCATGCTTCCTAGTAGACCCACCCTTGCCCTCATAAGGTTCTTATACCCAAGAAGTGTAATTCAATCTATAGATGTGTTTAACATCTTTAATGTGAATATAAAAGACCTTTTTAGTGGGAATACTAAAAGAAAACATTGTTGTTAATGTTGTTTCGTTCATTGCTAATGTATGTGACATTATGTTTTTGGTGCACAACTCTATATTGATTTCATCCATTGAGCAACAAATGAAATTACCTGGCATGTTAATGGGTGATGTTTGCATTCTACAAGTCATATTAATTTTACTAAGTCAAAAACATATTTTTAATCATCCAACCCTTGACAGGTTGTTGGGACTCTACCCCGCATGTGAATAAATGGTACGTAAGTGCTTTCATCCATGCTGTGATCTTACTATAACCATCTGATGCTATTTTTTTGTGGTTCCAAATGCCATGCATAACCACTTACGGTGTAGGCTCAATATGAACTAAAAACCCCATAGACTTTGAGAAGATGTCAATGTTATCATCCCAAAAAGTCCTCGATCCTCTGTAGGGAAAGGATTCCATCATATGTTGGATGATTAGTTCAGCTCTGGAAGTTTTTTGGGCAGTTCGTGCACAGATGTTGCTAATCTCTGATTGAAAACTTGCTCTAATGATCACCGCTAGATCTATGTATTGTGTATATCAGATAAAACATGGGAAATCACCCAACACTATGGTGTTGAGCATGAAAAGCTATTCTCCTTGTTTAAAGTGTTTTTTTTAACCTCATGTTGTCCATTGCCTTCCATCATTCCATGACAAGCAAGGTCATAGGAATTCTCATCTTAAAGATGTAGTGAGATGTTACTTCTTTAGTTTTTAAATTAGGAGGGAGAGACATATTAAGTTTTTCTTCTTGATTTCCATCTGTGAAATTCTTATCCATCTGAAATTGATTTGTCTGAGAATACAGATGTGCCAGGTGGCTCATAGTTATGCATTTGCAGTTTCTTGTCGGGAGTTTTAGTGATCAGTTGTAACTGGTTTGTTATCTTAACTCTAACACATTCTGACTGTTATAATTTTGTGTACAAATGAAAGTGCTTAATTACATTTATTAATTTTTTGGAGGTGATCCATTTGCACCATTGTTACACTTAAAAATGAAATTTTATTGTGCCTCTGTTAGGTGCCATGGTAAGCAATTCTTACAGTTCTTTGATGTGACACTTGTGCCTGTGGAGGTGACAGAAGTGTGATGTTATTAGGAAGGACTTTAACTTCTTGAGTTTAAACACAAATATAGCACTTGATAGAAATCTTTGACGGAAAAGGATTTATGTAGCCGACAAATAATGGGATAAGGCTCTGATGATGATGGTGATGATGACGACGACACTTGTGCCTGTTGAGGTGACGGAAGTGTGCATTAGATACACACAAGGAGGCATATACTCATTGTGAGCTAGAAACTGAACTAAAGAGAGCAGAAAAAGACATCCCTGCAACTGTCAGGTTAGGGCTGTATCCAGATGCACATGCAAGCAAGCAAACCAGACTAACAAGCATAAAAAAGACAAGCCTACAAATTAAAGTCGTTTCCCATGATTCCATCTAAGTTTCTTTGATGCATTTACCTTTCATCACTATATTCTGATACCATAATTCATGATAAATGTGAGCATCAAAAACAATTTGGGCTGCTTGCAGCAAGGCCATCCTTGACATGTGAGTTGTGCCTTATCCAGTTTTAATTGATCATTGAGAACATTTGATATTATTTAAGTTGTTTACTGTGCCTACTGAACATCTGAACTTCAACTCTTTCCAACAAAAGTTTGTAGAACTGGAACCTTGCCTGGTCTGTCAGGGGTCTGTTCCAATTTGGGTCCCTGTTCCAAGGCCGATTCTGGCTGGTTCCACTGGTCCTGCCTGTTCAGCTGCCATGTTTTTGTAAGAGTAGCCCCATGTGAAAAGGGACAAAAATGCCATTGAGCTTATAATACTGGAGCCCTCTCCACTTATCACCTTAAAGTTTTGAGTAAGGAAGGGCCAATCTAATAAACTTTCATATGGTAATAGAGCCTACCATATGATCCGGGCCTCATGCCCTGACTTTATGGTCCATGTGAGAGCCTAAAAATTGGTCTGCATGTGAGGGGGTGTTTAAGAATAGTTCCGCATTGCAAAGGGGCAAAACTGCTAATATGCTTATAATAGTAGAGCCCTACCCACCCATAGCCTTAAGGTTTTATGTTGGAAGGCCAGTGCGGTAGACTTTAACAGTTTCCAACTAGTGATTTCACCATCTACAAAATGAGCTCATTGACCTGTAAGTTCTGTTTTGTATTGCTGCTTTAAAAATAAGAAGCAGCCTTCTTTCTCTCCGTGCATGGTGATATTTAGGTTTTAAGCATCACATATATGTAACTGTGGGTTTCTATAATCTGGCTAAGCTTGTGTACAGGCTCCAAGACCAAAACATGACCAGCAAGGAAGCATATCAATATTTCGTATTGAGAGCTCAAGAGTTAGCAATTGCGCAGAAACGTACTCCTGTTAACTGGTACCCCATCCATATGTTGCATGTAATTGTAATCATTGATATGTCGAGATGCTGCATTAGATATATTCCAATGTTTCCATCAATGTTTTATTGCTTAAAATTCAGGGAAGAGACTTTCAACACATTTGCAGAGAAGCTTCATCCGCATACTGTGGTACACAATTGGTTAGTACTTTCTTAAGACACTACCACATGGGACTTAAGGATTCTCTTTGCTTCTTTCTAGAGGTGGAGTATACCACTTTTTTTTTTCTCTTTTGAAGTGTAGGAAATGTATATTCCTGCAGCTAATGCAAGTGAAAAAGGAATCCAAGGAAAAGAGATAAATACATCTTATTCATGAAAATTTGGATACAGTAAAGGATTACCAGACGAAAGGTTCCATGTCTCCTGGTCTAAGTTGTTGATCCCTCCTTGGACTCCATTATTTGCTTACTCCAGGCCACACCTCCCTGCATTCTTCCAGTTGGTGCTCCGTCTTAGAGCCTTTAAGTTTGTCTTCCTTCCATCTTGCCTTAATGCTAGCAAGTAGGACCATGTTACTCAGCCTGCCATCTAGTTTCAAATTTCATTCTCCATCCAAGAGTAGACTGAGAACTTTCCTTCTGACTTTCCCAGCTATAACCAGCCGTATGCATTCCTCCCATCCACAGACAGACTCAGCTCCCTGCAAAGTGGCACTTGCAGGGCTGGCAGCTACAAAAAGCTATCCCTTGGGTATGTCTGGAAAATTGTACGCGTATTCCTCCTTGAGGCTAGCCTCAGGAGCGGTTGCAGATGCTTGCATCTGGAAGTTGCGAGGTCAGTCAATCTAGCACGGTCATTTGACGTAACCTTGTATTTAGGCTTGGGAGTTCCTGTAACTTTATATCATCTAAGAATTAAAATTAACCCACCATTCCAACACCCATAATAAATACCTCCTATGTCCCATATGTAACTGTTCTCCTTGACTTTTAGAGTGTCATTATAGTTTCTACAAATGCATTAGCTGATTCCTTTTCTTTCTTCAATCCTTTCCCTTTTCAGGTGGGGTCCTGGAGTCTGCCCCAAAGTTGTCGAGAAAGGCTTCAGATGTATTGTAAGTAACCAAGGGGAATGGTACCTTGACCATTTAGATGTGCCGTGGGAAGATCTCTACAAGAGTGAACCATGGGATGGAATAGATGATACCTCACGGCAAGACCTTGTAATTGGTGGAGAAGTCTGCATGTGGAGTGAGACAGTTGATACTTCTGATGTGCAGCAAACGATATGGCCACGCGCTGCAGCTGCTGCAGGTATGTAATCTTTTGTTTGATCTCTGCTTCTTGAGTTGCATAATTTTCTTAGTGCTATTATGTTCAGCCTCCATAAACTCATGTCCAGTGTCCCACACACCCAAACCCAGCAACTGAGCCATCCCACCCTGTTGACCCTTATGGCTCTACCCTCATTCTCTTTAGAACACTGGTTACATGATAAGAATGGTTTTCAACTTTTTCGCCCAAAGTAGGGAGGTTGTGATCGAGCAATAATTAGGACAATACCTCACTGGAGAAGCTATCTTCCCTGTCTCCTCTGCATTCTCCTTCTCTATCTGCGCCTTTCCTTTTCTAAATTGATTCACATTAGGTGCTAGCGTTGAATGATGCTTTCCCCGTTTTATCCAGAGCGCTTATGGAGCCAGAGGGAGGACATCCCTACTGAAGATCTAAACGTGACTGCACTACCCAGACTAGAATACTTCAGGTGCTTGCTCAATCAGCGTGGTGTCCCAGCTGCTCCGGTGACCAACTTCTTTGCCCGTCAACCTCCAATAGGCCCTGGCTCATGCTATGTGCAGTAATCCATTTTGATTCCGCAAAGTTCATCACATATTTCCTCTGTTCCGCAGCTCAACCCCACTGACTTCCCTGGGAAATGTTTAGTGCGACCTTACATTATGTACAACATGCTAGGGAATCGGGTGTAAAGAAACACGACACGGGAAGGGAGGGTAATTGGGGTCAGCATGATTCATAGGTTTGAATTTATTTGATTGGGTATTTATTGTCCATGCACATGTAATTTTTTATGTTTCCAATAAAAGCGTCTGGGTCTGTTTGTTATCATTGTTTGCCCCTCAATTTATCCCAAAAGGATAGATATGCTTACGCTGGATTGGGTGAACATGTGTAGAGATGCTTCCAAACTACTGGCAACAAAAAGTTTACTCCTTTTTTTTCAGTTTTCGTATCAAAATTGACAGTAAAACTGTAGTTCTCTTTTGCAAAGTGTAGATGACAATAGCTATCTAGGCTTTTTTTTTAACCTTGTTTTGTGTTGATGGGGAATTTCGCTAAGTTGATTGGGCTTCAAGATGAGGAACGCAGCGACACAACTTTGAATCTAGGGTCTGTTTGTTTGCACTGAAAATCTGGGTTAGGAAATGATTTTTCGAAAAAACTTAATTTTTTACATCATTTGGTACCACTGAAAACCAAAATGTAGAAAACTAAATCTAAGAAAATCCCGATTTTGGCATCCGCGGGTTTCCCGCGGATGCCATTTTCCAAACTACCGCCGCTGCAGCAGTTTGTACCTAATTTGTACAGTAACAAAGTTAGGTACTATTCATTTAAATTGTATTTTTTTTCACTTATTTAAATAATATTTGTCAAATTTAATTATTTCTCAATAGTTAATTTATTTTTTACTTTTTTATTAAAATATATTTAGAACATTATTCATTCAAATTATATTTTTATTTTATTTCTCCAACTTTAAATTATTTTTGTCAAAATTACTTATTTTTCATTAGTTATTTAATTTAATTTTATTTTTTAAAAATATTAAAAATAAAAAATAAAATAAAATAAAAAATTGATGAATAGTGTTAGTACACAAGGAATATATGACTCTCTCTCATTTGAGTAGATCATAAGATCTCATATTCCTCCATACAACTTTATATTTTCCTAACAACTAAATAGACAATTACGTTTTTATTTTCACGGAAAAGTTATTCCGTGAAAAATTATTTCCCTCTGAAACTGTTTTACATACAACTAAATGGACCCTTAGTAGGGCCTGAATTCATGATCAAGGACTGGGAACCGTATATCAGATATTTTTTCACCGACCAATTCAAATATGATGTAGAACGACTCGACTACGGTATGAACATGTTGGTTGAGCAGTAAAGAATCTATTCATACGGTGAGACCTTTTCATTTGAAAATGATACGCATATGTGAAACAATTACTTATAGAGGCGGATTCATCAGGAGATTGACGAGAAAAAAATAAGTAGAAAGTATCTCATTGAGAGGACACTTAGAGAAGTAGCGTTTTGATAACCCTTAATAGATATCTTATGTCTAAAGTGATTAATTTTTAGGATTTTATATTATTTGATAAAATATCTGAAATAATATCTAATTTAATCACTTAGATATGAAAATTCATGAAAATTTTAAATCATAAGAAGAAGAAAAAAAAATTCAGATCGACGGCCAATTGCAATGGGACTATTGACAGCCGGTCAGATTTCGACGATAGTCGTCGAATTTTGACGACAGTCGTAGGATTCCGGCTACTTTGTTCAAAAATTAAATTTGTAGAGTGTTCTAAATTTTGAACTCAATATTTATGGGTAGAAAAAATGACATACTAGTTAATTTGTAGAGTGTTTTAAATCATAAGAAGAAAAAAAAAATTCAGATCGGCGGCCAATTGCAATGGGACTATTGACAGCCGGTCAGATTTCGACGATAGTCGTCGAATTTTGACGACAGTCGCAGGATTCCGGCTACTTTGTTCAAAAATTAAATTTGTAGAGTGTTTTAAATTTTGAACTCAAGATTTATGGGTAGAAAAAATGACATACTAGTTAATTGTGCCACAAATTTTATTGGTTAGATATTACTTAAGTTGGTTGCCAAATAATTCTCAACCAATGTCTTATATATATTAAGTATTTTTTTTAATTTTAAATTTAAAGAATAGATGAGAAATAAGATTTTAAATTTTAAATTTAAGTGTTATCAAATACCACATTAAAACCTGTAATTAAGTAGCCTAGCCGATAAAGATCCATCTGATGCGAAGTTTTGGACTAACATGGCCGGCTACTGATGGTAGAACCAACCAATTCCACACAAAAATCCAATACGATCGACTAGAGGATCACTGGTTACAGAAAAAAACAGAGAAGGCCAAAAGCGACCAGTTCTGAGTTCTGACCTCCAACCATCTGGTTCTATTTGCAGTGGATGCTTGCGTTAGACGCTGTTTGATCCCTTGTCCCTTTTTTGTTTTATAATAAAAATTTTGAGATAAATTAATTAAGAGTTTCTATCAGAATTTTAATTTATTTGTTAATTCTTAATAAAATTATAACTCATTACAGTAAAGATTATCATATGTTACAGTATACGTTAAGTTCTGTTACAGTAAGAATCTCTCTATTACAATTAAGAACTTCTAATTAATTTATTCAAAATTCTATTATATTAAATGATAAATATTACATCTCACGTGTGGCATAGAAACCTCAAACAAACATCCCCGATATCAAGGATAACATAGAAGACAGGGGAAGCGGCCCGAACATATATTGGGAAATCCACAAACACGTAGATCAAATTTGGTATTTAGGTAGATCAATATTTTTAAAATTTTAAAAATATTTCTATTCTACGTTCGATCTATTCAAATACCAAATATGACCGTAGTGCTTAACCCATCGTATCAACTTGCTCGGACGAGAATAGCATGAAACTATTTTAATAACCGCTTCTAGAATTTTCTCCGCCTTGCCGAGTCGCGGCTGCTGCCGCACAAATTTCTCCACATGTCACACTACCGGCCGCTGAAGGGACTCGGCCCTCGACGAGTAGTCTTTAGCGTGTTGGATTGGAACTTAAGAGGAGCGAAATTTGTTTACTATTATTATTATTTTGTTAATACTCACTAGCCAATAGAGCCAAGTCCGTAGCCCGCAGAATGTTGTGTAGATCTTTTGTAATGCTGGCTGAACGGTGATCCGATTAGGCAGATCTTATTTAATATGAGTATTTATTATTTTTATAAATTTATTTGTCACACTTAATATGCTGTTAAATATGATAGATAACGATTGAATAATGATAAATAGTTAATTAAAATAGATAAATAATTATACATCTCAAACAAGAACATTAAATACTCTTTACATCATTTTTCATAGAGTCTATTCATGACATCGTCGCGGCTGGTGATACTCTTGCCCATCTTATTCGAATCTTGATCCTATTTCATGATTTTTAAAATTTTCGTCATATCTATTGAACTGAGTTGCTGGTTGCGTGTTGATGGCGATGATGAGTGGTGCCTTCCACCAATACATATATTTTTTAATCTCTTTGCGAGATATGAAATGAAATTTAATTTTAGTGTCAAAATAATAATAATAATAATAATAATAATAAAATGCAAAAGATCTGTTTCATGAATCCCGTAGTGGCCCTCGACTAACGAGGGATTTTTTTTCATATAAATAATTATTATATCAAACATTATATATATGTATACCTATTATTAAAAATACAAAATTTGTGCAAGAAGGTAGACGTTTGAGTAATCTTTTTTGCAAACAAAAGTACGAAGGCCGTTTATTGTGCACATTTTTTTGACACTTTCAATAATGCGTGCAAATATACTCGCAATAATTTTTTTCTCTAACTCGATAAACATCTAATTACCGACAAAAGAGGGTGATATATTACATGTTTGTGAGTTTTATTGATTTTACAGAAGAGTTCAATTCCTCTCAGCATATGAAAGATCAGATTCAATGAATATTAGAAGAAAAAATATAAAAAAAAACTCTTTCCTAATAAATATAGCGGTCCCACACCACTTTTATTTCTAATATTCACTGAATCCGATCCTCTTATATACTCAGAAAATTCAGACTCCTTCTATCTATCAACATTTTTCGTATGCATGTAATAAAATTGCATGTAAAGAAAAATACGTGTCATCAGTCTAAATTCTATGTGAATTATTTGTCAAATAATTTTATTAATTGAGGATCTTATCAAAGTTTTATTTCTCTCTCTTTTTTCTACGTAAAAGATGCTTTTTGATACTTGAACTCAAGTGATCGTAGTCCTCATCTCTAATCCTCATAATTTCGTGGCATGTTTTTAGCATTGGACCCTTTTTTAAAGTGGGAAAGAGAAAAAAGTTCCAAGTAACATGAGCATATTGATGGAAGAGCTTTAAGCTCAATTACGGTTTTTTTTTTAGACTATGTTTGATATTTGGATAGATTAAAGATAAGGTGAGACTATCCAAATACCAAACATAGCATTATAATATGCTACTTCTGATTAAACCGAGCAAGTACAGTCTTTTGCTAGTTCAACTTCAATAGTCAAGCTCAACTAGTAGAATATTGTACTATAAAATGAGTAGTGTGCAAAGTTATAGTTTAATTGCATTGGATGTACTCATCACCACTTTTCATTTCTCCATTAAAAAAAAGGAAAAAGAAGAGATTGTCACTTTTCATGTGAAAGACATGATAGAATGCCAAATGTCATCCACGATAAAAATGTTGTAAGATGTCATCTTTCAAAGTGGGAAGAAGCATGTCTCTACGGTGAGTTGTAAAGAGAAGTGCTGGGTGCTCGAGTGTCCGGATAAATTATTTGCTTGAACGTCTAAGTTAGCGTTGCCCCCATTGACTAGGGTCTTGCTGTCTGGGCCCCGCGCTCAGACAGTTGTTCAATGGAGACAACGCCAATCGGGTGCCCGGGCAAATGGTTCTTAAGCATTTTCCGAGTTGTAAATTGTGCCAAACCTTGTCCATCTCTTCCCTCTTCCCCAAGGTCCGTGTGATCACTTAAAAATATATTCATAAGAAAAAAATTGTTCAAGAATTAACTTTTATTAGAAAATATAATTATAATTATTTATTTGGTATTTATGTACATATTTTTCTTAAAAAGATTTTTTGATATTTATTTTTTCGTAAAATATTTATTAGAAATAATTTTTTTTTAAAAAAATAAAAGTCTAAAAATAAAAAATACTTAGACGTCGGTCGTCGGACGACGGATGCCAGTCGTTAGTCACCGAATGTCAGACGTCGGACGTCGAACGTCAGACACCAGACATCGGATGTCGGACGCTAAACGTCGGACGTCCGGCACCGAATATTATAGTGGAGCATGGAGTCACACTTATAAAAATCTTTGGTGAAAGAGAAATACAGGAAAATGATTTATAGAATTTCATCCATGATGTCAAAATCTTTAATTTTATGTAAAAAAAATTCTGAATTAACTTTTCAGTATTACCAAACAAATTATTATATGAAGCTTTTTCTTCTTCTGACATGAGATTTTACACTGAAACAAACATTTTAAATGACTCGCTCCAACTTTATGTGGATGGCAACAATAACTTAATGTTATATTTATTTGAAGAAATATTGATTTTTTATTAAATACATATCTTCAGCTTATCATATCAAAAAGGAGGCAAACCAAATTCGACCCACATTCTAGATGACGTGCCTCTATCAAGAAACTTGTCTCGTATTGTCTATAGTCTCTTTGATATTTACTGTTTTTTTAAATTAACTTATTGTATTAGATTTGAGAACTGAGAAAGATTTATTGCACTTATGTTAGTCTACTTATTACACTTGAACATGATGGTAGTCGGCGTGACATCATATTTAGTGTTATGTAGGTTAACATACAACAATAAATAATAGCGAGCGACGGTCGACGACAGATAGCGACAATTATTGCAAACAATTAGTTGTAGACTCCAAAATCACTATTTTTAGTCCAAAAATACTATTTATAAACCCAAATTATTATTAACATTTTTATCATTATTTTTAAATCATAAGAGTAATATTTTAAAGTCTAAGATTTATATTTCTGAGTTCAATAATAATATTAATTTATTAACTCAAATTATTATTAAAAACTCAGTCAATATTTTTAAATCTTAAAAATACTATTTTTAAATCTAAAATTTATATTCCTACGCTTAAGTTTTTAATTTTTATGCCCACTATAACTTGTACATCAATCGTCGTCGCACATCATCGTTGTTGCATCCACTCATTGCTTGCCATTGGTCGTCAACACCATTGGCCGCCAAAGTCCACCGACCCATTGCTGCCTTTCCTACTCGCCAACTCACATGGCGACCAATTTGACACCACGCGGGATATCATGCCACTGGCTAAGTGCACTTGGGCAAGTGTATTAAATTTTTTCTTGAGAAATTTCTTATAAACTTACTCTTAGGGATGTTCATAGTTTGGTTTAGAGAAAATTTTTGAGAAACCAAATCAAGAGTCAACTCGAATCAAATCAAACCAAAATAAGATTTTAACTACTTGTTTCTCTAATAAATCACTATCAAATCAAAATTAAAATAAAATATTAAATACTAATAACTATATTACCCTCTATAACATATATGTATATATATAAATTAAAATTTTATTATTGTAATTCGATTTAATCAATTTAATTCGATTTGCAAAGTTGGAAACCGAATCAAATCGATTGATTTCTCCTTTTTTTTATTTGATTTGGGATCAAATTGATTTGTTTTTCAAATTAAATCAAATCGAACTGAACCAATTTGTTTTTCGTTTGATTTTAATAGTGAACACCCTACCTACTGGCTACTCCGAATGAAATTTGAACCCCATTATATTTTACAATCATGATGTGTAACATGTGTTATCTGCGGATAGCTAATTAATAGACCACTGATCTGTGTAATATATGTATGATAAAGCGAGAGCATGCACTTGTACGTACTCATAGATGTTAGGATTCCTAAACCATCCCCATGATCTATGGATGAACGGCTTTGAGAGGTTTATAACCTCATCTTTGATTTGCTAATTAATTGGCTGATCTCGTTGTCTTTAAGAAATTAATATGCCATATTACTTGTTGGAGTTATCATGAAATAGTATAGTGAAATAGAGTGACATGGGCATCAAAATTATAGATCACAACTTACATGTTATAAACTATACTAAACGGAAATATTCGTTTAGAGATTAATTACACACCAACTTTATAGCTAGCACAAAAGGAAAGGTAGTTCTCTCTTCAATGTTCGATACATCTGGAGAAGAGAAAAGTTTACTGCACTTAAAGAAAGTACAGTAAATACAATTCACATAAGATTACAGCTCATGTGGCATCCTGTTGGACGTCATATATTTTTTTTAATTTAGCATTTCTATTTTGGAGTCCAATCTCTATATTTTGGAGCTTAACTTTTTATTTTGGAGTCTAACTTATCTTCTGTTGTGGAGTCCAACTATTTTTTAGGTTCTAAAATAAAAAATTAGACTCCAAAATAGAGGGGTTAGACTCTAAAATAAAATTATTAGATTTCAAAAAAAAAATGTGACGTCCAACAAGACGCCATATAAATTACAATCTTACATGAATTATACTTACTACATTTCCTCAAATACAATAATCCCCGACGAAGAAATAGAGTGCTGTGAAAATTAAATCTTTACCTCGCGAGTTGTTAGCTACTCGATGAAAACATCATTCACACACAGCACACGATTCTTATGACAAACGGCAAAAGTTTTCTTGTTGTCCGATGTAGTGAAATGGCGTGTTGTGAACGTGTTTAAGTTTATGATTAACACAAAAAATATTTCTTTGTCATAAATCGAAGAGAAATAATTTATGCACAACCAGGCTGAGCACAAAGTATTATAAGGAACGTGGACATGAAATTAACATCTGTCTTCCTTCCCCGCCAAAATCATTATTTTATGCTCTTCGCTTAACTGATTAGCTTTTATTGCCAGGTTCATATATTTCCCCTTCCACAGGAAAATTTCATATGCTTCAAATATAGTTCCACTTTCGCCAATAAATAAATAAATAAACCCCTCATGCAAAGTTAATAATTTCGCAGTCGTCGAAAGCATCCAACGGCCAGGATTGAGCCCCGAGAGCATCATCACCATCATCACCGCACGCCCCACCTCGAAGCGTAGTAGATAAGGTTGGACCGGTCAGTTCACCGATTACGGCCCAAGTCGTGGGCTGACGTCACGACACGACCCCCCCCTCCGTCCTTTTCTCGCTTGTCCGTTTTTTGGGCATCTAATAGATGCCACTAGGCACCCTCAAACACCATCTTAATCACCTCCTACACACCATCTAGATCCTCGCCACGTACCCCCAAACCAAACTCCGAGTCCCACCTTTGGTTACGTGGCTCCATCCTGACCGGCCGCGGCCGAAGGACCGTTAGCTTCCACCTTCGGACCACTCGATGCTATCGCTAACCCTCCAGGAAAAGCCGCTGTGTTTGATAATTAATGACGTGACCGCTGCCCGGAGCGTCACGGGCAGCGGGAGAGGAACCACGGGCAGCAGAGGGAGACTAGTAGGAAGGGAAGCCAAGTGTTCCCCAAAGCTAGTCAAACTTTGACCTTGAGGGCCCCGCGACCCGTCGTTGTTGTGACGTGACCTGCTCGTTTGACCAACAGGAGCCCAAATCCCCTAACTTGGCTGGCGGGGCCTCCATTACCCGTCCGATCGGCGGATTCTTCCCTATGAACGGCCTTGATCTTTCCGGATCGGTGTACCTCTTCCCATTTCGCTCTCCAGGATGGCAGGCGGTTACAAGACAAAAAGCCTTATATCTTCTGACGAGTGCTTCGGTCCTCTTTCTCTCTCTCTCTCTCTGCTCGCTGGCTTTCCTCTCTGATACTTCTCCTTGCTCTCTTCTCCTTCCCGTCTCCCCACACGCCGCCTCTTCCTCTCCGGCGTAGGGTTTGGTCTCTCCTGGTTCTCCGGTCCCACGATCCCTTTTCCTCGTTCGCGGCTTCTGCACTCCAGCTAGATCTAGATGCGTCGCCGCCGCTCTATTTCAGTACGGTGAGTCTTTGCTACTGCCTTTTGATTCTGTTGCTGTGTTTTGTGTGCAGATTCGTCGTCGGTGCAGACAGCATTTTGACGGGAATCGGGTTCGAATTCGTTCTGCTTGCCAAAAGGAAGAGCTGGATTCTTGTCTGATTTCTTCGTTTCTGCGTGTTTTTCGTTGATTTTTTTGGTGTTTTTTTTTGGGTATTTGTGTGTTTGAGGTTATTTTTGTTGGTTTCGGTGATCTTTGGATGGAACTGAGTTGTCGATCTTCTGAAGCAGGCGAGGGACGGGTCGATCCATGCGGCTTAGGTGAACTCGGGTCGATTCCAAGATGGGCGGCAAGGAAGATGCTGCTGCTGCGGAGACGAAGGCTTTTAACCCGATTCCTGCGCCGAGGAAGGTCTTCTGGAGGTCCGCTTCTTGGTCCGCTCCTCGGAGCAGTGCTTCCGACGAGCATGGCGGGGACGGTTCCGGTGATGCGGCGGAGGGCTCCTCCAGAGGCCAGTTCCGGCATATCCCGGCTCCCCTTACACCGAGATCCCAGCAAAACAGCAAGACGAGGTCCTCCTGCCTGCCTCCACTCCACATCGCTCGGCGAAGCTTCGACGAGTGGCCCAAGGCAGGATCGGACGACATAGGGGAGTGGCCTCAGGCTTCTACGCCTCGTGGGAGGCCTGGTGCCCACAGACCCGGGGAAGAACTGAAGGTCGACGTTTCGTCGCTGCGGTCTCAGAGTACGGGGGACCGGATCGCGGGCTTCGACAAGGAGTGTTCCAAGGTCGCGGACCATATCTATGTCGGCGGAGACGCGGTTGCCCGTGACAGGGAAATCCTCCGTCAAAACGGCATCACGCATGTCCTCAACTGCGTTGGTAACTTGTGTCCCGAGTACTTCAAGGCGGACCTTGCGTACAAGACCCTCTGGTTGCAGGATAGCATATCGGAGGACATCACGAGCATATTGTATGATGTGTTCGACTACTTTGAGGATGTGAGGGAGCAGGGCGGTCGCGTCTTCGTCCATTGTTGCCAAGGTGTCTCGCGGTCGACATCGCTGGTTATTGCATATCTCATGTGGAGGAAAGGGCAGAGCTTTGACGATGCCTTCCAGCTGGTGAAGGCTGCAAGGGGGATTGCAAACCCTAACATGGGTTTTGCATGTCAGCTGATGCAATGCCAGAAGAGGGTTCATGCCATCCCTCTTAGCCCCACATCAGTGGTGAGGATGTACTGGATGTCGCCTCATTCAAAGTATGATCCATTGCACCTTGTCCCAAAAATGTTAAGTGAGCCGTCCCCTACAGCTTTGGATTCGAGAGGGGCATTCATTGTTCATGTGTTTTCGTCCATTTTTGTGTGGATTGGCAAGAATTGTGAGCCTGCGATGGAGAAAGATGCAAAAACAGCTGCTTATCAAGTGGTTCGGTATGAAAAAGTGCAGGGCCCAATAGTGACTGTTGAAGAGGGAGAAGAACCGCCTGAATTTTGGGAGGCATTTTCAAATGTATCAGCTGCATCAGACAGTAATATAAATGTTAGTAAGGAATGCCGGGAGTCAGCAACTAAGATCGATGCAGGGAAGAGAAAGGTAGAACAATATGATGCAGACTTTGAACTATTCTACCAAGCAATCAGGGGAGGTATTGTGCCGCCATTCTCTTCATCCGGTGGCAGCAATGAGACACATGTTCCAGCTAGAGAAAGTAATTGGAGTATACTCAGAAGGAAGTTCATTTCTGGTGCAGTGAAAGATTGGGTGTCAGCTTCCAGGGCAGCGATGTCCAGAGTTTACTCTGACTCGTTCCTGGCAAGAGAGACAGATGCTGAAAGTAACAAAATTCAGCATTCTAGAGCTGACTCATCGACTTCCCTTCTCTACCTCTCCCCAAGTTCCCTGTCTTCTGACACGAGTAGTAGTTCCAAGTCTAACTCAGAGTCACCTTCTCTCTCTCCTTCAACATCTTCTCCTTCACCATCTCCTGCTTCTTCTAACGTGTCTGACAGTTTGTTGCCTGCGTCTAAGTCTCCACATCCACAATCAAAAGTTCCTGGTCCTGTGAATTTGAAGGAGGTCTCCTCAACGTCCAAGGTGCCTACTGGTTCACTTGCTGAACGTAGGGGAAGATTTTCACTGAAACTGCCAACACTCAATGAGGAATCTTCTCAGCCATCCACAAGGGTGTCGAGCACAAAATCTGTCTCTTGCATATTTCCATCTCCAGCAAAGGATACTAACAGTCATAATTCTAACAGTGGCTCCTTAGTCCTCCCAAAAAGTGTAGAAAAAGTTTCATCAGAGAAACACAATTCTGATGTTTCAGAAAATTGTCTGCATCTGCTGGAAAATCATAAATCACAAGAGCCATTGCCTTCCTCAACAGGATTGGCTGAAAATGAATCAACACACTCTCACTGCATACGACCACGAGTCTACAGCTGGCCTGGATTCAGAGAGATCCCAGAATTTGGACGTGGAGATCTTGATTCAAAAGGAGCTTTTCTTTTCTTAGCTCCAAATAGATCTTCACAGATGCCAAATGATCAGACATTGTGTTTGTGGATTGGGAGCCATTTTGAGCTTGATAATGGAAGTATTAATGTAGATAGCACAAAAGATGCAGGAGAAGCCGAGGACATAGACTGGAACTTTGTGGGTGGTGACTTTCTTAAATCAGTGGGACTGCCAAAGCATACACCCATTAAGGTATCGATCACCATGATTCTATCACATTTAGTTTCGTTTATTTTAACAATCTTTGCAAACATGCTATAAACAAGGTACATGGGTTTATTTGTGTTTTTTTGCGGTATTGAGTTTCGCCAAATAATCATGTAAGAAAGATTAATTTCTGAATCCTTTTTGTCTTAATAGTTGGTTTAAGAGGAACAAAGAATATATCATCTTGGATTTTCTTTAGCAATGGTTGGTTTGTTTACTCATGATTTGGTTTGGAAGATGTGCTCTCTTTTCCTTGACTAGTTGTAACTTGTAATGTCTCTGTCTCTTAGTCTCCATAGTAGTTGATCTGGTATTATATGACATGACAATAGCCAAAAGTGAGCCCACAAATGATTGAAGCACTTGATTCTTTTGGGTCTTCATCTTGTTTTCCTTAGCCTTTTCGTTGTGATCATTGATAATTTATTGGGAAAGACAAAGTCCATCCTTTTTAGTCAATTAGGTTGAAGTCATTAAAGTGCATCCTCAGTTAAATGTTAGTACAAACAGCAATTTGACACTTCAATTATTAATAATTATGGAAGGTTTAGATAAGTTACAGTGATGCAGACCAGGGAGGTGCTTTGGAATCTGAAGACTTTGGTCTAATTGCATCGGAATATATGAAATGCAATTATATGATTATGGGTGTAAACCAATAACTGATGGTTAAGTGATGCCTAAGAGCACTGACTTTTAATAGATATTATTCAAGAGAATGGAGATTCAGGAGGATGTCATAGGGTTAAGGTAGGTTGCTTGCAGTGGGGAAGTGCATCTGGGGTATTTGGTTGAAGGGACGTTTTATTGAAGCGCAATGAGACCTGGTGCTCTATGGGGTGGTGAGAAAAGATCTCATATGGTAGCAAAGTTGAGGAGATTGAGGTGGATGTGTGGACACCCTAGAATGGTTAAGATGCAAAGGGAACATATATGCAGAGAGAGCCATATGTAGCCCCAATTGATTTTATGCTCAGAAACATTAGGCTTTAGGTGGTTTGCATATGCGCACACCATCATCAGTCAGAAGGTGTGATCAAACTGAAGTGAAGGAGGGCAAAAGGACCCAAGAGAGGTCTGATATAATGGAGGAGGACAAGAACTTCCTTGGTTTATCAGCAAGCTTACTTTGGATAGATAAAATGGCGGGATGAGATTCATGTGCCAACCCAAATTAATAGCTTATGATTCTGATGATGATCACAACTGTCATCTAGGATATAAGTTTTCATTCATCATCATCATTAGAGCCTTATTCCATTATTTGAGGTTGGCTACATGAATCTTGTTCCCCTAAAAATTTCTATCAAGTGCTATATTTGTGTTTAAACCCAAGAACTCAATGTCCTTTCTAATAACATTGTGCCATCTCATTTTTAGGCCTTCCCTGAGCTCTTTTACTAGCATCCACTAAAATTTGGTCACATCTTTTAACTGGCGCCAAGTTAGAGCGATGGTGCACGTATCCAAACCACCTGAGTTGTGCACTATCACCCTAACTCGGCGTCAGTTAAAAGATGTGACCAAGTCTTAGTGAATGCTAATAAAAGAGGAGGGCTTGTGTTAGGCCGACAGTCAGTAGTAAAATAATGTTATTGTCTTGGGTTAATTGCCAGGTATATGGTTGTAACAACCAAATCCTACTCTTGTGAGGTATCGTCCAGTTTGGACCAAGTTTATACAGTTTTGTCACAAAAAATGGCGCACAAATCATTAGATCTGGGCCTGACATACATAGCCCACTAACTTTTCTTGCTTTTTTTATATGGGAGTAATCCAGTTAATCAGTGGTGGCTCCACTCTTTGGAAACTATATCTTCAGCTTGTTTTCACCCCTACACTCATGCAGCTCTTTCCTACAGGTGGTCCTCTTTCCCTGTATGATGTGACTGGGTCACTAGAGCAGTGACCACGAACTTCAAAGAAATTGGTGGTTCCCATGAACGACGGGAGTTAGGCAAAAAAACTTTGGGCATATGCAGTGCGTCTTAGTCTTAGTTCATTCTACTTCCTGAGGAGGGAACACATTTTATGGTTTCTTAGTATTGCATTGTAAGCTATCATTAATTTGTGTGGTACGTTTTTCTGTACTATGATCATAACTTTTCATGTTGCACTCAATCTGATTGCTTATCTATTTTTCTTTACTCACCAGCCCTTAAATTTTGTCTTATCTATATGCTTGCTGTCATTGGGTGGTTCTGAATTTGAGTTGGTGAACCGTGGGGTGGAGGTGGCATGCACTTTTGTTTATTTTCCATCCAGAACTTCAGGCCATTTCTTTCTGTTTAGTTCTTGAAACAAGTAGTGAGGTTTCCATCTCCTTTTCTTTTCATAATCTACTTTTAGTTGCTTCTAATGGAAAAAATAATATAATATATTATGTGTTATTTCCCTTGATCACCCTTAAATGTGTAGAGATGTGTTTTAGTGCAGCACTCTTTTCTTTCAAGGGAAAAATAAGCATTTTTTTGAGAGGTGAATAATACCACTAGTATACATTAAACAACAAGGTATGTACAAGTTTAAGCAATGAGCCCTCAAAGAACCCCTATACAAAGTGCCCCCTCGAGAAGAGGAAGGATCTAACTAGCTCCCCAATAACAAAAATAGTGGAGAGCTATGATTCCCCACCCCACAAGACTCTTTAGCCCAAAAAGCCACTCTCTCACAAACAAAAGATATAATTCTATCAACTGTCCTTGCTTCCAAGTTGAAAATTCTATTGTTTCGCTCAGATCATATTGCCCAAAGAGTGGCTTGGAGGACAAGCCACCAAATGATCTGGTCCCACAGCAGACTCCATCTCCCACACCAAGTGGAGAAAAGATTATTCACCCCTTACAGTGCTAAGTGGCTGTTGGAGTTTCTGACCAATCTGCACCCAGACCTCTGTTGTGAACATGCAGTTTGCAAACAGGTGATTCAGGTCCTCCTCATCCTCTCCGCACAGACAGCAAGAAGTAGATATGTTTTGGAGGGAAAAGAGCCACCCTATTGCGAGGGGCTCATCCTCTCCACACAGACAGCAAGAAGTAGATATGTTTTGGAGGAAAAGGGCCACCCTATCGCGAGGGGGAAGCCGACCATGCGATATCTTCCAAACCAACTACTTCACCTTCAGCGGACTCTTGGGAGCCCAAATCTGGGGTGCCCAAAGTTGACGCACTCCACCCTCCGAGATAATAGAGTAGCAGACCTGACTGAAAACCGACCTTCCCTCCCCTATCTCCACTGCCATGCAGCTGCCCTATCCACTGTGGGAGAAAAATCAAGATAGAAGCTGTCTCATTTGCAACATCTCCTGCGGATAAAGGTTCCTCCT
Organism: Colocasia esculenta; assembly: GCA_014218235.1. Lineage (NCBI taxonomy): Eukaryota > Viridiplantae > Streptophyta > Magnoliopsida > Alismatales > Araceae > Colocasia > Colocasia esculenta. The sequence continues at coordinate 7,144,386 of CM024757.1, read as the reverse complement.
AAAAGTGGGGGCCCAAATACCCAGCTAGGTCAGCGTCAAAAGATTGTGCCACAATGGTGGAAGGTGCCCCTGAGATAGCGAATAGAGACTAGAAGACCTCTGCTATTGAAAGGTCACTGCACACCTGATGCGGAACAGTGTGGGGGAAGGAGGGGAACAGGCCTCACGCCTAGGGAGTCGCACCCGAGAAGGAAGGAGGAGAAAAAATGCGGCTATCTCAGCGGCGGCACTCACAAACACTTTTTTGACTTTTTACTTTCACTGCCTCTCCCCTAGGGGGTGAACAAGCATATAAATAGGGAGGGGAAAGAAAACCCTAGGGTACCTTTTACAAAAAGGTAAGGACTAAAATACCCCAAGGACCGAAAAAAGAGGTAAAATCGCAACCAGAAATACATAGAAAATGAAAAAGGCTCCATTGGGCCCCTAATGGGCCAAAAAACCCCAAATGAGGTACTAAATAAAAGAAAAATACATCAATAAGATAACAACTCGTCCTCTAGCCAAATGGATGCCGAAGTCGTAGCCGGATGCCTTCTTCGATGATAGACACGGGTCGGGTCGAACCGAACCCGTGCTTGGGTGTCCTCACCAACACCACCTGTCCTGCCAAACAAGAGAAGTCTGTCCATCACCCAAAATGACTCAACCGATGGCCCTGGTGAAGTCCAAACTCTGCAAAATGCCCCTCCAAATCAGCAAAGCATTATATGTTCTAGACGGAAGCAAATCCCACACTCTGGATACAGAATAGTATTTCTTTCTAATAGTATAGGGAAAATAGGCATTAAGCAAGCTAGTTCTTGGGAAGTATTCTTTATTCTGAGTATGAGACTAATTCACTTAGTCATCTAAACCAATTAATCGCAAGGGTATAATTTTTTGTTTTGTCATGTTCAAAGTTGTTCTTGAGAAAAACTATTAGGTACTCTCTGTAGATCACTTATTTTTAGAAACCTGTAGTGTTCCAAAATTTGACAGAATATGCATATGTCCGGACACAGTATTCACATCTACTTTTGTCAGCATTTATTAATGCTTTGGTTTTTTTCTCTTCATATGTTTCTTCAGTTATGATGTTGCTTGCTTGCCTTCTTCCGATATTATACCCTTTGCATTTTGCAGGAAATTCTTTCCAGTGATAATCATCTAGTTTTTTTTTTTCTTGACGACAGGTTGTCAAAGAAAATGAACCAGAATCCCTAGAATTGATGAAATTGTTTTGATATTTTTGCCTATCACAAATCTATCTGGAGAGCCGACCCAAACCAGTTAGCAGTTTATTTTCTTGTGCCTTCAGACATTCAGCGGTCATGATCATGCCCTTTTTCAGGAGATCACTTCGACAAAGATCAGCGAGGTACAAATGTCACCACCTTTATCAAAGCAAACATTGATGCACTTCACCTTTCTTCTCGACTTGTAGTGAAGTTTGAAATATTTTTTGAGGGACTGCTGGGCATTAGGCAGATTTATTCATGGTCTACTGCTAGACTTGCCTCGATGTCAAGTTGGCAGTTGGTCGCTACTCTTGTGTCGCCTTTGGGCATTTGCGTAGCCAGCCCTTCATGGTAAACAGGTCGATGGTTTGGTTAGCTTGAAATTGTGAAGCCGGAATCATTAGTGGCCAGATCCGTATGTCCAAGTTGGATGTTTCTTACCTTCACTTCTCCCTGCAAACTCTGCATTGCGGTCGTCTTTCCAAAAACTGATATCACTTTTGCTCCATGTTATTGACAGCAGCCTATTTGTGTTTCTTGGCAGGAGATTGCGCCAAGCGGACACGGCTTTGCTGTCGGCGCGCCTTTGATGTACAGTGTCAGCTCCCCTGAAAGGTCGCAGAGAAAGTTTATGTGGTCTTTTAAGGACAGTTTCTCTTTGCATATTGTTCTCAACTCAGATTTATATACCACTTTGGAGTAAACAACTGGACTTGCGTCGGTTTAATGAATCGACACCAACTGGCTTCTCCCAGGGAGTGTGTATAGTGTCAATCTAATTGGAATCCTCATGGGGTTTACTGCACTACAATAATGTTTTGGATTTGGAGAATACTGTTTATCTTTAGCTACAAGGACCTGGGAAAGCCAGTGATGAAGCAATTCACTGCTCTCTTTCTCCTCTCAATGAATTCCTCTACTACTCTCAGGTCGGCAGTTTACTTATTTTGTCCCTTGCAATTGCCACTAACCTCTTAGTTGGGACTGATTTTAGGGACCAGTCATGTCACCTTCAAGCATGGCACGGTGTGGGGCATTCACTGTTCCTTTTTTTCTTCAATAATTTTTTTATTGTTAAATTTTATTGACGGAATTGATGCAACACGCCACGGTTTGTACTGTCTCGTACGATTCCGGTTCCTTCAAGGCTGCCAGAAATAGAGAAAATACGAAATTATAAATCTAAATATGAAACATTATATTAGGCTACTTTGTAAAATTAAATCCAGGTATTCGTTATGCCATTTTTTGCTGTGACTTGTTTTCATCTGGTTAAGGTGACATGTGGGAAGTCTTTAACAAGTCTACCCTTCCCATGGCAACGTGTGATTCTGTGCAAACAATACCTTCTTCTTACATGATGACGTCACAATATCTCCTTACACTTCGAATTAGCTAGATTAACAAGCTATCAGGCGTGTACACTTTTTTCTATTTTTTTTTTTTGTAACTGGTAGGCGTGCACACTCTCAAAAAATGTATTTATTCTTTATTAATGCTTAAACTTAGCAATACTTCACCATCAGAAATTTAATCAATTTTATATCTTATACTTTGAAGATGAGAGTATATGAAAAAATGTCACGGACTCTAGAATATGCTTCATATGAAGCTGACTTGTTTAGATCACCCTTTGATGTCGGGATAACTCTAGTAAAGAGCAATTCCATCCAAATACCTGGTGGACGAGGGACCTATTCCATTAATTCTCTGCTATTGTTAGTAAATTAGCCAAGTTACACAATATGATATTTACGTTCAATCATATGACTCGTTAATAAATTAGATAATCGTAAGAATTAACTCTATTCCATGCGTAACTACAAAAATATGACTTGAATTTTTAATTAACTAACCTTTCCATGTAAACAATGGTTACAAAAAGCACCCACAATGTTAACTACCGTCTACAAATGTGTCAATAATGTGTTAAAGAAAGGATATGCTGTACATTTAATTTCACGTACTGAGATTATTATTATTATTTTTTCCTCATGTTTGCTAATTTACTGTTTGTTTTAGCACTCGAAATGCCGAATATCAAGACATAATTTTAACTTTTTTTGTTGAGTTAGTTGCATTTATCTAATGGTAAATCACGACATCTAACGCTAGGGGCATTTTCACACGCATGTTGGCGGAGTAAGAATCAGATTAATTAATATGTGTAATATTGCCGAATTATGCATACAAGTGATTTTTTTTTTAAATACTTATTGGAAAATTACATATGTGTCTTTAAAATTTAATATATTTTAATGTATATTTCTGAAATCTAAAGTTGGATGTACTGCCCTTTCCTAATCATGCCCGGAAGAACTTGGTTCCCAATCACGATCGGCACTCCGATCTTGTTGCAAGTCCTTCGTTGCCCCTTCCTTGACGAGCTTCATACACGCTAGTCTCATTGACGAGGGTCTCAAAATTCTCGCCTTTGCTCCCATCTGCCATCGCCCCTAGTGTATGGTGGCAATGCACTTATGGAACAAGGTGGGTTTGTTGTACGGTACGATTTGTACCGTACCACTCAGTTTGGCAAGATTCTTCGGTTTGGCAAATCTTGTTGAAATCTTCATATTATATCTATAACTTTTGAAATAAAAAAAATGCCAGTTATATCCATTTGATTAACAATGTGTCAAAATGGAAGAAATATTATGTTCACATGGGAATATAACCTTTAAATAAAGAGTAAAAATGTTAAAATATCTCTTTTCAAGAGAGAGAGAGAGTTGTAAGAAATTTATTTGTTTGAGAGAGTTGTAGAGAGCAAGTTAGTCTTTTAGCCTTCTTAACTCAATTGTGATTTAAGTTAAATAGATAAATCAAATGATAGAGACACAGGTGATAAAGTACGTGGAATATAAGGATACAAAATATAATATACAGATTTCAGGATATACATTCGAAAATGATATAGTTTAGGGATATGTATGTAATTTTTTTTATTATATTTTCATCTTATTATTAGGGGTGGCAATGGGCCGGGCCTGAACCGGACCTAGGTTGGCCCAGGTCCAGCCTGGTCTCTAACCGGCCAGCCAAGCCTGGCCCGGCCCAGGGCAAGGCCCAGTTTTTAGAAACCCGGCCCGGTCCGGGACGATTATGTAAGGCCCGGCCCGATTTTATTTTTTTAAAAGTATCACTATTATTTATTTATTTTTACAATAAAATTGATGTTCATTGAATCAAAACAACATAAAATAAACATTAGACTAATCTAGATAAATTTATTTCTAGTTGTTACAAATATGAAATAAATATTAAGTCATTAAACATAACTCCACAACATAATTTTCAATCCAAAATTTTATAATATTAGAATTATTGCCGTATCATTTATTTTTTCAAAAAAAATTACCGAACCTCCGAGCCGTCCGGGCCGGGCCGAGCCAAGTCCGAGCCCGGCCCAATCTTACACCGGGCTGGGCTCAAAATTAAAAAAAAATTAAAATATACAACCCAAACCCATATAAAATCGGGCCGGACCACCGGGCCTTTGGGCTGGCCCGGCCCAATTGACATCCCTAATCTTAACTTTTATTATGTGCCTGTGGAGTGTGAATAGTAAGGGTGTCAATTGGGCCGGGCCGGCCCGGAGGCCCGGAAGCCCGGAAGCCCGGCTCGGTTTTAACCGGGCTTGGGCCGGAAAAATGAGCCCGCTAAAAGTTTTTGGCCCGGCCCGGAAAAAAATAGGGCCGGGCTTGGACTTTGTGAGGGTCGGCCCGGTCGGCCTGAAAAATATAAATATAATATGTGTTAAATATAAAATTTATATTTAAAAGAGAATTATATTCATTTTTTCCACAATAAATCTACTCCAAATATAATCTTTTATAAATTAAAGCTATGCACCCAATTTTTCTTTTTAAAAAAATTAAACATTTCTAATACATACCAAAACCGTTCAAAATTTTCTAAAAAATTGATGGCAAAATGAGTTAGAGTAGATATATTATATAAATAAAAATAATATTTTCGGGCCAGACCGGGCTTTTTCGGGCCTGAGCCGGGCCCGAGCCGGCTTTTAAAAACTGGGCCTGGGCCGGACCCGGGCCGACTTTTAGAAAATCGGGCCTGGGCCGGGCCTTTTTTTTTGCCCTTTTGTCTTCATGATAGCTAACTATCTGCGTTTTTTGAATTCCCGCCCGAAACCACTTTTGTATGCCTTCCCAGTTCCCACCCACCTCACCCGTCCCCCCAATCACGGCTCGACGGCTTCCCCTGGCCCTCCTCCCAACAGAACGTTGGGCGATCACACAGGACACCTCCGGCGATCTCCAAAAGGCAGCAGCCTCCAAAGCCAGCAGCCACGGCGCCGCCCCACCTCTGGCCGCCCCCTTCCGACGGTCGCCTCCGTCTGGACGCGATCACCGAAGCTCCATCGTGCGGCAACCTCCCATTATTCGGGCAGCCGCCCCAGCAGACGCAAGATCTCAATCGGATTTAGCTTCTTTGGTAAGAGATCGATCTTCCCCTGTTCATCTTCCTCCTCCCCTCTGCTGCCTTCTCCCAGTTTTTTTTTTCTTTTCCTTCTGCAGGGGGTAGATTTTGTTGAATTTGTTGACTTGTTTTCTATTGTCTGTAGAAGTGGTAATTCATGGTTTATGTCCTTCCAGGATAGACAAAATGTCCATGATTGCTTAGTGGGATACTAGATCTTATCGATTTGCGATTTTTTTTCCCTTTCTTTTAGTTGCCGGGTAGGTTTTGACACAGTTCGACCAGAAGAAGCTGTGGATTTCATTGAATTTAGTCTCAAGCTGAAACACTGAAGCGGAGGTGGAGCAGATAGAGGTATGGGTCTGGAAGACTACCATGTGATAGAGTTGGTCGGTGAAGGCTCCTTCGGGAAAGTGTACAAAGGCAGGCGCAAATACACTGGAAAGGTAGAAGAAGGGAAAGAAATCCATGTTTTATTTGATACTTGCTTATGACAGGTCTTGCTTTTGGATTATTGATTTGGGTCTTTGATGGCTTTGGTCTCAGACCGTGGCACTGAAGTTTATTCTCAAGCACGGGAAGAGCGAGAAGGATATACACAATTTACGGCAAGAAATTGAGGTATCAACATTTTGGTGTATATTATCTATATTTAAGTAAATCAATCAACACTGGTTTTCTTGTGCTAGATTTGTAACTTCGAAAACCGCACGACACAATAGCGAAGTGGCCAATCACCTGGTCTAGCCACTTCGTTTGTCCCGAAATACGGTTCCTTTTGGGCTTGTTCCCCGATCTGCAGGTGGACACTGTATCCTGGAATCCCCAGCAAAGGTGACGTTTGAGCGGAGGTTGCGACCTCTATGCCCATATGAAGTGCCAGATGGATGACACGAGCTCCGATACATCGTTTGACATCCTACTCCAAAAATATGTATGAAGAAAAAATAAATCAGAGGCCCCGTCGTATGCAAGAGATGGGCAACTTTTTGACCTCAACACAAGACCATTTTCTGCTTATTTCTGGTTCAGGCTCCATCGGCTAGTGCCGTCTGTCCATTCTGTGATTCTACCCTTCCTTCCTATATGGTTTCTCTTCCATTCCTATCTGGACTATCCTGCAATTGTATTGCTTGTAACACTGGTAGAATATAGGTCATCGAAGAAAGGGCAACATTATTCATAATTACCATTATTTTGATTTTGGAAATATCTGACATTTTGCTGGTCACCATGTGCATTCACTAGCAGTGACTGGAGGTGGGATTCTCAAGTTGGACTCCACTTTGGATCCATATTTATCATGTTATTTGGGGGCAAAATGAGGCTCTTCTCAAAATACTTTAATTATTTGAGTTAATCTTTCATCTGTGCGATGACTATTATTGAATAGGAAATGAAAGTGCCTTGCTTAGTATATCACTTATCCGCTGAAAAAGTGATTGTTTATTAGATCCGGTCAATATCTTCACTGCGTTTATGCTAATGTCTGCTTAGCCACTTGTACGCTTTGCAGATTCTTAGGAAGCTGAAACATGAGAACATAATTGAGATGCTTGATGCTTTTGAAACCCCTCAGGAATTTTGTGTTGTTACAGAATTTGCTCAGGTGCTGAACTCTTATTTATATACTTAATGTTGTGGTTAGATGCACAAAATGTTGTACCCGTGATTACTACTAACTTGAAACAACTACATTATTCAGGGTGAACTTTTTGAGATTCTCGAGGATGACAAATGTCTTCCAGAGGAGCAAGTTCAGGCCATTGCTAAGCAGCTGGTACTTTTGCTATTTCATTTCACATTACTTGCTTTTTGTATTATACCATTTCCGCATAAAAACTGTTAACTTTTCAGGTAAGAGCATTGCACTACTTGCATTCCAATCGAATCATTCATCGGGATATGAAGCCACAGAATATTCTTATAGGACCTGGGTCTGTTGTTAAGGTTTGCCCTCTCCATTACCTGAGAAATGTTTCACATAATGAGCCACTTGTGTTGTCGATAGTTATTTGTTCATATGACCATTCTGATCACATGAGTGTACCTATTTGTCTGGTCGGTGATATGTCTTTAGATGTCTACTTCTTTTCTTGTTCATAGGTTTTTAGAAAATGAATCGGACATATGGTTCCGTGGGCTCTCTATCTGTGAACCAGTTTTCTGTAAATTTACAAGGCTTGTGGATGACCACAATTCTGGCCTTTATAAACATACTTGCATAGCATCTATTAGTCTTCAGATGCAAGCATTGTGTACGGTTATTTCTGAAGATTCAGGCTTCAATTATCATACCCCAACCCAAGTCTTATTATAGTAATGACCATTCTTACAATTTATAGATAGATGCTAAAGTTTGAACATCCACGCTATGCTGACATTATCTCAAATTACTTTTCGTCTCAAACAATTGTCAAGGACATGTCTGAAGGCCTAGCCGATTGCAAATGTGCTTAAAGAGAGAATCCATATGTCACAGCCGTTTTAGCATGAGAGTTCTAGGTGTTCAGGTGTCAACCAGGTAGCTGGGCGGGTTGGCTGCCAAGCAGTACCCACTGGCCACTACCCAGATGATGATTTTTCGGACAGTGACCTTGGAATGTCTGATTTTTACCAAACCAATTCATGCTCTCAGCCTTTTACTTTTATGCATTATTCACGCACAAATCCTAATGATGTATGAATGAAAATGAACATGTACATGAATTAAGTCTCATTCCCCTAATTCTTGGTGTCCATTTGGCATTTCTACGTTGCCTTAAGCAAGGTTCAAAAACTCGGGGATCGGGATCGGATCGGTCGGCCCAAAACCGATCCGACCCGGCGATCCCGACCCCGGCTCGGCCGAGCCCGGCTGAGCCAGGGGTGGCTGGATCGGCCCATTATACAGGTGTATATCTTATACAGGCTGAGTTCAGGCCGAGTCCACTGCGATTTCAGGCCTTATTTACCTGAATATCATTTAAGTAAATGTTACTTAAGATATTACATGTAAATAAGGAAGTACCCCACATTTGAATCCAATAAAAATATCAAAAAAATCATATCTCTTACCAATAAAAAGTCAACTCTCCCACTGAAGAAGAAAATTGTGATTTCGTTGATTTTAGCGAAATGTTAACTTTCTAATCTCTCATAATTTAGTCTATATAAAAATTTGATAATTCAAATAAACCATATGGAACACTAAAAATCCAAAGTCCGGTAAAAAAAGTCAAACGTGCATATGACTTCTCCAAGGGAGCCACTCTCCTACTGACAGCACTTAATCTGCTTGAGATCTCTCAGGATTTAGTCAAACTTAAACTATCATCACTCAAAGTCATGAGAATTGTCACTTTCTAACTTCTTTTTAATTAAAAAGTGAAAAATCTCATGAGTTTAGATGATGATAGCTTAGGTTTAACCAAATCCTGAGAGGTCTCAAGCAGACTAAGTGCTGTCAGTAGGAGAGTGGCTCTTTTGGAGAAGTCATATGCACGTTTGACTTTTTTTACCGGACTTTAGATTTTTAGCGTTTCATATGGCTTATTTGAATTATCAAATTTTTAGATAGATTAAATTATGAGAGATTAGAAAGTTAACATTTCGCTAAAATCAACGAAATTGCGATTTTCTTCTTCGGTGGGAGAGTTGACTTTTTATTGGTAAGAGATATGATTTTTTTGATATTTTTATTAGATTCAAATAGGGGGTACTTTCTTATTTACATATAATATCTTAAGTAAATGAAATTACAAATAATAACATTTACTTAAATGATATTCATGTAAATAAGGACTGAAATTGCAGTGGACTCGGCCTGAACTCAGCCTGGGATTGGCCTGGACTCAGCCCATGACAAGGTTGAACCGGATCGGCCCGGCTCGGGCCGATCCGAGGCGGATCGGGCTGGGCTCGGTGAGCCGGTCCGATCCGCGTGCAAGGACCGGCTAGGTTACCCCGGCTCGGATCGGGAGGCCCAAAACCGAGCCGACTCGGCCGATCCGATCCCGATCCGGCCGAGTTTTTGAACCATGGCCTTAAGTGCATAGGAAGCTTCCCGACTCTGAATTTCTAGGTGCCTTAACTATATTATTTCTCCACTACATTCTTTCGTCTTACGTCAGCTACCGATTCATGTCTCATGAGGATTGAATACAAACAATCTTATTATGCTTTCATTGTTTTTCAGCTTTGTGACTTTGGCTTTGCCCGGGCGATGTCTGCAAATACTGTTGTTTTGCGATCCATCAAAGGTTAGTTACTCATCAGCATGGTCCACATCAAGCTATTGGTTTTTCTAACGTTGGCTATTTTCCTGAGATGTATAATGGTGGTTAAAGTAATTTCTTAATGCATTCAGGTACACCTTTGTACATGGCACCAGAGTTGGTGAGGGAACAGCCTTACAATCACACAGTGGATCTATGGTCCCTTGGGGTTATTTTGTATGTGGACTTCTCATTGAATTACACCATTATTTTCATAAATGACTTTGTGAAATTTGGCATCAGTATCTGTTTTTTCATCACCTTTGCATATGCAGGGTCTTCATATATATGTTTTATTGGATTACAATGTTTAGGCCAAAGCTATCTTGTTCAATTCAAAAGTCAAATCCTTTTGCTTCAGGAATAAGAAAATTGGTTTTTTAGGGTTTTTCAGGTTTTACCTACCAAAAGAAATGTTGGACTATTTGTGCTGCTACACTGCTTTGATTTTGCCTTCAGCATCTTTTATTTTAATAAGTAGGACTTGTCTGCAAAATGTTGCAATAGAACATTTCATGCTCTATAAAACAACAGAAGCTTGTTTGGTATTTTCACAGGCTTTCGTTGGATGGTAATTGGTAAGGGATATACATATTTCGCTTGAGAATATTTGAAGTATTTTCTATACATTACACTATAACTAGTTGAAATAGTGATGTGCTGTACTGTGCCACTGTCAGGTATGAATTATTTGTCGGCCAGCCTCCATTTTACACCAATTCAGTCTATGCGCTAGTGCGGCACATAATCAAGGTGATCCTTCTCTCTTATCCTTGTTTGACAATCTCAACATTTCTCCAATTTTGATGACGCTGGTTTTTTGAAATTTTGTGCACTTTGCCACAGGATCCAGTAAAATATCCGGATAGTATGAGTCCAAACTTCCAAAGTTTTCTGAAGGGCTTATTAAACAAGGTTCTTGTTTGCACTTTTACCCCTTCAATTCCCTGGTGGTGTGGTAGAGCTACCAATCCATTAAACAGAAAATAGGTTGACATGTCTTGCACTGCTACCTTATTTACTAAGCAGGTGCCACAAAATAGGTTGACATGGCCAGCATTGCTCGAACATCCATTTGTGAAAGAGACATCGAATGAAGTGAAAGTCAGTGTAAGAGTTATTCGTTGAATCGATCCATTTTTTCATGCAAATTTTTGTACCGGAAGAGTTTAGTGCAATAACTAAAACATCTGAATAAATCTACACCTTCAAAAGAAAAAGAAAACAGATTCTGCAAGTGCTGCAGCTGGACGTTGTGAACGTACACAGCAGGGTGAACGAAATCAGATTCCCACGTCGATTACTGGGTCTCCTGCTACAAATATTGGAGGTCTGACCTTCTGTTACATGGCAGCCTACTGTTTCTTTTAGTATGTTGGACTTATCTCACTTCCTGACAGATGGAAGCCATTCTCCTCTTGAGGTTCACAAGGCAAAGGATGTGAGGACTGATGGCCAAACAGGTTCTCCTAAAGTCAATCCTTCACAGGATACCTCTAATCTTCCAGTTGGCATGGATATTTCTCCTTCAGGTATCTTAACTTTGTAAAATGTGCATTTTTTTGATGTTTTCTTTCAGAAACTTGAAGATGGTTACTGTATTATTGCATTATTGGTATGTTACTGATCCACTGATTTAGAGATACGGGTTAATATGGTGTTAGGTGAAAGTGTCAACCAGGCCGGACCCGTGCTTCAGTTCTCACCCTAAACAAGGCCTAAGCCACAAAAATTGATCTTCTTTTAATTATAGCTCGACCTGGCCCAGGAAAAAAAGGGCCGCGCTCCGTTTCTTTGAGCCCGCCCTGCATCTCATGCCTGTCCAATTGCAATCGGAGGGGAGCCGGCGCCCCTTACCTGCACCCGAGCGCCCTTGAAAGGGCTGCGGCTGCTGCCCCCGTTCTTCTGTTGTTTTGAAACGAACGGACTCCCACCCCTTTAGCATTAGTTTCTTTTTCTTTTTGCAGTTATCAGGTCTTTTATTAAACGGTTGACCATACTACCAATATTAACTTAAAAAATAAAGGTAGAACAATAAGAAGGGAAAATGGCAGTTGCCTAAAAAAAGGAGTCAAAAACCTTTAAAACAACCCAGCTCCTGTTTCAAACAATTCACCGGTGCTTTTAAAATCTCTCCAGCTGCGCAATCGGACTCCTGACCATATGTTCTCCACATGTACTCTTCATTCACGAAATGTGGTGTCATCTCTTTGGTGCCAAATACTCCAGCGTACAGCTGCAGGGATGAGCTTTACAGAGGTGAAATTCATGCCGTTGCTGAAAAAATGGCACATCTGATGTACAGAAGTAATATTTGTTTGAAAGCCAACAGTTTGGCTAATAATTCTTCAGACTTCTGCACCGATTTTATAGTTATTAATTCATAGTGAGGCTTTTGGGTTGGTTAGATTGGAGAGAGGCTTTTGTTTAGAGGTTTTTTTGTTGCTTTGCCTCTACACTTGTACATTCTTCTTCTTTCAATGTACTTTGTGGTACCATCCACATTTCAAAAAAAAAAAAAAAATTAAGCGCTACTTAACTATACCTAAGTTAGGGGACTGATATTCACGGTACTTGTGATGGGTATGGTGGCAAATATACTTTGAACTGAATGTGGTGGCAAATTTATGTGAATTTGTAGTTACGATATAAACAGACAAATTTGAGGGGTATGGGTGCAAAAATAAAGTCAAAGTGGATCTTCAAGAGATCTCCAGCTTATTGATGGTCAGTAATTCAGATCTAACGGACAAGATGATGATAACGCATGTGAAATTTAGTTAAAATTCCGTTAGAACTGTCACTATGCACTTCGTCTATGTGTGGGCTTGAAATGACATCGCCAATATACTTTTTACGGTGCTGCTATTTTTCAGGTTGCCAGGTTCTTGATAAACTCGAAAACAACTCGCGGACAGTAAAAGGTGCTACAAATATATGCCAAGAGAATGATTCACTATCAGTTGTTCTTCAGCCCCTGAAAGACTGTTCAGATGATCTTTCGGACTCTTCCAGGTGAAGGCCATGTTTGTGTTCTTCCATGCGTAAATTCACATGGATGTGCCCTTCAAGCAAGTAGATCTATTTAATAATGTTTTCTTTTCGATCTTGCGCTTGCTGAAGCAATAACTTAAGAGTGCTGAGCTGCTAAGTTGACATTGCTTGGAAGACAGTAAATAGTCAATTTTTATTAGCTTATTTCGGTCGATATAATACTTGTCTTTTCAGAGTTTTTTTTTCCGCTGATTTTTTTCTATATTTAATCATCCATGAGGCGACATAGCTGCTTTCCACCAAAAGTTTTTCAGGACTACTCATTACCTGGTTTGCAACGGTGTACTCTGTTTATCTTCCATTTTGGCATTTTGTGATCACGTTAGACTTCTCTGCCGTATATATCTCATGCTACACCAATACCTGACATATTACTTCGTCCCTGAAAGGTAAAAATTTGTAGTTTTTGGATAGGATAATATTGATTATCGAACTTTTCTCGACTCCATTGAAGGGTGAATTGTGCTTCCATGGCTGAAGTTAAATAGAGTTATGCACACATTTAGTAAAACCAGGCATCTTTTGGCCAAAAAATGAAGTAGAATGACGTATCTGTCGAAGTCAATGTGCATGCCAGTTTGACATTTTGATAGACATTGGTTGCCCTATCTACTGGATACTACGTTGTTGTATGGGATTGCTAACCATGTACGCTCTACAGGGATTTGAATTCCGCTCGAATAAACCAGTCATTCAAGATTCTTACAAATATAATTGCAGCAGGGGTTCTTCATCCTTCCGCTGCATCAGATACCACAATATGCGCTATTCTTGACTTTGTTTCCGTAATTGTTAGATCGAAGATTTCGGATGTTCACGGCTTCATGGTGAAGGTATGACTGCACCATGTTGGTTGAATAGTATTACTCACATTTGTGGTAATTTCTCTAATGTAGGTTCCAAGGACATCATGTATGGTGTCTGGTAATGGCTCATGGCCTGCATCTTGACTGAACTGAAGCTGGCTTTGCTACGTGCCATCACTCGTGACATTGCATTTCCTTTCATAGTGACATCCTTTCTTTCTCCGCAGGGTTTGTCTATTTTGAAGAAACTATTGGACAATAGTGGAAGTGGGAATAGAAATTCTTATGCTGAACATTGGACTGCTGTTACCCACCTATACTCACAGGTCTTTCAAGGCTCAGTTTAACCATTTTAAGCTCGTTTATTCTTTAGAATTCACTTACTTTTCTGGCTTATTTCTGTGATGTCCAGATTATTAGATCCGACGACAGTGTACCTGGAAGAGTCTTGTATGAGTCTACAGCGTGCATCGCTGTAATGCTATCCCGAATTGCATTTTTACTGAAAACATCCATATCTGCTGAGAGCACTGAGATGATTTGTCCTCAGCCATTTGACGAAACTCTGAGGCGCATCTTGGTTAATGCTAGGCAAACTGGGGTTATAAATCTCCTGGTGGAGTGTTTACTAGTTTCAGGATCGAGTCTTATGTCTGGCTCTTCTGACACATTGCCAGCTGCCTGCGAAGCATGCAAGGCTATGTGGTACATGATAGACGCACTCGAGGTTCTGTCGATTAAAGGACACCCGTATTTCTTCCCTTTGAAATCGTCCCAGTGTCATCTTCTGCGTCGACCTGATGTTAAGGAGTCTAATCAGGATTCCTTGCTTGAGACAGATTTGACCGATATGATTAATGTGGTCGCCAAATCATTCCTTGATTCAAAAGCCGTCCAAATTGCTGTTTATTATTGCTTTCGCAATGGGCTCGAATCTGCTCTACATGCCGTTCTTCAGGTAACAGGTGTTCCTTTCACCGTGGTTTAGGTTATTCACTGCCTTGCATTTTGTTCGCTTCTTGCATGTGTCCCTACATGAGAATACGTGCAATATATTCTTGTATTTTCAAACTCAAGCTTAATATGCACCACACGACCGATTGCATATTTTTTTAACCCTTGGACTAATGCAGATTACACTCGAACAGTATTTTCTTCTAAGTTTTTGAACCATATAAACAATCGTATTTAGAGATTAGATACTCCAATCCAGATATTTATAAATCCAGAACTGCACATTCATTCATACATTTTGTAAAGTGGTTTTTTCCTAAATATTTAAAGTGACGTGCAGGGTTTATGCTCTGGGTGTTTACTAATAATTGTGTTAGTGGGGGTTATTCCTTGAATGATCTGCTTATCTATTTAGTCTTCTAGCCGCATGAATTGCCAATACTTCTTGTCCTAGTTTTAGTTAAGGCAGAATCTTTTGACAGACATGTGCATACTTATATTATAATAAAACTAACGTTTCCTCTTTTTCTGTTTCAGCTTATGCTACGGATCTGCCTTTCCAGTGTCCCTGTTTGCAGCTTAGTCTGTGGTCTACCAACTTCTGCAGTGGTCACTATTGATACTGAGTGTGGTGGTGATGGAACTATTATTTCTTGTCTTTTCTCTATGTTGTCGTCTTTGAATGCTTCCTACTTAAATAAAGAGGGAGGAGATAGTCGTAACCAGAAATCTAAATTATCTAAACCACATGCTCTGGTGTTCAACTCTTGCCTTATCTTGGCCACGATTGCTTGCCAGTTCAAGTTGGATTGCAAGGTTTCTGCGTCATGCATTCTTACCAGTTCCTCGAAGAAGCAGCATGATCGGCTCTCTGTCCTCGGGCATTTGTGTTCTGCTGACAAGATGACTAGTTCCTTTCAACCCCACTGTGCAGCCGCCATGCTTGCTTTGTCATCTCTTGTATCCCTTGAGTGCGCCATGTCGGCAAACTCTGCTATCACAGAAACTGCTCTGGCCCTTGTTCCTCCCACAACAACATTGCGTGCCTATCTGAAGCTCCAGTCATCCGATGAAAATGCTAATGTGATGCTCTCCAAGTGGCATGGTCTAAGAGATGGATGTGTTGGGCTGTTGGAGACTAGACTAAAGTGGGGTGGGCCTCTTGGGATTGAGCAGGCATGTTCAAGTAGTATCCCTCAGCTTCTCCTTTGTTTGTTGGCCGATGATCTTCAGAGAGATTCACCTGAAGCAGGCGGCATCAAAGATAGAGTTGGTCTATCACCCATAGGAGTTGTCTGGGCAGTTTCTTCAATTTGTCATTGTCTCTCTGGTGGTATTTATCGTGATGTCCTTTTCAGAAAAGAACATGTTAAGCTTATAGCTGACTTGGTCTCGGAATTACATCTAAAAATGTTGAAGAGCTGGAGCGGGCTTGGTGGTGGAAGCAAGGGGATCAGAGATCTGGTTGATGCAGTGGTTGATCTTCTAGCTTTCCCTTTTGTTGTGGTGCAGAGTGCCCCAGGTTGCCCATCCATGTCCGCGTCGATTAATAGTGGTCACCTACTTAACATAGGTTCACCAGGTGCTAGAATTGGCATAGAAAGCAAGGATGTAGCTAGAGCAATTGAAGCAAACATGCCCCACTATCTTCAGATCCTTCTGGAGGTTATACATTAGACTTGTTTATTGATTAGCCATCAGTTGTTTGTTACATTCCTCCCTTTTGATCAGTCTGCCTTTGGCTCTGTAGGTTGGATTGCCTGGATGTGTTCTTAGATGTTTGAAGTATGTTGATCCAAGGGATTTGGCGAGGCCCATGGCTTTCATTGCCAAAATGGCAGGTTATCGTCCACTTGCCGTGCAGCTTCTGAAAGAAGGTTTATTAGATCCTCAAAGTGTAAGAAAGTTTTTTGGAGGTTCTTCCCCAAAGGAGGCTGTGATCGACCTGCTGATGATAGTTTCTGATCTTGCTCGAATGTCAAAGGTCTGATGTTTTCCTTGCTTATCCCTGTGGCATGTATAGCATGTTTTTATGGATGTTTATCTGGTGAAGATGATAATATATCACTTTTAGTTAGTTCAGATAACTGGCTCAAGCCAACCTTTGTGCAACATGTCTTGGGTGAACCCCCCCCGGAAAAAAAAGGCATTCGGATGTAGCAATATGTGTTACAAATATATGTCATTGTTGGTAGATTATAATAGGTTTATGTAAACTATCTTCAAAGTGAGATCAATACAATTGTTGATAATAAAAGAGAATTTCTTTATATCAACCCCTTGGGATCTAGTATGTTTAGAGATGCACCATTCTGAACCACATTTCCTTTGCACCCTTTGGCTATTTGGAAGACTTTCCAGAAGTTTAGCGAATCTCTTTGAGATTTGGTTCCTCTCAGTAACGCACTCAATATAAGAACAATGATGATGGATCACCTACTGTCTCTGATTATGCATGTCCTTTAAAATGAACCCAGATCAACCTGGTTAATCTGTTGCGATTTAAGGGGATTGAGATTGCAGTTTTCTGGGAAAAAATGTGTTTAGCAAAATTTACCTGCCTTTGCTTACTCACCCTGATACAACAGAAATTTGGTGCCTTCTATTGTCTTATATCTTTGTTGGCAGTTTTCCTTTTTTCTCTGTAATCTGATCACATCTGCAGCGTGCTGAACTGTTGATTGATGATTTTATTTCGTCATGAGGTTACATTCATCATTTATTCGTGATGGTTTACATAAGTAAGGAAATCTCTTTTCAAGGGTGACTTATATTATGCATAGGGTTGTTGTCTTTAGATGCTTTAAATGACCTTGGTTTCTTGGTGCTCTCTGGAGATTACCTTTGTGCGTACATCTCCTAAATAGACTGTGTAGTTACCTCCATATCCATTATGTTACTAACTGTTTCCTTTGACTCATCCACTGCTACGCTACGTAACCAGCTATAAAACTGGACTTTTATGCTGTTGAATTATGTTGACACTTCTGAGCTGTTCCTCTTTAAACAGTCATATATGTAGACATTGAAAGTAAGTGTTCGTTGATTAATTTCCCCTGAACTAATAATTGTTTCATTGAAGCTTGTAAAGGCTGATTTTTTTAATATTTGGTATTTATGGAGGAGAAATGCTAATTTCAAGGATATATCATGAAAGTTCCTAATTTCTAATTTTGTGTCTCTATCTGTATTGATTTACTTTGTCTATGGCATGGAAATATGCAGGACTTCTATGAAGCCATTGATAAGGCATGTTTATTAGAGTTCTTGAGAGACTTTTTGAGCCATGAAGAAGCAGATATGCGTGCAAAGGCATGCAGTGCCATTGGAAATATGTGCAGATACAGCTCCTACTTTTATACCTCACTGGTGACTTTTCAATAGTATCTTCACTGTTTTAGTGTTTCACTTTTTTGTGGTTCATCCTCACTTTGATACATTTTTGGTCACTATGCAGGCAAAATATAAGATTGTCAGTCTTCTTATTGATAGATGTGCTGACCCAGACAAACGAACACGGAAATTTGCATGTTTTGCTGTAAGATGCTTCCTCATCCCTCAGACTTGTGTTGACCATCTCACTAATTAGCTTCAATTATGCAAGAACTTCATCCGGTGGATAATACATGGCTATCCTTCTATTTGTGTAGATTGGAAATGCTGCATACCATAGTGACATTCTATACGAGGAGCTTAGAAGATCCATACCTCATCTTACCAGGCTTCTCCTTGCAGCAGAGGAAGAAAAAACTAAATCCAATGCTGCAGGTGCTCTGAGCAACCTAGTTCGCAATTCCGATGCATTATGTGAGGACATCATCTCTCAAGGGGCCATGCAGGTTTGTGATGAATTAGACTTTTGCTCATGCATACTCCAAAATATGCACACACATGTGTATGCGTGTTTATGTAAGAGAGAGCCATCCTTAAGTGAACCATTCACAAAAACATGGGCGAATTTCATAACTAAAATGTCAATTCACCATTTTTCCTTATGTATTTCCTATGTTTAGCATTCAAACTTATATATACCCCTCATGGACTTGTAAGAAATACCCTCCAAACCAACCTCTTTGATTTGTTATCTGTAGTAGCGGTGTATAGAGGGGTAGTTTAGTCCATTTTTTGTGTTTTCTTTAGTTAGTTAGTTATTAGGGTAGTTTTTTATATTTATCCCTGTTTTAAAAGGTATATTTGTCCTATTTGAAATTTTTAGCTTGTAACTACTCTAATTAATAAAAATTGCAGGGTTAGAGAGGCAATAAGCCTGTTCCTTTGGATTGCGGTTGCCTCTTTCCCTTCTTTTCTTCTTCCTTATGCTCGGCCTGTTCCCCTTTTGAAACTTAACATGGTATCAGAGCGATCTTGCATAAGGATTAAGCGGAGCGGCATTTGTCAGGTGTTCTTCAACCTACGACTTTTATTAATTATAGTTACAAGCTAAAAACTTTAAACATGACAAATAGACCCCTTAAAACATGGATAAATATAAAAAACTACCATAATAAGAAGTTTTTCCCTGATGAAATGGCGATCATATTGGGCAAAGGTTGTTTGCAATGTTGATAGTTCCCTTGTTGTCACAGTAGAGCTTCATTAGTAGGCAAATTTGAACACCAAGGTCAATTTAGAAATAGTTTCAGTCATGCCATCTCAGTAACACAGTTGGCCATGGCTCGATATTCTCCTTCAACATTAAACCTTACACAAACACTCTGTTTCTTGCTTCTCCATAAAACAAGGTTGCTATTCGAAGACAAGCAATATCCAGTAGTTGATCTCTTGTCATCTTTAGAACCTTCCCAATCAGCATCAGAGAAACTTTTAATCGACATGTTATTTTGCCTTGCAAATAAAAGTCATTTTCTAAGATAGAACTTGATCTAGCGAAGTATCCTTTCAACCGCTTTCATATGTGGAACTCTAGGTGTATGTTTATACTGATTGACTACACTAATAGCATATGTCAAGTCAGGATGCGTGAATCCCAGATAAAGTAAGTGATTAACCAATTTTTTGATACTTCCCTCTTTTTGACTTAGATAGGAGATCACCACCCATATCATTCAGACTATGCTTGACATCAATCGGAGTGTCAAATGGTTTGGATCCATGTTTTCTTGTCTTCTTTTGCAAATCGAAGGCATATTTCCTTTGGCAAATATAAATACCTTGCTGGGAACGAGCAACTTCAATTCTGAGGAAATATTTGAGCTTACCCAAGTCTTTAATATCAAATTCTTGTGGGAGATTTTCTTTCAGTTTCTCAATTCCCTTTTCGTTATCACCTGTGATGATCATATCATTCGCATAAACCAGCAGGATAACAATCTTACCACCCAGCAATTTAGTAAAAAAAGTGATCTAAATTGACTTGAGAGCAAGGTTCGCCGCATCGCCAATGCAGATCGAATCGGGTTTTTCCTAAAAAAAATCATCTCTTACAAATACTAACATTTACTTAGTATTTGTTCAGGTAAATAAGGTATTGTACATATATAAACAGAATCGGGTATATATATATATATATATATATAATCGGCGTATCAGGGAATCGGATACTCCCTAATCCACCATGATTAGCCGGAATCGGACCGATTTGGCAAACCATGCTTGAGAGTAATACCACTCGCACCGGTTTAAAATGGGCAACAAGGGTAAAAGTTTTTTTAATAATCTACATGCTTGTTTGAGTAATAGCAATGAGATTCCCCAATATCATGCTAAGAATAGCTAGGATCACCATAAGTTTGATTGAAGCCACGAGCAACTATTCGTGCCTTATAGTGCTCAATAGAACCATCGTCATGAAATTTAATATTGTAGATCCACTTTGAACTAACCAACCTCTATCCCTTAGGAAGGTCCACTAGAGTCTAGTACCTTTACATGAAGAGCTGCGAGTTCTTCATTCATTGCTTGCACCTACTTTGAATCTTTGACGGCCTCAGAATATTAACGAGATATGTGATAAGAAGAAATGGTTCTCAAGGAGTAGTAAACAGGTGATAACCGAGAATCAGAAACAAAATCAGAGATAGAATGCTATGTATAAGCTCTGGAACCTTCTTTAATGCAATGGGAAGGTCAGAGTCAAAGAGAGGCTCACCAGATAGATGACGAGTGGACCCAGTGTGCATTAAGGATGACAGCTTAGTGAAAGGTCCCTTCTTGCTCCAAGTTCCCTGGGAATACTATTGAACAGAAGCTTTTGGAACACTTGAAGGGAACTCAGACACCAAAGGAGATACTAAAGGCAAAGGAATAGGAAATAGGATAGAAGTATCCTGCCTCAGAGCCAGAGGGGGATATAATAGGACTGATTTTCAAAGAATTTAACATCTTTAAGAATATATCTTTTTCCTAGTATGAGGATCGAAATATTTTAGGCCTTTTGGGTAGAAGATACTCTCAAGAACATTCCTTGAACAGCTCGAGGATCAAGTTCAGTACTACCAGACATAAGGCAATGAATCAAACACAAACATCCAAAGACACGTGGTGGCAATGATAGAAGGAATTTGGTTGGCTAGTGTAGAAGATGACATCCTATTTATAAGATAGGAGGCATGAAGAACTGCAGCCCCCCAATATTTTTTAGGAAGATCTTGGTGGAAAAGAAGTGCTTGAGATACTTCAAGAATATGCTTATTTTTTCATTCAACTTTACCATTTTGTTTGGGGGTGAAGGCACATGATGATTCATAAATCATTCCTTTTTCTTCTATGATGATTTAAATTTTCACTTTCTTGTCAAACTAAGTTTCCACCATTTTACAAAATATTTGGACAAGCTGAGGAATCTCCTCTCAAGAACACAATGGATAGAGCCAACAAAAGTTGAATAATCATTAATAAAAGTGATAAAATATAGATGACCATCCATAGAGGGAACTGGAGAGGAACCCCAAACATCAGAATGAATGAGATCAAATGGTGTTGAACTACTTTAATTGAAATTGGAAAAGCAGTTCTACAATGTTTGGCAAGTTGGCATACTTGACATTGAAGAGGCTCTAATGATGTAGTACCAAAGAAATGAGGAAACAATAGCCTAAGAGACCTAAAAGAGAGGTGACTAGCCGGGAATGCCACAAGTAGACATCTCTAGCCAGTTGATTATTTTACTACAAGCTGAGGACTGAAAGCAGTAATTCTACTGGACTCAAAATGATGGAGACCATCCACCTCATGACCACTCCCAATTGTCTATTCCGTCCTCAGGTCTTGAAACACACAATAGGTGGGACAGAGAGCTACAGGACGATTGAGAGATTTTGTGATACTACTCATAGAAAGATGATTAACACACAGAGAGGGAGCATGAAGGGCAGAAGGAAGGACTAGGTGACCATTAAGATGTATGGATAGTCATTAGTTTTTTTTTTAATATTTATCTCTGTTTTAATGATATATTTCTCATGTTATAAATTTTTAGCTCGTAACCACGCTAATTAGTAAACGTCACAGGGTTAGAGAGGCCGCAAGCCTGTTCCTTGGATTGAGGTTGCTCTTTCTCCCTTCCGTCTCTTCTTCCTTATGCTCAGCCTGTTCGGCTGTTCCCCTCTTGAAATTTTACATTATCAATATCTCCTGGCACACACATCTAACTTTGAGCAGTCATAAACAGACCTGATACTGAAAGTACCTTCTGTAGAACCATTTCTTCGGAACTGAACGTACAAAGTGAAAATTTGGCGCATCAACTTGTGCCCTGTTGTATGTAGTCCCATCCAACTACCCAAAGCAGTTCTTGTAGGTATAGATGAGTTCTCCCGCCACAAAGCAGTTCTTGTCATGTTAGTCTGCAGCCCTGCCACAACAACAGAGTGGCTCATATATATGAGTGTAAATATAGGTTTTGAGAGTAGGCCAACCGCAGGCACGATAGTTACGGAAATGAAAGGGTGGAGATTTACTACTTTTTATTATTCCCTTTTTTCCCTTCATAGTAACGACCCGACCTCCCGGACCCCCCGCCAGGGGCCCGAAATTCGCGTCGCCACCCACGGATCCGAAGATCCGGAAGGGTTATATGAACAAGTCTAGTGAGATATGTACTGAATTCCAATAACTATAACAATCTGTACATTATACAAAAGAGTTGTACAACGCGTCCCAAGCAAAAGCACAGGTACAAGAAGAAAGGTGCAGTCCTTAAGGGGCATACCCCGAGAACTTGCAAAACACAGCTCTCAGCTCACTCGGCTACAAGAGCTCACAACACTCGCTCTCACTGCTGCTGACAACAACACGGCGCCACAGTCGCCTCCGCAACCCGTCCGACACCGAGCTCCCGCGACGACGAGCCCCTAGCTGAAAGAAGTAGGGGGGGTGAGCCTCGCGAACAAGGCCCAGTAGGGATTACCAGTCCCTCACCGGCCAGAGCAGCAGGAACTCCGAAAAAAGGAAACTACGCTAGAAAGTTGTAAAGCGAGTAACACCTACAGCAGGGTACTACTAAGCAGCGGAAGAGAACAGCGTAACGCCACAACCACCAACCGAGGTCGGGCCACACACACGACTCCCGCAGAAACCAACGGAGTCGGGCATAGAGCGTAAGCAACACTCGGCACACCAGCCGAGACTACGCAACAACCAAGTGAGAACGACGTCTCACCACAAGCACGGCCACCTCAGACCTCCACAGGGTCGAGGGCCCACACGCAGAACCACTTCGGACCCTGGACACGCCACGAGGTCGGGAGACCACACACGCCGGTGCCATCACGGGCTGGCACACAGGAACGGGACTACGGAACCGAGAGAACACCGAAGCGAGAACCACCAGAAGCACGGGTCTGCTCGAGGCCAGACCAACGACGCCCACGGAAACTAGGCACAGCCGGGATGTAACCACCGTGCAAGCTAGGGCAACGGATAACACTTAGGAACGTCGTGAGGAAAACGTCGTCACAACAACAACAACCAAGCCACCGCCGCTAGCAGCCAAGAGGGGGACCCGCAGTCCACACGCTCTGCTCGCTAGCCTAGCTCCTGCCTCCGCCCCCGCGAAGGGCGAGACAGAGCCGCCAAGAACACGCAACACACGCAACACCGCAGCCTGGCCAAGCTGCGGCCTCACGCCTAGCACCACTACGTGGCTCCGGAACCAACGCAGAGAGAGGCAGTGAGACAAGGACTGTCTGGTCTGCGTCAGGAACTCTAAACACCTCGACGTCTCAGACCCAGACAAGAGAGCTCTACAAGCGACTCATCGCCGCTGCCCAAACCTCGTTTTCCCCTCAGCTCAGAGTCCGCTCACGTGGGCTGCCAACTCGAGCACACTCGTAGCCCGGAGTACTCCCTCAACAGGCTCCCGAGGATGGGGGTCCCAGGAAACGGAGACAACCTCTAAATGGGACAAGCCCTCAAGTGCAGAGCACCGGGCGAAAAGAGAACTGGCGGGGCAACCACCACAGAAACTACGCCGAATTGCTGGCTCGTAGCACACGACGAGCCCAGCAAGCGAGAGGCACGCACAGACCCTCAAAGGGTCGTTGGCCAAGCAAACACGCACGAGCGAGCCAAAATCTCGAAGCACTACCAGAAGTACAGAAAGCCGTCGCTATGCTAATAATCGATTGACCGCCGGTCAATCGATTATCAGGCAGACACGACCCTCCTGGCGCCACTGCCAGGACACGGCCACGAGGGTGTCACCTTCGGTCGCTGAACGCAGGGAGGCAACCTGCCGCGTTCCCTACCAGAAGGTCCTGAGGGCAAAGCCTGCCCTGGGGCACACGCCGACACACAACCGGGCCACGGAAACACCCGAGGCGCCCTCAGGTACTGTCGCGACCCCCAAGGGCACCGCGACAGCCTAATGCGACGGGGCGGCGCGTCGCGACAGCAACCCTGTCGCGACGGGAAACCAGGTCGCGACAACGATCCTTATCGCGGTCGCCCAGTGCACCGCGATAAGGTCACGCCCGACCGGGGCGACGCCTCTGCTGATGTCGCGGCGCGTCGCACGGCCGCGACATCAGCCGGGAGGCAGACCGCGGGATCCTCAATCCCGGGCCGCCCACAAACCATACAACATGCACACACGGGGGAGGGGAGCATGGGGAAAGCTGTAAGACTATCTACAAACCCCCGAGAACTCCCGATCCACCCGGATTGGGAAGGGCACAAGAAATCCCTACCTTAAACGAAGAACCGAACCCCATAGGGCCCTTCTCGTAGGAAAGAACACCCTCCTCGCTCCACGCATGCTCCACGACGTCGAGACACCACGCACGGCCCTCCTCCTCGCCTGAAACACACAAAGGGGAGAAGAGGGAAGGAAGAGGTCGCCGGAGGGAGAGGGAGAAGGGAAGAAGAAGAGAAAGGGGGAAGGGGTAGCCGGCCTACGCCTTAGGCGCCCGACACCCAGAACGCGTCGGCCCGCCCCGCCGCGTTATAGACCTTAACGCGACGGGCCTACCGACCGCGACACTAACGCGCCCCCCACGGGCGCCGCGACAACCCGACAAGCCGTACTGACACGCCTGCCACTTCTGACAGGCATCAGACGATCGGTCATCGCAACACGACAAAACACTGTCGCGGCCCGTTCACCGGTCGCGACCAGAACGCGACGGCAACCCAAGGCGCGACAAGAACGCGACAGACCGCCCTGTCGCGACACGGATGACTGTCGCGTCGGGCACCCCCGACGCGACACCAGTCATCCAGGACACCAGAAGCAAAGCCGGGAAGCCGAGTCGTTACATGGCGTCGTTGTTTTCAAGGCATCGCCTAGGCAACAAGGTGCTGGACAGTGGACATCAACCCTGCTTTGGGATGAAGTCAACCCGCCATGTTTGGCATGTGGTTTTGGTATTTTATTAAAAACTTTAGTGGTTTTCTTGTAACAAGTGAAACCTACTTTCGAATAGATCAGACTTCCCAGTTGCTAGTTATGTTCAGATTCACATTGATTGTCTTATTATATTTTCCTAATGTTACTCATTTCCTTCTATTTTATTACCTTTTTCTTGATATATATGCTAAACAATGGTAGAAAATAGATCAGACTTCCCAGGTGAGGGGGTTGAAGTTATAATGTACATGGTAGAAAATATACATTGTGAATATTTTATTACATAAAGTAGCTTCATCTAGCCCCCCTCACCTGGTTGCCTAAGCAGTACTGCAGCAGTGCTGTGGGCGGCCACCTTGGTCACCTTAACAACCACACTTGAAGTACCATAACATGCGCCTGTTTGTTTCTCAGTAGCTCAAGTTTTTGCGAACATATAATAAATAGGAAGGTTCGTACTAAAGAAGATAAGTGTCTCTGGTTAGACATAATACTACTCTTTTTAGACATAATATCTTGTTCTGTGACTCTGATTAGGCATAATCTTTTGTTCCAATGCTAGATCCTCTGTAATCAACATTGGTGAACATCCTAAGCTTATTTTTCTTTATTACATGCCATTTAGTTGTTACAGATGGTTGGTGGGACTCGGGAAAGTAAAAGAATATTAGGACTGCGAAAGGTATTCTTGAGAAAGTTTCCAAATTCCAATTTTCAACATAATTTCAGAAAATCTAAAATCATTTACCTCGAAGGAAGTATAACCTTTGAGGTAGATGGAACCATTTACAGGTGGTTAGGATGTGTATTCTAGGAGTGATTCATCCACATAATTGATTGGACACTATGCATAGTGAACAATGATATGTTTTTCCACAGTGCCACAGGTGTGGTCTCAGCAGTTAAATTTATGGTAAACATGTATAGAATTTGCCAAACTGATTGAATAAGAGTCCTGGTTTTTATCTATCAGGTAGGATGGCATCTGAAAAATGTAGAAAACTTGCTAATCATAGATTGTTTATCATCTCTTCATTGTTTTGCAATGTTCCTGCCAAAAGCAGTCTTCCTGTGGTGTCTGATATGCTCCTTTGCCAAGTTCATTTTAGTATTTCTTAATTATTTTGTGTAGTTTTTTCACCCAAAAATGTCGTACAGTAATAGCAGTAGCAATGAAAGCTTAAGTTTTGTTGGAGAATGTTACCGAGCTCTAGCGGCTGTGTTTTCATATATCTATAAAAAGCTTTTATATGCAAGTCTATAGGTCATCTTTTATGAGTAAAGCTAGCTGCGCACCTTGACTTGGTGAGCACAGTCTCATATAATTGCTTCACATGAGAATGACGAAACATGAGATGAGAAAGAGAGCATATGACTCTATCTTGTATCATGTCTTATCATTTCTATATGGACCAACCGTATGGAATACAATCACCAGATCTACATATTGCATACTTGGGTGTTCAAGTATTACTCTTCTTCTTTTTTATTAATGATCACAATAAGCTGATGAATTCATTTTCTGTTCATATTTCCTTGACCTCAGGCTTTGTTAAAGCTGGTGGAGGAGTATTCTAGTAATGCTGTTAGTCCCACAAGAGACGTTATGAAAGAATCCCCACTAAGAATAGTGTTGTTTGCCTTGAGGAAAATGTGCGACCATTCTCCTTGCAGACATTATTTACGCTCGTCCGAGTTCTTTCCTGCCATTGCTCGGCTTAAGCGATCACCTGATTCGACAATCGCTACATATGCTTCAGGAATCATTGGCAAGGCAGCTCAAATGTGAATACATAGTTTACTTAAGTCGTTGAAAGTGATGCCATCATTCTGGCATAAAAGATTAGGTTGAAAATCCACCAGGAATTCCAATGATGGTTCATAGCACTTTGGCACAATGATGGCTTGTATATCCACATACTTGATGGTGTTTTGTCCAAGCCTATGTATAGCCTGAAAAAAAAAAAATCCCTTTCTGGTAAGTTTTGATCCTTGAGTTTACATGAGAAATTGTAGCATAGGAGTGGATGACATCCTAGACATCTAGGTCGTCATCAGCTGAAAACTTACAGATGATATCTCCGTGGCAATGATAACATGCTGTTGTCACTAGTGATTCCAAAGTTCAGTATGTACAAATGTTGATTGTGGACTAGAACATGAGTAAACTAGATCTCTGATTCGGTGTTTGTCAATGTTGAACTTATTATCAGATCACATTTGCGATTCGTCTATATATAGATTTGATAATGTAATTGACGCTTTCACAGACTAACAAGACGCTTCTAACGCAGATGACCGGTCTATTTCATACTGATGGCACGGTTTTAATAATAGAGAAATATTAGCTGCATGTGTGGATGGTTAGAGAAATTATCCGGTTCATCATCTCACTAATATATGTATTGGTACGTGGGTTTCATCTAATCGGAGTGTTAAAATCTTCCTATAGTATTGTCACTTTAACATTAAGAGTAATAAATAACAAATTAAGGTGACAAATAATTCATCTAATGAAAAGACTAAATGTTTCTTAAATATTTTTATATTCTTTTTTATAAGAAAAAAAGATAATAAGACAAGGCTGATAAATAATTAGTTAAGAAAGATAAATAACTTGTTAGAAATTAGTAATTTATTTACTTATATCATCTCAATAAGAGTATTAAATATTCTACATCATTCTCTAAAAAATTATTTGTTATTTTTAATTCACTATTTGTCATCTTTTAATGTTAAGAATGACAAATAACAGGTTAAAAGTGACACATAATTTTAGGGAAATACCCCTCTGCCTATCCCTTTTCGAGATGGGTGGGTTGGGGGGGAGCAAAAAGGTTATTCATCATCTTTAACTTACTATTTGTCATCTTTTAGGGTTAAGAATGACAAATAACAAATTAAAATTGACATAATTTTAAGAAAATACCTCCCTGCCTGGGTTGGGGGGGGGCACTGGAATGACATAAATGTTTCCCTACGTACTTATTTATTTTTTTAATATTAAAAATGATAAATAATTAATTATAAATGACAAATAATTTTTTATATTGAAAAATATATCTATATAAGAAAAGAGAGGAAAATGGGTGGGATCCATATGTGACCTAATGACATTAAAGCATTGCTGTTCCAACATGATATTTCTATTATAATAAGTATTTCTTTTAATAATGTACACACATGGGAAAGGACATCCCATTTTAATCTTAAAATATGCATTCCATTCTTTTGATATAGCTTATAATTTAGGGAAAATTAATTAGGGGTCCCTGTCAGAGGGTTAGACTTAATTTGTAGTCCCTGTTAAAAAATCAGAAGTCATATAGTCCTTACTTTTTGTGTTAGTTTAATTTCTAGTCCCTGCTTTTTGTTTCTAGTCTCTGCTTTTTGTTGCTCAGCATTTAATGCGTCTTGGAAGACGAGTCGTCCTTTTAATATCAATTTTTTCCTATTTTACCCTTCCTTATTCTGCTCTTTCCCTATTTACATTCGTTACAGTTGCCTTTGTATCAATTACAGTAAGCTTTTATGTCAGTTACAGTAAACATTTATATCTGTTACAGTAAGTCTTTTTTTCCTTATGCACTCTTACAGTTGCCTTTGTATCAGTTACAGTAAGTCTTTATATCTGTTACAGTAAGCCTTTGTAGCTGTTACAGACTACAGCTATAATCTCTTACAAAAGAAAAAAAACACTTTATTTGTTTGCAAATACCAAGATTCGAACCCAGGTCTTCACAAAGACAAGATGAAATACCCTTACCACTAAGCTACAACTACATTTGTGTTACAATAGAACATATAATATATTTAATTAAGTATTGTAGTAAACATAATACTCTATTACAACTTATGTTAAGTCTTGTTACAGTCAATATCATTCCCTGTTACAATATACATTAAGTTCTGTTACAGTAACTCTTGTAGTATGTAACTGATACAAAGACTTACTGTAACTGATACAAAGGCTTACTGTAAACGATATATACACTAACTGTAATGAATGTAGTATGTAACTGATACAAAGGCTTGTTGTAACTGATACAAAAGCTTACTGTAAACGATATATACACTAACTGTAACGAATGTAATATGTAACTGATACAAAGGCTTGTTGTAACTGATATAAAGGCTTATTGTAAACGATATATACATTAACTGTAACGAACGTATACATTAACTGTAACAAGGTTAATGCACTGCAATATCTCTACTTCTCTCTTCTCCCTCTCTTCAGCGCATCCCCCTTCTCTCTTCACCTCTTCTTCCTACTCTTCTACCTCTTCTCCCTCTCTTGCTCCCGGTCTCTCTCTCTCTCTTTGGTTCTTACGCGAAGCACGCCTGCTGCCCCGCCTACCCCGCGCACTCACCCCCGCGTCGCTACGCGTCGCCCCACTACCCCGCGCCACCTGCTGCACCGCCCGCCGCTGCCGCGCTGACGCCGCCCGCGAGATCTCCCCCTCACGTTGCATGCATGCAACGTGAGGGAGCCGCGCTGCCCTCTCTCTCTCGCTTCTCTCTCTTCTCTCCCCTCTCTCTCCCAGCGCTTTCTCTCCCTCCCAGCGCTCTCTAGCTCTCCTCTCTCCCCTCTCTCTCTCGCCTCTCCCAGCGCTCTCTCCTCTCTTCTCTCTCTCTCGCCTCTCTCTCCTCTCTCTCTCTCGTCTCTCTCCTCTCTCTCGCGCGCTTCTCTCTCTCTTCTCTTTTCTATCTCTCCTCTCTCAGCTCGTTCTTTCTATCTCTTTCTCTCTCTCGACTCTCTCTTCTTTCTCTCTCTATTTGAGTGTAATTGTAATGTTTGTTGGTAAGAATTAAACATTTGTGTTAAGTAATTTTATTGTTTAGTAGATTGTAGTAACATTTGTGTTAGAATTAACAAATGATAATGATTGTTGTAACAGAGCTTAATGTTTACTGTAACAGAGTTTAATGTTTGTTGTAACATATGATAATGTTTGCTGTAACGGAGCTTAATGTAAGTGATATAAAGACTTTCTGTAATAAGTATGAAGACTTTCTGTAAGAGATATAAAAGCTTGTTGTAAGTGATATGAAAACTTTCTGTAAGAGATATGTAGGCTTAATGTAAGTGATATAAAGGCTTACTGTAAGTGATACGAATACTTTCTGTAAGAGATATAAAGACTGACTGTAAACGATATATACACTAACTGTAACCAATGTAAGTGTACATGGGGAAAGAGCAGAAGAAGGAAGGACAAAATTGAAAAAAGTTGATACTTAGTGGTAAGGGTATCTCATGTTGTCTTTGTGAAGACCTGGGTTCGAATCCTGGTACTTGCAAACAAATGAATTGTTTTTTTTCTTTTGTAAGAGCTTATAGTTGTAGTCTGTAATAGCTACAAAGGCTTACTGTAACAGATATAAAGACTTACTGTAACTGATACAAAGGCAACTGTAAGAGTGCATAAGGAAAAAAAGACTTACTGTAACAAATATAAATGTTTACTGTAACTGACATAAAAGTTTACTGTAATTGATACAAAGGCAACTGTAACGAATGTAAATAGGGAAAGAGCAGAATAAGGAAGGGTAAAATAGGAAAAAACTGATATTAAAAGGACGACTCGTCTTCCAAGATGCATTAAATGCTGAGCAACAAAAAGTAGAGACTAGAAACAAAAAGCAGGGACTAGAAATTAAACTAACACAAAAAGTAAGGACTATAT
This sequence comes from Colocasia esculenta, assembly GCA_014218235.1. Classification (NCBI taxonomy): domain Eukaryota; kingdom Viridiplantae; phylum Streptophyta; class Magnoliopsida; order Alismatales; family Araceae; genus Colocasia; species Colocasia esculenta. Next base: position 7,113,156 of record CM024757.1, on the reverse strand, counting down.
GACTTCTGATTTTCTGACAGGGACTATAAATTAAGTCAACACTCTGACAGGGACCCCTAATTAATTCTCCCTATAATTTATAGTTTCTTTACATAAAAACTTGTCTCAAATCTTCCTGTTATACGAGAGCATGGTCTCGAAATCAGAGTATCGAGAATTGGCTATCTTTTCAGTGTGCAATAAATAAGGTGGAAAAAATATTTTCTTTATATCCTCTTTTCAATGTCAAAATCATTCGTATACGTTACTATCTATTGGTTTTAATTAAAATTGATAGATTGTTATAATTCGTTTTTTGACAATGGAAGATGGATCATTCGCACAAGACAATAATATAGATAGTACAGTAGAGTAGGTGAAAGACGCAGGCCACCGTCAGCACTCAACGCAAAGGCTATGTGGCCAGTACAAATAGGGCATGGCAAAAGACATAAGGCCATGGAGAAAATAGGGACCCAAGGTCCAAACACGTTGGGTAAACTCAAATACCCATAGGAAATACACCCCTTGACATAAAGGGCCTCATGAGTAGGCACCGACCATCATCGACGGCTTCACATCACGGCGGGGGAATCGCACCCTTAGACCACACGATCACCGGGGGTGAGTTCGACGAGGGCAAGGGCAGGGTGGATAATAAAGTCTCCAACATAAACCACAACCATGAAAGATGGAGTGCCACACCGACCATCGAAGAAAATAGCCAGAATTGAGCACAGATGACAACCATAGCTATCATTCCGGAACACGGTCGACATAATAGGACAACATAAGAAACATGAAAACAAGGTAAGTTAAATAAATGGAACCTAGAAGGAAGTCGCTGTCAGACCTTCGAGCAGCCCGCGAGCACCTGTCAGTCGATCGGAGAGGAAACCTCTCTAGCAAAAGGGGGGAACCCTTGTCAAAGGAGAAGAAAACTCTCCTACAACTTGGGAGAAACAAAACCATCCCCACCAGAGGGGGAGAAGCACCCACAGATGACTATCATCAAAGATGGAGATGGAGATGGAGGGGGCGGGGAGCGATGAGAACAGGGAAACCCCTTGTTGGATCATTATAGCAAGGACTAAGCACTTAGATGGGGGGTGAATAGGTGGAAACAAAAATTTGAAACCAAATCAAATACTTTGAACTTTGATTAGTGAAACAAATTGTGTGCAATGAATGATTAAGAGAGCGAAATCAATCACACACAAGAAAACAAAAAAAATTATCTTGGTTCATAACTTTTCCAGTGAAAGATCTACGTCTAGTTCCAAAGCAAATCTGTTGATTTCACTAACTGGGGTTCAATCCTCCCAAGGATATACAACACCTAGCCACTGCTGATCTCTTTCTCTTCCCGGGTAAGATAGTAGTCTACTTCTTTTACAAGTTCAGAAGCAAACCTACTGAAACAAACTCCAGCGTGATTGTCAATCCCCCAGCTTACAAGCTAGTCATCCCTTTAACAAAGGGGTACAACTCTCCAACTCCCAAGCTTGTCCTCTCTTCACACAATAAGAGGAATACTATGTATACTCTCACAGTCGGACACAAGTCTTTCTTAAGAAAAGAAAGAACAAGCTAAGAGCAACACAAGATGAACAAGAAGAAGTTCAAACTTTTAGCTCATAATCTCTCTTCCAGATTTACAAATATTGCATAGAGAGAGGGAAGAAGGCATGAAGCTTGAACGCAGAACATTTGAGTAGATTGCTTGATGCTTTGTCGTGTATTTGTTGTATTGTTCTCTTCAAACTTTTGACTCTTTATAGAGCGACCACAGAAGCGAACCGTTGAAAGACAGCCATTAGAGCTCTTCCTCATCTTCTTCTGCTCTCCTTCTCTTGAGTCTAACATATGCTTTATTGTATATACTGGCTCCTTGGAACAGAGGAGAGTCTTCTAACTGGTGCATGATTCTAAGAGCACCAGTAACAGGTCCAATGTTGTATCTATGTTCCGTAGTTCTGCATATAATAAATGCATGGGAAAAAATGTTGAGTAATGCTACGCTCCCGGCAGTGCCAGGAGCGCAACCGACGCGGAGGGGCTGCGCCCCTCCACCCGCACGACGCGTGGAGGGGCGGGCCCCTCCAACATTAAATGCTTGTTTTTTTTTTTTTACAATTTGTGTGCACTAATGTGTCATTTGTGCACACAAATACATCATTTGTGTGCATCATTAGTGCACACAATTTGTAAAAAAAAAAGTATTTAATACTGGAGGGGCCCACCTCTCCACGCGTCGTACCGGTGGAGGGGATTGCTGGGAGCGTAGCATTTCTCAAAAATGTTAGACTAGAGAAATCTTATGTTAGTTAGCTCATCTTCTTTTGCAGAAGTCCATAATTTCAACTGATAGCATATTACAGTAGGTAGGTGCCTTTCTTTCTTGTAAGAAAGAATAAGTCTTGAGTCCATTTTTTTGTTGACACTTTTTCTTACCTACCATGAAAGGATAGACAACACACAACATGAATGATTTAATGATTTAAAGAATATTTGAATTTTCATTGGATGCTAAAGACATTTTATTCATTAATTGATGCAAATAAGAGTAAGTCATCAGTAATCGATACATAATATTAGTGAAAGATATTTTGTTCACCAATCGATGTGTTTGAAATCATATAAACACCAATCGATATGTAAACAACATCAATCAGAATAATATTAAAGTTTTTTAATCACCAATCGATATTGTGGTGGCTATTTTCCGCCACCTAGGCCCATCATGTCAAGGCCCATTAACTCCGTCCCATCCGGTAGTGGCCTCCTCGTGTGACCCCACGCCTTCGTACGGAGCAGATGAAAGGAGACCCATGCACTGGTCATCCTTTCGAAAGGACTGCCGAGCTCGTCAGCAGGCAGCTTCCGAGCACGGACCTCAACCTCGCTGCCCGGAATAGCCCTGGATGTCGCCGAATAGCACGTTCGACCCCCCGTGTGGGTCACCTGCTCGGAAGGTGTCACCAGAGGCCACCGAGCTGACTCCCCGGCTTACGCCGCGGTTATAACCGCCCCAGGTCACGCGCTCCATCATCAAGAGGCACGATCTGCCTGGAATCCCAACGGTCACCTGAGCGCATAACCCCCCCATTATGCACACCCATCAAGGCGCCTTCTCAGGCACGATCCACCAACGTTATGCACGTTGGCCTTGACACCGACGTCTATAAAAGCACAGGTATAGTACCATGCAACGGTACGCTCTCTTCCTCACGCGAACACGCTCTCATACTCCGAAACCCCCTGCCTCGCAAGCTCTCCACTGACTTAGGCATCGGAGGGTTTCCCCGGTCTTCACCGGGCCCCCCTGATCCTCTTCTAGTCTTGCAGGTCTTCGTCCTCACCGGCGATCGTCTTCCCTTTCTTTCTAGTGGAGGCCCGTTTGGCTCCGGCCCAAACAGGATCACACCACCACATTTGGCGCCGTCTGTGGGAATCGACGCTGCCATGGCTCGAGGACGATCCTCATACCAGAACGTAGGAAGCAGGGCGACGAGATCCCGCCAGTCGCGAGGGGGCTCTCGCCGCCAATCCCCCCCGGGCGACGTCGCCATCTCCCCCGCCGGCGCTAATCACGACGTCCCAGCACCACCGGCTGCCGCACCGGCAACTGCCCTTGAAGTAGCAGAGCTTCGGGGGCAGATGCAGCAGTTAACGGGCGTCTGCCTAGCTCTGCAGGCCCAGTTGGCGGGAGCAGCGGCCCCGGCAGTTTCCCTGCCGCGCGAGCGACAGGGGGTATCGTCGCATCGCCGCTCTCACATCCTCCCAGTGCCTCAAGAACAGCAGGCAGATTCGCAGCGCCGGTCCCTCCGAGCTCCGTCGGAAGAGCGGGCACCGGAGCGTCGCGGGCGTTCGCCCCGTCGCTCTGTTGCCTCCCCTCGTCCGCCACGATCGGTTGTGGGCGGCAACTCCCACAACTCCGGACGAGGGGGTCTCGCCAACTCCGATCAGGAGCTCGCCAGGCGCTTAAGGCGTGTGGTCGACCTCGAACGCCGCATGGACGCGATGGTTCAGCGTGCGGAGGGAAAGGCTCCAGCGGAGGACAACTTGGACTTCCGCTCTCCTTTCAGCAGGGAGATCCTGGAGGCCCAGGTCCCCTCCAAGCTCCCTCTACCCACCATCGCGCCCTACGACGGCACCACCGACCCAGCCGACCACATCTACGGCTTCGAGTCGCACATGGTGTTCCGCGGAGCATCAGATGCGGCTAAGTGCAGGGCCTTCCCTGCAACTCTCAAGGAAACCGCCAGGGCCTGGTTTGAAACCCTCCCTGCGGGCTCCATTACCTCCTTCCGCCAACTGAAGAAGTCCTTCAGGGACAACTTCCTTGGTGGGAGATCTCAGCCGCGAACGGCGGCTTCCCTCCTGGCCGTGCGCCAGAAGAAAGGCGAGGCGCTCTGGGACTTCGTCAAGAGGTTCCGAACAGAGGCGCTTCGCATCTCGCGCCTGGACGTCCCTCTGGCAACCAGTGCCCTCATCCAGGGCACTCGCGACGGTTTCTTGCAGAGGACCCTCGGCGTCCAGCAGCCACCACCCTCGCCGAACTACTCTCCATCGCACAGCGCCACGCAGCTTGCAAGGAGAGCCTGGCGGCCAGCAAGGCCGAGCAGGGGGAGCAGTCGGACAAGAAGCGGCCTTCCGACAACGGTTCCGACCGAGATCGGAAGAAGGGACGGCGCAATGGCGATTCTCCGCGCCGTCCGCGCCCCTTCACCAACTACACCCCCCTCACCGTGGCACCCGAACAGATCCTGGCAGAGATCAGGAATGAAGCGTTTGTTCGGTGGCCACAAAGAATGCGCTCCGACCTTCGGAAGCGCGATCAAAATAAATACTGTCGCTTTCATCGCGACCATGACCACGACACCTCTGAGTGCCGCCAGCTTAAGGACGAAATTGAAGACCTTATCAAGCGCGGCTATCTTGGACGGTTCGTGCGCCGGAACGAAGAGCGCCCCCGATGCCGAGACCGCACTCCCGAGCAGCCGGTCAACAACGAGCCCAATGGGCAGGAGATCAACGTGATCGCGGGAGGCTTCGGCGCGGGCGGAGAAAGCACTCGAAGCCGACGCGATTACGCAAGGCGAGTGCATGTCGTAGACAGGCCTTCGGCTGTTCGGTCGGCCCCATATCCTGCCAGTCCTGCACGTGCACTGCCCGAGGAGGCTATAACCTTCTCGGACGAAGATCTTGTAGGGGTTACGACCCCACACACTGATGCGTTGGTCATTTCGACCACCATCAACCACTGTAATGTGCGTCGGATTCTGGTAGATAATGGAAGCGCCCCCGATGTCTTGGCTTACGACTATTTTGTCCTTATGGGTCTGCGAACCGATCAACTCACCCCTGTAAATTCGCCATTGTTCGGCTTTTCGGAAGTTTCGGTCCAGCCCATGGGAAGGATTCGCCTTCTGATCACATTGGGGACGGCCCCAAGGGTTGTGACCAAGATCGTTGACTTCCTGGTCATCAACAACATGCCTGGATACAATGCTATCCTTGGCAGAGGTCTGATCAGGCGAATCAAAGCAGTACCTTCGTCGCTCCATCAGAAGATGAAGTTTCCTACTCCGAGAGGAGTTGGCGAAGTGCTCGGGTGTCAGCGCGAGTCTCGTCGTTGCTATGTCCTCTCCTTAAGGGACAAGCAACCACTCGCCGATCCGGCGCCTCCGGCTTCCGATCAGCCTTCAACCAGCCGAGGGACGCCTGCTGAAGACCTAATCCCCATTCAAGTGGACGACGACCCCGAACACGTCTTGTACATTGGAGCCTTGTTGACAGAGGCCGAGCAGCAACGCTACACAGCCTTCCTGCTGGCCAATTTGGACGTTTTCGCTTGGTCTGATGATGGGCTTCCAGGCATTCCCCCGGAAGTCATGGTGCATCGCCTCCGGCTGGATCCCCGAATCCCGCCAGTTCAGCAAAGGAGGCGACCCGTGAACCGAGAACGGCAGACCGTGATTCAGGATCACGTGGTCAAAAGCCGAGCTGTTGGGCTCCTCTGAGAAGCCCAATATCCAAGATGGATCTCCAACGTGGTCCTCGTACGCAAGGCCAACGGCAAGTGGCGTGTGTGCGTGGATTACAAAGATCTCAATAACGCAACGCCCAAGGACAACTTCCCTCTGCCGCGCATTGATCAGCTGGTGGACGCAACTTCCGGACACGAGCTCCTCAGCTTTCTGGATGCCTACTCTGGTTACCACCAGATCAGTATGCACCCTCCGGATCAAGACGCCACAACATTCGTTACAGACCTAGGCTTATACTGTTTCACCAGAATGCCTTTTTGTAACGTCGCGCGTTTTCCGGATCCCCGTGGATCCAGGTTTAGCGGGTTTGGTGGCCAATGTGAGGCCTATTAGTGTTGTGTGTAGATCCTTACCGGGTTTGGTTTGGATCCGTGTTGGTGTTCAGCTTGCTGGACACAGTGTGTTGGCGTCCAGGTGGGTGACGTCGACTGTGTGTTGGCGGCAGTGGTGTGCCGTTAACATGGTGTTAACGTCCATCGATGAGGACGTTGACTGTTGAACTTGGCGTCAAGCTTTGTGGACGTCTAGTTGTGGCGGTTTGGTTAAACGGCCAAAGGGTTGACGTTAACCTGGCATGCCTGTGTTTTTATGGCAGACCCGAGCCCTGTTCTTTCCCCTCTCTTTCCCTTCCTCTTCCCCACCTTCACCCTTGAGCTTCTTCGCGAGTTCTGACGGTCGGCGGGAGCTCGTGGGAAGGCCGTGGTGCGCGTGGTAGCGGCAGATCAGGCGGGGAATGACGGATTGGAGCGCGGTGTTCGTGGGACGTTTCTCGGGTTTCGGCGTGATTCGAGGTTCTTCGGGAGTTTAATTGCGTTTCTGAGGTAGGGGTCGAGCCCTGTTAGCTTGTTAGAAACATTAAAACACGACTTAATCACTTGAACCAACATTTTTATTGTATTTTCGGATTAAGTTGCACCATGTGGGGTTAATGGGTGGTTTGAGTAATTTAGTGAATGAAGCATGTTGTAATGGGTTGTTTCGGGTTCTAGTATGTTAAAGGAACTGTTTTTATATGTTTTTCTGTAGTTTAAATGGTTGGAAAACCTGTAGAACTGGATTAGGGTTTCTGCAGGGTTTTAGGCCGGAGAACTTGGCGTCAAGACGCCAAGATCACCAGCCGGGATATAGACGGCTAGATCGTTTGCCGTTTACTTCCTTTAAGCGGCAGTCGATGTTGCCGCCAACCTGTGCATGTATTCATGCAGTGTTGTTTACGTAGTTTTCTTGGTTATGATAATTCTGTGATTGTGTGTGCATGGCGATGACCGGTGTGAGCCAGTGCACTTGTTATGCTCTTGGAGCATACTGCTCATGTAATGGGCATGTTTTACGTAAATGATATGTGATGTACGTAATCGCTTTCCGTGGTATGTGTGGTGCGTTGGCACCTGTGGCACTCTTGGAGTGCGTTGTCCATGTGTTGGACATGTGGTTTACGTGGAAGACGTGTGGTACACCATCCAGGGTGTAATATACACGTATTGTCTACGTGGTTTGAGTGTGTGTTTACTACACACTTTGTTGTAATATAATTCTGGTGATTTATCGAAGTAACTGGGCAGTGAGGTTATTGTGTGAGCCTAGCCATGACTTTGTGGTGTTTGGGCAGTGAAGGTCATATGTGGACCTAGCCCTAGTTTGTTGTTGTCTTTCGAATAGTGTTATATTGATTTATGTGTTAAGTGGTCTGTGTTGCCACGAAGGTCATTTCGTGACCAATGATAGGCAAGTTTGTGGTTCAGTTATGTGTTGGTGTGGGATAGCTTTGGGGTCACACGGTGACCGATGTTAAGCTAATCCTAACACTTGTATATTGTGAATTATAAGTAAAGGTTATATGTGTAAGTATCGTGGTTTGTGCTAGCCGAGTGTGGTGGTCCGGCGCCTATTCCGGAATGCCTCTCTAGTCGGGTACCCCAGGTTCTTTGTGAGCCAGGCACGTGTGTTTGTTGTGCTCGGGGTTTTGTCCCGGTACAGTGTGGTACCGTTGAGGTCTGTGTCGTCTTCCTGGACACCCTCACTCTTGTGCTTGAGTTGTACGTCTGGCTGAGGGAAAGACGGCAGTAGGGCAGCGGCTTGTGTTGTGGGTGTGTAGTCGCTTGTAGCGCGCTCGTAGTTGGGGGTACGGACACCAGTAGTCGACACTGGTCCCCAGCTAGTCCTGTTTTCCAGTGCCTCACTTTAGAGTGCTCCGGCCAGAGACTCTAGAGGTGCCAGGCATGGGCCTGCAGTTGTGTGTCTGCAGGTGTGGTGTTGGTTGGTCTCCACAGTTGTTTGACTTCTTCCTAGTGGAGCAGCAGTTGGACCTTTCGTCCGTGACTGCGAGACTGAGAGGTAGTTCTTGTGTTGTGTTGTCCGGGTTGGATATTGGCCTGATCAGCCAGTAGTCCGTTCCCGTGTGGTGGCGTCGTTCTTTCTGACTCGTGCTTTTCCAGTGACTGTGGTTTGTGAGTTTATGACTCGTGGTCGAGGTTTGACCAGTTCGAGGTGTGCCCTAGTGTTGGCACAGCTGTGACTCAGTTGTGGTTTGTGTGACTCGTCGATTAAGGTTTCACCTGTAATATTGTGCCTAATTAAAGGTATAATATAATTATGGTTCAGTGTGGTGTTTATCACCTACTTGTACCCTTGTTCGGGTGTTTGTGTTGTGGTACCTCAGAGTAGCAGGTACTTGTTCCCTTCGTGGGTTACTTTGTAGTTTTGTGGTGGTACATTGTGTACCAACCTTTCCGGGTACTTGTGTGTTGTGGAGGTCTTGTGGTTTGACCTGCCACTTGTTGTATCCTAATTGCTTTAAGTAGATCTTTGTTTATAAGATTATTGTGGATTAGTTTGTAATTATTAATTATGTTACCTTTGTGGGTAATTTGCCGATGAGGCTTATGGCCTAGGCATGTTGTGGTTTAGTTGAGCTATGCTCCGTGGAGGCCGTGTGAGACCTTCCACTTGTTAAGTTTTACTCTTCTTGGATATGATTCCAATTATAGTTTTAGTGTGTTATGGATTGGCTTCGTGTTAGCCAGTTCCATTACCTTTGAATAGTTCTGTTGTAAAGTGGTTTGGAGTATAAAGGACCAGCTCTTTGTTAGCAGTCCTGTTACTCAAGTGTTTGAGGTTCGCCTGTGAAGCTTGTAGCTTGGGCAATGACTTGCCTGTGTGGCTTATAATTTAGGCAACCCGTTGTTGTAGCAGTGTGCCAGTGAGACTGTGGTTTAGGCACTTTGGTTGTTGGGCTGACTAATGATATTATGTTAGTCCTGTAGTCCTACTTTTCTTCTGAGGTCGTTATGTTTATTATCGTAAGCATGTTTAATTGTTATTTATTGTCATGATGTGAGCATGAAATGGTTTGGCTATGGTTGTTGCCAGTGAGACCCATTGGGGTCGAGGTGTCTGTGGTTACAGTGTTGTTTTGGGTAGCCCCTACTGAGCCAGTGACTTGTTGAGGCTCACTCCCCTACAGTTCTTTTCAGGGCTTGCCGTGTGTTTGGCTTGCAGTGGCGTTGCGTCAGACTTGTACCACCAGCAGTAGTTTAGTAGTTAGTGTTGTGTGAGCTTGTGCTCCCTCGGGGTATGCCCCAGGTAGTTGTACTCTTTTAAATTGGACATGTATTAATATAATGGGACAGTTGTACAAATTTGTGAACAGATATGAGCACATGTACTTTCTTGTGTCTTATATTCTTGTGGTTTGTCTTTTATACTCTTACTGGACTCGTGTGTGAGATATCCCTTGCGACACTTCGGTGCGTTCGCGGGAGGCGGATCTGGATATGGAGCCTTAATGGGCATAAATACCCCGGTCCGTTACAAGTTGGTATCAGAGCAATGTCCAGTTAGAATATGAAAAGACATTGAAAGTACAATGTCCCAATACATGGATTAATGTCCACTGCTGGTAGTAAGTCTGTGGTTTTGTGTGATATGAAGTAGTTTTTACGTTTGCTTTTGGCACGTAAACCGTGAGTTTTTGTTTGTTAGATTGGTAATTGTGAGCAGTTGCTGTGCCATAATGTGAATAGTGGCTTAAGTTGTGTGGTTGTGTTCTGGCACTAGTGCAGTTAAAGCAATGAAAGTATAGTATTTAAAAATTTTCAGTTGCAGAGATTAGAGAAGAAAGGTAAACTAGTGCTATGAGATATGTTAATAAAGTGCAAAGTTAGCAGAGACAAGTATAGAGTATTTCTGTGATAAATCAGTTTGGTTATTAAAGATTTGCAATTAAAGGAATTGAAGAGATCATCAAGATTGACTATGGAATTCAGTAAGTTTTAATGAGACAGAAAGTTGGCAGAGACAGGTGTATGATAGCAAGGTGATAAGAATCAGGTCAGTGTGTGTGTGATAAGTTGCAGTTGAGAACCTCAGTAGAGGTATTGTGGCATTAGAGACTTGAGTCAGTGGATATTAAGAAACAGTATGGATGGAAATGAGATTAGTGTTATGAAGAGTTTGATATGATCAAGAAAGGCAGATCAGCTTTAAAAGAGATATCAGTACATATAAGAGTAGTGATTTATGGCAGATAGATTAAATATGCCCGAGATATTTAATCCCGAGATCAGAAATCTGAGAAAAGTATTGTTATGAAATATGATGATAGCAGGAAGTGTGATATGAAGATTTGTATAAATAAGTATAGAAATGATCAGTTGAATAAAGAAAGAGAGAAAATAAGGATTAATGTGCAATAAAGATTTGTGAAATTTGCACAAGGGGAATATTTAGTTGATGATTGGCAGTTTAGATAAAGAAAAGATATGGATTAGAGACAGGAAGAATTTAGCAAATGATGTAGTGAATAAGAATAAGATCAGATGAGTCAGGAAATGTCAATTAGAGTTTGCATATTGGTGTAAAGAGATGATTTAATTGAGCAGAAAGGAATTGTTATCCAGAATTTCGTGCAGGAGCAAGAATAAATTAATTAAAGAGTATTTGGAAAGTTTATACAACAGAATTATGAGAATCAGTCAGAGAATGTCAGTAAAGCAGGAAAGATATATGAAAAGCGCAATATGTTAATAGTGGTTTGGCAGATCAGAAATGGCAGTAATTTCTTCAGCAGAAATTAATTGAATGGGATGATTTGAGAAGTAGTTGAAGCCAAAAGGAAGTAATTGAAAGTAATACTATGAACAGAAATTCTGAAATATTTTGTACAAGTGTTCAGTGTGATCAGAGTAGCGCAGCGGAAGCAGAAGCAAAGAAAGATTTAATATTCACAGATTGTTCAAATTTGCTTGAATAAAGAGAAAGTGTAAAGTTTTGCGCAGCGGAATAAGAAACAGAGTTTATTATGATTTTTTTTAAAATCAGAAATTGGCCTTAAATAGTATGAGCAGAATAATATGAAAGAGCAAAAAATTCAAAGATGGTGATAGGTTTTCTTTGAAAAAGTGTCAGTTGTGAATATAAATGCAGATGAGGCAGGATAACGGCAGACAGTGATAAATGGAAAGGGAAAATGGTGGCATGATAGAATATTACAGTGTAAGATATTTGAGAAAGATAAAGCGGTCTCGAAAGAAATGTTGCAAACACAGCCCAGAAATTGTGAAAGTAGGTTCGTCCAAGGAGATAAAGCGCCATTGGCAAAGAAGGATCGCCTACGGTTGAAAGCTAAAGAAAGGTAATGGAATCGACAGAACAAAGTAATTGTGAGATGAATTGAAAGGCTAAAATAGAGAAAGAGTATCCTACTTGTTTTGTGTTCGGCTTTATTTGTTTTTAGGTGATAATTGGTTTATTGTGATTTGTTTTATATGTCGAGGACGACATTTGTTTTTAGGTGATAATAATGTAACGTCGCGCGTTTTCCGGATCCCCGTGGATCCAGGTTTAGCGGGTTTGGTGGCCAATGTGAGGCCTATTAGTGTTGTGTGTAGATCCTTACCGGGTTTGGTTTGGATCCGTGTTGGTGTTCAGCTTGCTGGACACAGTGTGTTGGCGTCCAGGTGGGTGACGTCGACTGTGTGTTGGCGACAGTGGTGTGCCGTTAACATGGTGTTAACGTTCATCGATGAGGACGTTGACTGTTGAACTTGGCGTCAAGCTTTGTGGACGTCTAGTTGTGGCGGTTTGGTTAAACGGCCAAAGGGTTGACGTTAACCTGGCATGCCTGTGTTTTTATGGCAGACCCGAGCCCTGTTCTTTCCCCTCTCTTTCCCTTCCTCTTCCCCCACCTTCACCCTTGAGCTTCTTCGCGAGTTCTGACGGTCGGCGGGAGCTCGTGGGAAGGCCGTGGTGCGCGTGGTAGCGGCAGATCGGGCGGGGAATGACGGATTGGAGCGCGGTGTTCGTGGGACGTTTCTCGGGTTTCGGCGTGATTCGAGGTTCTTTGGGAGTTTAATTGCGTTTCTGAGGTAGGGGTCGAGCCCTGTTAGCTTGTTAGAAACATTAAAACACGACTTAATCACTTGAACCAACATTTTTATTGTATTTTCGGATTAAGTTGCACTATGTGGGGTTAATGGGTGGTTTGAGTAATTTAGTGAATGAAGCATGTTGTAATGGGTTGTTTCGGGTTCTAGTATGTTAAAGGAACTGTTTTTATATGTTTTTCTGTAGTTTAAATGGTTGGAAAACCTGTAGAACTGGATTAGGGTTTCTACAGGGTTTTAGGCCGGAGAACTTGGCGTCAAGATCGTTTGCCGCCAAGATCACCAGCCGGGATATAGACGGCTAGATCGTTTTCTGTTTACTTCCTTTAAGCGGCAGTCGATGTTGCCGCCAACCTGTGCATGTATTCATGCAGTGTTGTTTACGTAGTTTTCCTGGTTATGAATATTGTGTGATTGTGTGTGCATGGCGATGACCGGTGTGAGCCAGTGCACTTGTTATGCTCTTGGAGCATACTGCTCATGTAATGGGCATGTTTTACGTAAATGATATGTGATGTACGTAATCGCTTTCCGTGGTATGTGTGGTGCGTTGGCACCTGTGGCACTCTTGGAGTGCGTTGTCCATGTGTTGGACATGTGGTTTACGTGGAAGACGTGTGGTACACCATCCAGGGTGTAATATACACGTATTGTCTACGTGGTTTGAGTGTGTGTTTACTACACACTTTGTTGTAATATAATTCTGGTGATTTATCGAAGTAACTGGGCAGTGAGGTTATTGTGTGAGCCTAGCCATGACTTTGTGGTGTTTGGGCAGTGAAGGTCATATGTGGACCTAGCCCTAGTTTGTTGTTGTCTTTCGAATAGTGTTATATTGATTTATGTGTTAAGTGGTCTGTGTTGCCACGAAGGTCATTTCGTGACCAATGATAGGCAAGTTTGTGGTTCAGTTATGTGTTGGTGTGGGATAGCTTTGGGGTCACACGGTGACCGATGTTAAGCTAATCCTAACACTTGTACATTGTGAATTATAAGTAAAGGTTATATGTGTAAGTATCGTGGTTTGTGCTAGCCGAGTGTGGTGGTCCGGCGCCTATTCCGGAATGCCTCTCTAGTCGGGTACCCCAGGTTCTTTGTGAGCCAGGCACGTGTGTTTGTTGTGCTCGGGGTTTTGTCCCGGTACAGTGTGGTACCGTTGAGGTCTGTGTCGTCTTCCTGGACACCCTCACTCTTGTGCTTGAGTTGTACGTCCAGCTGAGGGAAAGACGGCAGTAGGGCAGCGGCTTGTGTTGTGGGTGTGTAGTCGCTTGTAGCGCGCTCGTAGTTGGGGGTACGGACACCAGTAGTCGACACTGGTCCCCAGCTAGTTCTGTTTTCCAGTGCCTCACTTTAGAGTGCTCCGGCCAGAGACTCTAGAGGTGCCAGGCATGGGCCTGCAGTTGTGTGTCTGCAGGTGTGGTGTTGGTTGGTCTCCACAGTTGTTTGACTTCTTCCTAGTGGAGCAGCAGTTGGACCTTTCGCCCGTGACTGCGAGACTGAGAGGTAGTTCTTGTGTTGTGTTGTCCGGGTTGGATATTGGCCTGATCAACCAGTAGTCCGTTCCCGTGTGGTGGCGTCGTTCTTTCTGACTCGTGCTTTGCCAGTGACTGTGGTTTGTGAGTTTATGACTCGTGGTCGAGGTTTGACCAGTTCGAGGTGTGCCCTAGTGTTGGCACAGCTGTGACTCAGTTGTGGTTTGTGTGACTCGTCGATTAAGGTTTCACCTGTAATATTGTGCCTAATTAAAGGTATAATATAATTATGGTTCAGTGTGGTGTTTATCACCTACTTGTACCCTTGTTCGGGTGTTTGTGTTGTGGTACCTCAGAGTAGCAGGTACTTGTTCCCTTCGTGGGTTACTTTGTAGTTTTGTGGTGGTACATTGTGTACCAACCTTTCCGGGCACTTGTGTGTTGTGGAGGTCTTGTGGTTTGACCTGCCACTTGTTGTATCCTAATTGCTTTAAGTAGATCTTTGTTTATAAGATTATTGTGGATTAGTTTGTAATTATTAATTATGTTACCTTTGTGGGTAATTTGCCGATGAGGCTTATGGCCTAGGCATGTTGTGGTTTAGTTGAGCTATGCTCCGTGGAGGCCGTGTGAGACCTTCCACTTGTTAAGTTTTACTCTTCTTGGATATGATTCCAATTATAGTTTTAGTGTGTTATGGATTGGCTTCGTGTTAGCCAGTTCCATTACCTTTGAATAGTTCTGTTGTAAAGTGGTTTGGAGTATAAAGGACCAGCTCTTTGTTAGCAGTCCTGTTACTCAAGTGTTTGAGGTTCGCCTGTGAAGCTTGTAGCTTGGGCAATGACTTGCCTGTGTGGCTTATAATTTAGGCAACCCGTTGTTGTAGCAGTGTGCCAGTGAGACTGTGGTTTAGGCACTTTGGTTGTTGGGCTGACTAATGATATTATGTTAGTCCTGTAGTCCTACTTTTCTTCTGAGGTCGTTATGTTTATTATCGTAAGCATGTTTAATTGTTATTTATTGTCATGATGTGAGCATGAAATGGTTTGGCTATGGTTGTTGCCAGTGAGACCCATTGGGGTCGAGGTGTCTGTGGTTACAGTGTTGTTTTGGGTAGCCCCTACTGAGCCAGTGACTTGTTGAGGCTCACTCCCCTACAGTTCTTTTCAGGGCTTGCCGTGTGTTTGGCTTGCAGTGGCGTTGCGTCAGACTTGTACCACTAGCAGTAGTTTAGTAGTTAGTGTTGTGTGAGCTTGTGCTCCCTCGGGATATGCCACAGGTAGTTGTACTCTTTTAAATTGGACATGTATTAATGTAATGGGACAGTTGTACAAATTTGTGAACAGATATGAGCACATGTACTTTCTTGTGTCTTATATTCTTGTGGTTTGTCTTTTATAATCTTACTGGACTCGTGTGTGCGATATCCCTTGCGACACTTCGGTGCGTTCGCGGGAGGCGGATCTGGATATGGAGCCTTAATGGGCATAAATACCCCGGTCCGTTACACTTTTGGTCTGAAGAATGCAGGTGCGACTTACCAGCGGCTGGTCAACAAGATGTTCGAGCAGCAGATTGGGCGCAACATGGAAGTCTACGTTGATGACATGCTGGTCAAGACACTTCCGAGTACTGACCACCTTTCCGACCTCCAGGAAACTTTCGCAACTCTGCGAAAGTATAATATGAAGCTCAATCTTGCCAAGTGCGCGTTTGGTGTTCGGTCGGGTAAGTTCCTTGGGTTCCTCGTATCAAACAGAGGAATATAGGCGAACCCGGAAAAAATCCAAGCCGTGCTTGAGATGAGCAGTCCGAAAATAGTGCGCGACGTCCAGCGCCTGACGGGGCGTCTTGCGGCACTGAACCGGTTCATGTCCCGAGCAGCAGAAAGAAGTTTTAACTTCTTCAAGTTGCTCCGAGACCCTAAAAGCTCCTCGAAGCAAGGGGGCAAGTACGGTGGACTGATGAGTGCGAGGCTGCCTTCACCGAACTGAAGGCATATTTGGCAGCTCCTCATGTTCTCTCAAAGCCTGTGCTCGGTGAGCCCCTGTTCGTGTACCTTTCGGTTACCGAACACTCCATCAGTGCAGTCTTAATCAGAGAAGTGGGAGCGGCGCAGCACCCTGTATACTACATCAGCAGGGTCCTCCAAGAAGCTGAAAGGAGGTACCCCATAGCAGAAAAACTCGCCCTTGCTCTCGTCACGGCTGCACGGAAGCTCAGGCCCTATTTTCAGGCCCATTCCGTTACGGTTCTAACCGATCAGCCGCTGAAATCTATCCTCCAGTGGCCAGAGGCTTCCGGCAGGTTGGTTAAGTGGGCAATAGAGCTTGGTGAGTTTGACATCAGCTTCCGACCGAGGACGGCGATCAAAGCACAAGCGCTGGCGGACTTCGTGGCGGAATCTACCCTTCCTGCCGAGCAAGATCCGCCGTTGGCAGACGAGCCCCCATGGGAGCTTTATGTTGACGGATCCTCTTGTGTTACCGGAAGCGGGGCGGGTTTGGTCCTCACCGCCCCGGAGGGGTTAGAGTTCCAATACGCCCTCCGCTTCCGCTTTCCAGCCTCCAACAACGTCGCCGAATATGAAGCTTTGATGTCCGGTATCCGTATGGCTAGGCACCTCGGGGCCGTTCGACTTAGAGTCTTTAGTGACTCCCAGCTGGTTGCCAGCCAGGTGAGTGGACAGT
Source organism: Colocasia esculenta (assembly GCA_014218235.1). NCBI lineage: Eukaryota > Viridiplantae > Streptophyta > Magnoliopsida > Alismatales > Araceae > Colocasia > Colocasia esculenta. Next base: position 7,096,579 of record CM024757.1, on the reverse strand, counting down.
TTGAAGCAAGGGAACCTCGCATGGCTCAATACCTCCAGCAGGTCAAAAGCCAGACGGAGGGCCTCGTCTACTTCGAAGTCATACATGTTCCACGGGAGCAGAACGCGCGAGCTGATGCACTGGCCAAATTGGCATCTTCAGGTGACATCACCCCTTCTCGCTCTGTGTTTATCGAAGAGCTCGCCTCGCCGAGCACGGAGGTCGATATAGCCGCCATAGAAACGGGCCCACCAACCCCGAGTTGGGTTGACCCTCTCTTGGCGTATCTTCTCCGAGGTGAGCTTCCGCCCGAACAGGGCGAAGCTCGTAAAGTCAGAATGCGCGCTCAACACTTCACCCTCGTAGAGGGCAAACTGTACCGACGGTCCCTTGCTAGACCTCTTCTGCGTTGCCTCAACCCTGAGGAGGCCCTCGCGGCCACAGAAGAAGTTCGCGAGGGGCTGTGCGGAAGCCACCTGGGGGGCAGAACGCTAGCACGCAGCATCATCCGAGCAGGGTTCTGGTGGCCTTCTCTTCAGAAGGATTGCATGTCCTTCGTCAGAAAATGTCCAGAATGCCAAAAGTTCGGAGAGCTTATCAAACAGCCTGCCGAACAGCTTCACAGCATGTTCGAGCCGCGCCCTTTCTCCAGATGGGGCATTGATATCTTGGATCCCTTTCCAGAGGCCCAAGGGCGGAAGAAGTTCCTGTTCGTAGCCATCGATTACTTCACTAAGTGGATCGAGGCCGAACCTGTTGCCACAATCACCGAACAAGCCGCATGGAAGTTCGCATGGAAGAACCTTCTCTGCAGGTTTGGCGTCCCAAGGGTGATTACGTCTGACAACGGAAAACAGTTTGACAGCGCCTTCTTCAAGCAGAAGTGCGCCGAGCTCGGGATCTACAACCACTTCACCTCCGTGGCTCATCCCCAGGCTAACGGTTTGGTGGAAAACGTCAACCGAACACTGCTGCACGGGATCCGAACGGGAGTGGAAGCCGCGGGCGGATCATGGATCGACGAGCTCCCAAACGTCCTTTGGTGTCACCGAACGACTGCTCGGGTGGCTACAGGGGAAACAGCTTTCCACTTGGCCTACGGCTCGGAAGCAGTAGTACCCTTGGAGGTGGCCCTTCCCACCATCCGAACAACCCACTTCGATGAAGCCGCCAATAACCGTGCTCTTCGAGAAAACTTGGACATGCTGGGCGAGCGATAGAACGACGCCAGCATTCGCCTCGTCGCTTATCAGCAACGACTCGCACGATACTATAATGCGCGAGTTCTGGAAATGCGGTTCAATGTGGGAGATTTGGTTCTGCGCCGCTGTTCGGCTTCGGACCCCCGAAGAGCAGCAGGCAAACTCGCCATCAAATGGGAAGGACCTTATCAGGTCACCCACGTCCTCGGAAAAGGCTCATATAAGCTAACTACTCCTAGTGGCGAAGCCATACCCAGGACTTGGCATATTTCTAACCTTAAGGCTTATTATTTAGAAAAGCCTTCTCTTTTCAGCATCCTACCTCTCTTCTCCCAACTCCTGTCGCTACACAAGCATTTAGCATACATACCTGATCGGAATCTCCTTTCGGTTCCCAACGATCTGCGTTTTACATGCAATGCTTATGAAGCTTTGCGGATTCCGATCCGAACAGGAACAGTCATAAAGGGAAGAAGATAGAGAAAGTGAAGCTACAAAGCAATTCCATGAACAGAAGACTTCATTCACAAAAAGTTTCTTTTTTTACAAGTAAGCCCTTTTCGGCCGCGGTTACAAAAGGGAAAGTACAAGAAGAACAAGGAGCATAAAGATCAAGGGGCCTGCTGTGAAGGACCGGCGTCGTCATCCGAAGGGGGCATCCGCCCAGACTGGAATTGTGCGAACCGCACACCATCCAGATGAGAGTCCTGAGTACGACGTCGGCACTCCCGAACAGCAGCCTCGAAGGCTTCTTGGGCGCGTTCAACCCAGGAAAGCCGCTCTCCAAGATCCTTCCCAGCGTTAAGGCCCACTCGGTAGCACCGGGCCCCATACTGCTCCAAGTCTTCCTTATACTCTGGCCCGGCCTTGTAGTCAGCAACGGCACGAACCCCCGCGTCCATTATCACCTTGGTTAAGGCTTCCTTTTCGGCCCGCGCCAAGGTGGTCTCGAGCTCCGAAGCCTGGAGGGCAGCTTTGAGGTTCTTCACCTCCTCCTCCAGCGCCGTCTCGCGAGCCTTATGCCTCGCGGCGAGGTCCTCACAGAAAGCCACTTGCGCCTCATTGAGATACTTCTGCTTCTGACCCCGAATAGCTAGAGCCTTCAGGGTGCCCAGTGACTTGGCCAGGCCATCCATGAGCGCCTCCAGGTCAACATCGCTTGTTCCCTCGTCCTCTAGCCCCTCCGGTTGGTAACCTTGAACGGACCTCTCCGGAGTCAGCTCGGAAGGAAGGCCCAAGCACTTGGCCAGCTGTTCGAGACGGGAAATAGTGGGGCTTGCGGGCAGCTTCCTTGGTGATACCTCGACACGGCGAAGCGATGCCTCCAGCGCTGCCACCGAGGGCACTTCGGGGATTCTCCGGTGTAGCACCTCAGTCAGAGGCCTGGTGTCGTCTCCGGAACTATCGTCCCCAGCCGTAGCAGCGGCGGACGAGATCGGAATGTCACCAGTCACAAAGCCTTTCGGACCGCCCAACTTGGAAGTCGTGGCAGCAACGCCTCCCCCCGAAGTAGAAGTTCGACTCGCCCCGGCGGCCTCCTGCCCGGTCGTCGGCTGCACCTCCCCACTGCCCTCGGCAGTGGAGGCTGCAAAGGCTGCTTCATGGCCCTCCGCGGCATTGCCAGGAGCTTGAGCGCTCTTTTCCCCAAGAGCAGCTACACTCTCGCCGACTACAAAACCTTCAACAATCACCTCGGCTACATCCTCGCCGACTACACGGCCTTCGGTGATCACCGAGGTGGGGGGCATGGGGGTAGGATATCTTCACTCCTTTGCGAGATATCCCCCCTCGGAAGAACTGCCTCGCCAGTACCACAAACAGCCGCTGGCGCAAGAGTCAGGTCTGGGGCGACCACCCCGTCCTCAGGACTGAGCTGTGCGCCTTTGTCAGGCGCACCACCCTGCCCGGCGCTCCCTTCACTGGGCAGGACCTCTTGGGCTTCACGCACCGGCGACTGCTCCCGCCCTCCGGAGCGGTCTGATTCATCGCTGACCATTATCAGGCCCAGCTCGGCAGATATCTTCATGACCGCCTCCGAGCGGTCCACGGCGGGAGTTGCGGGCGTCCTCTCCTCGGATGTCCCCGTACGCAAGCGAGATCTTCGAGCCAACAAAGGCTCAAGATCCTCCTATGTTTCTTCCTCCACTACCGCAGCCCCTTCTGCAACGCGCGGCATCGACTTCGTCATCTTCTTTTTCTTGCGAGCTCGGGGCTCGTCGGACACCCCTTCTTCGGGAGAGCGGCCTCCAGCCTGCGACTCCACTACGGTCGCCTTGCGCTTCTCCTTCCTCTTCGTCTGAGGGAGAGAAGTCTCTCCTGCGGCTTCCACTGTCTCAAGTGCCTTCTTCGTGGCACCTCCTTTCGCCACGGCCTTCGCCTGCTGCGCGGACCCCTTCGCAGAGCCTCCCTCGTCCAGCCTTATTGAGCATAGGCTAACAGGGATTAGCTCGGCATAATTGGCCATCTCTTTCCGGTCCCGACCAGTAGCTTTTTCTTCATCGTCTAGAAGAAGCAAAAGAAGAGTTAAAACATGAATGAAGGAAAAGAGAACGAGCAGAGCAGCAGAAGACTTACCCCAGGCGCGGCTAAGCTTGTATTTCACAAGCTTGTACTCGGTCAGGTACCCCTCTGCGTGGTTCACCCCGACCGTATTCAGCTGCTGGGAGGCCGCGGCCGCCTCCCTGATCAAAAAAGGGGGCATGTCCGCCCTCCTCAAAGGCTCCATCACCCTCACGGGGAAATCCCACTCAGGGATGTTCGCTCCTTTTCGTCGCCCCACGGAGAAGAGGCGCCCTGTCCACCCCTTGTTGTTGGACAGCCGGGGTGAGAAGTTGACCCGCATCCGGTTTGTACGGTGTTTCACGTACACAATCCCCATCCCGGACTACAGAGAGCACGCCAGACTGAAGTGATTACGGAAGATCTCCGCAGTCGCTTCGATCTTCCTCTTCCTACATATGATGCAGAAGACGAAGATGGTCCTCCACGAGTTAGGCGTCAGCTGAATCGGCGCCACTTTCCAACTCCGGAGTAGCTCCTTCGCAATCTCCGGCATCGGCAGCCGGAGACCAGCCTCTAGCAGATCCAATGAGAGCACGAAGCACCTCGGGTTTCAGGATTAGATATGACTCGTCCTCGCGCATCAGGACGATGTCGTACTCCTCGCCTATCCGGAAGCGCTCGCGGAGGCCCTCGAAGCTCTGGTACTTCGCCGCTTTCGCTGCCACCGGCGGCATCCCGCTGGCTTCAACGACTTCCTTTCCCTTCTGAGCCATCACCAGGGAGCAGACAACACAACACAAGAAGAAGAAGGAGAACAGTAGCGGAGGAAAAAGCTCAAAGGAGAAGGAGGCGAACGGTCTGGGAAACAGCAGACTCTGGAAAACCTTTCGGAGACAAAGATCCCGTTTTCGTCCCCTCCCCTTCCTTATAAGGAAGGTGAGGCGCGAAATTCGAAGCGGGGCTGGAAACGGCGTTTCCCTCCACTCCAAGTCTCCTCTCGAATGACCCGCGGGTGACCGTTCGGGCCTGCCGTGTGACATTCTGGGTTTGACATGACCCACGTGGTCATCATGAAAGCCTCGTCTTCGAGGCGAACCCTTCTGCAAAAACGTCACTACAGGTCTGTTCGGATCCCCGAGGACGATACCGCATTTATGGCGGAGATGACACCCGAGCAGGGCACCGCCCTCAAGTGCTCCGGCTTCTGAGCCACTTGAGGGCGTGGGGGGCAAGTGTGGTGGCTATTTTCCGCCACCTAGGCCCATCATGTCAAGGCCCATTAACTCCGTCCCATCCGGTAGTGGCCTCCTCGTGCGACCCCACGCCTTCGTACGGAGCAGATGAAAGGAGACCCATGCACTGGTCATCCTTTCGAAAGGACTGCCGAGCTCGTCAGCAGGCAGCTTTCGAGCACGGACCTCAACCTCGCTGCCCGGAATAGCCCTAGATGTCGCCGAATAGCACGTTCGACCCCCCGTGTGGGTCACCTGCTCGGAAGGTGTCACCAGAGGCCACCGAGCTGACTCCCCGGCTTACGCCGCGGTTATAACCGCCCCAGGTCACGCGCTCCATCATCAAGAGGCACGATCTGCCTGGAATCCCAACGGTCACCTGAGCACATAACCCCCCCATTATGCGCGCCCATCAAGGCGCCTTCTCAGGCACGATCCACCAACGTTATGCACGTTGGCCTTGACACCGACGTCTATAAAAGCACAGGTATAGTACCATGCAACGGTACGCTCTCTTCCTCACGCGAACACGCTCTCATACTCCGAAACCCCCTGCCTCGCAAGCTCTCCACTGACTTAGGCATCGGAGGGTTTCCCCGGTCTTCACCGGGCCCCCCTGATCCTCTTCTGGTCTTGCAGGTCTTCGTCCTCACCGGCGATCGTCTTCCCTTTCTTTCTAGTGGAGGCCCGTTTGGCTCCGGCCCAAACAGGATCACACCACCACAGATATAATATAATATTTATAATACCAATCGTAAGAATATAACATAAGTATTCATTAATCAAAATATTCATAACACCGATTGATATGATATAATATTTATAATATCAATCGGAATGAATTTAGCCATTTGTTCATTAATCGAATTAAAACTTGAACAATAATTGATGTGACATTTAATCTCCAATCGATAAGATTTTCAGTGCAAATCTTCATCGATCGAAGTCTAACTTCGACTTGTGATCAGAATCTATCACCAGTCTAAGTCCAACTTTAATTTGTGATCAGTTGAATAGTAAATTTTTATTACAATAAAATATTTTCATTAGAGAAAAAATATTATTACATATATTTATGAGTTTTATGATAAATATAAATTTTTATTATCATCAAAATAAAAATAAAATAAAATATAAAAGTGATTCAACACTCTTCCCCTTCGAAAAGATATGCGAATAACGAGAACCAACTACAGAACTATGGCGAATCTGAAAAACCCTAGAGCTCCCAAACCGCGCATCCGTCTAACGATTCAGATCACAAATTGTTATAGTCGCTTGTAATCATTCACCACCTTGGATATGCATGATTTTTGAGACTATATGTGGGCGAACCAAGCCCTTTTAACACTTTGAGGCTATTGATATAATTGTTGTATATGTTGTGGCATCGTTGCATTTAATCGTTTGCAAGGGGTTAATTATAATTGTTGGCCACCTTTATATATCACCGACCCTGCGAACCCGCCGCTCTCACCCTAATTTTGCCGCAGAACCGGACGTGTAGGCGCCGCCGTCCGCGGCTGCCGCCGTTGCTGGATACCGCTGCGCCGTTGTAGACGCATAACTTTCTCCGGTACGTTTTTCTCTCTCTCTCTATCTCGGTCTCTCGCTCGCTTGCTCGCTCTCTCCGGTCCCTTTCTTCCACCACCCTCCTTTCTCTTCCTGCTCATCGTTCTCTTACTTCGTCGGACTCAGAAGGACTTTGCTGCGGGAACCTGAAACAAAATAAGCCTTCTTCTAGCTCCGATGGCTGTTTGCTGATGGGGAACTTTGCTTGAGGGCAACCGCCAGGAATGTGGCATGTTTGTGCGAGTTTTTTTAATCTTCTTTGCAGTTAAGCTTTTCCTTAGATAGCACAAGCGCGGACCTAGAACTGGTGTCTGTCTATTCTGAGGGAGAGACGGGGTATATGACTATATGAGCATTGCATCCATTTGGAGAGGCTATTCATGGCTGGCTGCTGGAGTTCGGGATCAACGTTTTGCCCCAATGACGTTGTTTGCAGTGAAACGACGATTATAAGCTGGCTTTGGACCATGAACAAGGTAGCTTTAGATGGTTTGTACTTGAATTGTAGGTTCAGTCCTTTTTTTCTTTCTAAACTAAGGCTTCAGCTTGGAATGGTAGCAGAGAAGGCAACCTTCATTTTCCAGTTTGAATGCAGGGTGGGGAAGCTAAGGCTTCCGCTCGCTCGCTCAATACACTCTGACGCTCGTTTATTAGATGGCGAGTGGAGTGCATTTGCTGTTATTTCAATGAGAGATGCTTGCACAAGGAGGAACAAGACGTCCGCCAGAGGTTGGCTTAAGGAGATCCGGCGAGGGAGGTCGGGTTTGAGGAGGTCCGGCGAGGGAGCATGGGGTAGACCATACATACATGTTCAGGTTATAAAAATTGGGATGGTCACAGTCGGCTTCTTTTTTGTTTTATTTCCAGCCTTCGCCAGAAATTGGCCAGTTTTGGCTGTTCCCAGACAATGTGAAGGGAGGAGAAAGTCTATGAGGAGAAGGTAGACAGAAGAAATAAGATTGTGACCTGATGGCGTTAGGAAGTTTTTTAGAGTATGTAACTTAGAACGTTTAATGTTTATAATTAGAAATCTCTCTCATTTTTCCTTGCATAACAATGATTTCAATTGAAACTAAATTATCTTCAGATGCATCATTAGGACCTTGTAAAAACTGAAAGAATCATATTGTGTCCCATTAGTTCTGGTCATGTTCCCAGTTGTGTGGACAAATTAGCCTCTTTAGGAACCTTTAGCAGCTATGCAGTTGGAGTATCCTTCGATAATTGATCCCCTAGTGTTTGCCTGCTGTCTCTGTTTCTTTCCTGACAACTCCATTTCCTAGCTTGGTCAGTCTCAGATGAGTCCTGTGCCATTTGCTGGTGTTGGTAATTGGTCTTTCACAGTCTCTATGCGTTGATTGATTGTTTGATATCTTTGATGTTATTCCGACAGGCTTACTCTGGTGCGGAATCACAAAAGTCTTGAATCTATGGCTCCACCAACTAAAGGTACCATCTTGTTTACACTTAAAGAAGCTATTCTTATAGATGCATATGACTGAAAGTTCTTGTCTTTAAGAAGCCAATAAACGTTAAGAAAAGCTTATTGCACTTGAGAATTGCACTTTTTTGTGCACTTTAGCCTTTTTATTGGCTGATACACTAATGTCATATTTGGTATTGGAATAGATCGGAAATAGAGTGAGGATATCCTAAAAATTTTGAGGATATTTTCAAAATTTTGAGTATATCCTCATTTTATTCTCAATCTATCTTAATACCAAACGGCCCCTAAGGGCGTATTGTGCCCATCTAATGAAAAGCAAGAAGTGCATGTGAAAATGTAATTCTCAAGTGCACTAAACTTATCTCATAAACGTTATAGATTGTTATCGCTCTTGCACATCTTAGATTTGGATCTACAAGTAGTGGGTAAACATTCTTCCTCTGAATTATATGTGGAATGCCCGACGTCACTTGTATGTCATCTGTCAGGTTGTGCTAGATTCCAACAATTTGTTGGGCGATGGCGATTGATTTGAATGGGGTTGCAGTCCTTTTTCCTACTTGCTTATGCTATGAAGTTTTTTTTTTAATAGGTGCTGCTAAGAAGGGCGACCCAAAAGCACAGGCTTTGAAGGTTGCAAAGGCTGTGAAGTCAGGCGCTTCATCCACGAAGAAGGCAAAAAAGATGAGAACATCTGTTACATTTCATAGGCCGAAGACACTGAAAAAGGATCGGAACCCCAAGTATCCTCGCATCAGTGCGACCCCAAGAAACAAGCTTGACCACTTCCAGATCCTCAAATACCCACTCACAACTGAGTCTGCCATGAAGAAGATTGAGGATAACAACACCCTCGTCTTCATCGTCGACATTCGGGCGGACAAGAAGAAGGTTAAGAGTGCTGTCAAGAAGATGTATGACATCCAAGCCAAAAAGGTCAACACATTGATCAGGTAAAAGATTTTAACCTTGCACGCGGCTCCGATTGTTGCTCCGCGCATAGTAGATAGCTCGTTGGTTTTGGAAGCCATGGCTAATTTGCAGCTGCTGTTTGATGAATCCAGACCCGACGGGACGAAGAAGGCTTATGTGAGGCTGACCCCGGACTACGATGCTTTGGACGTCGCCAACAAGATTGGCATAATTTAAACAGGACTAAGCATTTGTTGCCTGATGGGTCGTTATTATCATTTTTTGGGGATGTTGGAGTATGGACGATGGATACACTTGGTTTTTGATCAATCAGGCATTCTTACCTTCTCTTTCTCTCAGTCTTCGCATTGGTTCTGAAAGGCCAGCAGCTTAAATCCAAGTGTACCTCGCAAGGAGAGGTGGATATTTAGAGGATTTGTTGTCTCCAAGGAATTACACAAATCTACAAGTGCACTTACTTCTGCATTTTAGCATACTTGCTCTGGATCAGGGATAAGTTTCTAGCAGATTCGTACCAAAATTTCGCAAGTTGATGTTGGGATGGATCGTAAAATTGATCAAATGACATAACCCAGAATTTTGAACCGTTTCAAATGGGTGGATTCTGGAATGCTAACATGAATCTGTAATGTGGTCCAAGTCCTATTCGTGCTGATGGTCTAATGGGGTACGAGTTGATCCGGCACAACGATTTATGCGTGATTCCAAACATGATAAAAGAAGCATATGATACCGTGCTCCAGGCTAATGCTAATGCCCCTCACATGGGGAAGTGAGGGCTCAACACTGAAATATTTAAGCTTCTGTTTGATAATGGGTTGGTGTTAGAGATAATTCCAATCCATGATTAAAATTGTGTAGGATTAATTTATTTTTTAGTTTATTTTTTTGTGTGTTAACCTAATTTAACTACAGTGAGTTAATTTATTTTCTCTTGATTGTTATGAAATTGACAAGATAAAATGAGTTAACCTATTTTTATATCAAAAAGTGACTTGAAAAGAGAAAGTAGTAATTAATATTGTGTTGAGAAAAGAAAAAGTAGTAATTAATATTGTGTACTGTCGGGGTAAGTAAAAAGGTAGTTAACTCAATAAATTAACTCAAAGCCACCTCTAAAAATGAGTTGAAAAATTGTGAGTTAACTCACATCTGACCCATTTTTAATCTAATTCATTTGAGTTAATTTTTTTTTGTTAACAAATTATATTTTGAATTAATTTAGAATTAATTTTAAATTAACTTTATATTAACTCGTTATCAAACAGAGACGGTACCTTTATACACTTGGAACATGATAAACCAAGCCATCCACAAGACAGAATGCCATATGCCTTTCTTCAGTACTTTTCGGGGATACCTTGGTGAATGCACTAAAGAAAAGACCAACTCAACATTCAAAGAAAGAGGAAAGATAGAACACACACAAAACCCCAAATATCACGAAATCATATGTACATGTATATATATTTCATAATCTCATTCGAATAGAAGAGGTACAAGATAAACTAAAGATAACAGATAGAAAATGCATAAAATCGGACCCCTCTTCCTCTTTTTCTCTGCTTTCTTCTCTTGCTCCCCTCTCTATGAGCTCAGCCGAAGAGCTCCTCCTCTACTTTCTTATCTGTGACTGATGCCTTTTGCATGGGAGGATTAGGGGTGTCAACTGGGCCGGGCCGGCCCGGAAGCCCGGCCCGGTTTTTTCCGGGCTTGGGCCTAATTTTTTAGTTAAATTTTATATTTCAGCCCGGCCCGGAAAAAATCTGGGCCAATTCCGGGCTTGGCCTGGCCCGGCTCGGCCGGCCCGCCTCCCGCGCCCCTCGGCCTCCCCGCGTCCCCGCCCCCGCCTCGGCCCGCGCCCCCGCTGCCTCGGCCTCCCCGCGCCCCGCCTCGGCCTCCCCGCGCCCCCGCCTCGGCCCGCGCCCCACCTCGGCCCGCGCCCCCGCCGCCTCGGCCTCCCCGCGCCCCGCCTCGGCCCGCGCCCGCGCCCGCCTCGGCCTCCCCGCGCCCTCCGCCTTGCACGCCGCTCGCCCCAGGCCGGGCCGGACCGGGCCTGGGCCAGGCCTAAAAAATTGACACCGGGCTGGGCTTTTTTTTTAAAACCGGGCTTTGCTCCGGGCCTGGGCCGGGCCTGGGCCGGTTATCTGGAGACCGAGCTAGACCTGGGCCAGATCAGGCCCGGTCCAGGCCCAGCCCATTGACACCCCTAGGAAGGATGGGATTTTTTAAAGCCCATCTTTTGCAACCAGCCCCTCCCTCTCTTTTGCATTGTCCCTTTTACCATTTCCCTTCTTTAGACCAGTTGTAGCTCAGGTTGTGCCTGTACCTCTTAATAGGCCACAAGTCCATTCACAGTCTAATGGCCCAAATTGGGTGCAGACAATCTTGAAATCTACGAACACCAATCTACACACGACAGGAATTCTTCGTTTCCAAAGAAAGGAACAGTCAGCCATATTAATCCACATCTCGTTCTCCACCAAACCCATTAAATAATCTTCTCAACCTAACCCATCATAAAACATTACAAAATAATTCTCAATCCTGATCTAACAGGACGGAAAAAGTAGATTTCAAAAAAATCACCCAAAATAATCCGCTCCGACCATAGGCGAACTTAGAAATTTTTTACAGTGGAGTCACTCTTTTTAAAAAAAAATTCCAACCAAATCAATGAAAAATTTTAAACTCATCAATAAGATTTTCACGGGCTCCGACAACGATACAATTTTGACATGGATGATGATGTCGAAATCGCGTTGTCAAATAGATGCGGGGGTGACGCATAGTTGCTCTTGTCACATAAAATTTTTAATGTGTATAAAAAAGTTAAAAAATAAAACATAATTTTACACAATTAAAAAAGGGTTAAAAATAACACGCAATGAGTGAACCTCTTCCGTCCGTGTCCAAATTGATGGGAATGGCTTCTCACCCACTTTTGCACAAAATGGAGAGAGAGAATTACTTTTCTATATCTCCCTCCTGTGAAAATCAGATCACGCGCAATCTTATGTCGGATGAAAAATATTTGGAAAGACTTCTCATGTTGTTGGCACCAAATTTCTCCAAAAAAAACTTTCCCAAACGCTGACAAAAATATTTGAAATATAATTCTCTATCTATTTCAACCAAGAATTTGAAGTCTCCCTCAAGGTTTGTAAACTGTCGTTACAAAACATTATTTTCCTAAACGTGCACCGCACATACACTTCGACACGTTTGATATTTTTTTAAAATTTGTTGTCCTTATAAGTTTTTGTAATTAGCTATTCATTCAGAGAACTTGGTTATTTAGTTTTAAACAGAAAAAATGAACTTTCCTTGAGAGGAGGTCCATTGAGGTAATAAAAATAAGAATACTTATTGCTCTTCAAACAAAGTTTGTCCTTAGAATGGTCGATTCGATCATATCTATTTTATTTTTTATATATTATTTTATCATTATTTTTTTATAATGAAATGTCGAAGCATATCACATTAATACGCTTCGATTTATACCATGTCATGGCAAATTTAGTACGGCCAAGTGGTTCGACACATCAACCATTGCCCTCAAGGAGGACAATAAAAGTGAGATAGATTGACTCTAAACAATTTTATTGGTTCAAAAAGAAAAGAGAATGACCTTTCAGATTTTTCAACTAATAAAATTATTTGAAAAGTAAATTATATTACTTTTATTACATTCTTTAAAGACAAGATTGGCCGTACTGTGCCGATCGACTATGTCACATTCTCCGTGACATGATATAATACAAATCGTACCGTACCGATTAATCGACCGAAAATCTCAAGTCGATCAACTGATTTTTATCTGTCCAATTTTAAATTTTGATTTGTTAGGTGTTTGGAGGTGTTCACTAAAAGAATTGATCGATCGATAAGAAGAAATTAGTTGGCCGATTTTATCGTACCATACCGACTATGTCAAGACTCTCAAATATCCAAACATGGTACGGCACAACAATGTCGTTACGATACGCAACCACACGACAAATTTTAATTAAAAATAATAAATATTTCTCATACTAGGCAAGTTCCTCAGAAGATCTACTTTTAGAAGGAGAAAAGTTAATAACAAAAGTAATGACTAAAAATCAATACTAAAATGATTGAAGGGGCTAAAGTGAAAAAAACGTACTTCTCGAAGAAGAGTGACCCCCAAGAAAACCCCCACCCACCGTTCCGACCCTTGGCCTGCAAGAAACCGAGGTCTCTACACAACACTATAAATACAGCTCCCTTCCTGTTTCTCCACAGCCAGCAGCAGCCCTCTTTTGCCGACAGCTCTTCTTCCCCATCGATCCCCTCACCTGCCCCGGGCTCACACCTCGCCTCCCCCAGAATGGCGGCCCCGGCCCCTCGCCTCCTCGGCCCGCCGGAGGTCCGCCACCAGCCCGCCCCAGCTCCCACCCTAGATCCCGCGCCCGCGACCGGCGACCCCTTCATGGACCTACTGACGGCCAAGTTCAACAGCGCGGTCGCCACGCCCCCAATGGGCCTCACGGAGAACATGTCGCCGACCTTCCTCTCCTCCGGCGACCCCTGCCTCGACTTTTTCTTCCAGGTGGTCCCCGACACCCCGCCGGAAACCCTCACCGGTCTGCTGGGCGCCGCCTGGGAGCAGAACCCGCTGACGGCTCTCAAGCTCACGTGCCACCTCAGGGGCGTCCGCGGCACCGGCAAGTCCGACAGGGAGGGGTTCTACGCTGCGGCACTCTGGCTTCACCGCCACCACCCCAAGACCTTGGCTCTGAATGCCCTTGCGTTTGCTGAGTTCGGCTACCTCAAGGATCTCCTGGAGATCCTCCATCGTCTGCTCTATGGCGGCGACGTCCGGAAGGTCGCCAAGGAGGAGAGGACGCAGAAGAAGAGGAGAGGACGGGGGCGGTGGCGGTGGCCTCTCCGGGGACGCGGCGGACGGGGGAAGAGGGGAAAGATTGCGCTGGCGAAAGAGCAGCCGAGGGAGGAGAGGATCGCGGCGGAGCAGGAGAAGGTGAAGGTCCGAATTGAGGAGGCCAGCGCCCTCAGGAAGAAGAAGAGGGCGGAGATGGCGACCAGGGCGGTGGAGCGCTACCATCGCGACCCGGAGTACCGAGCTCTGCACGACCGGGTCTCCGATCTCTTCGCAGCGCTCCTGCTCGCCGACCTCGAGCACCTGAAGTCCGGCCATCTCAGGAGGATCAGCCTCGGGGCCAAGTGGTGCCCTTCCCTCGACTCCTCCTTCGATCTCTCCACCCTCATCTGCGAGAGCATCGGCCGCAGGGTGTTCCCCCTCGAGTCCCATCCCGAGTACCGCGAGATCGAGGAGGAACATTACGCCTATCGCGTTCGGGACCGCCTCCGCAAGGAGGTGCTCGTCCCCCTCCGCAGGGCCCTCGAGCTGCCGGAGGTCTACATGAGCGCGCAGCAGTGGGGCGTGCTGCCCTACAACCGGGTGGCCTCCGTCGCCATGAAGACCTACAAGAAGTTGTTCCTGAAGCACGACCCTGGGCGGTTTGGCGAGTTCCTCTCCAAGGTCCGGGAAGGCAAGGCCAAGATCGCGGCGGGGGCGCTCCTCCCCCACGAGGTACTGGCGGAGGCCGCCCGGGGAGAGGAGGACGATGTGGCGGAGCTGCAGTGGCGGCGAATGGTGAAGGACCTCTCCGACAAGGGCAAGCTCCGGAACTGCATCGCCGTGTGCGACGTCTCCGGGAGCATGCATGGGACCCCCATGGAGGTGTGCGTGGCGCTCGGGTTGCTGGTGTCGGAGCTCAACGAGGAGCCATGGCGCGGCAAGGTGATCACTTTCAGCCAGGAGCCGCAGCTACACAGGATCGAAGGGGAGACCATCAAAGACAAGATGTCGTTCGTGGAGGGGATGGACTGGGGGATGAACACGGACTTCCAGAAGGTGTTCGACCAGATACTGCGGGTGGCCGTGGAAGGGAGGCTGCCGGAGGACAAGATGATCCGGAGGGTGTTCGTGTTCAGCGACATGGAGTTCGACCAGGCGTCGGCCAACAGCTGGGAGACGGACTACGAGGCCATCTGCCGAAAGTTCAGGGAGAAGGGGTACGGGTCCGCCGTGCCGCAGATCATATTCTGGAACCTGAGGAGCTCGCGATCCGTGCCGGTGGTGGCGGGGCAGAAAGGGGTGGCGCTGGTTAGTGGCTTCTCCAAGAACATGCTGACCATGTTTCTGGAGGGGGACGGGGTCGTGTCTCCTCAGAAGGTGATGGAAGCTGCCATCTCAGGGAAGGAGTACCAGAAGCTTGTGGTGTTCGATTGAAGTGTGTGTGTATGTGAAATGTGATAAAAGAGTGGTAATTTTTGTATAAAGAAAGCATCTTTGCATACTTGATAGAAATAGATTTTGGAAATTCGACTACGATTCAAATTTGTCCTCCTCAACTAATTCAGTCCAAATTACATAGCTTACTAATAAGTAATAATTGTAATCCAAAAAGAATTTTCGACCCATAGCATTTAATTTCAAATCCTTCTTAACCGAAGACATCCAAGGATATTGGGTATATGTGGTAAAAACATAGGCATTTACACAAGTATGAACATGTTTTATTTAACTATTTAATTCTTACGAATCAATTTTTAGATTAATTTGAATCTCAATCTCTCGTATTATCCAAACATACATACATACACATATATATAGTCTGCTTAAGTGATGGGTAGGTGAAGTGTGATGGCGGTGCAGCTACTTCGAACTAGGGCTTCTGAAGAACTAAACCCTCTTTGGTTAGGGGTGTCAATGGGCCGGGCCTAGACTGGGTAAAAGCCGGCCCGGGCTCGGCCCAGGGCCGGGGTTAGGCCCGGTATGGGTGGCCCGGCCCGGTCTAGGAAAAGCCCGAAAGCTCGAAAAAATATTATTGTTATTTATATAATATATAATTTTAATATATCTACTATAATATATCTATAAAAAATAATATATATTTTACTTATATCTATATTAACATTTAACTTGTAAAAGATTATGTTTTTGAGTAGATTTATTGTAGAAAAAATACATAAAATTCTCTTTCTAAATATAAATTTTATATTTAATATAAATTATATTTATATTTTTCGGACCGGCGGGCCGACTGGGCCGGGCCTCACAAAGCCCAAGTCCGGCCCTATTTTTTTCTAGGCGGGGTCGGGCCGGGCAAAAAAACTTTAACGGGCTTATTTTCTCGACCCAAGCTCGGTTAAAACCGGGCCGGGCTTGCTGGCCTCCGGGCCGGCCCGGTCCAATTGACACCCCTATCCTTGGTTAGCTTGGGTTTTTCTCTTACTCCATTCTGTGCAAATTCCTCCAAACTCTCTCTGAGACGGCTATGGGGTTGTTTAATGGGCCTACCTGGTGGGCCATAGTATTATTTGTTGCAAACCAAGGGTTTGCCACTTCATATCATGATTATCCAATCTTAAGAGCATGTTTGGTATCTTCAAAATTTGAAGATATCTTCACTCTATCTTCGATCTATTCAAATATTAAACATGTTCTAAAAAGTTGGATGGCAAGCCCTCGTTAGATTTGCAACAAATATTTTCTTTTAAATAATTTGAGTACCAACCTTGAGGGGAGGGGGGGTGCTAACGGGTACATATCTATAAGTGGAGAAAAGTTTTCCACTTGTCTTAAAAAACTTAATATGACTTGTTCGACAACTCGTATCATTAGTCGGATGGCCGAGATCTACATGTTATTAGTGTGAGAGCTTTAGCCATCCAGTCAATCCGACGAATGGTTGATTGAGTAAAAAATATTTCTCCTATAAATGATAGGCTTATCTACCAATGGAAATCCTCAACACAATTTTTTGTCTTTATCACGAGGGCTCCAGTACTGTTGATGGGTGAGTGGGCCGGCCTGGTGGGCCCATAGTACTCAAATGGGCTGGGTGCAAGCCGGGGGGTGGATCCGTAATCCCTTGGTGGGCCTTGGAACATCACATACTGATTTCTTTGTCACACGTCTTGGGGGTGTTAAGCCAAGCAAGGAAAAGTCAAACTTTAGACTGTCGTACTCACACATAGAATCATCCGGAATGGATATCTATTTTCTAATTTTTCGACTGCAACAACAAGCAAGCGTACATGGCTCGTCTGCACCACCACGCGCACACGCCAGGGTCGCCCAGGCCAACTCCGCCAGCGCCAGGCCACTGCCCGCGCACCTCTGCAGCGGCCGCGTCCGCCCACGCCAGCAGCACCCGCGCGCCTGCCTGCTGCCTCCGCCCGCGCCAACAGCCACCAGCACCAGCAGGCGCTCGCGCAGCAAAAGCTCCCATCCTCTCCACCTGCATGCGTCTGCACGTTGGCACTGCTACATGGAGCTACAGTTCCGCTGCATTCTCTCTATTTAATTGACGTTTGTTCATTTCATGCAACGATTCGTGCATTGTATCTCCATTATTTAAATAAGTTTTTTTAGTTATTCTCCTCTCTCTTTCTTATTCTATCATTGTCTTCTCTCTTGATCTCTTTTTCTTCCTTTCATTCTCTCTCTCTCTTTACCTTATAATTTATTGTTATATTTTATACACTTCTATGTTGGTTATTTCCCCCTCTAGGACTATCTTTTTTTTCTTTCTCCGTATCTTCTCTTTAGCTATCTATTTATCTCTTTAATCATGCACTATTTAGATTTATTTTTGATTAAGTTAGTTTTAGGATTTAGTTTTAAGATTGTCAACCCTCTTTTCTAATTTAAAACTCAAGATTTTTAAAAGTTAAAATCTATTTTCTTGTGGAATCAACTAGCTCTCACCACTTAACTATTGTTAAAATATTTTGTACAAATTAATTAAATTTAAGATTGTTAGTCATGTGTTTCACAATGCATTTGTGAGTATATAGGTTGTTGGTAACTACACCCAAATAATTCCCTGCACCTCGACCTCCTCTTGGACCATTATTATTCTCAATCTTTTTCCCCTCCGTCTACGGACCATTTGTGCACAATAATAATGATTGCAACAACAAGAGAAGCACTCAAAAGGAGCAGTAGAAGACGCCAATGCGGTGGTGGTGCCAAAGGCACCTCTTTGCTGCTTAGTGCTCGGGGGTTTTTGCAGGGTCTTGTATTCAGGGGCTATCTGTGCAAAGGACGTGTTGGAGACACAACATCATTCTTCCTATAGTTTAATATATCAGATCTATGAATTGCATGACGCAAACAATTGTGTATATGCAAGGACATGTTAGAAATGTAATATCCTTCTTCTGATAGTTCAACATATACGTGTTAGGTATCATTGATCTAGACATGTCTTAAATTCACCAAATCTTAGAAACAACACATAAGGACTCAAAAAGTATGGGCATTGAAACATATTCATAACTATTTATAAATTTAGGAGTATGATTGCTTGTAACTGTTTCAAATCCCAAAAATTTACTGAGTCTTCACATCCAAACATATATGTAAAACACTTGTTAAAATTGGTCATTCTGAAATACTTAAATGAAATGTTAGGCACATGATACCAAAAATTAAAGAACTGCATCAGAACTGTTTTGATTATAATAAGGAAGAAATTTATTGGAACCATCCAAAATCAGAAGCAACAGTTTTGGAAGTGGAACTATCGAATGTTTTTTTTTTAAGAAAATTATTGAAAATGAAAATTTATCTTTATTTATTTATTTTTAAATTACTTTAATAAATATAATACATCCAAGAATGTAAGATATTACACGTAGTGCGTTTCTTTGACTAATATAGATGGATGAGAGACTCAATTTATTTATTTGTACACCTTGTTCATGGAGTCCACAGCTGATTATCTATTTTATTAAATGGTAACTTAAACACGTTAAAGATATAAAAATACTTCACGGTATAGGTGGCTGATAAGTATTTATTAAATGTTAGATTAGACATATGATTAAAGACATAAGACCTACCTTACTTTTATATACGTACCTTGGCCACCATCAAGGCCGTGGTCATGTCATTGTCCGACGACTTCCGCTTCCGCGTGGCCGGGGGCCCTGTTAGACCTTCATATGATCCAAATATATAAGAAAAAATTAATTACCATTTTTGACAGTAGATGGATTTATTTTTAATCCCTATCAGAAAAAAAAATATGTATCAAGTAGTCTTATTTTTTTAGGGAACTTTAATAAGATAATTTGATTCGTTTGCGGGCGATCCTTTGCTTCTTTCTCATTTTACCTTTCATGTAATTATGTGCGCATCCGCCGTCTTTTTATTTAGCTCTCTATTTTGTATGAGTCGTTTGTTACTCAGATTCTCTTTGTTCGCTAACTTCAAGTTCACCATATTTTTTCAAATCTATATTTTTATTCGTTAGATTTGTGAGTATATACTATTTATTTTTTGGTTCCTTTTAATGGATAGAAGATCGAATGAAGAAGATGGTTATGAGGTGCACTTACAGTGATGAAACTTTTTTTTTTCATTCGTCCCAAATATAACATTGGATAAAATGAGAAATGTAGTTTTTTGGAAGATGGAGTTTGAGAGAAGGAGATGATTCATAAGATGTTTGTTGCCTAGGTCATACTTGTTTGACTATGAATGAGGTCGTAGATACTATATTTGAGTTGCATAGGTTGTATGAATGTAAATATATTTTTATGCAATTGATATAAAAAAAAGATATTTCTCTAGAGCAAGACACGTTGGTGGATGTCTTTAAAGCATCTCACATCGTGTTGTCTCTTGTTAAAGTAATGATTATGTGACGTCTCGAGTGTCGCAAAAAATTCCAGGTGCACATAGATGTCAATCGATCAAGCGAAACAACATGCAAGTAAATGGAAACACGATATTGCCTTTACATATAACAGTCTTATATTACACAATAGACGTCCCTCTACTTGGTAGTTACCAAATCTTTTTATAATAAGAGGCAAAAAGAAAAGCAAAAAGAAAAGTAGAAAAGTGGTTTCTCTGATCTACTCCTCAGTCCCGTGCTCACCCACTTCTTTATCTGTCTCACTAGAATTTGAAAAGGTTTTGTAATCACATTATGAGCTAATTACCCAGTAGATAAGTTCACAATGTCTGGGGTTTAAGTGATTACTATGTTGAAAAGAATACATAGACGTGATGAATAAGTATACTAAAAATTGACATGGTAACGAAAGAGTATGACAAGTTTAATTAAAACACTTAGAAGCATACGTTGCAAGAATGTCACAATAATCATATTAGACAAGTACTATCAAGGTATGTAAAAGGATTATGTTAGAAAAAGAGTCAAACACGACAAGTTTATAAGGATTAGTTCTCACGAAGTAAAAGTTTTTGTGCATTGAATAACTACATATTGAACACAAAGCACTCACATGTACGTTATCTGATGCAAGATGTTTAGTAAATTTAACATGTCCTCTAAGTGCAATACCACGCCAACTATTCACACTTCCGGGCATAAATATTTTCGGGTGCTCCTCCCAAGACCAGGTCAGAGCCCTTAAATTGACTCATTTCGGCATTGTAATTCCACGAGAGATCCAAAGATCTCAAATTCTAGACATTACAAGTCAATTTTTCAAGGAATATGACACAAGCTAAAATTGTGTACAAAACATATAAGAGTTGATCTATGAATACTTTATAATTACTTTTAGAAGAGTAAATAACATAATAATTATTTCAAATAAATATGACATTTAATATACCACAATTCATGTAAGGGTTGCTTCAAGAAAAAAGTCTAATTAGCAGGTGTGTTGACCTCTTGGTGAGGATAAGTCGACCTGGAAACAAGAGTGTGTCGGCCTGGGACAAGAGTGTGTCTACCTTCATAAGAGTGTGTCGACCTAGAATAAGAGTTTGTAGACTTGCCAAGGGGTGTGTCGACCTGCCAAGGTGTGTGTCGACCTTTGATCAAGAGTGCGTCGACTTGTCAAGGGGTGTGTTGACTCTAACAAGATTTTAACCTTTTGACCCCTATTAGAAAGCAATGTTGATACAAAACATTCTCAATCATCCATATGAGTTTTACAAAACTGTGGTGGCTATTTCTAGCCACCTAGACCCCTAAGGCCCATCATGGCCCAATACAGCCCAGCACGGTACTCCTCACAAGCGCCATGCGTCCCCGAGCGCGGCCTACTGGCTCCGAGCAGAAGCCCCGAGCAAAGCATCTTCAAGCCCCAAGGGTGATCTCCGGACACCCTGTAGCCTATGTGGCCCAGGCATCTCCTGCCGAACAGCACTGACTAAAAGCATGCCTTAATTTCATCAACTCTAAGCACCGAGCAGGCGGTAACGTTATCGAGCAGTCCCCTTGCTCGGTACCTCCCAAGCATGAGGAACAGCAAAGATTCGTCGCCAAGCAGCGACGGTTACGCCCACGACAAGGCACGCATCCCACGATCAAGGGGAGCGTTAATTATAGGGTCCCCCAAAGAGTGCCTCAACGCATGACCGCCCTCCAAGGGCGCCAACTGGCATGCCCTTTTCGGTAACTGTTGGGGGGACGTTTCCCCTTACCCCTTCGACATCTTCGCCCATAAAAAGTCCAGGTGATCTCCATGCAAAAGTACACGATCTTACTCACACTACCCTTGCGCAACACACACAGAACCCCCACTCTCCTTGAAGCCTCTCCGGTCTCATTCTGACTTAGGCATCAGAGGGTTCTCTCCGGTTCTTCAACCGGGCCTCCCTGATTCCGTTCTGATTTTACAGGCTCCCATCCGCTACCGGCGATCGTCTTCCCATCCTTTCAGTGGAGGCCTGTTTGGCTCAGGCTCAAACAGGAATACACCACCACAAGAACCATGCTACAAAAATTATTATCATGGTTGAAAGAACAATACTAAACTCTAACTCTACAAGAAATTACAAAGGGTCTACAATGGTGTTAAGAGAATGATCTAGAAATCACATGATGAACTTTTAAAGTGAAATTTTAGGTGAAATATTTGTTTCTGACCCATATTAATTAAAATTCTCGATTTATGAACTTTATTAAAAATTTAAAAATATTATTATTATCATATAAATATTATGAAGATATCTATCTTGCATTTTATTTTCTTCTTCTTCTTCTTTCTTCTCAACCGAACATGGATGACCTTTATTCCTTCTGCCAAGCTCCCTTCTTCTTCCCTTGCGTTAATTTCTTCTTCTTTTTCCTTTTTTTTACAAAGTCTTCCACCGCCAACCCTTTTAACCTATATATGCATGTTTGTGCGTACACGCAAAACACTTCCCCTCCCCACCCCCCTCACACACACTATACTCGTACATGTTTGAATGCATACACACTTACACGTGCACACACCTTTACACAACTTGCACCAAGTGAAGGAATAGTTAAACGTAAATGGATTTTTTTAAGGACCCTTTGGGATTTTAATTTAGTATCTAAAGGACGTCCGATCAAGAAGATATTTCAAACACATATAATTGAAATGTGGTGAATTTTATAGTAATTTTTATTTAATTTTATGAAATAAAATTTTATCAAATATAATTATTTAAAAATAGATAAATCAGATTTACCTCAATAGTCGAGCATAAAAATTTCACAATATTTATAATTTTGGAATCAACATGTTTTTTTATAATTATGATAATTTTAAATTTTAATTTTGTTACTAAAATTCGGTGACACTCTGTCAATGTACGCATATCCGGAAGTGGTACCGACATGGGACAATATTCATTATAATAAATCATTGAATCAAAATATCTTGATTTCCCTGTGCAAGTATGTTAAATTTATAGTTTCAAACTTGATATTAATTTGACGTGTCACAGATTATATGTTTATAAATCATCGTCTATTGTTAAAGTAAGTGATGTAATGTCTTAAAATAACTATTCACTTGCTTAAAATAATTCAGATATTATGTTAAAGTATAAGTATTTTTACATTACATGAGCAAATTTCATAAACTAAAGTGTTAGAGCTATCATATTTTTGTCGTTAAAGTAACACACAACTATTGGTAAAGTAACTGATGTTCTTTTTTAAAGTAAGTGGTGTATGTTTTAAATGTGAATAACGATCGTCATTATTAAAATAAGTGATATAATATTTAAAAATAACTATTGTATCCTCTTAAAGAACTTGATATGTTATGTTAAAGTATAAGTAATTGTTACATTAAATGAGCAAATGTCACAGGTTGAAGTATTGGCGTTATCATAGTTTTATCTTTAAAGTAACAGGCTGCTAGTGGTAAAATAATCGAGGTCTATACATGAAGCAAGCAATGTATGTTTTGAATATAAATAACTATCATGTAGCAACTTTGATTTTTAAATCTCAAATAAAATAAAAAATTTAATTAATAAATGTGATAAATAGAATTAAATTAGATTAAAAAGAGAGTAATTGTAATAAAAGTGAATTAAATCACTACCCAATAAACAAAGATAGGAATAGGTTGTATTAATGGCCCAAGCATGAAAGAATGGGTCCAAATGGGAAGAGCTCATCATGAGATGGGAGCTAATTAAGTAAATTTTATACCTAATTAATTAATAAATAGAAATGGGTTAAGATAAATGTTAAATAACCTATATATATCCAAAATAAGAGACCACATCCCATCCTAACTCTTTGGCCATGAGATTAGGTCTCTTCCCTACCCTATTAGGTTGATAAATGCTAGAAATGATGGAGATAATTATGGATTTTTGGAGTTGGAGGAGAAGAGGAGAGTTTTAATGTGTTAGGACTCTATTAGCAAGTTAAACACCCAAATTCGGCCCTATCAACCCCATAGATCATAGCTGGAGCTCTAGGAGACGAAGGAGAAAGACTGTGGATGAAGGAGCAAGGAGGAGAAGGAGCTGGAGCAAGGGATTTCATCTCTCCACATCACAAAAACCCTAGGATTTCTTAAACGCGTGAAATGTAGGCAATCGCTCAAGCACAAATCATGAAATTTAATTCCTAGGTAGCCTATTCATGGCTCTTTAAAAGCCCTCTGATTTCCCTATGTTTCGTTCCACCATGAGGCAGAATTAAATGTTTGAATCCTGAACATCATCATGTGCCCGAACCCTAAAGTTGGCTTTCAATCCTCTCTTGTACTTGATGTCATGTCCTGTAAATATTCTTATAAATACTACATACTCTTAGCTTTCAAACGCCCCTATTTGCCCCAATTTTATCATGTGACCATTACCAATTACTCGTTGAATCATGACTGTGTATGTTTAGGTCACCGAAAAGTAACATAATCAAAGCATGCCTTGGACATGTTTGTTTTTCTAATTAATAGTGCCTAGTGACAGATCTCCATGTCTATTATCGTTTAAATTAGTTTCATGATGTTTGGATCATCATACAATTTTATACCGATTTTTGAAGAGCACTGTATCATATTTGGAGGGAGGGAACCCACCTGGAAAAAGGGCAAATTCCCTTTTCTGGGCTCGGGACATCTTTTGAAGTCGCGACGACCCGACCCGTCGCGATCTCAGAGGGGGTCACGACATGGGGGTCCGTCGCGTTCTGAACGCGATGGGTCGACATGTCGCGATCTGCCCCGGTTTAACCCTAGTGGCTGGTTCAACAGAACGCAACCGGGCCTGGCATCGCGATCTGAACGCGACAGCCACTTACGTCACGACCTCAGTGTTGCAGCCAGAACTTGAATTTACACTTATACCCCTGCTATATGTGGTATTTAAACCCTGTTTAACCCTAATTAAACACTGTCATGACTATTAACGACTGATTATTTGTCAATGAGTATTAATACATGAAATTCATTAATTTAAAAGCCATGAGCTAGCACAACCTTACATGCTCTCTTGATTTCTTACACTTGCACACACCTAACATTCATGTTTGCCATTAAACCTTATTAAATTACTCGATAATGTATCTGGTAATTAAGTGAAATTAATTACTGAATCCCTTATTTAATTAATGACACTTGCCTTTGTTTTACTCGCGTGATTTGAATACCGTGATCGTTTCCCTGGGCCTTCGAGCACTCGAGGTACAACGGACCCTAGTTTCTACACACTCTCTTGGCATGGACCACCTCTCCACCAGAAATACTCCTGACTGGGCCAGGGACTCCTTGTTAAGGCCTACGTAAGTCTTCTTGGCTTTGGCACACGTCATTTGCCGACGAGCTGGTTGTACCCTTAAAACTCGTTACACCTTTAGGGATCAGTACGATCCAAATAGCCTTAGTGAGTTCTCTCTTACCTTGTGATTATCGCCGAGCCATCTAGCATGTGTACCAAGCACAGGTAATGGGTGGTAGTGACTTCTACCAGACTTTCGGCACACGACCGTGTGTTGTGCAACTGTGACTATCGTGTTTAACGTTATTTTACGATTGTACCCCTATCTCATCTACTATCTCAGTACTCTCATCTGTTCACGTTCTCTCTGCACTCTCATCTATTCGTCTATTACTCTCATCTATTCTTGGTACTCTCTTGGCCATTTATGTGATTGTCTAAGATAAGAAAATGACTTATGACAGTGCAATAGGGCCCGATCTGGTCCTGGGGAGAGCGCTCGAAAAGTGACAGTGTCTATAGAAGTTAAAATGATCAAGGGTGTGTACGACATACACTCAGTGCTATTATACTATCAAGATCTAGTCTACAACAATCAAAGTGTTGTCAATACAAGTGCAATCTAGTCAAGTGCTATACAAGTGCTATCGTTACATGTTATTATCGTTACATGGCCATTCCATTATCGTTCTTGTTGTGCTATTTCCCTGTACGAGTGCTATTATTCTCTTACCATCATTACTTGCGCTACATGACTATGCTCTTTAGTTGTCCTGCCACATAAGACATTAATTATTTTAAACATGCATGTTCCCATGAGATATTAAGTCCTACTGGATATTATTCACTCATCCTGCGTTGTTATTTCATGTGTTCAGGTGAGTCGGATGGCGATTACCACACTCACGAGGAAGGGAACGAGGATTATGTCTAGGAGTGACCATTTCAGCAATCACTGCTTAGTAGTTAGTTAGTATAGTTATGAGTTAGTTAGTCATTATGTATGAGTTTGGATTTGAATAAAGTACTTTGATCCCTAGTTTTGGCTCTGATTAGTGAATGTAATGAATTATCAATGAGAATGAAGTTTATTTGATATTATTCCAACCGTGTAATAGTTTGTCATTTATTTCTCGCTCTGTACTATTTAATAACTATAATATCGCTCTGATATTCCGCATCGGGACGTTACATATCATCTATTGTTAAAATAATTGATGTAATATTTTAAAACTATTTACTTACATGTTTAAAGTAATTTACATATTATGTTAAAATAACTATCGTCTATTGTTAAAGTAACTGATGTAAAATTTGCAATGTACTCACATAGAGTTAAGACTTCAAAATAACTGCTGTTTAATTTAACTCACTGCGTATTTACGTTAACTCATATATTGTCATACTTCAAAACAACTACGTGTCTATTTTAACTCACATACTTTTTTTTTGGACGATAGAAAGTTGGTGTTCATACATTCAAGTGGGGGTACAGTACACAGAGTAAGGTGAGGCATGGACACAGCCCCATCACTACCCACATACGAAAGCTTTGAGAAGTCTACTCAAAACAGGAAACCCAATATGGACTCAAGGTTTTTACAAGTAGAAACACCAAACCATAGCAGAATAAGCCTACTCCTACCATCGCACAACATTGTCTTCTTCTTTTTTTTTTGATAACGAGGAACCCAACGTAGTGGCTTGGGGCTCAGTGTTTAACACCAGGAGGTCAAGGGTTCGAGCCTTGCCATAGCCATGATATTTTACACGTATTGCACTTTTTTTCGCTACATGGTAAAACCCTGGATGGGGAGAAGTATATTATGAGAGGCACCAAGTAATCCCCAATCGAACCCACCACCTATCCTTTGTATAGAGATGAGTTACCAATTCTCCCATGCCCGCCCCCCTCATCGCACAACATTGTCGGGAGAATATGTCGGACATCATCAGCAGCAAATTGACGTGAATACGCAAGCCCTCGGACATCCTCGATGTCGAGGGAGAGCTCGATGGTGGCGGACGGAAGGGGTGCTTCGAAGGAACACCAAGATGGCCGTGAGTGAGAAGTCGACCCAATAGAGTCGAAGCCTGTCTTTAAAGATGCAATATGAAGCATAGATGGAACCAGAGCCCCCCAAAGGGGCCAGTGAACAAGGCTATCTTCTCCGAGAGCCTTATTAACTTTACCCCAGATGAGAAGAGGGAAGGAGGCCATGAAACACCAACACCGGACACAAATAGCAAGCAAGATACTAGACCGCAGCCGATCTCCAATTTAATCGGGCTCCAGTGCACTGGAGAGACCACGGAGGGCAACGACTGTGCAAAGAATCAAAACCTCCTATTGGGCAGGAGACTAAACTAGGAAAGGGTTTTTCTATAACAAACAAAATCTAGAAACGGGAACGAGCACCTCCATCGGAGACGATGGTGGGGGGAGGGGCTTCTCTACGTCACAGAGGGTCCCCTCCCTGGCGACAGGTATACGGGCAAGATCCTACTCGGCGACGGCCGAAGCAGACGCACACAAACTCCAGAGCAGACGCTCCAGTGATGACAAAAACTGTTCCGACAACGACGACGAATCAGAAGTAAAAATAGCACCTGAGGTTATGAACGGAGAAGAGAAAAGACAGAGGAGGGGGGGCCAACCAACCAGAGCTCAGGTTGGAGACAATTTGCCCTCACGCCCCCGCCAGAAGGCCGTCGACGGAGAAAGAATGAGTTAACTCAAGTATTTTCTTACTTCAAAATAATTACAAGTTTATACTCACGTACTATCTTCTTTTACCTATAAATATGTACTACTTTAACACTGTCGTAGATATTGGAATTTAAAAGTGAATTATTCAAACAGACGGTGAGAAGTCGCGCAAAAACTTCACAGATAGAGAAGGTATAATTAGAATTTAAAAAATTCTTTTTGATCGAAGAAAAAAAACCTTCATTCGGAGTCGTCCAATGAGAATCCCCAAAAAAATAAGAATTATAAGTTTTTTGTTATATCACCTACGAAAACATCTTCCGAAGAGAGACCTATAATTAAGATACCTTCACTAACAAGAACCCCCATATATGGAATCATGGATAATGCCAATCGTCGGGGTCACCGGCAAATACGCCAACCCTCCATCTAGGGTGTAACGGATCCGGATAATATCCGGATCCGATTCGGATTCGTATCCGATTAAGTATATCCCGTATCCGTTTAAAAGATATCCGACGAAGCAGATTCGGATACGGATATTATCCGAATAATAACATGCGGACACGGAAACAGGAGATCCGCTCCGTTTAAGATCCGATCCGAAACTGAATTAGTTATGGCCTTTGGATCTTAAATCTAATGGCTCATATTTAATATTAATTATTATACATATCTACAACTAAAACCCTACCTC